>JAUDYJ010000001.1:210406391-211079724 GCA_030761175.1 Masticophis lateralis
TTGGGTCCAATAAAATGGCATTGTTTGATGGAAAAGTCCTAGAGCATGCATCTATTAGTTCTAGTATGGTAGCCAGTAACAGTGGGAGACAGGCACTCTTGCAAAAACGTATCATTAAGTGTTGTACCTTATGATTCTTGATGAACGTATCTTTTATGTACACTGAAAGCATATGCACCAAGACAAATTACTTGTGTGTCCAATCACACTTGGCCAATAAAAAATTCTATTCTATTCTATTCTATTCTATTCTATTCTATTCTATTCTATTCTATTCTATTCTATTCTATTCTATTCTATTCTATTCTATTCTATTCTATTCTATTCCATTCCATTCCATTCCATTCCATTCCATTCCATTCCATTCCATTCCTATTCCTATTCCTATTCCTATTCCTATTCCTATTCCTATTCCTATTCCTATTCCTATTCCTATTCCTATTATTATTTTCCAAATGTTGTCCTGGTGGCTCATAATCTATACATAGGTATATTTTTCCCAACCAACCATGTCATACTGCCAGCTAGTTCTTTTTACGAACTTGAGTCACTTACTGAGTGGCTATGTGTGAAAGACGTTTTGAAGAATCAAATGGGATGGATAGTGACCAGAGCTCAGACCCTGGTGTGTTGGTGATGGTGTCTATGAAAATCAACCCAAGATATAAGGGGATATTCCTCTGCCCAAACTAGGCAGACTTTTTTTGTGAGGCTTGGAAAGAGATGTTCCTCAGGAAACAAATAGGTAGCAAGCAAGTTTTCCAGTTCTGAGAGAAAAGTTCCATGTTCTACATAGTGTCTGACAGCAGCTTTCTAACCACAATGCAGTATTACCGGTATATGACTTTTTCATGCAAATACCCACACATGCAAACTGGATTCTGTGCATCTCAGAAATTGATTGCTTTTGCTGATCAGGTACTTCCTTGAGCTGTTCTAGACATGTCATTTGCCCGTAGGGATTATAAATGTTACTTGGTGTAAATTTGTGTTTGGAGCTTTCACCTTATTTCTTAGAATTCATAGTAAAAAGCAATGCCTTTGTATGGTTGTCTCCCATATTTGCAGTTTACCTTATTTATATTTGCTGCTGGTTTTCAGAAAATTCATTTCTTGAATGCCCCACCATTGTTTGGATTTAATACAAACTCTGAATGAGAGAACTTGAGCACCAGCAATGTCGACCTCTGTGGCAAATATTGATTTTGGATCAGCCTTTCCCAGTCCAGAATCTTCTAGGTATCTTGAATTGGTAATAGTGTGATTAGAATACCCCCTGATTCTACTGCTGTGTGTGGAAAATGTCCTAGACTCCCTGCCTCTTCTCTTTGTAGGGAAGGTAAGATCCTAGCTAGATTAGAAAATCTAGTCCATTGTATAGTTCCTGTAACAGATTCTAGTGGGAAGCCAGCAAGTGGGAAACAAATACCAGAGCACTCTCCTACTTGAGTTCCTTAGTTAACAGTGATTACAGGTTTATTGCCTGCAGGTTTTCAAAACAAATTTCAGAGTTTATCTTTGTACATATGCTACATTTTAGTTTAAAATGGCTGGAAGCAAAAATCTGACCATAATCCACAAAAGTGTTTCTTTCCATGGTTACCATATACACAATTGATTATGATTTCATTAATAAAAAGTGTTTTTCCTACTCAATCATTGTTGATACACATGTAAACCGAAGCTTATGAAACCCATTTTTGAAACTCTTCATTGAAATGCAGGCAATAATAGGCTTCTTTTTAAGGCTTCTGGCTGGGTTTCAAGCCTGCAGTGGATTTTTCCCTCTTCATTTCATATTTTAAACTGTAAACTAGATTAGCAAGATTCAAACCTGTTTGACAGATTTAAGACAACCTTTTGCAATCCTTACTTTAATATCATTTAAATCACAATAATACACGCTTGAACCAACTAACTTTTGCTGACAGTTGGAAAGATGTCAGCAACCTTTTCCCTATTGGAAAATAGGCATAGCATTAAATCCACTGAAACTATATTGGGTATATCCTACAGCCTTTAGAAAACTAACATTTATTTGGTCCAATAAAACCTGGACATTTCTACATCATAAAAATCACAATAGTATTTTGGAATGTGGAGAGCAATAGCAATTTACTACTGGAAACACTTTATAACATTTTAAATTAATGTGTAAATGATAAGATATTAGCATTTTTACAATATTTTAATTTTGCAACTTGCCAATTAAAATGAGGTATTTGAGAAGTTGCATGTTTGAATATTTCTTGATATAAAATACATGGAGGAAGGAGTAACCTAGTCTATCTGTTAGTTTTGGATCAGTACAAATTTATTATTTCTGGGAAAATTTGTAGACTTAGATTGCTTCCCGATGCGTACATGCAACTTCATTTCCAATCGTGTTAGGAGGAATCTTGCCACTCTTTCATGTAGATTGTATTTAAGAAGTACCATGAGTGCTACATGAAAATAAGACTATAACTAATTACCATTTCCAACATTATAAGATACTAAGGACAGACAAAAACCTCAAAGCAAATTCACCTCCTATCCCCCAGTACCTAAAGACAAGTTGGGAAAATGGTTCCCAAAATATATGACTCCATGTTGACTCATGGTTGGTATAGCACAGCACAGGGATTGAGGCCTCTATTCGGTGCCTGCTTGAAATGAAGAACCCTGGGGATTTACAAAGATTATATTGGTTTTAACCAATGGTTTGGCTTCTACATTTGCATTGCTGAATCACACATTCATGAGGTAAGCTGTTTGTCTAGTGCAACAGTTATTATTATCTATCAGAGCTCTTTTATGCCTTTCATTTGGTCTTAACCACTGGATTAGACGTCCAGGAACTTGTTTTCTGGAAGTTTGTCCCGCATGCTAGCTGATTTAAATAAACCTCAGCTTAGTCTATGCTGGTTCAGTGAAGAACAGCAGCTGTATACTGTATGAGTATCTGGATATTTCTGTAGTTGAGTGCAATTTTAGATCTTTTCAGTTTATCTATATAGATACCTAGTTTATCTATATAAATACCTCCCTTGTTTTTCCAGTATTCTTTTCACGATTTGCCACACCCATTTTAAGAGAGGGTAATGTTTGCAACTTGAAAAATATGTTTTTTTCAGACTGTTTCCTCCCAGGAGGCATTGTGAACGTTCTCAAATGTAAAATTTCAGTGTATTGAGATTTATTTTGGAACCAGTCTCCAAGAGAGCTATCCACTGGTGGGATTCAAATAATTTAACAACCGGTTCTCTGCCCTAATGATTGGCTGGGTAGGCGTGGCCATGGTGGGCATGACCAGAGGGTGTGACAGACATCACTCGGCCTCCTGCACCCCCCTGGGAGCAAAAACCGGTCATGTGAGGCACACTGCACCCCCCCACGGCCTATTTTGGACCTAGTAGACATCCCTGCACTTACCTGGGAGCCAAAATGGGGCACGGGGAGACTCAGGGGAGGGGAGGGGCCAGCCAGCAATTTAACTACTGGTTCGTCAGAACCGGCTGAATCCCACCACTGGAGCTATCCTACCTAAAGTCCAGGAAAAGAATGATAAATACACAGAAAAAGATCTACATCTGCTGGGCTCTAACTTCTTTTAGTCTTTAAAACAACAGTACTATTTTTGTTAACTAATATTGAGATGCAAATTGCAGTTTCCACTATTTTTAGCAAGGTACGGCCAATTGCTCCTTACTGAAGCACATATATAAAATAACTCAATGTGATCGTCACCTTGTTTTTATCCCTGCAAACAGGCTCAGTCTGTGCTTGCATTGGGACTGAGTAGTCACAGATGGAGAAAAGTAAATAGAAGCGCAAGGTGAGCACTGTAAGAAAACAAATGCAGGGTAAGTAAGTATTCACTAATGACAGCCACAGGCTCAGTGGTGTGTAATATGAGCTCTTACTCTGAGTTATAATCAATGACATACGCTGGAGCTTTCACATACTGTTGGGGCCATACGTTCAGAACCTGTAAACAGCATGAAATAAAAATGGCATGGTTGTCATTTAGCTCTTAAGTTTCAGCCCTTTTCTCTTATGCTTTATTTATCTTGCTCTTGCTTTCATCTTTTGCCCACTTGACTAGACAGCCAGTTATAACTCTGGAATCCGTGGCCAAGCCTTACATCATCACCACTCCAAGAATGGGCTCTTGGGGAAAGCAAAAATAAACACGGTCCATTCTGGCAGCTGAGAGCAGCGTGTCTGCCAAATTCTCACCCCCGTTGGCAGGAGGACCTGACTTCCCATACTTATTTCCAAGCTCTGGTTCTGAGAGAAAGGCTATTTATAATCTGTTCCACATTAGCCCCAGTCCTGGCTGCTAGGTCTCTAAAATTACAATCTTGGGAGTTAATTTTACCAGATCAAGGGACTCCTGCATCCCCTGATAAATTAAATATAGTCTGTATTAAAAATATGATTCCACACAAAAGGGAAACTCTGAGATTTAAGATTATTTTTTTGCTAAAATAAATCAGTTTAAAGGACCAATCAAAATATGGATAACTGCAAAGATTGACAGACACAGTGGACTGAGAAAATGTCAACAGCACTGTGGGACAGTTCTTATCTCAGATCTGTCAAAGGAAAGCTTACATTTTAAAAAAAATTACAAAAAAATGAAAAGCTAAAGTAAAAAAGCAGGTGCCAAGTTGTCAGATAAGATGCCAACTCTCTGGTCTACTTTTATGAAGCTAATATGCATAGCAAAAACGGAACTACAACTTATTCTTCAGAAAAGGGCATTGTGAATGACTTGTGTAAGCTATGTGACTTTCTTCCATTGAAGATGTAAGTTTCTCCATTCTATGTCCCAAAGGAAAAGCTATTATCCTGCTAATGTTTCCTTGGCTATTGGATATGATTACAGATAGTCCTTAACTTACACCTACTTGTTTAGTAACTGTACTGAAGTTATAACAGCACTGAAAAAAGTAACTTACAATTGGTTGGTTACCAGAGTTTATCGGATCCCCACAGCCACATGATCAAAATTCGGAAACTTGGCAACCAGTGCCATATTTTTCGAAGTATAAGACGCTCCGGACTATAAGACACCTTATAGGACTATAAGGTGAGGAAAACAAGAAAAAGAAATCCGCCTCTGCCTCCCAGCAATTTTGCCTCGTGGCAGCAAACAGCAAATAGCCTGCTTTACTTTCATTTTCGTTTTCAGCATAGCTTCATTAGCACAAGAAAAAAAAAACTGCTCCCAGCAATTTACCTCCTTGCAGCAAGCAGCAGAGCCCCCTGCAAAACAGCCGAGAGCAAAACAGCTGAGAGTCGGGAGGCGGATCCAATCAACTTGTGCTAACTAGGCTGTGTTGAAGCTGAAATGAACTGTTTCTTCTTGCTGCTTGCTGCAAGGAGGTAAACTGCTGGGCCAATGGGTGGGCGGGGCTATATTCAGTGTATAAGACACACCTAAATTTTCACCCCCTTTTAGGGGGGGAAAAAGGTGTGTCTTATACTCCAAAAAATACGGTATGTATTTCTGACAGTTGCAATGTCCCAGGGTCAATAATTGCCATTTGCAACCTTCCTAGCTGGATTTCAACAAGCATGGTCAATGGATGAAGCCAGTTTCGGCTAATGCCCACATCATCCAGTTAACAACTGCAATGATTTGCTTAATAGCTCATAAAATGGAGGGTGACCCACTGAAACACCTTGCTTAGCAACGGAAATTCTGATCCCAATTGTGTTCCTAAATCGAGGACTACCTTTATGCCCCATGTTATCCTGACTCCTGCACTTAGTATCATTTAATTGAAAATAAAATACCAGCATGTCAAATTTGTAATGTTTCTAAGGTTTCCAAGCTAGTTCAGTCAATGGGTAAATAATGGGTAATTTTCAGTAGTCTGAAAATTACGATCTGATATCTGACTGTTGAAAGGGACCGTTTGTTTCCATCAGACAGTGTCTATAAGGGCTTACGATGTCGATAGTCCGAAGGAATTAATACATTATTTCACCTAACTTTTCTATGAATAGGAACATCACAAGTTTCTTGTGCAAACAGATGTATCACAAGATTATTTTATAAATAGCCTGCAATTAAGCACATGATGTTTAAAATTGATTTTGGTTTTATAAATAGAAATTCTCTGAGAGGAAAGGAACAAAATAAATCACTAGTTTATATTGTTTTGAATTTGATACTTTCCTTACCTGCAATAATGGCATAAATAATGCAATTTGGCAAAGGTGCTGAGAAAGCTTCGGGATACCCTGCCATATCGAGATCAACTCCCATGAACATAAGTAAGATGGAGTTTCCCGCTTAGTAAGAAAGAGAGAATAATTTATTTAATGAAATAAAATAAAATCCTTCTATCAATAACTTTGATTGCTTCACCTGAATCGATACCACGATGACCTCTTTGACTACAAATGCTAACCGAAGGAAATCTTGCATATGACATGCGATTACACAATGCACATATTCAGTAACAACTGGCAAAATAACAACAGCACAAAGCTTCTGTAAAATTCTGTCCCATAAACTGCCTTGATTTAAGCCTTGAATGTACTGTATCCATGTTTCCAATCCTGAACATAAATTCTGTGATGTTTGTAACAGCAGCCCCTCCCTAAATCATCTCTAAAGCTTCAATGGAAAATGGCCACCTTTTAACACAAGGAAAACAACTGGAGGGTGCACTGCTAACCCTTTGTCCTGCAAAATCCTAGCCTCCCTTTAATTGTCATATTGATTAGTGCTTTGATCCATCTGAAACCTTCCATTATATTGGAAGTCACATGATGCCGACAGAAGCTTCAAAAACATGACATCCAGTTTTGAACAACTAGATCTTGCCATGCTAAAATTTATTACCTAGAGAATCTTACTGCCAGCAGCCAGCCCTTCAGTTCCTATTCATTAATTTTGGAAACCTTGTAGACAGCTGATCTTTCTAGAAACTCTGGGCAGTGAAAGACAAGTCTGATATAAAAAACAACAACAACTAACTGATGTTTTCCTTACATTATACTCCAGTTTTCCACATTTTTGCTGTTGGGTTTTACATTAATGGATGTTTTGATTTTCAGACAGATATGTATAGAAGCTAACATAATTCTTTTTAGAACAGGCATATTGTCTAATCAATTTTCTTTTATTCCATCCATCCTAAGTACTGTTTGTGAAACAAGTTGTCAGCTTTATCTAAGGCTCATGATGAAATGCAGTGTACACTGTAATTTGTGACTAAAATAAGGAGGTTGATATTCATTTTTTAACAATATCTTAATTAAATGTCTTAAATTATATAAGCTGTTCAGATAAACCCACAATGCTGCTTAGATTCTCTAAATAGATTTTAAAATACTTTTGAGAATGGACAGTTTGTAGAAAGTAAAGCAGATTGGAAAAAATAACATGAACCTGACTTTCCTAGTATTAATCTAATATCACTTTTTATAGCCCTTCCCCCTCTCCTGTGTTTACTTAATTCCAGTAAGGTCTATACCAGTGATGGCTAACCTTTTTGCCATCGCGTGCCAAAAGCGGGGGGAGCGCGGGGAGGTCACCCACGTGCATGCCAACACCCATAGTTCAATGCGCCCCACCCCACCCCCGCGCCTCCCCTCCTCCGCTTTTAGCACGTGATGGCACAGTGGGCCTGGTAGGCCCATTTTTCACCCTCCCCAGGCTCCAGAGGCTTTCTAGAAGCCTGGGGAGGGCAAAAACAGCCCCCCCCCGAGGACCTCCACAGGCCGGAAACAGCTCATTTCCCAACTTCCGGTGGGACCGGAAGGCCCAAAAATCAGCTGGCCAGCGCATGCATGCGTGCTACAGCTGAGCTATGGCAATGCTCATGTGCCCACTGATATGGCTCCATGTGCCACCTGTGGCACCCGTGCCATAGGTTCGCCATCAAGGGTCTATACAATGTCCTGGTAGGTCTATTTAGAACTGTGGGTTTATTTTATTGAATCACCTATTTCCTAAGTCAGATCATCACACAACTGTTGTCTCTTGATGTTGGATTGGTTCTAAGTAAAGGTGTCTGTGAATGGAAGGAATCTACAGTTATTTAATTGTAATTATCCTATTAGACAGCACAATGATAGATGCGGAACAGAGGAAAAGGGACTAAAATATGTTTGTGTTAGTCTTTCAAGGTAGGCAAGAAACAGGCATAGCAAGGTTGATGGGAATTTGACTTTAATGTTGTAGGTACGAGGCAACCTACAACTCCTTGGGTCATTCTTTGTCAATAATGACTTGCCTAAAGAGAGAAACAAAATGACCATGGGCAGGCAATGAAGCAGTGGGAGTTGGCTCTACTTCCAGCTTCTTGCCGATTTCCCTATTGACTTTGTGGGAAGTTGACAAGGAGTTTTGGAAATTAGGCATGTGACTATAGCTGACAAGTTTGCAAATATAACTCATCTGAAGATCCTTGAAATTAAAATTCCACAGGAGTGATGGGTCTTTGATTGTATACACATTCTGTAAATTAGTGCATTTGAGGTACTTGACATTGTCCTATGACGCACAGTTTCAACTAATTGAATGTTACAGAGTTTTAAGTAGTATACTGATAATAACAGTAATAGATTCTTGAAAATTCTGTTTCCTTTATAGCAAACAATGCTACATAACAAAGCAGGGATATCAGAGAGTTTTTTTCTCCTCCCTTCTCTCTCTCTTCTTCATAACTTTTTTTTAATGTTCTCTTAACAGCTGTTTCATGCCTTCATCAGGGTTATTTCTGTGTTCCTCTATACTTTGAGGCCCCGGCAGAGGGTGATATACAACAGACAATGGATACAATCCTGGGTTATTTGTTATTGCCCCTTTGTGTCAGCATGCCTGGGAGACCAGAAAACATTCAATACTTAGAGTTCCATTGTTCCGCCCCAGTATTGCAATATTCTGGCCTCATCAATGAGGCAAAACAATTTCCTGTAAAATGTGGCCAAATGGGATACAGATGGTGGTATTGAGCAGTCATCACCAGACTGTGTAGCTGGATAGGTGCTGTTCTGCAGTCAAAGAGTTGTCCATGGAAGGCTGGAGCCAGACTCCATTTTTGTGGACTTCAGCCAGCCCAGCAGACCAAGACTAATTCTTCCTTCTCAAGATATCGTCTGAAGGGCCCAATAGTTCTGCAGCAAACTATGATGATGTCAAAATGACTTGCATGGTGATATCGTATAAACATCACCCGTACATACTTATAGCAGCATTTAAGTGATCCATATTTCATCATGCACCCAGCTCATTCTTGGCTCTCCTCAGTGATGTTCATGAAAAGGCCAGAACCAATTCAGGACATTGTGCTTCTATAGTGTTTAGATACCTCCTTATTAGCCTTTGGTGAGCTGGAATACAACTTCTGGGGGCATAATGACATCCCTCCCTCTCTCCCTCCCTCCCTCCCTTCCCTTCTCTCTCATTTGTTTCCCTCTCTTTTCCCCTCTCTCTCATTCTCTCCTTCCAGCTCTCTCTCATTCCTCTCTCCCTCACCCCCTTTTTCTCATTTGTTTCTATCTTTTTCCTCTCACACTCTCCCTCCATCATTTTCTCATTTCTCTCTTTTTCTCTCATTCACTCTCACATTTCTCTCTCTCTCTCTCTTTCTCTCCCTCTCATTTCTGTTCTTCTCTTTTTCCCCTCTTTCTTTCTTTCTTTCTTCCTTCCTTCCTTCCTTCCTTCCTTCCTTCCTTCCTTCCTTTCTTTCCTTCTTTCTTTCTTTTCCCCCCTTCTCTTTCTCATTTGTTTCCCTCTCTCTCATTCTCTCCTTCCATCATTTTCTCATCTCTCTCTCTCTAAGAAAGCCAAGGCTGGGCCGACTTGGCAAGCAATCCTTGGGGCTCTTTGCTAGTCCTTTTCTTTCTACTTGGCAACTATTCGGAAATCTGGGCTGTCTGAGGAGCAATTATGAGCCATGGTGGGGGCTTCCCTGAAGACAACTCTCCTCTTCCTCTTCATATGACCCCCTGGCCAGCTGTTGCAGGGCGGGGGGGCGTGCATAAGTGGGGATACCCTCTTCAATCATACCCTGGTGGCGTTGATTGAAAAACATCCTCCGAGCGGCTTTAAATCTTGCACATGGAACTTTCACCACCTGGAGGACACTTTTCAATCCACGCTCCTGGTGGCAGGGCTCAACTGGAGGAGTAAAGAAGCTCAGGGCAGTGGGAAAAGGAGGCTATGCCCACCCTGAGGATCAGGCTCAGAGAAAGTCGGAGCACCTGGCCAAAGATGCTCGCCCATCAGCCAGTCAACCCGCCTGCTCCATGTGCCTTTGCTGTGCTTTGGCCAAGGCCAGTCCCTCATTTGAGGGTTTCCCTACTCATGTGTGCCCTCTGGGCCCCACAACAGCTGGCCAGTGGGTCGCAAGAGAAGGAGAAGGAGGAGGGTGGTCGTCTTCTGGGAAGCTGCCGCGGCGGCTCATGCTCGCTCCTCAGCTGTGGGCCTGTCCCTCTTTCCATCTGTTTTTGGTCTTTTCTTAATTTTGAGATTAAAATTGACATTTTAAAGCATCTGACTTGTGGATAGAGCAAAAGTCAGATGTAACAGAAATTGGTAAAAGAGATCAATCAACTGAACAGAAGCTTATACAAAGAGGGAAACATGAGAATGCTATCATGAAATATTATATACATAGTAACCAGTGGTGAAATGTACTTACCTTCGCTACCCGTTCGGGAATGTGAGCACGTGTGCCTCTTCTGCGCATGCGCAGAGCCTTCTGTGCATGTGTAGAGGGTCAAAAATGGGACATAATGATGTCCCAGTGGGTGGGCAGAGCCTCCCACTGCCGGCACTACAGGTTTGCATGAGCCGGATAGATCCGTCCAGATTTCACCGCTGATAGTAACCCCACCACCGATTTTCAGCATACTGGATCCAAGGTTTGATAGACAAATTGTCACTTCATATCCAACTTAAAGGATTTGTTAAAATTACAAGCATTTAGAATCAAGAACTTTTCCAAAGTGCTGCTCCTGCATTCCATCGGCTGGGTTGATGTTCTAGTTGCTGTTTGGGAACTGAGTGTAGCTCTATGAATTTTTCCTTGGATCTATCTTCCTCCCTTCTTGGTAACTCCCTCTCTGTAGCTCCTCCTCCAGTCTGTTCACTCAGTTGCTGAGGGAACTGGAGTGTTTTTTGCCTAGCTCTGTAGAATTGTGATAATTACTGTTCTTTGTGCTTAGATTAGTTTAGTTTAGATATATTTTTTTTAGGGACAGGAGAAGACAGGAGTCTACTCTACAATGTTTTTAGTTCCAAAGTCCTCGGGTGGATGGCGAGGCATCCTGAATTTGAAGCATCTCAACCAGTTTATTTCTTACAGAAGATTCAAGATGCAATCCCTGCGGTCTATTCTGGCCTCCATCAGAGAAGGGGACCTGATGCAGTCTGTAGATCTCAGGGAGGCTTATCTCCATATCCCCATTCTTCCATCCCACCGCAGATACCTCCGCTTCGAGTATGGCAGCAGGCACTACCAGTATTGTGCAATGCCCTTCGGGCTCTCCTCGGCCCCCAGGACATTCACGAAGCTGGTAGCGGTGGTTTCAGCTCAAATACGTCTTCTTCCTGTCCGAATCCTTTGTTATTTGGACGACATTTTGATTCTGTCGTCCTCTGTCCATCAGGCAACAGCGGACATTGCAGCTGTCATACGGATCTTTCAAAGTCACGGGTTCTCCATCAACTACCCGAAAAGTCAGCTTGTTCCGTCCACCCAAATTCTACACTTAGGTGCAGTCATCAATTCAGTGAAGGGACAGGTCTTCCTGTCTCCGGACAGAATTCGGAGTCTGGTCAGCATGGTCAAACTTGTCAGATCGCAGAGGAAGTCCCCGGTTCTTCTCTTGTCACAGTTATTGGGGAAAATGGTTTCCTGCCTGGCCATAGTCCCTTGGGCTCGTGGGCACTCCCGAACTCTCCAATGGCTCCTCCTGCCCTTTCAGAGGAAAGGCCAAGCATCTTCTCCTCTCTTGATTGTAGTACCGCCCCATGTTCGTCTGTCCCTAAAATGGTGGATGTCCCCTGCAATACTGAAGGGTTGCTTCTTCTTCGAGCCGGAAAGGCGCATACTAACGACGGATGCCAGCTTACAGGGCTGGGGTGCCCACCTGGACAGGCAAGTGTCTCAGGGTCTTTGGTCTCCGAGGGAGAAGGGGTTCAGTATCAATCTGCTGGAGCTGAGGGCAGTTCGCCTTGCACTCAGGTCTTTCCAACCTATTCTGAGGAATCAGCACGTGTTGGTTCTGACCGACAATGTTACCACCAAAGCGCACATCAACCGGGAAGGGGGCACCAAATCCCGGCTCCTGATGGCAGAAACAGAAAGAATCCTGACCTGGGCGGAACATCATGTCCTTTCTCTTCAAGCGGATCATATCTCCAGTCAGGAAAATACAACAGCAGACTGGCTCAGCAGACAGACGCTGGATCCCGCAGAGTGGCAGCTCCACCCGCAGATTTTCCAGGACATTGTCAAGAGGTTCGGTTGTCCACAGGTAGATCTCTTCGCAACAAGGAGGAATGCTCAACTGCCAAGGTTCGTTTCTCGATATCCAGAAATAGGGGCGGAAGCTTGCGACGCCCTTCGTTGTCCTTGGCCAACAGGCCTTCTGTACGCCTTCCCGCCACTATCCCTAATACCACGGGTAATTCGGAAGCTGATCAAGGAGAGGGCAGAGCTTCTTCTTGTAGCTCCAGACTGGCCCAGGAGACCCTGGTACTCCGACCTTCGGAGCCTCTCAATCGCTCCGCATTGGAACATTCCTCCGTCCAGGATCGCTCTCTACCAGGGGGTCATCGCGCACCCCGATCCAGTATGGCTCAGGTTGACCGTCTGGCGCTTGAGCGGATCCAGTTAAGGAGAGATGGTTTACCAGAGGACGTTGTGCACACCATACAATCCTCGAGACGTCCTTCAACCACCAGAATCTATCAGGCGTCCTGGAAGGCTTTCGCTTCCTGGTGTATTTCGCGACATGTGGACCCTACATCAGCGAGTATTCCGGATGTCCTGGGGTTTCTGCAAGCCGGCTTGACAAAAGGTTTAGCACCAGCTACTCTACGTCGCCAGGTGGCAGCGATTTCGACAGTGCTTAAGTGCGAACCATTCCGCACCCTCTCGCAGAATCCTAGGATCCAGGAGTTTTTACATGGAGCATCCAACTTATCTCCTCCGACTATTCATCGTTTCCTGTCGTGGGATTTACCCTTTGTATTGCAATCTCTTACGGATGATCCCTTTGAACCGTTAGCTTCCACGAGCCTTAAATTTCTATCCTTTAAGACTGCCTTTCTGATTGCCGTGACGTCCGCCAGGCGTATCTCAGAGATAGCTGCTTTGTCTATCCGCAAAGACCTTTGTATCTTTTACCCGGACAGCGTTGTCCTACGACTTGACCCAACATTTCTACCAAAAATTAACTCTGCCTTTCACAGAGCGCAGGAGTTGATTCTACCTGACTTTTGCCCTTCCCCTCGCCATCCTAGGGAGAAAGAATGGCATACTCTCGACGTAAGAAGGGCATTGCGTAGGTATATAAAACGTACTTCTGCATTTAGGGAATCTGAAGCCTTGTTTGTTTCTTTTCATCCTCGGACCTTGGGCCAGAAGGTCTCATCAGTGACTATAGGACGCTGGGTCAGGGCATGTATCTCTACTGCCTATGAAAGTCATTCTCGACCAAATCCGGGACGCATATCTGCCCACTCTACTAGGAGCGCAGCAACTTCGGCTGCATGGGCGACCCAGTCTTCTCTCTATGACATTTGCCGTGCAGCTACGTGGTCGTCGGCAACGCCGTTCATTAGACATTACAAAATTGATACATACGCATCTGCTGAGGCCTCCTTCGGAAGAAGGGTACTACAACAAGTTGTATTGGCATGACAAATTTGTGCACAGTCTCCCACCCTTTTTTCTGGAGCTTGGGTATGTCCCAGCCGATGGAATGCAGTCGCAGCACTTTGGAAAACGAACATTGGCTTACCTGAATGTTCCTTTTCGAAGTGCTGCGACTGCATTCCATACCCTCCCTTTTCTTGAGACTGCGTTTGTTACTGTAATATTTATATTTGGTTGGAAGTTTTCTAGTTCCAGATTCAATTGTTTACTCGCAACTTCGCGAACAGACTGGAGGAGGAGCTACAGAGAGGGAGTTACCAAGAAGGGAGGAAGATAGATCCAAGGAAAAATTCATAGAGCTACACTCAGTTCCCAAACAGCAACTAGAACATCAACCCAGCCGATGGAATGCAGTCGCAGCACTTCGAAAAGGAACATTCAGGTAAGCCAATGTTCGTTTTTAATGGATGTAGGGCTATCTGGTTGATGGGATAAACTACTGTACTGACAACTAGAGATTAAAGTGTGAAAATACAAAGTCTTCTCAACCTGAAAAATTATTATCTCTAACTATGCAAAACATTGGTTTCCTCTGATTTGTTAGGTTATAAATTCATCTGGTTTAGATTTGGGCTTTGCCTGAGCAACTGTCATTGATCTTGAGTGATTTCTCTCTATTGTTCAAAAATACATAACATATTTCCGAGGTCAGTCTCGATGCCAGAAGGTTGAAAAGTAATCTAGTGGAATGTTAATTTTAAAAAGAGAACCTCTTAAGATTCAGGAAATGAAAAACAATTGGCATTTATAATGGGCAAATGTTATTTTGTGACAAAAATTGACATAATTTCATTTTTTATTTTATATTTCTATTCATAGGGCTTACCATGCAACAATTTCCAAAGCAAAAATAGTAAGGAGGCTTGTGGAGCTTACTCCACAGGAGTATGCCACGGGAAAGTAATATTTAATTTTGTATAAGTATTTTGGGTAGTGGCCATTGTGAACATTAAGATAATTATCAAGCATATGGAATTTTAAGGTTTGCTGAAGAAGACTTAACATGGTTTCTTCAAAGATACATGTTTCATTAAGTTTTCAGAATTATGGAGTCCAGCGACAACTGGAAGATGGAAAATCTCCCATCTCTCTTTTAGAACAGGATTGTATACTTCTGATAACTTGATTCCTGGAGACCCTGATATTGTATGCTTGCTTGCTTTCTTTCTTTCTTTCTTTCTTTCTTTCTTTCTTTCTTTCTTTCTTTCTTTCTTTCTTTCTTTCTTTCTTTTATTCGATTTTTATACCGCCCTTCTCCTACTGGACTCAGGGCAGTGAACAGCCAAAAGTAAAAACATCTCATACAAAATTTAAAAATATTTAAAAGAAATTAAACAAGAATTTGGCCCAATAAAATTTAAAAACACCCCTATTAAAACCAATTTACAATTAAAATATCTAAAAATACCTAAGGGGGGGGGGGTCAAGCCTGCCCGGCTTGATAAAATAAAAAAGTTTTAAGGGCACGGCGGAAAGCTCAGAGATCAGGGATCCTACATATCTCTAGGGGCAGGTCGTTCCAGAGGTCAGGTGCTGCCACAGAGAAGGCCCTCCCCCGGGGGTCACCAGCCGACATTGTCTGGCCGAGGGCATCCTGAGGAGTCCCTCTCTGTAGGAGCATACTGGCTGGTGGGAGGCTATCGGTGGCAGAAGGTGGTCCCATAAGTTAAGGATTGTATTCTAATGGTTAGATTAAATCAGTGGTAGGTTCCTCCTGGTTCCGCCGAGCTGGTAGCAGTGACGATATGATGTCACTGAACTGGTTCTGCCCCCCTGCCCCCTGCATTATTCTTACCTTTTATTTGGCCCCACCCCCAATCCATTGCTGCCTCCTGAGTCCCAGCTGATGGCTAGAGGGAAAAAACTGTTTAAACTCTGGCCGCGGAGCTTCAAAGGGCTGCCCTACAGCTGATCACTGTTAAAAGAAAACAACTGAGTAGACTAGTGCCTGCAAAAATACATGAGTAGATCAGTGCCTGCAAAAATGCATGAGTAGATCAGTGCCTGCAAAAATAAATGGGTAGATCGGTACAGCTCTGCAAGCAGTTAAAAGCCTGGTAGACCAGTACCTCTGCTAAATCCTAAATAATTGTCACATGACAATCAAGCTATGCCTGCAAAATAAGCCATGCCCATAGAATGGTAATAAAATTTTTTAAAACCCACCCCTGGATTAAATGAACATGGGAGAGAGGATTAAGTGTTAAAATGACTCTTAATTTTCCCCAATATTTTTTAAAGAAGAGAGGGAATTGTGAGGTGGGCATCATGAAGCCCTCTCCCCATTTTGTACCCCTCTTTTAGACAATTTCAAGAAACTGGGGGTGAGTGGATAGACACTATTTACTTGTAATGGTGAAAACCTTTTGAGAAAAGCCAAATCTGTAGCCAAATCTGGTAGCCAAATCTTTGAGAAAAGCCAAATCTGTAAGAGGATTTCAGTACTTTGAGGAAACTGATAACTGAAGGACAGAAAGCAAAGAGTGGGAATAGATAGTTTTTGTGTGGATGGATATCAATTAAGATGTTGCCTTTTCAAAATAACATGCTGGAAGCTTTCAAAGGTAAGTCTTATGGAGGAAACTGATCATAGTAGATTCGTGGATCATTCAGTAAAGCTCAGTAGTAGGAGGTACAGAATAGGAAGCACTTCTTCAGATAAAGTTTAGTTAAATTATGATACTGTCACAAATTATAGAATGGCCATCAACTTTTATAGTTTGAAGAAAGACTGGACTCATTCCTGGTTATTAAAAATGTTATTAATGGCTGCTAATCTTTGTACATTACCTCTAATATTTGAACAGCAGGGGATGGATGGAAAGCAAAGGGGGCTTCTTAAGTTCATGTTTTTGTTTTAGACTTCTCAAGGGACTCTATGCACAATTGTGGGAGCAGGAAGCTTGATTAACAAAGCTATTGGTCTGTTTCAGAATAGCAGAGTTGGAAGGGATCTTGGAAGTTTTCTAGTTCAACCTGCTGCTTAAGCAGGAAATATTCTACTATTTTAATCAAGTGGTTGTCCAATCTCTTCTTAAAAACCTCTATGTTGGAGCACCCACAACTTCTGGACGCAAGTTATTCCACTGATTAATTGTTCTAACTGTCAGGAAATTTAACCTTATTTCTAGGCTGGTTCTCTCCTTGATTAGTTTCCATCCATTGCTTCTTGTTCTGCCTTTAGATGCTTTGGAGAATAGGTTGATCCTTTCTTCTTTGGGGCAGCCCTTCAAACATTGGGACACTGTTATCATGTCACCCCTAGTCCTTTTCATTAGACTAGACATACCGAATTCCTGCAACCATTCTTCATATGTTATAGTCTCCAGTCCCCTAATCATCTTGGTTGCTCTTCTCTGCACTTAATTTCACTTCTGTTCTGATGTTGTATGAAACTCTCTCAATGCCAAGCAGAGGTGGGTTTCAGCAGGTTCTGACCAGTTCTGGAGAACTGATAGTGGAAATTTTGAGTAGTTCAGAGAACTGGTAGTAAAAATTCTGACTGGCCCCGCCCCCATCTATTCTCTGCCTCCCGAGTCTCAGCTGATCGGGAAGAAATGGAGATTTTGCAGTAATCTTCCCCTGGATTGGGGAGGGAACAGAGATTTTACAGTATCCTTCCCTTGCCACACCTACCACGCCACACCCACAGAACCGGTAGTAAAAAAAATTGAAACCCACCACTGGTGCCAAGGATAGGGAGTTGGTACCTATGGGCACCAGTGGAATCCCAGATACGTCCTTTGATAGCCACTATCCTCAATCTGGCTTTTAAAAAGGAGGGCTTCAGCTTCTCACACTGAAAGTCCAGTCATTTCTTTCAAGAGTTCTTGAATTATATGAGTGGAATTTCAACATTGGGAAGCACTATCAATTTTTTCTAAAAGCAGGATTACTAGCCCTTAACTGTGTGCTATTGTTCACTGTGTATTTTAATAGAATATGTAAATATGTTCTTATGATAATACAATTTTCAGAGTACTTTAGCATCAACATTTTAATGCTAATCAAGGCTTGCGGGTTTTTTCCAGCCCAATTTTTTCTATAATAGCTTTTTTAAAAGTTATTTCAGATAATTCCTCTTTAGAGTTCTGGCTTTCTTCCATGATCCATCTGTATAAAAGCATAAATTGTTAATTATTCTTGTGAACAAAATGAGATGGTTTGCCTAGCTTTTTCCATTAAATACCTCAAGTACAATGTGGCATGTGGTCACATATGTAGCTACACAGTAACTCACTTGTGGTTAAAAGTGATTCATTTTGGGTTTCAGAAGCTCCATAGATGGCCTCTCTCTTCCTGGTATCTTGTAACAACAAAAGAACAAACACAGTTAGGCTTTCTGATTGATTAGCTTGCCTGTGGACACATCTATTTCCTTACAGAATGTATGTGTAAATGAGAGGAAATATAATGAGGCATAAAACTGTCTACATCTCACTTAAGTTCTCTGAAACACTGATGGTGTTTATTAATGAGTCAGCTCCTTCTCCTTTTATTTCATTTCGCCCTGTTGCCTAGGAAGAAAAGTTAGAGCACGTAAAGTTGGCTCATATTTCTTCTTCCGTCAATGACCACAGATAAAAAGGTAGCAGTTGCAAGTGGCAAAATATTTTGATGTCGGTACAGGGCGGAACTCCAACCTAAGAGCAAACAAGTCACTGTACATGAAGCCCCTGTTGGTGCTACATTCATACCCTTTCTTCCATCCCATTCATGTTTTCAATGAATTGTTTAAAAAAACTCTCTCTTTGAATATGTATGCAAACACACACACACACACACACACACACACACACACACACACACACGTACACATCAGAGGTAGGTTTCAGCATGTTCTGGCCAGTTCTGGAGAACTGGTATCGGAAATTTTGAGTAGTTCAGAGAACGGGTAGTAAAAATTCTGACTGGCCCCGCCCCCATCTATTCTCTGCCTCCCAAGTCCCAGCTGATCGGGAGGAAATGGGGATTTTGCAGTGTCCTTCCCCTGGATTGGGGAGGAAATGGAGATTTTACAGTATCCTTCCCCTGCCATGCCCACCAAGCCACGCCCGCCATGCCATGCCATGCCATGCCCACCAAGTTACACCCACAAAACCGGTAGTAAAAAAATTTAAAACCCACCACTGGTACACATCTATATACACAAAATTAGCATTCAGATTGTAGGAGCATTTTTATGTAGATAACTGATATAAGCACAGGTAGTCCTCAACTTACAACAGTTCATTTAGTGACCTTTTGAAGTTTAACACGGCCCTGAAAAAAGTGACTTGTGACCATTTCCCACACTTATGACCGTTGCAGTATCCCCATGGTCACTTGATTTACACATATTTATGACTGTCACAATGTCCTAGGGCAGGGGTTGGCAACCTTAAACACTCAAAGAGCCACAAAGGTCCTAACTGGAAGCCCCCCATTCAATTCTGGAGCTGACCGGAAGTCCAGTTCCCCCACCATAGAGTCGTCTCCTAGCGCAGCATCCTTTTTCCTCTACCTGTCCTAACCGAAAGCTCTATCAATTGTGGAGCCGACTGGCAACAAGGAGCCACAGCAAAGGAATGAAAGAGCCACATGCAGCTCCAGAGCTGCGGGTTGCTGACCCCTGTCCTAGGGTCATATGGCCAACTTTTACGACCTTCTGACAAACAAAGTCAATGGGGAAGCCAGATTCACTTAACAACCATGTTACTAAGTTAACAACTGCAGTGATTCATTTAACAACGTGACAAGAAAAGTCATAAAATGGACCAAAACTCAGTTAACAAATTTCTCACTTAGCAACATAAGTTCTGGGCTCAGTTATGGTTGTAAGTCGAGGATTATTTGTATTTCTAATTTTTATTTTTTTGCCATGTTAAAATACAATTGTACACCATATAAGTTTTACTGACCTATAGTCCTGTTGTAGGATTGTGCTCTTCAAAACACAGACAGCTATATCTTCCTGAACACTCAGTGTGACTGTTTCAAGGACCTTTTGAAGTCATGTGTTCTCCAGGCCCCATGTATATTGCATGGAAAGTCCAGAATAAGCTCTTTGTAGCCTTCCAGTGCTATTGGTTCCTACATGTACGGTGCTCACCTGACCCTAAGAAAATATACCTTACCTTGGAGGAAAGAAGAACCGATAGGATGCGACAAAGTGTGTTGACATGAATGGGAGGATGTTGTTGGGAATTCTTGACCTCAAATGCATATTTCTCTGAGATTGCTTGGCTCTTTTATGACTTTAACAAAAGAAGCAATTTCTTTAAGACATGTATGGTGTGTTTACCCATTCAAAACACGTTTTTGCTACAAATACGAAGTGCTACACTCCCCTTTTTTCCTTGTTTATATGGATGAGGGTATTTCTAGACTTGCAATGGTTTGAGAAGGACAATTTTTATTTTCAGGAAGAGATTTTTCTGAGTGTTTCTGTCAAAATTTAAGGCTATTTTCATTGTTATCTAATTATAAGGGACTTAAGAATGAAAAGACTGAAATAATAATGTCCTTAGTAGTACTGCATAAACGGGATCTTCTATCTAAAACAACTCCCAGCCATATTTATTTGTTCTCTATGACTATCATTAAGTATTGTACCTTTTGATTCTTGACAAATGTATCTTTTCTTTTATGTATACCGAGAGCATATGCACCAAGACAAATTCCTTGTGTGTCCAGTCACTCTTGGCCAATAAAGAATTCTGTTCTATTCCATAGAGTAGTAATAAGCAAGGGAAAGAAACATATGCTCAAATGCAACAATAATTACTTTGGCATCATACAATGTTTTTGACTCCAGTTTTCTTCTGTTAAGCAGGGCATCAGGAAATGTCAGAATCATAATATTTTCCTCAATCTGTGAGTCTTACACCCTTGATAAGGAGGTCTGTGTGAATTCTCTGTAGGTGCTATTCTATATTGTATGATATTCTCTTTTTTATATTCTGTTGTTGTGAGGGCCAGAAAGGATAGGAGCTCTTATCAGTAGGGATACCTTAGGGCTATTGTTGGGTGAATCATTGGAACTATGGAACAAGTGGAGTTATTTTCTTCTTAAATGCATTATAATTCTCTTCATTGTATCTATTGGAATTTAAATTTTGTTTGTGTCTCTGTGCAAGCGTGTACATATGTCTATGCAGGGGTGGTATTCACTTACTTTCCCTACTGGTTTGCAAATGTCTACGCATGTGCACGGCCTCTGCGCTTGCACTTTGCTAATGCACACGCCTTCTGCGTGTGCACTAGCCTGGTCTCAAAATGTGTCTAAATAGGATGGCATAGAGCTAGGACAGGAGGGCGGGAGGGGGCGGGCGGGGGCGGGCGGGCCCCACCCATGATTTTCGCTACTGGTTCGGGCGAACTAGTCTGAACCAGCTGAATAGCACCTCTATGTGTATGTGTATTACCACACAAGCATATATATCACAAAATGTAAACCAAAGAGGACATATATTTATTATTTGGTAAGAAACAAAATTAATAACATAGATTAAAAATAAATTCGTATAGCATGCTTAAGGCAAAGTAATAGTTCCCATGCAGTTAATAAGAGAAATGTGACAACTTCCTATGATGTCATATTTTAGTTTCCAGTTATTAAGTTTATCTCAATAAAAGGAAGGGTGACATTGTTAGTAACTGGTCGCTCTGCCAGAAAATTACCGGAAGTTCAGTACAGTTCTTATTTATTGCCAAAAGAGTTTCCAGCCACTGTTCTATATCTGAGGAAAATTTAACACACAAGCTGCACTCAGAACTTAAGGTAACTTCGTTGAAGAAAGTATTTAGCAATTTAAAGTATTTAGGAATAAAATATTTTATTTAAAGTGAGGAAGTGCTAAGTTAACTAAATTATAAGAACAAACTGATGCTGGATAAAGAGCAATTGTTTTAAAAAGAGAGTGAAATAAAATATATGACAGTTTACTTGCCATCTAAATGGAGGTGGTTTATAAAAACAGAAGTGACAAAACTCTCAAGAAGGGTTGGGCAACTATTTTTTAGGACTGAGGGCTCTACTTCATCCTGCAGTAGAAAACTAGGGGCCATATGTTCAAATATATTTGGGGCATGGCAAAGAGGTCCATGTGACTAAAACACAAGCAATTTTAATTTATCAATATACCGGTATACTGTCATATTCTCCAATTTTGTATCATTGGCAAATTTCTCTTTTCCAGTGCTTTGGCAAATTTGTCCTGCTAGCTTTCAACAAGTATCTCCGTACAATAAATTGTGATTCCCCCCCCCCCATTTATATTTATATTTTTTGAAATTATATCTAATGGAAACATTTGTGCTTTCTGTTAAAAATTTGTTTTTCTAATTTTATGGATATTCTGATCTACCATTTTCCAGTTTGAGGATCCTTTACTGTACATATATACCAACGTGTGATAAAAATGTACTTTATTGTTGCCCCATCTCTCTGTGCTCTTCTGTGGGATCCTAAGCAAGTCAGCAGAGTCAGGTCTTCCCTCATTTATGAAAGGCCAGGAAAGTGGGGACCCGCCTCATCTCTTGGAAGACTATTCCACAGGGTAGGGGCAATGGCAGAGAAGGCCCTCTTCCTGGATCCCCCACAAATTGAATTTTTTAGCTGACAGGTTCCACAGCATACTTCCTTGCCTAACCAAATGGGACAGACTGATGTACTGTGGCAAAGGCAACCTCACATGGCATTTCTCCGCTACTTGTTAAATTAGTCTCTCCTTCTGTGAAAGCATTAATTGCCATGGCTTCCATTGGTATTTCATTAGTGATTTGGTCATCTGCTTACTGAACTTACGCCTGTAAAAGAGAGATTCCTTTTTGTTTTTACTCAGTTTTGCCAAAGGTGTTATTCTCTTTTCCATAACAAGATCAAATTACTAATTTATTTATATTGCATATTTCTTAATGTATTGCATATTTAAATCACCCATCTCCTTCAAATACATGAAGAGCATTACAAAACAAACCCATAGCAGTACTTTTCAACTTCTATAGTTTTTCTTCTGGAATTCTGTCAAAATGGGTTTGATTCAAGGGTGAAATGATTTTATTCATTGACACATTTGCAAATGCCAGACTTTCCTTCAGATGACTGGTTACAGAGATTTCCCAGCTTATTGTCAGAGGATGGTACACTAGAGATATCAGTAGCATTTTTACCAAGGTGGATTTTTTTTTTACTTTGAAGATACATAGTGTTGCTGAAGATAGATCTTGATATGAATAGTTGCAATTTATTTTTCTCTTTATTGTTTGATAAAATGTTCATTGTGTCCAGTAGTGGGTTTCACTTAGCTTTGCTACCGGTTCACAAATGTGAGCACATGTGCAGAGTGTCCATGATGACGTCCGGGCAAGTGGGCGGAGTCACCCGCTGCCTCTACCGGTTCACCCGAACTGGGTAGAACAGGTAGAAACCCACCACTGATTGTGTCATCTTCTCCAGTGAATCGGGGAAGATCATTCAGGAATGGGTATTTCTGTGCTTCTCTGCTTGGAGACCGAGTCAAACTTTCTTGGCCATGCCTACTCCTGTCCGGGCGCTCCCCAGTTCGACTCGGTCTTCCACGAGTTGAGACTGAGAAATGAGATCATCCATTCTTTGATTTCATTAGCAACGTAAGACTGACAGCATTTAATTTTTTTTTTGTTCCAGGTGAGGCTCGGTGATCGCTGGTGAGCGATTGGGGGGATTCACCAGCCTGCTGGTACCCCGTTTTTACTGGCTTGTATTTCAGCCAAGATCCCTGCCTTTCCCCTTGCTTCGCGGAGGGGGCATTGCCTGCTAACAGGCAGCCCCTGGCATTAGTCTGCACCTGCAGAAAGGGACTCAGTCCCTGCCTAGATTCGTCTAGGCACACTGTTTGCAGCCAGCGCTTCAGGCGCCACAATGGCTGAGGCAGGTGTGCTCATGATGAGCCAGACTGCCCTACCCGCAGAGCAAGCGGCTGGTGCATTAGGCGCCATTTCAGCGGCTTGCTCTGAAATGGGAACATTTCATTAGGAGCCAGGCTGCCTGAATTGCAATGAGGCGGCAGACGCATTTCGCACCTGCCACCGCGAAATCCGTTGCGGCGGCAGGAGAGCCGTATGAGCTGGACTGCCCATATTGCAATGAAGTGGCCGACGTGTCAGACGCCCCTTTTAACCGCAGTGGAAGCAATCATCAGGCACGTTGCTGCCCAACCCAGAGCTGAGCGGTTAGCGTGTTAAGTGCTATTATGGCCACGGCAGGAGTGCTCATGGTGAGCCAGGCTGCCCTAACTGCGGATGAAGCAACTAACGCACCAGGCGCCATAGCAGGTGCGGCAGGAGTGCTCATGATAAGCCAGGCTGCCCTACTTGATGATTGAACGTTGGGCGTGCTAGGCACCACTAAGGCCGTGGCAGGAGTGCTCTGTAAGAGCCAGACTGCATGATTTAAGATTGGAGCGGCTAGGGCACTAGGCCCCATTGTAGTCGTGGCAGGAGCACTTATACGAGCCAGGCTGCTCAGCTTGAGAATGGAACAGTGAGCATGCTAGGCGCCATTACAGCCACAGCAGGACCGCTCATAGGAGCCAGACTGTCCTAACAGCTAACGGAGCGGCTGATGGTTAAGTGCCGTTGCAGCTGCAGCAAGCATAGTCATAAAGTGTCATAATGCCGATATGCGATTGGAATGGCTGGCGTGCCAGGCGCATCTCCAGCCACAGCAGGAATGCCCATATTGAGCCAAGTTGAAGAGGCTGGTGCGTTAGGCGCATTATGGCCGAAGCATGGCTGCTTGTATGAAGCAGGATTCCCCTTTTTTTGCATTTAGCGGCTGGCGTGCTAGGCACCAAGTAATTTTTGGTCTGCAGCAACAGCTTGATCAGACGTGGTGCCTGATGGCCGTGCCGTAGATTTCTGGATGAGCCTGATTCAGCACAGGGTGTTGTCATGGTTGTGACAGTAGTGCCCTTCCGTCAGGCTGATTTCAGCTGTCTCCATTGCAACTCAACAGAAGTTCTGACATTTGGCTGAAGGCTCAGCTGGGCTGATCTGCCCCAGCAAAAAGGTAATGGGGTGGCAGTTGTAGCAGTGGTGGAGTTAGAGATCTTAAGCACTAAATTGCCCCAGATCACGGGATTCCCAATTGGGCCACAGCATCAGTGTTTACAAGCCCGCCTTCCTGCCACACCTAATGGTGGGAAAATTTACCGCCTTAGACACAGCTTCAGTGGCAACTGAGTTGTTTGCCAGCTCTAGACCTAGGCGAACAGGCACAGTATTGCTTCAAGCATACTGTCCTGTCAAGGACCTATAAGAGCTGTGATTGACGGTTGTTACTATTTATTTATTTATCGGACTTATATGCCGATCTTTCTCCACAAGGACTCGGTGGTTCACAGCAATAAGCAACAACAAGTCCAAATTAAAATTCAAACAATAAAAGAATCTAAAATTCCCATTAAAACCCCTTCAGTCCAGGCCAGCCTGGCGAAACAACCATGTTTTAAGGTCACGGTGGAAAGAGCGAAGGTTGGGGGCCACCCAGAGCTCAACAACAACAACAAAAACAACAACAAAAGGTAATTATGATAACGATTATGCCAGAAAGCTCCTCAGGGCAGCTTCTGACTGTTTGCAACCTTTCTCTGGCCTCTAGTGGTTGGCGCAACCTTCTTTGTCTGGGGACATATGCCACCTGGCAGTTGCCTGCAATAATCGCACCTTTCTCAACAGGCGGTAGGCACCGTTTCCACAAAGACGAATATACCTACTCGGCAGTCTCTAAATGTTCATAGCAACATCATGGCACCTGTTCCCTGGGTGGGGGGGTGGGGGGGTCCGACCGCTGCTTCCACTCCCTTCCGACTGGACAGTATAGCATAGGATTTCAGCGGCTGCTGCCCCTCAGATCCCTGGTTGGCTCTTGCTTTTCCTCCTGACATCGGGATCTGCAATGTCAGGTTGCTGTCCCCTCCCTGGTTTGAGACAGGCATTTTTTTGGGAGGGGATGCTGTCCCTGGGGGTGCTAGATCTGGACTTCATCCTCCGTGCGTGCATTTGAGTAACCAGCTCCCTGGGACCTGTCTTGGGAGTACGGTACACCCCCTTCCAGGGGGCCCTACGCAAGGCCAGGGGTCTTACTTGGATCATGAGCCTTCTCCCATCTGCCCCCCCCCAATTCCAGCATAATGATATGTAGGATTCCCTGTTTTGGGGGGGGATCAGTCAACCGGCAGGTTACTAGTATACCGCACATGTTCCGTTTCATCTCTGGATGAAGCACGAATATCTTATCAGCTAGGCAGGGCACAGTGCTGGCATCTGCTGGTGATCACTCAGCCCTTTTGGGTGCCCAATCTCCACCAGCAAAGGCTAGTGCGGTCATAAATGCAGGGGATAACTTTATCAAAGCAACCCTCTCCAATGTGGAATCAACCATCCCAGTCTGGGGAAATGGACGGCATTCCGTAATTGCAATTCCCGCCGCATGGCAGTACGAACTGGGGTTGGCTACAGGGGGTGTTGGTAGCCTTAGCGCTTTCACCGATGTTGGGAACGAGGAACTTCCTTGGCCCAGTGACTTGCCTGAATCGGTGACTCAATAGTTAAGACACTGAGCTGGTTGTTCGATCTGGTTGACAGTTCACGGGAATCACTTCCCTAGTACAGGCTCCTCCAGGAGCAGTGGATTGGACTGGATGACCTCCACGGTCCCTCCCAATGCGGATACGGCTATTTACCTACACTGCTTAGGCAATGGTATTGGACTAGGACATTTCCATATTGCTTTCCCCACTTATATGGCAGATCTGTCGCCTTCTGAGTTTAGGTCTCCTCTCTGGTCCGGGGACCCTTGATACCTCTCTGAGGACCGTTGTTCCAGATTCAACACTAAGGTGCACTTGAATATGGATGCACTGGTTTCGGGGGGGTGGGGTTCCCTTTACGTGGCTACACATAGTCCCTAGTTTCGGTGTCTTAGCCAGGTCTGTTTGGTACATGGGGGCAGGCTTTATTTTGCCCATTGTCAGCGTTCTTCGAATTGCTGTTTCTGTTTTCAAGTTGATTTTACCTGGCTCTCTCGAGGGATCAACGACCATTCTGGAGCCTTTGGGGGCAGATATGTTAACTTATGCTCGCCCTTGCAGTCGAGGCTCGAGTGTGGCCGCTCTGAATTTGTATTTTCAGCTGTATTGGGTACAGACCTTTTTTTTTAATTAAAGAGTTTTACAAAAAAAAATTAAATACTTCCCCCTCACCCCCTCCTTTCCTTACCCTCCCCCTCACCCCCCGAACTTCCAGAACAAAATACACGGTACAGGCTTCCTTGACCACCCTACAGCCCTTTGTTAGTGTGCTTTGCTTGGTTGGTACACGGGATTACACTCGCGCAATCTCTGTGGCTATGCCATTGGGTTGCCTTGGCTCCAGGTGCCCATCAGCTCCTTTTGGGGACTATGTCTTGGGGTCTGCACTTGGCCGGCCATGGGGATGGGGGAACGGCCATCCGTTCTATCCTTCTCGGCAACTGGGTTCTGGCTGCTGTAGGTCCCTCGGGCCAGACACTGGGGGAGAATTTCTCCAGATTGGATTGGGTTTCCCACTGACTGTTTAGGTAGAGTTGTCATTCGTCCTTCCCTATTGGGTCTGGCTTTGGCTGCGCTGCTGACGACCTCCATCATGTCAGGTCCCACTGTTCATCCTGGTGGATTACCCTTTGTCTTTAGGGTACATCGGTGGTCTCAATACAACTGTCCCACCTCGGCTGGGGACAGGTAGGTCAAGAAACCTTAGGAGGTGGTGTGGCTACAGCTCTCGTTCAGCCTGCTGCATCCCTACTGGCTCGAGCTGGTCGCTTTCCTTTTGGGGGCCCCTTCACCTGCGTCCTTTGGGGGGGGTGTATCTCAGTTCCCGCCCGACATGAGGAGTGTCCCAGTTCACCCTCTCTCCTGACGGGGGTGTTCTCCTTGTCCCCGGGTACTTCGGGATTTTCGACCAGGTCATGGCGCTAGCTATTTCCTCCTACCCAAGGCTGTTACCGCATTTGTTTGGGAGCCCTTTCCCTATGGAGGAAAGGCGCTCTTCTCATTTCAGGTCCTCTCCAGTAGGACCATTGAAGGACCATTGTCTGCGGATGGCTGGTCTTCGGTGGTGAAACCTTTTCGCTGTCGGTGGGGTTCCTGTTTCTGGTGCCCCAGGTTCCGGGATCTCTCCCATGAGGGCTATTCTTGACAGGGGCACCACCGTGGGGTTGTTCCCGGCCACTGTCATTTGTCACAGAGGTTAGTACACTGGTTTGGTCGCCCTCTGTTCAGCATCCTGCCATTCCCTCAAGGAGTGGTCTGCATTTCCTTTGCAGCACCCTTTGGTGGCAGGTGATAGGGTTCGGACCAGACTACGTCTCTCCTGTGTGACTAACCGGCTTTGGTATGTCCCATTCCGGGATGATCTTCCCCGATTTGCTGGAGAAAGGGCGTTGGTCCTACCTGATACGACCTTTCTCAGTGTGAGAGGAAGATCATCCAGCTCCACCCTGTTGACCGTCTGGTCCGTAGTCTGGGAGGGGGGCTCTTGTGTGTTTACAGGTGGTGGGTCTCTCCTTCGCTACACCTTTGTCGAACTGGGGAGCGCCTGGACAGGAGTAGGCATGGCCAAGAAAGTTTGACTCCGTCTCCAAGCAGAGAAGCAGAGCAATACCCATTCCTGGATGATCTTCCCCTCATGCTGAGAAAGACTGTATCAGGTAGGACCAACGCCCAATTTATGCCAAACCCTTATTCATTAGAATGAGAGCTAGAGAGAGAGTTATTGTTTGAATCTCCATTATACCATTTAACACTATTACTTTTGATGCAATATAATTGATTGGTCTACAATCCACAAATTGCGATTCAGTTGCAAAATAGTTCCTATAGTACCATCAAAACATAAGTGCTCATTAAGTGCAAAATGAATGAATGAATGAAATTGGTGAACCAGGAACCTGTTGTTGCCAAACTAGAGCGAATTCATATATCAACACATAATAGATGCCAACAAGATCTTCAAGAATAAGCAAACATATTTTTTCTAATATAATGATGGCCTGATTAAAAACTAGAAATAGAGGTGGAAATAAGAATTTACACCTTATATGAAGGACCACATATTAACATAAATATGTGTTTTAACATTAGGATTAGTAAGAGTGACCTGACTAGAAGCCAGAATAGAGGTAAAAATAAGAATTAGGGAGAATATTAGTAGTTATAATCTCTATATAAATTGAAAATAAGTAATAATTAGATGGAAAGTTAAGAGGTTGAAAGATGGTATTACTATGTATGTTCAAGAAGATCATTGACATTAGAATAACTACCGTATTTTTGGAGTATAAGACGCACCTACATTTTTTGGTTTTTTTAAAAAGTTTTTTTTAATTTTTTTTAGACAAACACATACAAACATATAATGTATTTTCTTTGAACAGAGTATTTGGCTGGTTCAGAAATTTAAACAGTGTTTAGTCATTTCAATTAAATTTACAATTTCTATATTTCCTTTTTGCCATATTTATTCCTCATCTATTTTTTTAAAAAACCAATATTACCCTTCATCCTCATCTCTAATCTTAATCAGATTCAATTTTTCCCTTCTATTTTATATTATACCCCTTTCCATTCTCTTCTATTTTTATATCCTTCCTCACATTGGTTAATTATGTAATATTACAATTGTTTAATATAAATTCAACATTTTAATATAAATCAATTAGTTATATGACTATATATTTTGTATATTAATCAATATGAACATGAATATTCCAATTATTTCCATGCAATCCAATTTCTTACAAATCAATTAATTATATTTACCAATAATAATAAACCAAATAATTTCTCCTCTTATGTTACTCATTTTCACATCTTAAACTCTCCCAATAACCCACATAGTTTTGCCCTCCAAATCACAGCTTAATCATTTCTACTTTCATCACAATATATAATTAAAAATATTTCAATCATTACAATTTCCCTAATTAAATTTAAAAATGTTCTAGCTGTTATCTAAGCTACAATTTAATCCTTTTTTACTTTCACCACCATATACCATTAAAGGTATTTCAATTGTTACAGTTTATACTTATTCATATTACTAAAAAAAATATATATATCATTGTCTAGATTTCAAAAATACAAAGACAAATATTCCAATTATTCATTTCATTTTTACAATCATGATTTCCCATTTATTTCTTACTATTATGTATAACATTTTTCTCTTTCATTTCTTTTTCTTTTTCTCCCCATTTTTATTTTTGCCTTTTTTCGTTCTCCTTTTTTTCTTTTGTGTTTAAAATCTTGAACTCTCCTCTTTTGCCCTAAATTTCCCATTGTTTGTACCTACCTTTTTTGGTGAGGAAAAAAAAGAAAATTTCCCTCTGTCTCTGCCTAATTTTGCCTCACTACAGCAAAAAGCAAACAGCCTGCTTTACTTTCTTTTTTTTAATCTTTATTTACATTTATAGTTAAAAAAAGACAACAACACATCAGACAAATAACAAAACAAGACAAGAAAATAAAGAACATAAATACATATAAATAATACCTCCATCATCAAATATTTAGTACAAACCTATACAGTAAATTCATACTACATTCCGGAGGAGACGAAACGACCTATTTTGAATTTTTGAATTAATCAGTTCTATCCGACCTCACTTTAAATATACAATAAAATATTGTCAGTAAATACAATGTCTATTTATAATCCTCTAATTTAGTTTCGATGTTCTTTTCGATAACCAATTATACCATTTTTCCCAAGATAAACATGTTTGCGTTTGGTCTCTATCTTTCAATTTTTTAATTAATCTATCTGCTTCTGCACAATCCAAAATCTTCTTTATTATTGCTTCATCAGGTGGGATATTTTTATCTTTCCAGAATTGAGCAAATGTTATTCTCGCTGCAGTGATGATATGTAGTATGAGGTACCACGAATCTTTTTTTACATTTTCTGGTTTGGAGCCAAGCAAGCATGTCTCTGGATGCAGTTCAAACTCTTGGTTTAGAATTTCTTTCAGCCATGTTTTAATTTTTTCCCAAAATTTGATTGCTTCTGGACACGTCCACCATTGATGATAATAGGTACCGCATTCAAATCCGCATTTCCAACATTCAGCGGACTGCCCATTAAACGTTTTTGCCAATTTATCCGGCGGAAGATGCCATCTGTATAACATCTTATAAATATTTTCTTTATATGTGGTAGATACTACCAATCTCATATTTCCCCACTAAATATCTCACCATTTTTCAAGGTGAATTGAATAATCAAAGTTTTTCCCCCAGGCAATCATCATATCTTTTATTATTTCCTCGCCAATCTCTATCTTCATTAACAGTTTATAGCATTTGGAAATCATGCCTTTTTCCTGGCCTAACAGAATTTTATCTAACTCCTGCAGCTCCACATTTATGCCATTTTTAGCTCGATCTCTTTTATATTTTGATTGGATCTGCAGGTAATTCCACCAATCCAATTGAAATCCCTGAAAATTCAACTCCTGTTTTGACTTTAGCTCTCCACATGCATTCAGCAGATCTTTATACGTTATTTTTTTCACCAAATTAAATAGTTTGGGATACATCAGAGCTTCCAAAGGTGATATCCAACAGCCTGCTTTACTTTCAGTTTTGTTTTCAGCGTGGTTTCCTTGATTAGCACAAGGAAAAAAAATCTGCTCCAGCAAAAGCAGCAGAGCCCTGCGCAAAACAGCTGAGAGCAAATCAGCTGAGAGTCCAGAGGCTGATCTAATCAATTTGTGCTAATTAGTCTATGGTGAAGCTGAAAGGAACTGTTTTTTCTTGCTGTTTGCTTGCAAGGAGGTAACTGCTGCAAGAGTGGGGGCCAGTGTGTGGGCAGGGCTACATTTGGTCTATAAGACGCATCTAAATTTTCACCCCCTTTTTGGGGGTAAAAAGGTGCGTCTTATACTCTGAAAAATACGGTACTTTAAAATAATCAAGTACATTAATATTAGGATTGTATGTTGGATTAATGTAATATTTGACTGTTGTATTTGTATCAATATGAACCATACTTAGAGGCCACACTGTTCATGTATTGAGGTTGATATATGTTTAAAAATAAAAACCCAATAAACCTTGGGAGGAAAAAAAAATAAGCAAACATTCATTTATTTGGAAAAGTAGAAGGAAAAGTTTAGAGTTGAAATGTAGTCCTATGTAAAGGCTTTGAATTTTGTGTAAGGACATTGTGATCCATGTACTCTTTTGTATTCTTTTCATAAAATCTGAAAACTGCTGCATGATATTTGATATTTGAGAGTGAGATATTTTATTAATTAAACTATGTGATGTCCAAATTTCTCAGAGAAAGAAAGGAAATGAACCATTGCATTTGTTTATTATGCATTTCAGAGCATGCTGATTTAAAGATCTACTGCTTTAATGACAGAGGGTGAGGGGAACTGCTGGAAGTTAATAAAATTAGAACTGAAAAGAGTTCAGCTTATACTGAGTAAAACTAAAATCTTAGACATTTCAGCATTTGACAGCAATATACTATGTTCAACTATGGAAGCTATTGACATTGTGTTCATCTATGGAGGAATGACTTATTGGATGCAAGCATATATTTACGTCAAAATCATGGAAGGGTGTGTGTGCAGACAATCCATTTGGTAAAGTATCCCTTGACATTCTGCTTGTACAGATTTCAGTTAAGTAGATACATTGATTGCTTATGTTCCTCAGTAATATCTAGGGCTGTGCAGTGGTGGTATTCTACCGGTTCGGACTGGTTCGGGAGAACCGTTTGCTCCAACTTTCAGCCATGAGTGGACCGGTTCTCTCTTTCTTTGAAGTGGGCCCGCCCGCGCGTTATACTTACCTATATTTCTGCTTCCGAAGCCCAGCTGATCGGGGCAGCAGAGTAGATTGCCGCTTCTCAGCTGTTTTCCTTGCTCTCAGCAACATGGAAGTTCAATTTTCTGCAAAGTGCGCACTCAGCGAACCGGTTGTTAAACCAGTAGGATTCCACCACTGGGGTAGTGTATTGAATGGAGAGCCATGGCTCAAATGTGAATCAGATGAAAAAGTGAAAGTTGTACTTATTAGATTTGTGGACACTGCAAAACTGAAGTGCCGGTACCCTAGAAAAGAAAGATTAAATTCAGACATATCTTGGTAAGTTAAAGAAATTGAATCAAATAGTAGAATAACATTTAAGAAGTGCAGCATTGCTGTCAGGAAACAAGCATCAAATGCACAGATATAGAGTGAGGAATAGCAAGCTTGGTAATGGTACAGATGAAAAAGTCCTTGGTTTAGTACTTGATAGCAATTGAAAATACTGTTAAATATGTGTCAAAAGTGCAAGGCATAGATAAAAAACTGGATAACCAGAAACATATTTTCTTTTTTAATAGCAATTTTATTAGATATAATTATAACAGTCAAAACTAATAACTGAAAAAATAAAAGAATCAAAAGAAAGAAGAAAGAAAAAAAGAAACAGACATATTCTATTCTATTCTAAATGTAATAAAGAAAAAGAAAAATATACAAATACTGTAAGTGACTTCCTGCCTTCATTGGAAGTATAAACAATTTTAGGAACTTATCATCTCTTAAAATAAAACAAATGATCTCTTTCTCCCATATCCCATTTTATTTATAAACCTAAAAGCCTTCTCATTTTAATCCTGATACCACCAAAAGTTTACTAGAATTAACAGTTTATCTATTTTAACCTTAATCAAATATATATCGCCTTTATATTCCTCCCTTTAATCTCTACCAATCTTTAGTCCCTTCAAATAATATTGTAAAACTTGATTTCTTTTCATTTTTATATTTGTCTCTTCTCACAAAATACTTCAAAATTTTAATAAGCCTTATTATAAATCCCATAAAGGAAAATTTTCCAGCTCATTGTCTTAGTTTTTGTTTGTTTATTCATTTTAATTATTAAGATATCAGATAATTTTTTTGTCTATCCAGTGTATTATCTTTTTCCATGTCATTTTAAAATTCATTTTCAAGTTGGCCTTGATGTTGTCATGTAGAAATTGTTCCTCTTCCATAGCAAATTTTTGACACAGTATATCAATAGAGGCAGACTTTCTAAAAAATAATTTCTTGGTCCATTATTCAAAAAATCTATCAGTATGTCCAATGTTAAAATATTGTGCTTCATTCTGTAATTGTAAATCAAATTTAGGTATTCTTCTCCTTTAATTATAATATTTAGTTTATAAGTTTCTTCTATTTTTTTTAATCCAAAACAGAAACATTTTTCCACAGGAAGGATTGTTCATAATTAATCCCAAAACATTATTTTGTTTTTTTCCAGACTCTTAATATGTTTTAACTTTTTAAAATCAAAGCTTTAATCACCCTTTTGCTGTTTATTAAAAATATCCTTCTAGTCAAAACTTCTTCTGCTAAGGATTGAAGGAAACTTATAGTATCTGGTGCTATAAAACGTATTAATCTATAAGTTCCCAAATAGCTGAAAATCAGCTAATAAGCCATTTCTGAATGATTTGAAAAGGAAGTGTCTGAACTTAGTATCTTTTCAAAGATACTGACCACGGATTGAACAAGATGGCTATTCTTTTATCTCCAAAAGCTCTAAACTTTCTGGAGTCCACTATCTTGCAATCTCCTTATGAGGAGCACTTGTCTAAAGTTCACATACTTGTGGAGGTTCTCAAGTCTTCTCCTTGTTTGGAGAGGAATTATCAAAGAGCCAGTCTACTCACCAGCTCTTCATTCTGCCAAGGTCATCGGTTCCATTTTTTGTGAAGCTATCTTCAATTCAGTATTTTGTCCCTGGAACTCTAACAGTAGCATATTTTCCAAGGTAGCTATTGCTCAACTTCATTCTGTTTCAGTGAGTTCCTGCTTCTAATACTGCATCCAGTACTAGACATCAGCCTTTAAAAATGAATCAGAGATATAGGACCAGGATCAAAATATAGGCAACTAGTATGATTAAATACTAGAAATTAAAGGGACATGAAAGCATCATTAGCTACCTGAAAGAAGGTCACTTAGAAGAAGATCAAGTCACGCTCTCTAATTTTCCAGAATATAGATAAAGGAATGAAGCAATAGTAACAATATTTAGACTTTTATACCACTTCACAGTGCTTTACAACCCTCTCTGAACAGTTTACAGAGTTAGTATATTGCCCCCAACAGTGTGGGCCCTCATTTTACTGACCTCACAAGGATGAAAGACTGAGTCAACCTTGAGCCATTGAGAATTGAACTGCTGGCAGTCAGCATAATTAGCCTGCAATACTGCATTCTAGTTCTTTTAGCTGATGACTAATAAATTTAGTCATCTTACCCCTTCCACTTTGTGGAATTTTGTGAGTTGGCAATGGAAAGCAAATTTTTCTTTCAGTTTAGGTTATATTGAAAGATTATGTCAGTGAAGGCTTCTGCTGAAACACAAACCGCCCAGAGACATGTTCTGTGAGCTGGGTGACTATATAAATATGATTTAAATAAATAAGCACCATTTTCTAGTTTTACTGTCTGGTAATGATGGAGGAATGCAGGAAGAACCAGCCCATATGTTACATCTGAAGGTTAGAATTTTCATGTCCTTAAAAAAAAATGTCTAAAGTTGCTGGTTTTCTGCAATATGCTACTACATAAATGTCTTATAATGTGTCCATACAAACCAGTGTTTGGCTTTTTAAGGCAAAAGGCCAACATTTAAATAAAATAAGTAGTAACAGTGCATATCCATGATCTCTGGAAGATTTATATATTTGTAAGATTTTAACAATCAATGGCTTGATAATGGTTTCAAATATAAGGTTTTTCTTTTCTCCCCATCTTATGGACTGCTTATAAGTGCTATCCTATTTATTACAATTTGAATTTGTGTGCGATTAGAAGATACATTGAGTATTTTGTGGCAGTTCATCAACATGCCTTCAAGTCCTCCATTGCACAACATCTATTCTGTAATTATCAGGAGAGAGTCAAACTACTTGAGAATAGTCACAATGCCAAAATCAGAAGTGAATTTTGATGTTGGCAGAAATGGAAGGGAATGTCACTTTAATGAGCTGTGTGCCTTCCCAACTCTTTCTCTTTTCTTGTTTCTCTATTGCCTCTTAATTCAGCACTGCCTGGTTTGTTAGAACATAGTTTCCTATGATATGCAAACCATGGGATGAAACCAATTGCCTGGCCTGGATGACACCTATGAAATTGTTATGTAATTGCAAAGGAAGTACACAATTAAAGTAAAGTCAGGGTAGTTAGAAAATGAGAAGCAAGAGTGTACAGCACAGGGCTTAATCCTGTTTATTCCTGTTGAACAACTAAGGTTTATTGATTTGGGAATTATGGCTGGATCAGAAGTCGGTGTGTTTGTGCGCATATAGAAGGTATATGACTAATTTCTACAGTTCCTTAGAGAAAAAGTAAAAAGCAGACATAATAAATTAATAAACTGTAGAATCAGGAACTCACCTCTGAGCAGCAGAACCTAAACAAAAGGGCAAACAGAACTGTAATTTCAACAAAAGATTGAGAGATGGATTTTTAACAAGCCAAAAGGAGAGACAAAGCAGTTTAAGTTACAGCACAAAAATTAAAATGGGTATTGAAGCTGAATGACACTGGAAGTTTCAAAAGAGCTATACAAAAACATTCTTGGTGTATTCTTTGTGAGGATGCTGTGTTTGGAAATTGACCTTTTAAAGGCTTTGTTTGGTGCATTTTAATTGTGCAACCACGCCGTGGAATTACATTAACTTTTTGTTTTCATTAGGCAATATATGTGCTCATTCTTACTAACGAGTCCTAAAAATAAATAGCACTTAAATCAGTCTTTTAATGAAGTTAATGCAGCACACATAAATGCGCACACACATCAATTTTCCAAAGATTGGGAAGGGGAGGAGACTCTCATAGAATTTAATAAAGACCTGAACATTAGCATATGGCTCTTATTAGCACTGGAAAATGTTCACATTAAAATATTTCATGCATTGACACAATAGTCTTTGAAAAAAAACTTTAGTTAATTTTAAAAAGTTCCTGTGCCTCTGACTGATATTTTTATTGTATAAGTATGTTCATATTGTGTAACTTTCTCAACTGCATGCCAGATCACATCCTCATGGCTGAACCTCAGTTTATTTTCCATTTGCTACAAAGTCTGCCTACCAGAAGCATTGTTTTAATCTGATATGGCTACAAGAACAATTTAGTATTTCAAACACCATAAATGAAACATTCATGGAAAAGCTATTAATGTGTTTTTTCCAACTGGTAAATTTGAAAAGGGTGTTCCTTTTAAGTATCACAGAAAAATGATTTTCATTACAAAACAAATTTCGCATTTCAAAAGTCCTTAGGGCTGTCATCAGTGACTTAGATCTTCATGAATTGAATGGCCAACATAGGCTTGTCCAAATTGGAATGTATCCTTTTTATTCATAAGTACACATATTCAGTCTGGTTTTCTGAGTTAGACGAGATGATGAGGGTACCGTAGTTCTGTTGTGATAGATATATTGCTGTCTGGAGAACTGAATCCCACAAGAACATTTTGAATATATCTAGTATGGAACTTCTTTATATTGATTGCGATTCCATGATATTTAAAAGGAGTGGAGTAAGACTTTTTTTTAAAAAAAATTGATTTATATGCCGCCCTTCTCCGAAGACTCAGGGCGGCTTACAATGCGTTAAGCAATAGCCTTCATACTTTTGTATATTTATACAAAGTCAGCTTATTGCCCCCACAAACTGGGTCCTCAATTTACCTACCTTAGAAAGGATGGAAGGCTGAGTCAACCTTGAGCCTGGGGATTCTAACTAGCAGTAATTGCAGACAGCTGGGTTTTAATTACAATGCTTAGTCTGCTGAGCTATCCAGGCTCCTTTTTTAATTTAAAAACCTTCATTAAATCCTACCACTTAAAGAGAAAAACAGCTTTTTTTTTCAGTTTTGGGCAGTTTTTAGACCATGTGATGCCAACTCAACACAAGTTCATTACTGAAGTTTAGGCTTGGGAATGTGAAAACACTTTGTGGTTTTTATAAATTTTACTAATTTATTTGTATTCTTTCTATGTTGCTTTTACAAATATTTCAAAGTGGTGAATATATCCAGCACATTGTCCTCCTACTATTTTCCTCACAACAACAGCCCTGTGAGGTGGGTTGGGATGAGAGAGAGTGACTGGATCAATGTCACCCAGAGGCTTTCATGGCTGAGGTTGGGACTAAAACTCACAATGTCCTGCCTTCTAGCCTGGTAACATAACTACTAGACCAAACTGGCTCTCAGTCTATTTAAGATGAACTGGGGTAGTAATCCTAACCCTAATCTTAGGTCCGGAACTGTTGAGTAGCTTTTAGCTCTAATAATCATGATTTTCTTCTGAACTATTTTCCTTGGGTGGAATTTAGAAACATTGCTTTCTTATGGCTCAAATGCTACTTGAATGTATGACTTCCGAAGGATGTACTAGGAGAGGCCTGTTCATGTGTGGCTAGTAAATGGGCTATGCTGTTCCTTAGGGCTGCAATTTGTCTCCAAGTTATGTAATATATTTATTCATTAGATTTTATCCTGCCTTTATTATAAGTACCATGTTTCCCCTGTCTTATATATATTTTTTGCCACCAAAAAAGGCAGCAGGTCTTATTTTCAGGAGGGATATCATCCACTGACTCACCTCACTTCAATAGTGGGTTGCTCCCAGTTCGGTCTGGTTCTATAGAACCAATAGTAAAACTGGTGGGAGGCTCTGCCCACCCGCCACAATATCATCATGGGTGATCTGTGCATGTGCAGAAGTGTGTGTGCGCGTGCGAGCACTCCCGCTGCAAACCGGTGGTAAAGATAAGTGGAACCCACCACTGCCTCACTTGTGCGCGTCACCTCTGGTCTCCTTTTCGCTGTTAGAGGCCTTCAGGAACTTCTTCGGCTTTGGATAGTTGCAGCCAGGCCTTGCAAGCCTTGGCCCATTTCTTCTGCAGCCAGCAAGGCTTTCCTGAAGGCCTCTGTATCTGATAACAGAGCTCCGAATCGATCCAAAGCTCTGCTATTGGCTATAGAGGCCTTTCCTGAAGGCCTCTCTAGCTGATAATAGAGCTCGGGATTGAACCAGAGCTCTGTTATTGGGTACAGAGGCCTTTAGGAAAGCCTTGCGGGCTGCAGAAGAAATGGGTCAAGGTGTGTGAGGCCTGGCTGCAACTGTTCGAAAGTAAGAAGTAGGGCAACTCCACCCCCCCATTCTCACCCTAGCTTAATTTTCCCCATGCACCCTGGAGTAGACAGGGTCTTAATTAGGGCTTATTTGGGGGGGGGGTAGGGCTTATATTTTACGCATTCATGTGTAAAAATCAAGCTAGGACTTACTTTCTAAGTAGGTTGTATTTTCAGAGAAATACGGTATTGAACATGGCAGACATACCCAATACTCCTCCCTCTTCTTATTTTCTTCACAACAGCAACCCTGTGAGGTGGCTTGGTCTGAGCGAGAGTGACTGGCCCAATGTCAGTCAGCTGGCTTTTGTGTTTAAAGTAAGACTAGAACTCACCATCTCCTAGTTTCTGGGCCAATATCTTTACCATTGCACCTAACTGGCTCTATGGAAGAATAGAATTTTAGAGGGTCTGCATCATCAGTATGCTGATGATTCCACACAATATGCTGATTCACCAAACTGTATCTAAAATAAAGAGAAATATCCTATTTAAGTTCTAAATTGATGTTTGCTGTCAATAGTAGATTATGTAAAGATAAACAAATCAAAAGGTATTTTAAGCAAAACAGGTCAAGCTTCAGATTTGGAAGGCAGGTTTCACAAAATTCTTTACAATGAATATCTCTCCCACTAATCCGAAACCATTAAAACTATAGTCTGTGTGCTACTTCACAGTTAGTCTTACTAATTATAAACCTATAATTCCTTTACTAATTTAAAAGCCCATGCTTTTCTTTATTAGTTTTTTTTATCTTTAACTATATTTAAGCCACAGTGACACACTCTCTTATAGCATCACCAAGCTCTGTTTAATTGATGGCAATGGGCAGGACCTCATTAATAAAAATATGATTTAATTAAACTTGACCAAGTTTAATAATAATATTTAAAATCTCCCCTATTTATTGATGATTTATTTAGTTTATGATAATCTTTTCAATAAGTCTTAGTGTGTCAACAGATTCAGTGCTTAAAATGGTTATCTGATATTAAGAAAGTAGCATCTGTGCTGGCGATGCTTGTTTTTATTTATTTTTCTTCTCATTTCTGTCTTTTTCCACATTATTTTATGTTATTTATTTATGTTATAGGATTCATCTGAAAGGGAAGTTCTTACATTTATTAAACAAACACAGGAAGCCCTCACTTAGGGATTACAATTGGGACTTGCAACTCGATCGTTAAACGAAGTGCACGCTAAATGAACTGCAATTGTGTTTTTGATCTTATTTCACCTTTCCTTTAATTACAGACCCAAAAAGGGTGTAAATGTGAGGATTGGGATCAAAGTCAAAGTTACTTTTTTCATTATTGCTTTGAGAACAATTGCTAAATGAGGCAATTATTAAATAAGGGCTACTTATATATCCCCTGTCAATCTTTTTTTTTTTGTGCAGATAATCTTAACTGTCTATCTTTGCACTTGTGGAAAGATGCATATTTATCAGAAAAAAGCTGACCTTTTAATAGAATTTGAGGCCACATGGCATAACATGGTACTTACATGATGCCTGACTTAAAGCAACTGCTTTTGCCTGGGGTAATCACCCATCCCCCAGATTTTTGCCTTTAAACGTGTGAAATCACCTCTTTTGCTGTGGAATGCCCCCTTTTCATGAAGCAATTCCAATATCATTGAGGCAAATTGTTGTAGGAGCTGCTGTTCCATTTCCACCTCTAGTGGCACCTGTGGTTTGATAAGAGACCTGGCAGCGCAGTGGTTAGAATGCCATATTGCAGGCTAATTCTGCCGCCTGCCAGGAGTTCGATCCTGACCAGCTCAAGGTTGACTCAGCCTTCCATCCTTCCGAGGTCTGTAAAATGAGGACCCAAATTGTTGGGGGCAATATGCTGACTCTGTAAACCTCTCAGAGAGCGCTGTAAAGCACTGTGAAGTGGTATATAAGTCTAAGTGCTATTGCTATTGCTTGGTGGCAAATGGACTTCAAATGCTTTTTTCCTACTTTGAAACTGAACACTCAATAACCCTGGGTCTTCTGGCAACCTTTTCAGAGATGGGGCTGATTCAGTTTGCGGAGTGAAGTCCTGATGTCTCCCTGTATTACCATGATGTGAACGGTGCCTGCAGATGGTGTACTGAATTAATAATACTGAATCAAATGCACAGTCAACCTTTTCCTTCTTTGTCCCTAGGGTAAACTTCAACTGGCTTTGTACAGGCATGCCTAGTGGCTGGCAGAAAGGGGAGAGGAAAGCATGTTGCAGTAAATGCATGGCCTGGTATAAAACTGGCCACTAGAGATTCTTAATACGGAAAGAATAGATTTAGAATTGATGATTTTGGAGACTTACCTGTGAACAATTCCTAGTCAATATAAGGATGCGGGGGAGAGATGCGAAGTCCAGGTTTGGGCATGATAAGGATAGCTGATCTATTTGATAAAGGATACTCAATGACAGATTAAAGTAATTTGCCTGGGGTGGTATAAGGATTCCTGCCTTGGGCAGCAAGTTGGATTAGAAGATCTCCAAGGCCTCTTCCAGCCCTATGACTCTATGAATTAGGCTTCTAAGGTAAGAGAAACCATCTATGGATTCTTAATTTGCTGTGAGATGTGGTTTAAAAGTGAAGTTTCAGTGAAAAAAAAAATAGATTCCCTTAAGACACGTAAGAAAATATAAAAATGCCATTAAGCTCACTTTCAAAAGCAGATGTATTTCTTGCATGTTTTCGCTTCAGTGCCATGAATAGAAGGTATTGTTGAAGACTGTGCCACTCAAATATGCTTAGTTTCAGCAAAGGTATTGTATCATGTTTCCAGAGCAGGATATTATATACTTTTTTTTCTTATAGTCTTTATGAATCTTTAGACTGAAACTGATATTTTAAGATTTCCACAGAAGATAATGTTTAAAGGACTTGCAATCTTTTCCAAAATATAAATACAGTATCGTTAAAAGCAAGAACCATATGGACAATTCAGGGATATTTACTTGTACTGAATGTAAAAGATTCTTCTTTTATGAACCTCTATAAATATAAGTCAGAATTAACAGAGTTGTTTAGTATTGGCCTTTCCAGATGTTAAGAGAATTGTGATTTTTTTTTTAAATTGAATGCTGTATTTCTGGTATATTAATATTATCTTAGGTCCAGTAAGCTGGAATCTGATTCTTACATACTCTATGAATTTGGAGAACTGCATGGAAAGGAGGGGAACTATAGGCAGTCCTCGACTTACGATCACAATTGAGCCCAAAATTTCTGTTGCTAAGTGAGACATTTGTAAAGTGAGTTTTGCCCCATTTTACGACCTTTCCTGCCACGCTGGTTAAGTGAATCACTGCAGTTGTTAAGTTAGTGACATAGTTGTTAAGCGAATCTGTCTTCCCCATTGATTTTGCTTGTCAGAAGGTCACAAAAGGTGATCACATCACCGCAGGACACTACAACTGTCATAAATATGAATCCGTTGCCAAGTGTCTGAAATTTGATCAGGTGACCATGGGAATGCTCCAACACTCATGTGAAAAATGGTTATAAGTAACTTTTTCCAGTGCTGTTGTAACTTCAAATGGTCACTAAACGAGCTGTTTATAAGTAGAGAACTGCCTGTATATAGAAGTCTGCCCCCCTATTGGTTTTATCTTTGCTGGATTGGTTTTATCTTTGCTATTGTGTGATTGACACAAAATTATCAGGTGAATTCTTTGGTCCAATACCTTAACCATTATCATCTTCTTTTAACAACCCCTTAATCCCTCACGGGGTGGTGTCTGGGCAACTGAGTGGAGCTGAGTGTTTACTGGCCGGGTGCCCTTCCTGTCACCAATGCGGAGCTTTGTTCAGCAGATATATTCTCATTGTATAGAGAGAGAAATATCTGCCTCTACCTAGGATCGAACTCACAAACAGTAGTGGGTTTTAATATCAGCCGCTACCGGTTCACTTGCGGGCATGCTCGCGAGCGCGGGCAACACTTCTGCGCATGCGCAGAAGCTTCTGCACATGTACAGAGACGTCCGGGTAGGTGGGCGGAGCATCTCATCGCTGCCGCTACTGATTCACCCGATTCGGAGTAGCAACCCACCACTGACTCACAGCCTCCTGATTGTGAGGCGAGACCGCCACCTCTAGGCCACTGCACTACTCCAATACTTTATCCATTATCCCATACTGCTATTTCCTATCCTACCCTTTGCTACGCCTCTGTTTTATGTTTCTGAATGATGCTGGTTTGGTTGTCTGCAAAACTGATCCCAGGACATTAGAATTGGGTGGGGAATTCTGGAAACCATACAATGTTTAGAGTCCCTGGGATACTTCCCCGGAAGCAATAGGATTGTATATTTTGTGGAATTTGTACTGCTTTTTAGAAGAGAGTGTAAATTGCACCCAAGCAAAAGAAAGGAAGAACGAATGATAAAGATGCATATAGGAAAAAAACCAAGTACAGAGAGTCCCTGACTTATAACCATTTGTTTAGCAACCATCCGAAATTAGAACAGCACTGAAAAAAGGGACTTTATAACTGGTCCTCGCACTTATGACCATTGTAGCATCACCACCGTGACGTATTCAAAATTCGTCCTCTTGTCATGTATTTATGATGGCTACAGCACCCCAGGGTTGTGTGATTGCCATTTGCAAGCTTTCCAGCCAGCTTCTGACAAGCAAAGTCTATGAGGAAAGCTGGATTCATTTAATGACTATATGCTTCACTTAATAACCATGGAAAAAAGTTATAAAATTGGGGACTCACTTAATAACTGGCTGTCTTGGCAACAGAAATTCGAGTCCCAATTGTGATCTTAAGTCAAGGACAATTGTATTATACAGATACAGTTTATGAGAGAGAATAAAGTTCTAGACATTGTTGTTTACTTTGATTTAAGAAGGATATAAAAGGTAAAGGTTCCCCTCGCACATATTTGCTAGTCATTCCCGACTCTAGGGGGCGGTGCTCATCTCTGTTTCAAAGCTGAAGAGCCAGCGCTGTCCGAAGATGCCTCCGTGGTCATGTGGCCGGCACTTTGACTAAATGCCAAAAGCCCACGGAATACTGTTACCTTTCCATCAAAGGTGGTCCCTATTTTTCTACTTGCATTTTTTACGTGCTTTTGAACTGCTAGGTTGGCAGAAGCTGGGACAAGTAACAGGAGCTCACCCCGTTACGCGGCACTAGGGATTCGAACTGCTGAACTGCTGACCTTTTGATTGACAAGCTCAGCATCTTAGCCACTGAGCCACCGCTTCCCTGTAAGAAGGATATATATTGGCTTATATTAACATTTATATATCTTAATTATTAATCTAGATAAAAGTATTTATTTGTATATGTATTTGGTGCATCTAGGAAGAAATTGGGCTCGAAGGAATCGATTTAATGTTTTAAAAAATGATGTCCTTGTAATATGATGGTTTAAAATTAGCACAACAAAGCGGGCCAATAAAAGAATCATAAAGTGCAGGATAAATTTACTCAATAAGGTTTATCATTTATCATTGATACTAGCAGAGCTTTCCTTAAGAGATAACTTTGTTCAAATATAATTCTGAGCACAAATATTGAATATGGGTGATTAAATTTGTTTTATTTCTCCCTGAAATAATAATAACAACCCATTTACATTATATCTTCCTATTCTATTCCTAAATACTAATAGCTGTTAATGTATACTCATATTATGATTTATGTTGATCACTTTTATTTAGTATCCTATTATGATTTAGATTGATTGCTTTTATTTACTATCCTATGACTATCACTGAATGTTGTATCTTATTATTTATGATGATTGTATTTTATGATTATGATCATGATTCATCACTTGTTGCTTGCATGTACACTGAGAGATTCTATTCTGTTCTGTTCTGTTCTGTTCTGTTCTGTTCTGTTCTGTTCTATTCTATTCTATTATTCCATTCCATTCCATTCCATTCCATTCCATTCCATTCCATTCCTATTAATAAAGAGAGGGTTTTGTTCAAAAGCTCTCACATTTGTTTCTGCTTCCCATGTAGCACGTGTGTCTGATGGTTTCAGTCACAGTACAAAAACTGCTAAGAGCAAAATTTGGAAAGCAGGAAATGGCTTTTGTTCTTGGTTACTTCAAGGCTACGATTTCCACTCCCCGGTCTGTTCAAAACAGTTTGAAGCTGAGCCATTATCATCTTCAATTCTGCCAACCTTGAAATAAAGAGAATGTGTAGAGAATACCATGAACCAATTACTGGTCTCTTTGTACATCTTGGAATAACAAAAAATCCCTTAGAGCCCACTCACCCCAAATAGAAAAAAAAAAAGAGGTAACAATCCCCTCCAAATCTATGTTTTTATTTATGCTCTTAGTGTTTGTCTGGTCACTTGCAAAAAACCGATGAGTGATTTCTAAGAGCAGGAGATAAAAATCACCAAGCTACCTTTTCTCAAGTGGCTGTAAAGACCCACCGGCTGTGATAATGAAAAATAGCACATCAATATTTTTGCAACGAGGCACCTTTGTAAATGTGATGGCTGGAGAGAGGCAGGGAAAGAGATGAGTTCTAAATAAGCAGAACTCTAAAGCTCAGTGGTGGGAACTCCAGGAAGTGGGAGGTAGGGTGAAACTATAGTTCACATCAATGGGGATAATAGACCATCCACAATTGCTGTGGTACTGCAAGCACTACAAAAAATACACTACTCTTTAAATCAGCAGAGGTGGGGGAAAAATTGATATGGTTCTCAGGACCCACCAATATCATATGACTCTACTGGTCCAAAGTGATTCCAAACTAGCATACAACCCTTAAATTTAAGTGCCAGTGATCCAGGGATGAATGGGAAATCAGTAATGGTTGCCTTAAGGAAGGAAGCTGCTCAGTGACTGACACAATGAGATCTGATGACACGAGAATATAAAGCATAGCGTACCATTTTAGGCCTACATACTGCCCCACAGTGCTTTATCGCACTCTCTGGGTGGTTTACAATGTTGGAGCATTAGTTGCATATTGCCTCAACAATCTGGGTCCTCATTTTACTGGCCACAGAAGGATGGAAGGCTGAGTCAACCTTGAGCCTCATCAAGATCAAACTCCAGACTGTGGGCAGAGTTTGCCTGCAATACTGCACTTTAACCACTGCACCACCAGGGCTCCTTCCTATATGTGCACATGAATCTATTTTTGCTCAGCCAGATCATATCACCATATTATTTTTATTTATTTATGAATATATAATCAAAGTTTCTTCTCAAAAATTTCCCAAGTGGCTGTCAGATTAACCTTTCTGTGGTGTTCACCAGACACCATGTTATATCTGATGTTTTTAAAGAATTTTTTAACAAAACAATTACATGAGGAGCTTTCAGGGTGCAAAGGAAAATACCAGCCTCTATCATCAGACTTATTTAAAAGAAACTGAGGCATTCTTAGGAAATAAAGACGTTATTTATAAAAATAAAGGCAGGGAACAAACAAACAAACAAAGATGGGTAGCTGTAGCCTAGTTCTTTATCTGGAAGTGTGATCTTGCAAGAAAAATTATGTGCAAGTGAGAATTGAGTAAATCATGAGAAATATGCATGTAAGTTAAATGTAGAGGGAATGGGGAAATTCAGATATATGTGACGTAAAACAAGACAAAGAGCATCAAGAATGAATAGCTTCTAAGTGAATGTGTCTATGAGCAGTACAGAAGAATTACAAACCAAGTCTGATTCGGCCCTATATAATGAATGAAGATTAGATAAGACATATCAACATGTACATGGATGTTTAACAGTGTTGGCTCCAGATGGACCACTAGAACTAGTCCCTACAGATTCCTTGGCAAGATTTTAAGAAATGGTTTGCCATTGCCTGCTCCTTCTCTGGGCTGAGAGAGAGTGACTGGCCCAAGATCACCCAGCTGGCTTTATGCCTGAGGCAGAACAAGAACTCCAGTCTTCGGGTTTCTAGCCTGCTGCTCTCATTACTACACCAAATTGGCTCTCTGCTATATATGAGGGAAGTATGAATAAGTCAAGAGGAAGAAACCCCAAAATTTGTGGTTCAAAACATCAAAAAGGTGAGAAATCCTGCTCCAATCCATATATGGATTTTCTATTTAAAATTATTTTACAATTAAATTCATTCTCATGTTCAGTATTGAATATTATCATCATGCCATCTAATAGCTGCACCAAAAGGGAAGGAGAAAGGTGAAAGCAATGAAGACTAAGATACTTGTAAATTTTAATTTAGAATCTCTGAGATACTAAGAAGAACATTCCAGAGGTAAAAGTTGGATGTATAGAAAGGAAAATCTGGGCTCCAGAACATGTTTTTTTATGTTTTCAGAATGAGCCAGTAGACAAGTGAACCTTGTCTCTATTCCAGAAATACCTCTGAAAACAATTTGGACTGGAAATTCTTCCCATCATGATCACACAAACAAAAACAAACATTTTAGATACTAAAGAATGCTAACAATGATAATCAACACCCAGATCTTGTTTTTTTAAATTTCATTGCATTTGAGAATGTCAAAATTCATGTGAAGTGTGAGATACCTCAAATGCCATCTGCATTCACGAAGGCTTATGCAAAGTGTAGTTGGTGGTGCTTCAAAGTCCTTCTCATTGTGCGTTTACCAGCACAGCTATTAAAATCTCTGTGTCAGAAAGCCAGAATCATCTGTTACACACATATACACACACATGCAAATCTGCTTGTGCTTTTGACTTACTCTCCTTTTTTTACTAGGATGTGAAAACAGATTTGAGTTTCTTGCCTACAACCAGCTGCCTGTATAATATATCTGTTGCAGAAATTGTCTCCTGGCATATAATTTCCCTCTCAAGTCTTCTGACTGAGCAGACTGCCCTTTCTTGGTTACAGATGGCTTTCCTGTCATGTACGCCCTGTAGCCTTGATGGCAGCAATGTGCCAGACCTGCTGCTCTACAAATGTTCTCCTTTTGGAGCACTCAGCTAATATTTTTGAAAGCACCGAGAGTGTTAAAGGCCTCTTTTCTAAGAGTTAAATGGAACGGTGGAGTAAAATTGTTGAGCAAAATGTAAGAGGGGCATAACCAGAGATAATAAGATAAAAGGCCAATCAAATGTAGGCCTAATATTGAGAGAACTTTTGCACTTGGAGTTTTATAAAGGCATCAAAGTAATTTTCCAAGAAATCTGTCAGCATCTCACTTTAGGACAAATGGACTCTAGCCAAGGAATGATTGCCAATCGCACCAGCAAAAGCAAACATGCCAAGTATTTTGTCAGAGAACAAAACAGAGATTTAGAGTCTATTCTCTCTTCATTTCACATTGATATTTAGTGTTCTTAGTGTTTTGTTTCATTTTCCCCCAAATAAACTCTTTCCAAACTTTTTTTTTCTAGGTTTACATCATTATATGCTTGTATATGACTTGATTCTTTTTTCTGGCACCTGGATTTTAAGTGTGTGTGTGTGTGTGTGTATGTGTGTGTGTGTGTGTGTATGTTTCTTTTAAGCCCGTTTTTTCCTACGTAACCAATATTTTTCTGGAACCACAATTGAGTGAAATCACATTCACTACTTTCTGGGTTTTCTTTTCTCCTTTTCATTCTGGCAGCCAGCAAATTTTGTGCTGATCGTGATTTGCTGGCTGCCAGAGTGAAAAGAAGGAGAAAAGAAAACCCAGAAAATAGTGAATGTGATTTCACTCAATTGTGGTTCCAGAAAAATCTTGGTTACGTAAGAAAAACCGGGCTTAAAGGAAAAACACACACAAAACCTTTGAAAAGAAAGAAAATAGACATATATATGCACAAAACCTGCTGGCTGCCAGCATGAAAAGAAGAACCCCCTCCCCCCCCCCCCCAGAAAGTAGTGAATGTGATTTCACTCAACCAGGGTTGCAGAAAGATCTTGGTTACGTAGGAAAAACCTGGCTTAAAGAAAAACATACATAAAACCTACGAAAAGTAAGAAAATAGATATTGTACCTTTACAGGGAGGATACATGAGATGTGGGTGTGGCTTACTGATAAGTCTCCCAATGGCAAGCACAAAATCTGCTGGCTGCCAGAATGAAAAGAAGAAAAAAAAATCCTAGAAAGTAGTGAATGTGATTTCACTCAACCAGAGTTCTTGAAAAATAATAATATATCCCACAACAATTCCTTTAATACCATCAAACAAGAACATCTGCCTATCTTAGGTCTTTGGGAAGGACTTGATATGTGGATAAAAATGCCAAATCCAGTCTAAATGTGACAAAATAAAGCAAAGATAGTTGTACCAATCCTAATAGGCGCCTTAGGTGCAATCCTAAAACAATTTTAGCACCATTTAAACACCATGGGCATTGACAAAATCACCATTGGTCATTTGCAAAAGGTAGCTTTACTTGGAACAGCTTACATGCTGCAATGATACCTTTAACACTATCAAACTACATCTACCCATCCCAGATCATTGGGAAGAACTGAATAAGTGAATCAAAATATCAAATCTAGTCTAAGCATTTGGCTGCAAATGAATAATAATAATAATAATAATAATAATAATAATAATAATAATAATAATAATAATAGCCTGAAAGGTACTGTGAGTTAAATTACTTGAGAAGTTCTAATTTCTTGTATGTAATAGGGAGTATAACGCAAATCTATCAGGCAGCTTTAATCTTTACCATTTGAAATTTTAACCAGAGTCTATCCAGTGTGCTCATTTCTGTTAAAGAGAGTTATTTTAAGAATATAATGAGAGCATGACAATTTTTACTAATTATAGTGAGAGGCTGGAATATATTTAACTTCTGCCTTGGAAGATGCTTGTTAATAGTCATTTGTCAATCATTTTTAACTCGTGACCTTGCAGTGTGCAATATGCTTTGGAAACAATGTTAAAATGTAAGGAAATGATGAATTTCTAAACATAGCTGAACAGTTTCTCAAAAATATGAAATATAGACATGTTGTCTTTGAGGTACAGGATTATTTGTAAAATGCCCTTGAGCATGATTAACAGTCTATAGCAAGCAGCTTTTGAGCAGCAAACCAAGATGTGAACAGCAACAACAACAAAAAAACTATTCTGTTCTATCAAAAGGAAGAACAATACCAGTAATATAAAACAAGTTAATTGAGACTGACAAAAATAAAAAACTGGCTTTCAGCAGGAGCTGACATGATTCAAAATGAATGAAACACAGTCCATTAGGGTAGGTCCTGCATATGTACATGCACATACATTCACATGGTACGGAAAGCGAATACGATGCAGGTACCGTATTTTTCGGAGTATAAGACGCACATTAGTTTTTGGGGAGGAAAACAGAAAAATTTTCTGCGTTTGCCTACCAGCATCCATCTGTATTCATCTGGCTAGCGTCCTTGCAGCGAATAGCCTGGTAATCTTCTGCATGTTATCGCAGCCTGATTCAGCACGAGCAGCTGATTGGTGGTTGGCTAAGCCTCCCGGAATACCACCAATCAGCTGTTCCAGGCTGCGGGAATTGCCACAGCCCATCACTGCCTCTGCGTGTCGCGTTTTTGGCCTCCGCACATCACATTTTCAGCCGGTTCTAGGAGGTGGGGATTGCCACCACCGATCCCCACTGCCTGGAACTGGCCAAAAATGTAACACACGGAGACCAAAAACAGGCCATGTGGAGGCTGAAAATGCATGCAGAGGCAGCAATCAGCAGCGATGTGCTGTGGCGATCCCTGCAGCCTGGAACAGGTCTAAAATGGACCGTGTGGAGGCTGCAAACAGGATGTGCGGAGGCTGAAGGGTGGGGGCCACCAGCTTCGGCAACATTCAGTGTATAAGACGCACCGCAATTTTCACCCACTTGGGGGGGGGGTGCATCTTATACTCCGAAAAGTACAGTATATAAAGAGTCTCCAGACAGAATGTGCACAGTAGAGTTAGTATCACTCAAAAGTTCACATCACAAGCCACAGACAAAGCAATATAAGTGAAGGATATATTTCAAAACACAGGGAAAAGCAGAGTTGACAATCTCAGAAAGGCATCTGTGGAATGCCACAGAGCATTGGAATCAACAGTTGAATGCAATTAGAAAAAAATGCAGTGTGAAGGAGATCTTGTCATTTGTGACCGTTCCATCCTGCACGAACAGTTCCATCCTGCATGACCGGCCATGAATGGTTTAATGTTTTTAAATGTTTTTATAATGTTTTTAAATAATTTTTCTATGTTCCTTGTTCACATTATTTTTGCTGTAAACCACCTAGAGTCCCTTGGGAGTTGGGCAGCATAGAAATGCGATAAATTAAATTAAATTAAATTAAATGACCCTTAGCAGCCAAACATCAGTGCTGTTTTCTTCTATTTCTAAAATAACAAAAGTGAAATCGACATCCATAACATGATCATACTTTTGTCAGTCATAGTATATAAACAGAGAAGTTTGAGTTATTTTCATGCTTTCTCTAACCAACCCATCAGTTACTTCTGTTAGATTTTCTGATCCATTATCGTTACACTTATTTTATTTTAAAATTCATTCCCTCCAGCTTTTGACCTTTATGAGAATCTTGTGAGGTGTTAGGTTGAGAAACTTTAAGGACTTGCATGATTGATACACTTTGTCAACCAAAGCAATATTGAGGGCTCTTTTTCCCATATTTATTTTTGGAATTTACAAGTGGAGGAGAGATGCCATTCAGATGGAGTTCAAAAGGATGTTTTCTCTACTGAGATTATGCTTTTTTGGTACCTGGAAAAGTTATTTATTAATCTGACTGCATCTTAGATATAGGGTATTTATCCATAATTTAATTTAGCTATAAGTTCCTTCCCTCTGCTGGTCTTGTGAATTTATACTTTTATAAGCCATTCTTGGGAGAAAATTGAATTGGAAAAGGCAAGTATTGTTTGTTAAAGGGGAAATGCAAATATTACCTAGGAAGCTTGAAATGCTGAGGTGAACCTAGGACCGTGATTGGGAAACCTATGGCATGCGTGCCACAAGTGGCTCTTAGAGCCATATCTGTGGGTACGCGAGCATTGCCCTAGCTTAGCTCCAACACGCATGCATGCGCCAGCCAGCTGATTTTCGGGCCTTCTGGGCCCACTGGAAGTTGGGAAACTGGCCATTTCTGGCCTCCGGAGGGCCTCCGGCAGGTGGGGAAGGCCATTTTCGCCGTCCCAGGCTCCAAGAAAGCCTCTTGAATTATGGATGTGGGCACACATGTGCGTGACCCCTCCACACTCCCCCTGCTTTTGGATGTGATAGCAAAAAGGTTAGCCATCACTGACCTAGGACATCATGGTTTAAGTCCAAGAATCTAACTCTGATTGGGTTAGGGTTAGGGATGGGTTATTAGCAGTCTCTGACTTTGAGATTGCTACATTGGCATACTGTAATATGAATGTACTATATAATACAGGCATTCTAGGTAGACTGTAGCAGGGTAGATAATGTAGTCACAATATTTGCTCTTAATAAAGTTTATATTTATTTACATACAACTTTCCTGAACTTCTAGGCGTTGTTCTTGCACTAAACTGTGCAGTGAAAAATTCAGAGTATATTATTGTATACTATTGTGTTGATACAATGCAGGATTGAACTGTATGTAATAAAACATAATGCATTGAGAGATGGGTTAAAGTAAGAATCTTTTCACTGACACTTGTCAAATGATATTGCCTTGCACTTCTACTGTCCTCTTTATTCTAGTAAGGTTCATATTGTAGATGAAGCATTTTTCAATTTCTGTGGGAAGATTGCAGTCAGAGCAGATAGTTTTTAAAATTCTTTTTCTGTTTCCTGATAGGCTTTATTAATATATCGTTCATTATCATCCTTTGTTGCTTACTAGCAGCATTATATATGTCATTAAATTTGTTCAGTTGCTTTGTTGAATAATTTTGAAGATGGCTTTCAAGAGATAACTGAGTGGTACCTAGAACAGAATAGATTCACAGGTTGAAACTCTAAATTTATTGTAGACCTACGCTTATTTGCAACTTGAAGTTTTGTAGAGTCCAAGTCTATTGTATGTTGGAGTAGTTGAGGAAATGTCATTCTCTTTACTTTCTCTTCTAGTATTGATCTCTTTCGTAAATTCTAGAAAAATGATACAAATAATAACAGGAGCCTGAAACTGAGAGCAACTAAACTAGTAAGAATCTAAATAAATGTTGGAATAAAAATATCTGATGTTGGATTGCCATATTATATAGACTCAAGTTGACTGTTATCCAGAGCCTAGTTTGTAGACATTGTAATAGTATAACTATTAACTTACAGTTTTTATTTCGAAACCAACATATATCAACCACCCATTTCTACAGACATTCCTTTGTTAAATATGTAAGACTATGCTCAATCATTTTTCAATCTACCATGTCTTTACTATGTTTTCCTAGCCACTATTAGGATTTAATTTTTCTTTTTTAAAAATATTTTTATTAAAGTTTACAAATACAAAGATTAAAAAATTAATAAAAATATATTAAAAAAGTGTAGAGATAAAAAAATTATGAAGTCAAAAAAGAAAAAAATTAATAAAAATAAAATTTCAGGAGCCTGTAGCTCAGCACTCAGCTCATGCACTCTAATTTAACTCCAGCTGTCTGCAATTAGTAAGTTTGAATCTCCAGGCTCAAGGTTGACTCAGCTTTTCATCCTTTCTAAGGTAGGTAAATTGACAACCCAGTTTGTGGGGGCAAAAAGCTGACTTTTTAAAATATACAAAAGTATGAAGGCTATTGCTTAACGCATTGTAAGCTGCCCTGAGTCTCCGGAGAAGGGCGGCATATAAATCAAAATTTTAAAATAAATAAATAAAAAAGATGTATAAGGAAATGATCCCCCCTTCATCATAACAAGTCCATACCATTTCACTAATTTATCATCTTCTCTGATACAACACTCAAAAGATTTTCACACATTTTTTGTCTTAACTATAAAAAATTTAAAGCTTCATCATTCAGTCAGCCAAAGTCTATTAGGATTTACCAAAAATAATAACAAACATACATACATACATACATACATACATACATACATACATACATACATACATACCCTTAACCAAATAAACCAAGTTTATATTCCTTTCCTTTGAATATACTATAACACAGTAACATTGCTCTCTCTGAAAATACAATAAAAATATTTTCTTCCCATATCTTACCTCTTTTCATTTTTGGGGGGGGGGGAGGAGGGGGTTATTTTTTAGGCTAAAGAATAACCTAAAGAATGAAAGAGTGCTAAAAGTTGGCAGAAGTGGTTTACATGATTTTCTTCTTTGTCTCCCAATGGAATACCGTTTGTGGGTAGATAAGCTCTCTTTTTCTCTCAACTGTGGGATTGGGACTTCAGTATCTATGTTGACTATACTGTTGAGTACTACCCTGCTGTCTATTGTCACCACCATCCAATGGCTTTGTTTTGCCCTTTGGGGTCCAGAATTGAGTACTGTGGGGTGTTCAGGGCAAGCAAATAGAAGCTGCTTTTCCTTGTCCTGATTGTATCAGAAAGGAAGAACAGTAGCAGGAACAGAGGAAAGTAACTCTCAAGGGTTTGGCATGTGCATCAATTCTTCTCAGATAAGGCAGCTGTGCAGCAATGCCAACACCTCATGCTGACCTTAGAATGGTGGGCTTCTAGTTGATCATCCCTTTAGGTTGACACATAGTATGACTCAGGGGTGGGTTCTACTTACCTTTACTACCGGTTCGCAATGGAAACTTCTGTGCATGCGCCGATCATCAATTATGACATCCAGGCGGATGGGTGGAGGCTCCCACTGCTTTTACTCCCAGTTCTAAAGAACCAGACAGAACCGGGAGCAACCCACCACTGGTAAGACTGGTGTACCAGCACCCTGCCAAGCCACGACAGTGAAAGAAGCAATTTTCTCCTGACTCCTGTGGAATCAGACTGCACATTACATGTTTTATTTTAAAAATATCCATGATCAGGTGTTCCATTGTGCATATTTATTATCTTAATTGTTTATGGAAATTCTTGAATTTTACATCTCATGTATCTGCTTACAGGATGTTGTTCAGCATCGGGGCATAATTCAACTTAGTGCTGCCTTTCTTCTGTCTTTCAGCTTGCAAAACAGTGATGCCGCAGAACTGACCACATTGATCACAGTAAGTTAATTGTTCAATGTCTGACATGAAGATAATTTTTTTACAAGTATGATTTGTATTGGAGCACTTAAGAACAGTGGGCATGACCCAGGGAAAGTTAAATGCGTGAGAAATTATGTAGCTTTATTTTTTCTTCTTCTGTTCAATCATGTCTAATTCTCAGAGACTGGCTGGACAAATCCCAGCAGTTTTGTTGACAAGGTTTTCAGAAATGGTTGCCATTGCCTTCTTTGTAGGGCTGAGAGGAGGTGACCGGCCAAGGTCAGCCAGATGGCTTTGTGCCTAGCATGGGACTAGAACTCACTGTCTTCTGGTTTCTAACCTGATGCCTTAATCACTACACCATACTGGCTTTTGTGTAGCTTTATATATTTGGAAAGGAGTAGATTGGGCAGAATTAGCCTACTATATATTGGGTAGTTCCAGTGCTGTGAAGCTGTTACTCAGAGGACTTTTTTTACCTGAGTACATTCAATGTATAATACCGTAGTATGTGGGAATGACCTTGAGAGACAGGAAGGAGAGCTGCAGACTAGACAATGGTCAGATAAGAGGCAGCTGAGCTTCAGAAGGAATGGGGGTGTCTCAGAAGGGACTCTCCATAGTTTCTAAGACTGTAAAGGTGACGGAGGGTGGGAGATTACTTTCAGATTTGCAAGATTCTATGAATATAATCTTACAATTAAATTAGAGCTAGTACTTCTGGATGCCCCTCTTGGCTAGTTTAACTTGCAAGGCTGACTCAATATCAATGAGAAGTAAATGACATTTTAAGGTTGGGTAGCAAATTGTACCAAGAGTCGATGCTGGGGGGGGGGATGTAAATGGGGACAGTGAGCGCACGAACTTGCTCTGCATTTCATAAGCTACCCTGCTCCTTTAGCTATAGAGGAAGACACTGTTCTGTTCGATAGCTGAAGTAAGATTCATCTACTGGATTGTTTCAACTTCTTTATATGGAACCATTTTGCCATTTATTGCGGATAGCAAAATGTCATTGGCCGCTCAGGTAGGATTTGCAGCAATTTTCAAATAGCAGTCCTTATTTTCTGTTTACTATTGTCACACAGGGAAATCATACCCTAGATGCTGTTTGATATTATCATTATTATGGCTCATTTGCTGCACGGAACACACCATTTCCAGCCACTGGTACAAATTAGCAAAGCACTTTTTTATTCTCAATCGGAAGTCATGCTTGAAGTGAATAGTGAGAATAAGAAATTTAGAGTTGGCCTGATTCTGACATTTTTAGAAACAAAATCTGGTTAGGTTTTATAATTGTAATTGCACTGCGCGGAAGATAAATGAGTGAGACATATTTCCTGATAAATCAAAATATCAGTGAGTTGAGATTTCCATGTAAAGCTATTCTTTTAAGTTTGCCGGGAAGCCCTTTGCTGAACCATAAATGATGTATTCAAGCATAATATATGGTTGGTTGGTTCCCTCTAGTGCCCATGGTTAGCTCCCATTTAACTGCTGGGTTTGCTTTGGTATGTTATGCACCTAAGTGTAGAAATAATTAGAAAACTAACAGTTCTAGCCTTAGTAACACCTAGTCCTTGATAGCATGTGTTTATTCATTTAATTTTTGTGCTTTTAGACCATATATCATAAAAGTCCCTAGGCAATAAACAGAATGGCCAAAAGATCAGCTAGATAAACATACACAAAAGAACACATTCTTACATTTAAAATAGATTTTAAAAGTATCATTTTGACAAAGTTTCAAAAATTCATTAACTAAGTAATTAAAGATGGTGGCCAATTGACACAGATATTATTAAAGACTTCTCAATAGCTAACACAAGAGGAGGTCTAGTTACTATACTGGGAAGTGAATTTCAACCAGTCAGCTCTCCCCAGTCAACCAGACAGGAGACACAATTAGATGGACTAATTCCATTTTATTGTAAAGCTGCATTAGTAGAATCTTGCAAGTCTGAAAGTACAGTTTCTCATTGCCATTTTGAACTTCTTGACCATTAGTGCGACTCTTTCCTAAGTTTCTTTGTCTGACTTTTAAGCCACTTGGGACGCCTACCTCTTTTGTCTGATAGTTTCCTTGGTAGCATCTCTTCCTCTCATTCTCCAAGGCCATCAGCACATTCTATACATCAACTCCATTGATCCAGTGGGTTGGCTCTTCTTGACAGGGACTTCTCCAATAATCTTACTGGGCAGAGAAAATCTTGAAGGATTCCTCAGGTGTCCTGGACCCAAGCTGTTTAGGATTTGGAAGTCCTGTTTTCCCATGGCCATGTTCAAAAACCAGCACGTGATGCCCAAATGTTTTATCTTTCTAATGGTTCAAGCTCATATGTTATTTTACCTACCATTTGCACAGTTTATTAAGATTTTTAGGGACTCTTGGCAGTCTTTTTGATTGCATTCAGAAAAATCTATAGTTTTGGATATTTAACTATTCTCCCACTCTCCAGGATATTTATAAATATTAAATGGCATTGATTCCAGCACAGAATCTTGAGGGATGTGCTCACTGCCCAGCTCAGTTTCTTTTATTGTGAGAAAAGTCTTTATTTGCTTCTCTGGTTGTGTGTGTTTTTCTTTTCTTTTTTCTTTTAACCTAAAAAATAGTAAATGTCTGTTTTAACTTTTATAACAACATGCTTCTAGAAACATTTTGTTCTATTTATCATCTTTCCTTTCTTCCTAGACCTTTTACCACAGATTTTACAGAAAATAAAAATATATTTTGTGTTGCATAAAGCTGGATGTAATGTGGTTAATCTTGTTTCTGATTGTAGGAGAGAAGACAAATTCAAATCAGAAATTATGAAGATGATTGGTTATAACTCATCTTATTTGAAATTAAGGACCTTTTAGTGTCTTAAAATATATGCTTTTGAGGAAGGTGGAGGGTGTGCCTTCAAATCACTGTTGATTCCTGGTTCTTGCCTGAGCAAATTCTTGCAATTTTGTTGGCAAGGTTTTGTAAGTGGTTTGCCATTGCCTCCTTCCTAGGGCTGACAGGGAACAACTGGCCCAAGGTTACCCAGCTGGCTTTGTGCTTCAGGTAGGACTAGAATTCATGGTCTCCTGGTTTCTAGCCTGTTGCCTTAACCTGACTTCGGGATTTCTGGGATTAATCTAAAGAAGAGGTTTCAGCCACTTGTGGAACAAAGCCTTGAAAAGATGACCTCATTTTTCTTACTGCTAATGTACAGCCATTGGTTTTGGATGCCAAGTTCTCCGCTGTCATTTTACTTTTAGCCATCTGTCGTGGCTAAACAGCTTGTATCTGGATTTGTCATATTCTTCTGCCCTAATGCTTCGTCATGATTAAAACAACAGCCACAGCCCTACAACCTAAAGAAGAAAAAGCTAGACTTCTTCAATAAGCCTTTGACACTATTTAGCAACTGTCACAGCTATAGTGTGGAACTTCTGCCTTCCCGCTCCCATGCTGAAGGCTAGCTTTTTAAATGTGAACATATAGATTTTCCAATTTGCTAGGAAAAGAATCTAGCCAATTCAGTTTGGTTTGTGAGAACAGGTTGCTAAATTGCCACAATCATTGCAGCCAAGTCCCAAACTCATTTTTCCCCCCTACTCTGTCTGGACAAGCTGGCTTATCCAGATGGAATGGAAAAAGAAAAGGATCAGGATTTGTATGTGCAATCAAAGCCAGGCCCTTGAGAAACTGTGCTTTGAGCTTTCAAGAGAACCAGCTTATCTTGACAGAGTGAACTTACCTCTAAGATACTAGGATTCGAGTATTTAGAGGAGAATTTATTTTCTGTTAATTCCTTTTTAATGGAATGTGGTGTGTTTGTACTTTATGGAAAAATAACTTCTAGTTTTTTTAAAAAAACATACTGTGCCTGTTTGGTTCAGCAGGACTTTGAGTCTGAAATTGTTTTAAATCAGCCCAGTTCTAAGTAGACTTATGGACAGTGAGTTTAAGATTGCAGTTGATGATCTTTGTTAGTATAGGCTTTAAAATATTTCAATTACTTAACTGGATATCATATCAGCAATACTAAAAATAGAGGAAAGAGATAAGAAAGAAAATTCTAAGACTTCATACTTTTACCATCCATCCTTAAGAACGATGTTAAGCTATAGCATCTTCTTTCTTCTATCCTCTGAGTAAAACAACCATGATCATATTTTGTAATTTTTTATTATTAAGAGATGTGATCCAGTTTAAAAGGAATTCTTTATATGGATTGTTTTCCCTCTTCCCAAACCAATGTATTCATCAGACGTTTCAATCTAACTATAGTTACATTGTTATTTAGATCAGATTCTTGAACGTGTATTATCAAGATGATCATCGAAATCAATCCGAATTGAAATTGTAGAAATTGCACTGTTGCAAAATTTGAGAACTTCTATTTTATCGACAGGAATGACTAGCTGTGTTTTTCAACATAGCTTTTAAAAAATGAATTGGTATAACATTATTTTTTATTTATCAAATTTAGACATGGTTCATCTCACTATCCAAATTACTCTGACGTTTACAATTATGAAAGGCTATTGTGAAATGATTGTCCAATCAGATATTGCCCAATTTAGACAACCATCAGAGGTGGGTTTCAGCAGGTTCTGACCAGTTCTGGAGAACCGGTAGTAGAAATTTTGAGTAGTTCGGAGAACTGGTAGTAAAAATTCTGACTGGCCCCCGCCCCCATCTATTCTCTGCCTCCTAAGTCTCAGCTGATCGGAAGGAAATGGAGATATTACAATATCCTTCCCCTGGAGTGGGGTGGGAATGGAGATTTTACAGTATTCTTCCTCTGCCACGCCCACCAAGCCACACTCACCATGCCATGCCACACCCATCAAGCCAATAGTATAAAAAAATTGAAACCCACCATTGACAAACGTCCTATCTGAGCCTGGTCACCTGCCGATATCTGCACTCTGGTTAATCTTAAAGAAGAATAATTAGGACTGTTTGAAGACTATTTCTAATCCTATGAGTACAGACTCCCATGTATTGTAGCAAATTATCTGCATATGTCTCCTTGTTTCAAAAATGACTTGTTCAAGAGGCCAGTTGTTTTTGAGAAGTGTATGAGCCGAACCTCTTTGTAACTTAGTGGTTCAGGTTGAAGTTGATGGCACACTGGGAAAACAGGACAGTTTTAAAATAGAGAGCCTGTCTATTTATGGGTGTCTGAATCTTGGATGCTTAGCTGGCTGTTTTCGACGGATCTGAGACTTTTCATCATTGTGGATTGTTAAAAGTGGTCGATGACTACCAGTGCAGTTTGAATGGAATTTATAGCTGTTCTAATTGAAAATTAATTTGTTTTCTGCCTTTGGTAGTCAAAGATAAAGGTGAGCCTTTGTTTGATGCTGCTGTATTTTAACTGTGTCAGGGAATCCCAGGCAGAAGAACTCTTATCTTTCCTTCTTTAGCGCAAGCTGAATATTTTATGATAGTCTGCAATCTTGTATTTCAGCAGCGACCTTCATGCCTGTGTCCCACGGGTGCTTTACAATCAGTAAAGTTAAAATCAGATCTGGTAGTGGATGGATGGGTGGGAATGCTAAAACAATTGTTTTAGAAATGCTGACTAAAAGGAATCCTTTTAAAGGTTAGTTTTAAATGGTTCCCAAGTTGGGGATGCTTTCTTCTTATCAGACAGTCAGGGCCCACAGTTGAGTATGAAACTATTTAAAGTCATCTTAATTTTTTTTTTTAGAATGGAGGAAAGGATAGTATCTGTAAAGGATATTCTTAGGAAAAAACAGAATCGTAGTCCAAAAACATTTCAAGTCATACACATATAAAGTGAGATAAAGATCAGTCCTGTGATAGTTTTCAATATAAAGTCTTCTTACCAGTTGTAGAAAAATACAATAAAAAGATCTTTAGTTTTATTCAGGAACACAGTTCAATATAAAAACAGTCAATAAATAGTAGAAAAGCAATAAATAGCTATGATCAAGCAATGATCATGCAGAGAGATCAAATATAGAGTTACAGCATATCAGCAGGTAAAATGGTGTAGTGTCCACATAAACCATAATTCAGCACTCCTTAAGTACATTGGCTACAGAGCTCAGCCAATCAGGATGCAGGATTTCCATGACTGAAAGAGCTAGCATAAACCCAGAATTAGATTTTTCTATATCTCTCTGCTTACTCTCTAACGGTCCTCCACATAGTTGCAACCCAGATCTGGTAGCCTTAATTTTTTTTTTTAATTTGATTTATATGCCGCCCTTCTCCGGAGACTCAGGGCGGCTTACAGTGCGTTAAGCAATAGCCTTCATACTTTTGTATATTTATATTTATACAAAGTCAGCTTATTGCCCCCAACAAACTGGGTCCTCAATTTACCCACCTTATAAAGGATGGAAGGCTGAGTCGACCTTGAGTCTGCCTGGGATTGAACTCGCAAATAATTGCAGGCAGCTGGTCATGCTGTCTTTGTAGGAGGCATTACCCCCCCTACGCTACTCAGGAAGAGGAAGAGCTCCAAAAAGACTTGGATCTCTTTGGAGGGATGGCAGGACGCATAAGGGAGACAAATGAGAAAATGTTCATTGTGACTTCACTATGTGCATGTTCATTTTCCGCTGTGCTTAGGTGGAGGTGATACGGAGGCAGGGAATTCAAGTAATCTTTGCCAATTCTCTCTGAAAGTGTTGTGTAACCATTCCCACTTATCCAAAGAGGTCTTAACCTGCCAAAGCAAATGTTTGGGTTAAAAATGGTTGCATGTGGAAGGAGAAATGTGAAAATATTTGGTGGTGTGAATACTAATGGACATGCCTCTGTATGTCCATGCAGTATTTCCGATGTGCGAGCAACGCTGGCTGCCAGTTTGCTTCCAAGATGCTAGTTGCTACCTATAAACTCCTAAATGGCATAAAGCTATATGCCTATCTTCCATAACATCTGCCTGGCTGATTTGATCTTGCAAGATTGGTGCACTCTTATCTTTTTCTGATTAAACAATATCATCTATCAGGACCCCAGAAACATATCTTCTCTGTAGCAGTGGCTGTCCCATGAAAAGAGATTCTCCCACTCAGATCCAAGTATCCCTACTTTGCCATTGCTTAGAAGAGCTGGGAAAACCCGATTTTTCACTCAGAGTTTTGACAAGGGAGAGTGCGAACCTTCACTTCTTCATATATTTTATCTTTAATTTTTCATGTTTAATTGATTTTATTGTAATTTTGTTTGTTGGTTGTGAACTGCCCAGGGTTGATGAGAATCGGGTGGCATACAAGTTTAATAAATCATCCCATTTATTATAATAATATTTAAAAATCGTCCTCTGTGTCCCTCAAGATTTGAGTGTGACCCTAGAACTGATCAAAAAGTTGCCTCTAAATTGTAATTTTTAATATGCTATAAGAAGAGATTTGTTAATTACACGGAGAGTGATCATATTAACTATATTTGATTTAATTTTAATTAAAATTTCATTAACTCAAGCTTATGTTTGGTTCTTTTTGAAGGCAAAATGCAGCGTAAGTCTGAACAAGTTACACTTTCCCATTCCAATACAGGTAATCAGTTTGTTAGTGACCGTTCAAAGTTACAATATTACTGAAAAAAGTGACTTAAGATTGTTTTTCATACTTACGACCGTTGCAGCATCCTCATGGTCATGTGATCAAAATTCAGACATTTGGCATATTCATATTTATAACAATTGCAGTATCCCAGGGTTATGTGATCACCTTTGCAACCAAGCAAAGCCAGATTCACTTAACAATTGTGAATCTGTGAACACTCACTAACTTAACAATTGCAGTGATTCACTTAACAACTATGGCAGAAAAGGTTGTAAAATGGGGCAAAATTCACTTAACAAATGTCTTGCTTAGCAACAGAAATTTTGTAAGGACTACCTGTAATGTAAAAACATCCCTGGAGCAGAATTCTGCTAACACTTCTGGATCCAACTCTTTATCTGCTACTCGTTGAACTAAATAATTTGGATTAGATATTCTTGGAGAAATGATCAAGTATAACTTCTTTTTTCTTTTGAAAATAAACTCGGACTATATCTTAAGAATTGCTAGCTTCTTTATTGCAACAACAGATCAAAAGAAACAAGGGATGGAGAGACTACAAAGCTGCATTCTCCTGCATATCTGTACAACCCACCACGTTTGATGGAGAGCTAATGCGATATGGTAGTTAAAATATTGGATTGGGAATAAAGAGAGCCTTGTTCAGAGTCCATTCCATCAGGGAATTCATTGAGTGCCTTTGGAAAGTTCTTTTTATTGAAAAAGTTTTACAATACAGTTTTTAATATCCCTTCCCCCCCCAACCCAACAACCACCCCCTCCCCTCCCCACTTACCCTCCCCCTTCCCCCCCGACTTCCACTATTAATCAATCATGTATTACAATCAGCAACCAACAACTTTTTAGGTGAGATCTAGGTAACAGTATAACAAATTTAAACTTAAATAATACAAAAAATATTCTAAACTTATAAGATCTATTACCCCCCTAGCCAAATATATAACCACATAAATCATTTATAAAAACTCATAAAAGATCTCGCATACTAAATATAACACTTATCTTTAAAGAAAAATGATAAAATAATTTTGAGCATCTTAAGTTTAAAATTAAAATATTTAACATTAACTATAGTTCCCAAAATTTACTCTTAATAATATTTCTTAACCAATCAAGTATAAAAGTCAACATCAAACAGGATAAACAAAAAGAAATTAAGCTAAGCTCATAACATCTTTTTTAAAAAGTATAAAAATATATCAAATTCAAACAGTACATCATCATAGAAATATAATATAAATATAAAATCAATTATGTAATTAATAAACATTATTATTACTCAAGTGCTACTTGAAACTTCTTGCTTTGATATTTATTCTGCATGTATTCTACCCATTTCTTCCACTCCTTAGTAAAAACTTCATGGGTCCTATCTTTCAGGTATGCAGAAATCTTAGCCATTTCTGCAAAATTAGACATCTTCAGTATGGAGATCTTTCATCTTTCACCTTTGGAAAGTTCTTGTGCAGATGAAAATAGGAGATTCCTGGACATGGACAGTTAACCTTCCGAAAGAAATGCAGAATATAAATGTAACAAATAATGTAATCTAGCAGGGATATATAATGGTTTTTCAGGCTATTCATAACCATATTGGTTTGGCAGATAGTGATGTGTGGTGATTGGTCGAGTGCATTTGGTTTGGTGGATCACAAATTGGACAGGCCTGAAAAGCACAGTCATGATTAATATTAGGAATTGGCTACCACAGTTGTCTAGTGTGAGACTGACACACATTGAATTCCTTTCAGATCTGGGTCTGTATTTTGATATGAATTATTCATCAGGGAAGAAGATCAACATATGGTTGTGCAGCACTTGAAAATAAAGGAAAGGTGCTTTGGAGCACACAGGCAGCTAAGCATAACAATTGTTTGTGACTGTTGCAAGCAAATGTGTCTTTTCCTGGGATTGTGAGAATGCCCCATTATCTCAGGAAAAGACACAGCTGCTATAAAGAGTTGGAGACAGATGCTACACTTGCTCCATGCTTACTCAAAAGCAGCTTCTAGGAATTAAATCAGAAGCATTGTGTTCCCCTACAAAGAAGATTGTATAAACCTATATTGGCACTGGCCTCTGATTTACCCTCTGCTTTGGCCCTACATCAGTGCAGACTGGCCATAATGTGAGACAGCATTAAATTGGACTGCATAAGAGGACCAATGAGAAATGCTGAATATTTTCATGAAATAATCATAATTATATGAAACCACTTGATGAAGAGACATGGAAAAGGGTGGAGCCAACAGACTTGTTTCTTGTTTCCGTCAAGTGAACTTAATCATGTGGAGGGAAGGTTGCCTGGATAGGGATTTCAATCAATATATTAATTACTAGATCCTGTAGGAAAAAAAATCCTTCCTTATCCATATTAACCTCTTTTCTTCTGTTAGCAGTTCAGAGGGCACAGGGAGCTGATTTGCCTTCTGCGCTGCATCATTGTCTGCTTACCCCCACTGATCTGGTTATCATACGATACGAGCTGCAAATTGTTTCCTTGAAATAAAGGTAAATTGATACGATATATAGTGTTTAGTGTTTCGTCTGACAATAAATTATCTGGTAGAAATCCTCATCATTATGTATTGTGCAAATTCTTGACCTACAGAAGTAAGACTTCTTTATTTTAAAAGTATATGCATGAAGTCCCAATTTAGCAACCACAGTTCGCACTGGCAATTTAGTTGTTACATGAAGATTAGATTAGGTTTTTTAAAATTTAGATTAGATTTTTTTTTAAATCCTGCCTTTATTATATGTATAAACAACTCAAGGCAATGAAAATATCTACTATTCCTTCTTCCTCCTATTTTCCCCACAACATTATTGTTGTGCTGTGAGGTGAATTGGGTTGAGAGAGAGAAAGACTGGCTCAGAGTCACCCAGCTGGTTTTCATGACTAAGAAAGTAGAACTCACAATCTCTTGATTTCTAGCCTGGTCCTTAACCACTAGACCAAATTGGTTCTAGGTACTAAGGGAAATCACAACTGTGCCAATGATCTTACTTTAACTTTCTTTTGTTTCATAGACCTCCTAAGATCATAAATGACAAGACTGATTGCAAAGTTATTTTTTCATTCCTGTCATAACTGTGAATGGTTGCTACATGAATTTGTTATTAAATAAGGACAACCTATATTACAGGAAAAAAAATAACAAATCTTTCTCTCCGTTAAATCTAGCTCTCTTTGATGCTTTGAAACTGAGTGTGCAGTTGCCAAAAAACCTTTTTTGCTATAGTTTTTATTAATTTAAGGCAGTCTTAATGATAGAAGACGTGTGTGTGTGTGTGTGTGTGTGTGTGTGTGTGTGTGTTTGTGTTTGTATGTACGTAGGGAAAGGAAGAAAACGGATTCTAAAATAAAACTTTTATTCCCTCACCTAAGGGTAATGATTTTTGTTATTCTGGGTATAGTGAATTCTCAAACCCAGCATGAAACCATAAATGTTATTTTAATATCCCAAAATATTATGGAAACAAGATCATTTCTTTTCTACAGAGAGTTCAAAAAGAAAACTGAAAATTCACTACTTTGTATGTTCGCAGCACCTGCAGATTTAATTAAACCTTTCCTTCCATATAATAACAATAATTATAACTGAGAAACCTAAAAGAATAAGATCTCTAAGCAGTGCTTTAAGTGCTTGCAATAAGAAAAACTGTTTAAAATGGAAGCCAAGAAGTAATTACACATCTCAAGATTATTTTTAAAAAGAAAGCAGTTTTGCAAAACATACATATAGATTATAAAGAGACAAATATTAAGTTTGAAGTGCTGTAAATGAATATGAGTTATTTGGTGCTTGTAATTCGGAGACTCATTTGCTGACAAATCAGCAGTAAAGATTAAGTAAAACCTGCGTTCTATGATTGAGGAATACAGATTAACTTGAATGGAAAATGAAAAATGAAACTGCTTTTTTAATGTTAATTTGTGGCACAAATTCCAAACTTAGAAGCAAAATTTATTTCAGCAAGAATCTTTCATACAAAGACCCAGAGACCCATTTTCCAACTGAAAGTGGAGAGGAAACATAAATTCAGTTGTGGGACAGGCAACCTGGTACCTATCAGATCTCACATAACATCAGACAATATGATCAAGGGGTAGGGATGTTAAAAGTCAAAAACTCAAAACATCTGTCAGATATTAGGCTGCCCACTACAAAGCACTACTGGATAAATACATGTCAGTCTATTTCTGATAACCTGTATATGAAATATTTTTTCTTGAGGATTCATTGTTATTAAAACACATGCAAATATTGTAGTAGTACGCAGTTCTCTTGGCCAGCTTTCAGCTAGCCATGCTCTTTTAACCATAATCTGTACCATTTCCTGTTCCATTTTTTTCCCATTTCTTCTCCATGCTTTAATATCAACAAGTGTTCCATGATCACTGAGCATACTTTGTCATAATTCAGTTGGCTTTGGATTCCCCACTTTCACTTCTCAGAATCACTTTTGTAATTTTTGAATTTCTGCAAAGTTGAGTTTTTCCCAGACATAGTACTTACCATTTATCTCATGTTTGAGTTTTGTCCTAACCACCAAATATATCCATATCTGGATGTTAAAAAATGGAAGGAATTATATCTGCTTAACACCTATGAATAAAAACAAGCAAAATCATTAAACTCAGAAATATACATTTCACTCTCTTTATATATTTAATATAAATATATATTGCAACAGCGGGCACATATTTTAATAAAGTAATCTATATTTTTGATCAGTAGACAAACTTTTCCAAAAAATGTTATGAGATGTTTAACATTTATAAATTCTATCTCCACAGACAATTTTATTTTTTGTATTAATAGTTAGCAGGAGGCAGCTTTCCAATTTACGGAAACATAGGAGTGAAGCTCCTTGAACTAAATAGAATATTTTAAGTTTGTTTGGGTGGAATTGCTAGTGCCCATTGCCTAAAAGCATTAAAGAACAGATTTTGATTGTGCATTATCAGCTGATGATTAGCATCTGTTAGGGGAAATAAGCAGTTTATTAAGCTTTACTGTACAGATGGCAATTGGAAGGATTCGGATGTAAACTGAATTTTCTGTGCTGTCATTTTATTACTCAGAGCAGCTGGTTTTATTAGTCAAATAGCAGTAGTATGTTTGAATAAACCTTGAGAATTCCTGTTAGTTGTTAATGTTTAGGAGGTGCCAAAAGCATCCAAAGGAATTGTTGTTTACAACAAAGTTTCTGTAACTTGTTTAAGGAATAAATATGTTAAATAAGGCTATAAATATCAGGCAGATGGCTTTAAATGTTAATTTGCTGGAACAGCAATTGCTTATTTTTTTTTTAATCATATAAGCAGCATTTCGGTTCTTAAAGAAATAAATTCTGGTTTCCTGAGTGCAAATAGAGATACATAAACTACACATTGAAAATTATTCCCAAAGAGAGACATAATTTAAATCTTAAACAGACTTGAGCAGATAATAGGCTCTGTCTCTCCATTTACATTAACCCAACAAACATGAAATTGAGAATTTGCATTTACAAAGGTAATATGCCTTAGCAATGTATATTTATCTACTCAGAATAAATCGAACTGTATTAAATGTCAGCCTACAGTTTGATCTGGATTCGCTGATATGGTGTTTCTGGGTATCTCTTTTACTGCCTACTGGGAACCCCGTCCTTAGATATGACCCAATACTCCTGGCAGAATATGGATTCACAAGTGCAGTTATGGCCATTGGCCAAAACATTGGAGATCTTCAGGTAGATTTGTAGACTCAGAACCCAGCGAGTTGTTGCTTCCATCTTTTACCTAATAGGTAAAGCCAAAATACAAAAACTAAGAGAGGGGAAATGTCAATAAAACCAATGACCTGAGCATTTGTAAGTTTCATAATTCAAATTTTATTCAAATGACACCTCCATCTTAATTCTAAGAATAGGATGTTTCCTGCTTACAGTAGAACCTCTGGTCATGAACGCTTCTCACCACGATCAAATCGGGTTCTGACCAAAATATTCACTTTTTTCCCCTGCAGCCAATTTCCCCTTCCATGCCATTTTTTTTGTAAGCACCAACTTTCCAAAATTAGATTTAGGTCACGACAAAATTGGTTTTCAACCAAAGTTATGGAACGAATTATGGTCATGACCAGAAGTTCTACTGTATTTGGAAATAAGACTCTTTATATGGCCATCCAACTGACCATGATTACAGAATGTTTTACCAAACAACAAGGACAAAAATGTAGGCCATCTTTCATTTGTAGGGTGGGCATCATGGACTATAGCTCCAAACACCCCAGTTTTAATTACACAACAGGGACTTACATGGGAAAATCATGCTTGAGAGTGTACAAAATGAAATATGTAGACAATTACATATTAAATGTACAGAAATGTCAAATTTATTGGTATTGCTCAAAAAACAAAAACAAAACCCAGACCTTCAGTCTTCAGTTGTTGAAGGAAATGGTTTGCTACATTATTGAACTGTTGGATGTCCATTTTGTGAAGACATGACACAAAGGCTGTACAACTGCACATTTAAAATCACAAAAATGGTTTTGTTACAAAAAGCTAGTATATCTTTTCCATTGGGAACTTAACAGAAATTAAAGTAACCCAAGCCCTAGCCACCTACTCACTAAAGGAGACAAAGTAAATAATTCATCACTATTTTTCTTTATATTTTTGGATCTCTAGGTTATTCTTGATCCTGCTGTCAAAATATATGCCATGTTAGTCAGTTCCTGTCAGCAGAATGGGAAGGGGATACCGTAATTTCCCTCTCCTGCAACCTTTTCCCCATCCATCCTTAAATTTATTTTGATAGGTTGGGGACCCACTGCAGAAGGTTTTGTGGGATAGAGATATAGTTCAGGAAGATAAGAGATTTCAGGAAAAAAATTCTGCAACAATGTTTGCACATTTCAGCAGCCAGTGAAGTCTACTTTTGGCATTAGGTCAACAATATTTTCAGGGTGTTACTATCAATTCAAAGACTCAATGCAGACAAATAATACGTTTTGATTGCTCTTAAAGGATCACTTCTGTTGTTAGTGTTTGTGCCATCTCACGGTTCCTTATTGGGATACCTCATTTTTGACACATCAACATGTATGAATCTCCCCTGCAGTTTTTGTCAGAATCTTGTCTGATTCTGACAAACCATATATGACAAATTTTCTGGAATTTCATAATTTGAGGTCATCAGTCAGAACTGTGGATTTAAATGCAGTTCATCAGTAATTAAAGTCTAAAGTGCAAATAGAAGAAGTATTGTTGTCAAGTGCTATTTATGATGGAAACTTGTTGCAGAATGCTACTTGTGACTGTCAAAAATGAAAGTCTTAACTTTGCATCAGAATGTTGGACTCTTCACTCCTCCATTTATCTGTCTGAGAATTACATCTGTAATTTCTTTATCTTCCTGGAATCACAGTTGTTGGGGTGGCAACCAGTGGTGGGTTCTACTTACCTTTACTACCAGTTCGCAACGGGACATGCGCAAAGCTTCCTGATGACATTGGGGTCAGTGGGCGGAGCCTCCCTCCGGTTTTACTGAACCCGTCTGAATCAGGGACAACCCACCATTGGTGGCAACAGTGCTTTATTGGTTACTATTGGGATCTGAAGAGCTATGGATAGAAAATGGAAACAGCACATAGCCCACCCCAAATGGGTTCCATATGTAGCATTACTTTTAAATCTTGAAAAATTTAAGATACTTAAAAAAAAACACACACCTGGGAGGGTATTCCTGAGAGAAGCTTACACTGAGAACTGATGCTGCTCAAAGCTTCAGTTTAGATAGCCTGGGTGGCCTAATTATGCAGTGTAAGGTGCATCCAAATCTGGAGGATAATCTGTGGCATCAACAAATATGTGTATATTGCAAAAAGAGATGCCTCTGCTCACTTTTGAAAGAGCCTGTCATCATCTTGTCATCTTGTTATAGACCGCAATGTGTCAGTAATAAATAGCAATATATGGACCGGTGTAAAACTGGCACATTTTACTGTCTCATTAGGGGGATAATATTCCAGATGATTTCTTTTTCAGGGTAAAAAATAAACCAGAAATCTTTTTTTTTCATATCAAATTGTCCTACATATCTGGGGTTTTTATATGAATTTCCTGTAATATGCATAGCTGCGAATATAAAGTCCCTGAGAATACTTTATAACATAAATTTCCCTGAGGTTGTACCTTGTTAATATATTTCTCTAAGGCGTGCTCTTTAGACATCTGTTTCTCCAGTGTAAGCTCTCTCTCTTTTTTTAACATAACAATTCCTTTTTGCATTTCAGTTTCAGAAAAACATTCTTTTTCAAGCGTACTCTTCCTGAACAATGTAGGGTGTATTGCGATTTTTATGAGACTAGCGGAGTTCAAGCATTATTATCATTGCTTTAGTTCCAGCAGAGTCTCTTTTGGTCAATCTCCAAAGCTACTCCAAAACATTTTTTTTTGCCCTGGCCAAATAGCAAATGTACCCACTTCTTTCCAACCCACCTCGCACATGCCCAAGTCGAGATTGGTGTTAACGAAGGCCGTCCAAGTTCTTTTTGCAGTCAAAGCAGAGTTACTGACTGTCTCATGATTATCAGACTCTGTTATGTGAAGCAGATGTTTCATTTGGTCTAATGGTAGAGCCAGCCTTGTATTTTCAGATCGGATCTGATAGAAATCCTTGGTAAATTTCTTTTAAGTACAAGGGCTGTGTTGCAGAAGACAATGTGTTTGTTTTAGCCAGGCTTACATTTTACTGACTGTGAAAAGCTGTAATTGAGACAAGTACAGGTAGTCCTCGATTTATAACAATTCGCTTAGTGACCATTCAAAGTTACAATGGCACTGAAAAAAGTGACTCTGGCCAGTTTTCACACTTATGACCATTGCAGCATCCCCATGTTCACATGATCAAAATTTAGACACTTGGCAATTGGCATCCATTTATGACGGTTGTAATATTCCAGGGTCGTTTGACCACCTTCTGCGATCTACTGTCAAGAATGGGGAAACCAGATTCATTTAACAACCATGTTACTAATTTAACAAAGCAGTTAAATTAGTTAATTTACTAATTTACTAATTACTAATTTAACTAAGCAGTGAGTTACTTAGCAATCGTGGCAAGAAAAGTCATAAGGTGAGGCAAAACTCACTTAACAACTTCCTCACCTAGCAATGGATATTTTGGGCTCAATTATGGTCATAAATCGAGGATTATCTGTAATGCATTCCGATAGTGGACTACAGTGTCACAGCTCTACTATTTCTGAAACATTCAACTCAATAAATGCAACTGATTGAATGCCCTCATGAAGAATTATTGTGTAAATATGGCTGGGCTACAATGCTTTCTCTCCCCAGGAGGAGAAAGGAACTTCATTTCAGGCGCATAGGTAGAACAGAAAAGTAGGAAGCATTGAGGCTTTTAAATCTCCCATTTTTTCCAGTGGGGCATGAATGTAAAATGGCTCATCAGAACCAAATTCCTCTCAGCCACGTGAAGCTGGGATGTAGTCTGGAAAAGAGATATGCACGTATCATCTGTTTTAGATGTATTACAGAGGTGATGTCAAGGTGAAAGCCGACTTGCAGAATGCTGGAAAATCATTGATATTCCGACTCTGAGGCTGTTAAATGGCTCTGTGGCAGATGGAGTCTCTGTCAAGGAAGAAAAATGGCAGCTCTGGAGCATCGGAGATGTTTTTCCTAGCAGCTCAACTCACGGGCTGTGACCTTCCAGTGTTCAGGAGTTATGCTTCTGCTTTAATAAATTGTCCTCTGCTTTTTATTCCTTAAAAGTAGATAAATAGTCGTCATCATAATTCAAGACAAATTGAGCTGTTTCATTATAAAAGGAACATAAGCCTACTTTATTACCTACATGCTTAATATGACAGCTTTTAAGTGCGCTTGCTTTCCTGAATGGAGATAGGAAACCACAGCCTTTAAAAAAACAAAACAAAACAAAAAAGGCCATAGGATTAAAATTAAGAGACTCAAAACCTAAAATAAATTAGATTTCGCTAGGCCCTAGAGCTAGTATTGTCTTGAAATACCCTTGAGAGAGAGAACAGAAAATAAGGTATTTAAAGGAACAAGTACAAAAAACTCGGTATATCTGATCAACGAGGATGGCTGAAATTGTAGCTCTGTGAACATTTTAAGACTTTTTAGCTGATAAACTGCCTGTATTACACCATAATGGATTATGTTATTCTAGATCAGAGCTAAATGTCGATGTGTCGTATTTCATTGATTTTGATTAAAATGATTGGTAACTATGTGGCCTAATGGAAGAAAGCTGAAAAACGTCTGCCTACTACAACCTGCGTTCTGTAATAAAAGACAGGAAAAGATTTTGTGGCTGGCAGAATTTAGGCGTCCGTTAGAACAACAATAATGAAATAGTCATACAGTCGACTTACAATCACAATTAAACCCAAAATTTCCATTGCTAAGCAGAACAATTGTGAAGTTGAGTATTGCCCCATTTTACGACCTTTTTGCCACAGTTGTTAAGCGAATCACTGCAGTTGTTAAGTGAATCATGCAATTGTTAAGTGTTGTGAATCTGGCTTCCCCCATTGCCTTTGCTTGTTGGAAGCCAGCTGGATAGGTTAACAATGGTGATCGCAAGAATCCTGGACACTGCAACGCTCATAAATATATGCCACTTGCCAAGCGCCTGAATTTGGATCATGTGACCATGGGATGCTACAATAGTTGTTAAGCGTGAAAACAGCTCATAAGTCACTCTTTTCAATGCTGTTGTAATTAAATAAACCATTGTAAGTCGAGGACTACTTTTATTTCATGAAGCAGACTCTGGCCTTTCATACTTGCATTCTACTTGTTTCATCAATTGTCCTCCTTCAACCTCCCATAAACATCTGTGAGGAGGTCAGACTGAGGTTAACACATTTCAAGAATAACATGGTTTTATATTTCTTTTAACTATCTACAGGTAATCCTTGACTTACAACAACAACTGAGTCTGAAAGTTTGATTGCAAGGCATTGTGATTGTAAATCGAGGCACCTTGTGACCGGGCCTAATTTTCTGAACATATTTTATCACATCATTAAGCAAATTACATAGTTGTTAAGCCAATCATGTGGTTAAGCAAACCATGCAGTCGTAAATCCAAATCTTCTCTCCTGAATAGGCCAGGGGTGAAATCCAGCAGGTTCTGGAGAACCGATAGTGGAAATTTTGAGTAATTCAGAGAACTGGCAAATACCACCTCTGGCTGGTCCCAGAGTGGGGTGGGAATGGGGATTTTGCAGTATCCTTCCCCTGGCATGAGGTGGAAATGGAGATTTTGCAGTATCCTTCCCCTGCTATGCCCACTAATCCAGGCCCACCAAGCCACACCACGCCCACCAAGCCACACCCATAGAAATAGTAGTAAAAAAAATTGGATTTCACTACTGGAATAGGCATTTTTGAAAATTGCTGTCCCACGACCATAGATTGCCACAACCGATTGTATAATATGTGAGCTACTTGCCAAGTGCCCCAAATGTGATCTTGTGGGAGAGTTGACATGATGTTTTATAATGCTGGAAGCGTTTTATAGGCTATAAAACAGCCTTTCAAAGGCAGTTGTAACCTCAAGCTGGTTATAAGTTGAAGACGTATTTCTGTGTTTCTGACTCTAAAACCCAGAATGGGAGAATAATGTTGCCAATGTTAAATTCTAAATATACATTCTGGAGGTTGCCGCTTTACTGGGCAATTGGCAAGTAAAAGAGGCAAAGTGTAATCAGACAAGTGTTTAAAATAATTTCACACTAATGCCATTTCTGTCTCTTTTTTATGTTCAACAACTCGTTCGAAGTTGCAGAAGATGTTGAATGAGTGGCACATGTGACTGATCCTTGAAGTCTGACTGTCACAGCATCCTTATGGTCATGTGAATATACTTCAGGTGCTTGGCAGCCATATTGTACTTAGGACAATTAGAACATCTTACTGTCATGTGATCGCCATTTGCAACTTTCCCTGCCAGCTTCCCACACGCAGAATCAATGGGGAAATTGGATAGGAAGATTACAGATCACTCTGCTAAGTTCCCCTCACTCATTTCTGCTACACCCTCTTTCCATCTTCCTCCCTGCACTTTATTTTATTTTATTTTTATTTTATTTATTTATTATTATTAATCATATTTCTATGCCACCCACTCTCCGAGGACTCTGGGCGGCTTACAACAATCGACAGTATACTAAATAGCATATTGTTCCCAACAATCTGGGTCCTCATTTTACCCAACTCAGAACGATGGAAGACTGAGTCAACCTTGAGCCAGTGAGATTTGATCTGCTGATCTGCTGAACTAGCAGTCAGCTGAAGTAGCTGCAGTACAGCACTCTAACCACTGTGCTACCTCGGCTCTTCTTCACTTGTGCCACACTGCAGCGCCCCTGTCCCAACTCACATGCATCCTGTGTGGGGCCTCCCAGGGCCTTTCCCATCCACTTCTGGCACTTCCCTATTTCTTATCTGAGACTCTCCCCACTTTTCATTTATTGACCCAGACATCTTATGAAGTCAACCAGGACTGCCTGATAGCTAAGCGGCATTGCCATGTGACATTGTGCTTTACAACCACATCATTTTAACCACAGCAAAACCAATTGCTTATTGCAACCCAAAGATTACCTGGAATGATAAATAGTGGCTTCTATTTCTTTAAAAAAGACTTTTATTTGGTTTTATCTATTCAATTTTTTTCCCCTGAGGCAACTTTTCTCGATGTTGAAGCATTTTCAAAGAAGTGTAATTCAATAGTAGCTAACAGAGTGCCTAGTTCAGAGTAAGCAACTTCTGCTTAGCAGGATCTCATCATTTGAAGAATACAGGTAGTCCTTGATTTAAAATAGTTCACTTAATGACTGCTCAAAGTTACCACGGCACTAAAAAAAATGACCTATAACCATTTTTCAGACTTATGACCATTGCAGCATCCCCATGGTCACGTGATTAACATTCAGATGCTTGACAACTGATTCACATTTATGACAGTTGCAGTGTCCCTAGGTCACCCCTTTTGCCACCTTCTGACAAGCAAAGTCAATAGGGAAACCAGATTCATTTAACATACTCATTTAACAACTGCAGTGATTCACTTAATAAATGTGGCAAGGCAAGTCGTAAAACGGGGCAAAACTCATTTAACAAATTTCTCATTTAGCAACATGAATTTTGGGCTCAATTGTGGTCGTAAATTGAGGATTACCTGTATAACTCTGAGGGCACTAATATGGCTATATCACTGGATTAACATTTTAAAAAGATTATTTAAAAAGAGTATATTTTGTGCAACAAATATGCAACATATAAACATTAAAAACAGAATGTCTAAAATTACATTAATATAAAAGTTCCATTGAAGTGGAAAAGTTAAAATATTAACATATTTCTATATTAAAAAGTCTTGGAGAATAAAAATATTTTTGCTGTAGTGGAAAGAGAACAAAGTAGGTGCCAACTGTGCCTCACAGGAGTGGGAAATCTACAGCTATTCCCTGCCTCCCTCAAGATAGAGGCATTAACCCACTTTTCAGCTGAGGTTGTTTGTTTAAAAATAAATTATGTTTTTAAGAAGCAGCATTTTCCACTGCATTTCAGGCAGGTGGTTCCAGTATGGCATAACAATCATAATGATCTCACCTCCTAGCATTCAAATACCCACTATCATTCATTTGGGGCTTGTATAAATAATTGTCTTTTTTAAACTAATGTTTTTGTTTCACATGTTTTATAGTAGAAACCTGTGAATAATTGAATAAATTATTTTTAATCATTCTCCAACTAGCTAATTTACAATCTTTTCTCTTCATAAACTTGTACCAAGAATTACTCACATGGTTCTTAATATATTTCAAGGGACATCTGCTGTCCTTTAATTTTTGAAAGTATCTTGATGCCAATCTGAGTATGGGATTGCTGAAAACCACAGCCAAAATGTTCAAATGGAGATATTTTAGACTAGAGCAACAAATAATAATTAAAATGAAGGTTTCCCATCATAATTTGCCTTAGCTACTTTTTAATCCCAGTTGATAATGTTAGGAATATAGAAAACAATAAGTGTTTTATCACAAAGAAAAGCCAAGTTATGTTTTCTAGCATCAGGGCTGTTGATTTAAACTGTGAACTCTCTCAAACTAATGAGATTATAGTTTTTGCTCCAAAAAGTTATCCTACCATGTCTGCTCCCTGTTTGATATTCTGACTTAGAATATGACACTGATTTCAATGGGCAGAGATGGAATTAAATCTTGCAATTAGAATGGGTACTCAGATTTCTTTTATTTTGTATTTCTTTTGTGCTGCTGCTGTTACTCAAAAGTGCTGCATTTTGCTTAACATTCAGATAGTTGGCAACTTCTTATCAGCTGCTGTAGAACCTCAAGCTTCAGAATCAAAGAAGAAATAAAAATATAGGTAGTCCTGAATTTATGACCACAATTGAGCCCAATATTTCTGTCGTTAAGTGAGACATTTGTTAAGCAAGTTTTGCCCCACCCATTTTACGACATCCCTTGCCACAGTTATTAAGTGAATCACTGCACTTGCTACGTTAGTAACCTGCTTATTAAGTGAATCTTGCTTCCTCATTGACTTTGCTTGTCAGAAGATTGCAAAAGGTGATCACATGACCTTGGGACACAGCAACATTCATGAGTATGAACCAGTTGCCAAGCATTTGAATTTTGATCTCATGATCATGGGGACATTTCAAAGGTCGTAACTGTGAAAAATGGTCATAAGTCACTTTTTTCAGTGCTGTTGTAACTTTGAACAGTCACTAAATGAACTGTTGTAGATTGAGGATTATCTGTACACAGAGGTGGGCATCACATAATGTAACAACTGGTTTGCTAAGCACTGAAAATGTGAGCGCACGCCATCCACACATGCGCACGGCATTCCGCGCATGCGCGTGGCTTCAAAAACACAGGATAGCAGGGTCGCAACTACCGGTTCGCCCAAACCAATCCGAACCAGCAATAGCCCACCTCTGTCTGTACATGGAAACGTGGCTGACATTAAAGATTCCCTATAGTTTCTGTAGGAATGCTTGGTTCCCTAAAGAATACGAGACTGGTTATCAGGTATGTGAAACAGTTGCATTCAAAGAAAGTGGTGGAGGTCTGTCTTGATGCATAATTCAGTGGAACCTGTGCAAATTTTAAAAATATATACTTGTTTAACCTCTATTTCCAAAAAGAAAGGATAGTTTTCTAAGGATCCACTTTCACTTGGATTTGATTGGAAGATAAGAAAAGTCTCCAAGTGAGAGCAAAGGAATCCTAAAAGTACCTCTGAAAGTTGTCTGAAGCTGAAAACAAAATACATGTAAATGAAGAAACCTTGAATCTAGCCTTTCCCAATCTGGTTTCCTCTACAGGTGCTCAGACGGCAGCTCCTAGTTCAGGATACAGGAGAGTAAGAATTGGATATCCAACACATCTGGAGCTTACTAAGTGGAGAACGGGGCTTTTGTTTTATTCTAGTTATTTAGGCTTCGGCTAGCCCAGTGAAGGCAATCCTTTTAGGCACTGAGTGCCCAAACTGCACTTGCGCATGCCCAAACTGAAAGGTGTGCATGAGTGTATGAATGCGCAGACATGCACATGTGCAAACATGCACAGCAGAGACCCTAAGACCAGCTGGCCGGCAGGAGGCGGGGCATCCCAACACTGGCAGCGCATCAAGAGGTCAGATCTTTTTCTTTTGTGAGCTTCTGTTTCGTTATTTGCAGGGAAACAGAAGCTCACGAAAGAAACGCCACGGAGATTTGACCTTGGGCAATAGCACGCATGCCAGCAAAGAGGGCTCTGCGTGCCACCTCTGGCAACTGTGCCATAGGTTCGCCATCATGTAGCTAGTCCAATGGAATTCATGTTTTTTTGAAGTTTGAACTAACTAGTCCAAAACCTTACTGATTGAATTGAAACTCCATTTATCATATAAACATTCAACTGGGGAACAGGGAGGATGGCTGCTACTGAAAGAAAAGATGAAATATCTCTCTCCTCTTCCAACCGCTTTTAGGTTCATGAAACCATTTTCAAAGGTCACTATCTTCAGGATTCCTTGTGAATCTGTGGCTTATTTATAGGCCGTTTTGTTTCTGTTGCATCTAAGAGTGAATGCTTTGTTGTTTATAGGAACTAGGGAATGTTGTACCAGCGATAAAAAGCACAGGCAGTCCTCGACTTACAACCATTTGTTTAATGACCGTTCAAAGTTACAATGGCACTAAAAATCACTTATGTCCAGTTTTCACACTTACAACTGTTGCAGCATCCCCATGGTCACTTAATTAAAAGTCAGACACTTGGCAACAGGCATGCAGTGTAACAGGGTCATGCAACCTTCTGACAAGTAAAGAATGGGGGACAGGGATTCGCTTAACGGATTTGATACTAACTTAACAACTGCCAGTGATTCACTTAACAACTGTGGCAAAATGGGGCACAACCAGTGGTGGGTTCCTCCCGGATCAGTCCGGTTCCACCGAGCTGGTAGTGGTGATGATATGATGTCACCGAACCGGTTCTGCCTGCCCCCCCCCGCGTTATTCTTACCTTTTATTTGGCCCTGCCCCCAATCTGTTGCTGCCTCCTGAGTACCAGTTGATGGCTAGAGGGAAAAAAACTGTTTAAACTCTTGCCGCGGGGCTTCAACTCTTGCCGCGGGGCCTACAGCTAATCAGTGTTAAAAGAAGACAAATGAGTAGACCAATGCCTGCAAAAATACATGAGTAGATCAGTGCCTGCAAAAATACATGAGTAGATCAGTGCCTGCAGAAATAAATGGGCAGACCAGTGCCTGCAAAAATAAATGGGTAGATCGGTACAGCTCTGCAAGCAGTTAAAAGCCTGGTAGACCAGTACCTCTGCTAAATCCTAAATAATTGTCACATGACCATCAAGCCATGCCTACAAAATAAGCCACGCCCACAGAACCGGTAGTAAAAAAATTTAGAACCCACCCCTGGGCACAACCCAGGGGTGGGTTGTGCCCACCCTTAGCGATAGAAATTTGTGGCTCAATTGTGATTGTAAATCAAGGACTACTTGTACAGTATTGTAAAATGTTAAGGTATGGAATATGGTATGGGTAGCTGATTCCTAAAATTTGCTACATCTGTGTATTACTGTTCAGGATATGTGTGTGGGGGGGGGAACTAAGTATCATAAATCCAACATAATATTATCTAATATCAGCACAAATGTTTTGTATTAGCGGCTTGTATTGCACACCCCATAGAATTAATAATTTACATTTACTATGCTAGTTGTGATTAATTATAGCCTGTGACTACATTGACCTCTTTAGAATCTAAATTTTAGGTGGCTGACAGTTCTAGTTTAGTCCATGCTCACATGCATTATACAATTAAGAAAACATTAGGAAATAGTTGAAAGCTGAATTGGTACTAATGAAAAAGGGAGCTTCCTTATCATGTCCAACAATGGTTTACCAACCAATACTCTTACATAAAATTCTATACTGTTTATGTGGCCACCTACATAAGCTGTTTCAGTATGAATTAGATTTTTAAAGTAGCAAGTATCGGATGAGTTATTTCCTTATTTAATAGCAGTGCAGCTATCTCAGAAATTATGGGTGCCATGAATTAGGATTAATTACATCAACAGAAGGATGTAGTGATAACTTTCCTAGTTGTGTGCAGGTTAATTAAATCTAGTTTATGCACACTTAATAAAATATTTCACAAAATGAAAGCTTGCATTTTTGTATTTTAAAATAAATGGCTTCTTAAAGAATGATAGCTTTCACTTTATATACGAATATTGTTGCTTGCCAATAATTTAAGCATGTTTGAAAAAGGCCATAGTATTTTTTTTCCAGAGGATGACTTAAATAATAGAGTGTTTTTTTTTTTAATTCAAAACTTTCCATTGTTAATTCATCCTGAAGTGAATAGCTTCTTCTTAAAGGGCTATGACTTTACATGTTACAAAAGAATATCATTAATTGCCAACAATTCAGTCATATCCTGCAATTTAAAAATGGCATTTGAAATTCTAGTTTCCAAGTGATACATACTATGTGTTACAGTTAAGATTATTTTTGTACCATGGTGGTCTTCCGTACAGTTGAATTAAAAACATAATTAGGATAGTTCTTAACCATTATTAGTAATTATTGCAGAATGAAAATGATTGAATTACAATGTATAGGTAACTTTAATTTTTAAACACCCTCTATTATGTTATATATTAGTATATATTGGTATACCTCTGTAGTCTGGATGGCAAACAGTTTTGATGAATACTTTCAACAATTTCCCAGGGAAATAAATCGTCTTTGTCTCTTTAGTACCCATTGATTTTTCCTTCAAGGGTACATTAACAATGCTGATGGAAGCTACGCTGTTGGCATCTACATTTGGCAGGGAGAAAATGTTAAAATAAAAGCATCTATAATATTTAAACATTGTTGTACAACGTAGCTATATTTGAATGCAGGAAAACCAAAGGGAAGGACAAAATGCTGAAAAGAGGAGGGAGGGGTTGGAATCAGGAAAAGAACAAATGATGCAAAAAGAAAATGACACCGAGGTCTTGGTTTAATACATATGTATTCCAGGTTGATGGTTGATTTCATTAGCAAATCTCATTGTTATGCAATGACTGTTCTTCTGCAGCAAAATGAATATTGCATTCTCTCAGGCTGTGTGTCTATTTTCTGTTGATGGATAAATGAAAGGATATATATTTACTGCTTTTCACAGACTTTCATGCATTTTGTAGGGGGAAAAATAAAGCTTCTGATTCAGTTTATCCTCCCCCCCCCCTTCTGTTCTTGTAAAGCTTTTAAGAGCTGCATATTAATGAATATTTTAATACACGGTACCATGTACAAATTAACCAGCATTACAGTCGAGATAGTCAGAATGAATTTAGTTGCTTTTTTCATGTTCCGCTGGAGAGGGGTTACATTTAAGCAAGAAACCTCCTGAAAGCTGTTAGTCTGCTGTATGCAGCGTGTTATACAATAGCAACTACACTGATACCATCTTTTTCCTATTAACCCTTTATAAAAGTAATACAAGAATTTCATTTCCTTATGGCTACTCTAATATTATATACATATTTTATTTTGTTTTATATATTTTAATATAGTATCATAATATAAAATATTTAAAGTATTTTGAAATATTTCATGGTTATAAAAGATAACAAACCTGCAAGCTTTGTTTGAATTTCTGTTATAGTGTAATCAATTAAAATATTGGAACAAATGTAGGAAATTATTACCCTACTTACCCATGGCCCAGTATGGTTATGGAAAATAGACAGAAATATAAGAACCAGGGTTTTCAGAGATGATATGATCTATTCTTGCTGTCTCTGAGTTTCTTGTTAGATCCAGCTCAGAGGACCAGTGATATGATTTGGAAGATGTAAAGATGTAATGAAAAGTTAGCAACTAATAGCGCTCTCTTATCCTAATAGTAGCTTTTTATTGTTCAGGTACAAATATTGTGCTTTGAAGTTAAAAGAACACTTTCTACTTTAAAAGTCTCTGAAAAGTTCCTCATTCTCTGCAACAGGAGTATGCAAACTTAATTGTGCTAAGGACTACATATGGCTTTGGATGGTATTTATTTATTTATTTAATCATATTTTTCGCAGGACTCAGGGCAGTGCACAGCCTAAAGAAAAACACAGAACAACATAAATTTAAAAATTAAAAATATTAAACAGTTTGGCCCAATTTAATTAAAAACCCCATAATTTAAAATACCAAATTAAAATTCATTTAAATGGTCAGCCCTGCCTGATGGAATAGCAGGGTTTTGAGGGCACGGTGAAAGGTACGGAGGTCAGGGATCCTGGTATCTCTGGGGGCAATTCATTCCAAAGGGCGGGAGCCCTCACAGAGAAGGCCCTCCCCCTGGGGGTCGCCAGTCAACATAATTTGACTGACGGCACCCTGAGGAGTCCCTCTCTGTGAGAGCGAACTGGCCGGTGGGAGGCTATCGGTGGCAATAGGCGGTCTCGTAGGTACCCAGGTCCTAAGAATGGTATGTGTATGGAGCTGCAGGAAGGGCCCGCATGCCACAAAATAACTGGAGCCAGAAAATAAAATTCAATTTAAATATAAGTTAAATGTGGATAATATAATAATTGCTATACGTTCACTCAATAATTTTTCTCTTCTATCACTCTTCCATTGTAATTTGATTATAAGATTTGGAGGAACTTTGGAGTCCATCCAAGTTTTGAGGGGATGGGTAAGTGTAGGTGACGTCAGGAACACTTATGGTGTGTTCTTGCCCTACAATCAAACTCAAGAAGAAAGGGCATTTTTTGGAAGCCAAATTAATTTCCTGGGAAACTAATCCCAGAGAAGACATATAGTGTATGTGATTTCTTGGAATCAAGTCAATGGATGGATGGAAGGTTGATTGGCAATCTTGTGTCTTCAGTGACATGTTGTAAGTAGAAATGTTGTGAAAATTATACATGAAAACAATGTCATAACAATTACAGCGATTTACATTTTCTTCCACGTGGTGCCACTAATTTGAAAAGTTAGAATTTTTAGGAATCCTTGTTGAAGAAAATGATATAGACTGGTGCAAGATTGGTCAAATCATTAACATTTTTCAGCCTTAAAACTGGTTTTTATATCTTCTGAACGATTGCTGCACAGTCCATTTTTAAAACAATAAATAATACTTTATGGAGATAAATCTTAGCTCAGAATCATTAAGAGCCGGGTGGCATACAAGTTTAATAAATGATGATGATAATCATTATCATCTCTAGAAGGGAGTCACAGAATCCATGGAATACTGATGGAGAAAGAGGTTGACCTTCTCTTTTGAAGATGGTCATCTCTGATACTGATCCTCCATAGCTATGCTCCAACAATAAAAATGGTGAATGGTAAAAATTGGAGAGTATATGAGGGGAATATTTCAGATTGAAGAATCAAGAGCTCTTCCTTGTTTACCTGGCATGCCAATAATAGGAGGAGAGGAAAAAATGCCAACATAAGTGGAAGAATTAAGATGCAGCTATAAGTATTGCTGGAAGAGACTGAATAACAATTCTTGTATTAGCATCATTAGTAAATTTGAATGTGGACCATTTACCTTCACTATTGGTTCAAGAACAGGAGCGTGCAGAAGGTAAAAAATGCATGCGCAGAAGGTAAAAAAAAGTAATGATGTCCCGGCGGGTGAGTGGAGCCTCCTGCCACTGGCGCTACCGGTTCGGCGAGCCGGATAGAACCGGGCAGATTTCACCACTGATGTGGACTCTCTTTTCATAAAAAAATAAGTGATCTTTGCAGAGGCTTCTGCATATTATAGAAGCCTTTGATCTAGGATATTTGAAAGGAGTGGAAGAGCAACTTCCTCAAACTCCAAGAAAACTTAAAGAAAAACTTCATGATGGCTGTTTTGTGCCATTTTTCTTACTGCTATAGCCAGTTTCTAAGACTTTCAAAGATAAAAAGCGTTTGAGGGATAACAGGATTGACAAGAAAATAGGAATGGACAAGGGAGTGTAGTTAGTTCAGAAAATAATCTCAGTTATTTCAATCAAAAAATAAACTTGGCTCATGTCTGAATCAATCCATTGTGAGCAGTGTGTTGGCCTTGCCCGTCACTAATAATCCTCTAAGACACTTACTATAGATGTATCGTCCTCTATCCAGCCTACATTCCTCAGTTTTTGACAAAAGCACCAAATGTCAATATAACTATCATTTGTTGGGCTTGCAAGGACTTGATGGCATCTAATGCATATATGATTCACTATGTATACCTGCTTAGTTTATGGAATGATCTTCTGAGTTAGTTGGCATGGTTCAGTTTTGTAGATTATTACCTCATGAAGTTGAATCAAAGTTAGAAGTTGTGACCTTATTCCTAGAGAAATTATCTTCTGTACTAGTACAGAATTTTCCAGCGTTTATCCACAATGTTTATGCATCCTGGATGATGTATAGTGGGTGGGGTGCAAATGTACATTCATGCTTTTCAATACAGACAGAGGACAACCCCAAAAGAAACTTGTATTTCAAGTTATTTTAACTGAAAGTAAGTGAACCATTGTTTCATATTTGCTCATTCCCTGCCCTTTAGGGAACACCTCCCTCCTACCTCCCTCTGGCTCATCGTTCCATGATTCCTTCAGTTCCTTTAGTTTCACAATCCACATTTTCAAAAATTGGTTCAAAAGATTGGTAAGGGTTTGCATTTTCTAAAAGTAATTGTTCTAGACTTCATGGCTTCAATGGAAGACCGGAAGCTTCAATGCTGCCAGTAATATCTGTTTGTTTAAATTCAGATAAAATGTTCTAATAATGTCCCATTCCCCCCTCCCCCCCAAACAATAACTTTGGTGTATGTTGGGTGTTTTACCTATGGTAATTCTAATTACAAGGCAAATTCACCCTTCGGACAATATTGAAACGTTTGACATAATACAACCTTGATCCTGTTCCCTTGTAGAAAAGAGTCAAAAGCCAAACGTTTTTATTCATGCAATACAGGGGGGGTGGCAGAGGTTGACCCCGAGGCCCCTTATATGTGGGGTGCCACAAGGATCAGTCCTCTCGTCCCTTCTGTTCAACATTTATGTAAAGCGTCTGGGTGAGATCATCCGTGGTTTTGGGGTGGAGTCCCAGTGCCTGGAGGCTGTATGGATCTGGATGGGGAGGAACAGGCTCAGGCTCAACCCATCCAAGACCGAGTGGCTGTGGTTTCCGATGTCCTGATATAGTCAGCTGGTGCCATCGCTGACTATTGGGGGTGAGTCATTGGCCCCTACGGAAAGGGCTTGCAACTTGGGTGTCCTCCTGGATTCACGGCTGTTTTTAGAAGAGCACCTGATGGCTGTGACCGGGAGGATTTTTCATCAGGTCTGCCTGATTCGCCAGTTGCGTCCCTTTCTAGATCGGGATTCTTTACACACAGTCACTCATGCCCTCATCACCTCCCGTCTGGACTATTGTAACGCTCTCTACATGGGGCTCCCCTCGAGGAGCACTCGGAGGCTCCAACTGGCGCAGAGTGCGGCCGCGCAGGTGATTATGGGAGCAACGTGGCGCTCCCATGTAACACCTCTCCTGTGCGAGCTGCACTGGCTCCCGGTGATCTTCCGAGCGCGCTTCAAGGTTTTGGTTATCACCTTTAAAGCGCTCCATGGCTTCGACCTGGTTATTTACAGGACCGCCTACTACCACCAATAGCCTCCCACCGGCCAGTACACTCCCATAGAGAGGGGCTCCTCCGGGTGCCATCGGCCAATGTCGGCTGGCGGCCCCCAGGGGGAGAGCCTTCCCTGTGGGAGCACCTACCATCTGGAACGAGCTCCCCCCGGAGATACGGAGGATCCCGGACCTGCGCACCTTCCGTCGCGCGCTCAAGACTCACTTATTTCATCAAGCCGGCCTGACCTAAGTCTTTTCCCCCTTTTAAATGGGAATTTTAATTTGTTTTAAATTATTGGGATTTTAAATTTTTCAGCCAAATTATTTAATTTCGTTTTAGTCTATTTTAAATTTTGTATTTATATGTTTTATTTTATGGCTGTACACCGCCCTGAGTTCTTCGGGAGTAGGGCGGTATATAAATTCAATAAAATCAAAATCAAATCAAAAATACAACTCTTTGTGTACTCATTTTCCTTGCAAAGAAATTTGGTCACATCTAGTTAAAAGGCCCCCCAAATATCAGGATAATTCTTCTTCTTCCTCTTCCTCTTCCTCTTCCCCTCCTCCTCCTCCTCCTCCTCACAAATGTTCATACTTTCCACATATAGAAATTGTAATTATTTTCTACATACCCGTTGCAAACTCTATTTTATTAAATATTCTGAACTCTGGATTATCCTGTTGGTATTTATGGGGTTTGTTTTATGGATCAGTTTTAATCCTGCCTACTTTATCCTTTACATATAGTTCCTCTTTTGCCATTCTGTCTGTTTTTCTTACTATATGCATCGTTGCAATGTAATCCTATTGAGGTGCAAAAATGAATCTCTCCAGTTCCAAGATCTATGGGGACCCAAAGCCACAGCCACTCAGCCTTGAAAAGGTTGAGCCAAAGCCTGTTTTTACCAAATCAGACCCCTATAGTTTAATATTCTACCCCAGTGATAGTTAATCTTTTTGGTGCCAAGTGCCCAAAAGTTTGCGCATGCGCGAGTGCATGCATGTGTGCCCCAACCCCCCAAATGCAATGTGAGCGCCCCCTGCACATGCATCCTGCCCCGCCCCATGCATTCACGCATGTCCCCCGTGCATGCATGTGTATCCCTGCGAATGCACCCCGGCCCTCTATGCATGCGCCCCAGCCCCCCATGCCCTGATTTGGCTTCCAGGTTGGTGCAGGCGGCTTTCTAGGCCCAAAACGCACCAACCTGGAAGCCAAAACGGGTTGCAGGGTATCTGTGCGAGGCCCCCCATGCCCAATTCTGGGTCTGGAAAGCCTCCTGCACCAACCTGCACACTTGCCCATGTGCCCTGCCCCCTGTGCATGCACCCCACCACCGTGCATGTGCACGTGTGTCCCCTGCATGCACCCTGCCCTCCACAAATGTGCAGCAGATGCCTGAAGACCAGCTGGCCATCGGGAGGCACGCGCATGCACGCAGTGGAGCTGGACTGGGCTGAGGGCTGGCATGCCTACAGAGAGGGCCCTGCGTGCCATCTGTGCCACACGTGTCATAGGTTCGCTATCACAGTTCTACACCATGGAAAGAGGGGTAGAATCTTAACAATTTCATTTGCATAGCCAGGGCAGAGACATTACCATTGTCTTTATATAGATTTTAAAAAGGAGAGGAGAGATAGTGGACCACTGAGGCAGCCCACAAACAAGAATGTTGGACTTTACTACCTGATTTGCTCGAATGTCTGCAACAGAGTAAATGAATGATTGCTCTTTGTAGTGGATAGTAATTATTTGCAAAATTATTTTCTTACTCTAAGACAATTTCTTAATTTTCCCAGAATCTAGTTGAGCTCTATCATCTCTTTATCTATAACAGATTTATTTTTGGTTGATTACTGAAGTTAAAAGAGCCTGGATAGCTCAACAGGCTAAAAGCAGACTAAAGCTTGTTATTAACATCCAGCTGTCTGCAATTGCACTAGTTCGAATCTCACCAGGCTCAAGGTTGACTCAGCCTTCCATCCTTTCTAAGGTAGGTAAACTGAGGACCCAGTTTGTGGGGGCAATAAGCTGACTTTATATAAAATATACAAAAGTATGAAGGCTATTGCTTAATGCATTGTAAGGCGCCCTGAGTCTTGGGAGAAGTGCGGCATATAAATCTAATTTTTTAAAAAAACCTCCTTATAAATCATTACATTTATTCCTAAAGCTCAGATTCAAGCTTAGACATTGTGCTGGGTTCATACATGAAGCTAAACATTTTGGTTAATCAGAGATTGCTGCACCAATCACAGAGGCTCAATGCTTAGCCAATAGTGTTTTAATATAATGCTTGAATTTACTCATTACTCACCATTTTAATATATATATGGCTGTTTTTTAATACAGTAGATTTAAGCACTCTTCCCAATTTTTACAAGACTTCCCTGTGCGAAAAAGTAAGTTTAATACTCCCAGAAACAATCCAAACAGAATTTTTAGGACTTGTTGTCCTGTTGGAAGAAATAGTTTTACTCATAGAGAAAGTCTGGCAATTAGCGCTGATATATAGGTCATCATTTGTAACACAGTGATCAATATGATGGATGGAGGGATGATGGATGGAGGGAGGGATGGAGGGAGGGAGGGATGGATGGATGGATGGATGATGTGATACCACATCAGTGCTGACAGTGATTACATAGATATCCTGCTCGAACTTGGTCCATCAGGTCTTTCAAAGGTGCACTCATCACTGTAACTGAGTGTCAGTTTTGCTGATGGTTGTTTGCTTCTCTTTCCCAGCCTTCTGTTGAGATATAATGTATCTGATGTAAGATCTGAGCTTGGTCATTTATGTCTGTAGTGAGCATGCTGGCTGGAGAACTTCTGAGAGTTGAAATACATATATCTTTAAATTGCTGCAGTTGAGAAATATGGCTCTTAAGTCATATTCTACTGTCCTGGTGTCTATATTGTTTGGTTTCCATTTTTCCAATCTTGAAGAATTTCCAGGCAGAGAATGGGATTTCTGCTTACTGTTACTTCTTTCAGACAAGAACTCAAAAATATCCTCTGAAGTTGCCCAGATTTGTGCTACCATCTGTACAATATGTCACCATTAGCTAAGTTTGGATGCTTATTTATTCTTTGCTTTTTATAACATCATTTTTATTTTATTATGCATATTTTTAGAACCTACTATGCTCATGCTTTTCTATGATGGATGGATGGATGGATGGATGGATGGATGGATGGATGATAGATGGAGAGAGAGAGGGAGGGAGAGAGAGAGAGAGAGAGACTTTTTAAAAAACCACTTTTTTATTTTAAGGGCTTTTAAAATTATCAGAGAAATTGAAGGGGTACCAATAGAGGAGAATATTTGTAGCTCAGAGTTGAATGGAGGGGTTTCTGGTGCACTCTGAGCTTGGTTGTCTTCTTGCAGAGATTTCATTAACCGAATTACGTAACAACATCAGTGCTAGCAAACTGAAGGAGGCTTGAACACTTTCCTTACAAGAAAAAGGTAAAACAATTAAAACACTTCATTTAAAATAAAGATGATAGAGGGATGGGATCAAAGTGTATGTATGTTTGTAAGCCACCCAAAGTCACCTCTAGTCAAGATGGGCGGCACATAAATCGAATGAATGAGAATGAATGAATGAATGAATGAATGAATGAATGAATGAATGAATGAATGCATTTGGAGAAAGTCAACAGGGAGCTTTCCTTCTCTTTCAAAATGCTAAATCCAAGGGGTATGCAATGAAGCTAGTTAGAAAAATTTGAACAGGAAGATTTCAAAAGGAAAAAGGAGCATTTGTTCACCCAGTGCATAGTTCACCTGTGCAAGTCATTATCACAATACATGATGGTGACTACTAACTGGACTGTCTTTAGAAGGGGACTGAATCAATTTATGGAGGACATGCGGCTCGAGAGTTCCAGGTTTGGGACAATTTCCCCATCCCCTGATTGTGACCATCTCAGAAGCATTTGGTTGGTCAGTGAGAAACCTATTTAGAAACTGTATTAAGAAAGCATTGGCCTGACTTGCCAAGGTTGTTCTTAGGCTTTTAAATTAATTTTTATTCTTTGCCAGGTATATATATTCACTGCTGGTGCTTTGGGAAGGGGGAGATTTTTTTTTTTTTTGCAGAAAAAGTTCAGGTGTATATTCTTTGACAGGGAATTATATCATGTTTTTATTCATTCAAGTAAATTTTCAAGAAAGTAATATTGATTTGTATTATATTAGCTTAAGCCCAGTGCAGTTTCCTTGTTCTTTGAGAAGTTGGGCTGTTCTGTTTTTTCTTTAATTGTAGCTGCCAGTGAAATTTAAGCTTTTATTTAAAATCCAGGTAATCTTAGTTCCTTGTCATAGCAAAAAGGATAACATAATACGGACTAAGCCTTTCATCTGTTTCTCTGAGGGGGGGGGAATTGGCTTTTGCATTGAGAACGCTCCTTTTGTTAAAACTGCTTTAGATAGGGTGTTGCCACAGTTCAGTAAAACAATTCCTACCTTATATTTTGCAAGCCACATACCTTACCTGGGTTGGTTTTGGTCACATGAACATGGATGTTTACTGGTAATCTAAGTGCTCCAGCTGCCTTTCAGTTTTGTTTACCAGGAAATCAAGATGTGTAAACTGCAGGAAGTACTATTTGACCCTCTCCGGCAGTATCTCATTACAATAATTGCTAATCTCTGAATAAGACAGCCATGTTTTGTGAGTAACATAGTGAGAGAGAGAGAGAGAGAGAGGTTGTGTTAAGAGAGATTTTAGGTGTTTCCACAAATAGAGTGCTGTAAATGCTTGCTTTGGATTATGCTGCCTTGATAGCATTTGATAATAGAGATCTGCTGACCCAGAGGTCAGAAGAACTAGGATACAATAGGAGGTGTTCTTTCATTCCTCTGAACTAAAAAAAGAAAATATTACGGCTTGTTTTGGAGTGCTGTCACTGTTCTGTATCGAGGGGGTAATGGCTACTTCCTGATTAAACCACTATTCACAGTAAGCTGTTCATATTACATCTCTTATTTGCTTGAAATAGGAGACATGCTTAATGCTTCTTTCTTTTCAGAAGAAAAATAATTAAGGTTTTTTCAGTTTAACACGTTTATGGATATAGTGGGTTACATGCTTGCTTTCATTTTTCTCTGTTTTGCTTTCTTCTGCCTTTTAAAGTAAGGAAATTGTTTAAGCTCTTGAGTATTAAAAGCTGTAAAATATTTTCCCACAGGCATGCCTGCTTTTACCTACATTCAGAATTAGGTTCAGAACAGTGTTATATTGTGTGCATTAATGATATATATATATAATGATATAAGTATTTAAATTATTACATATTCTTGTGAAAAGAAATTGTAGCATGTCATTAAGCAAAGTGTATAGAAGGTATTTGCCACATTATATGAGCTGAAAATCAAGAACTATTTAGGTTCTTATATTGTCTGAATGATTTTTATATATCTAGTATAATTATGATTTTTTTTCTGGAAAAAATAATGATTTAGGAAGTAGGATGAAAAGGATATAGGGTTTATTTTTATCACCAGTTTGTCATGCAGTTTATAGTGATTGAATCCATTATTTAAGTATTTATTAACAGCTTCATATAGTACAAGTAGTAATTTTGGGGGCTCTGAGAGTCTAATGCTATTTGAAGATCGAATATGAGAAAGTACAAACTTCAAAAGCAAAATTAAATTGACTACATCATGATATTTTATCTACTATTGATAGCGCAAAGTGCCCCTCAAATTAAAGCCAAGAGCTTTCTAAAAATTGCTTGATGAAGAGTGCATTACTATGCATAGATTGATATTTAATAATAAATCCTATTTAAACTCTGCAACAAACTTCTGAGCAAACATGAGGCTGGGGTAGCAACTTCCCTTACATTGTCAAATAAGCTGGTAAACCATTTTGAAAGTGAAGGTATCACAATAAATCAATATTGCAAAGACTTATTTTAATTTTTGATGACAACGATTGAAAGATTAACTTTTCAAAAATGCCAAGTTCATAATTATCTGGTCTATAACCAGATCAGAATGTGAGATGAAATTCTGTCTGTGTATCAGATCAATACAGGCAGTCCTTATTTAGTGACCATGATTGTGACTAGCAATTTAAGCAAAGCAATCACTATATGAAACCCCAGTTGTGCTTCTGGTCTTACTTCAGTTATCCTTTGCTTTATAGATCTGCAAAGGTCAGAAATGCAAGGACTAGTTGTAAAGTTACTTATTCATCACCTGTTGTAATTGCAGTGATGAACAAGGCAGTTGCTAAACATGGACTACCTGTATTTGGTGACAAGGAGGCTTTGTAGCTATGTCAACAAAAATGTTAACTTTTTACCATTGATGAAAAATGTAATTTGGTTACAGTAAATGAAATGACCAGACCCCACAACCTTTTGAGAATGTCTTATTGCCCAGTTTATATCAATGTTTTATAAGGTGGTTACCTATTAAATGTATTTTGATTTTGCCTCCTTAGCCAGGTGCCCTGTGTTTCAAATATGTTGTACATGGTGGCTGGTTGAATATAAAAAAAGGGATCCAAATAAATGGAAGGCATCAAGTTTGGAAAGTGGTTTTAATTCCTCATAATCTTAAATAACACTGAATTTCTTATTCAGACAAACCCATTTTTGCATCATCTCTGCTGGTAGTATCCATAGATCTAGGATCACAGCACAATATATTGTGGCATTCCACAATATATTATCATGCACAAAATTGTGAATGTGGAATGGGGTTTTGGAACAATTTTTTTTCACATACTTACTAAAACATAACACAAGCTGAAAGTATATAGAAATGGCCATCACTACTGGTAAATACAGGCATTCCTTTCCATTAATGGAAGTATTCCTTCAGTGATTATAAGAACCTTTGATCTAATACTCAACAGAGAAGCAGGGAAGAGAAGATAATTTAGTTGTCTCCCCTTCTTCTTACACTTTCCACATACTGTGTTTCATTTTGGATCATCCATGGATGAACAGTTAATATTGCATAAATTTTGAAACTTCAGAAGTCAAAAACATTATGAGTATCTCTTTTACTTTCAGTGGAGAATTTTCCTGCTTGATAACTTTATATCTGCAATGAACTTTACTATTAAACTAACTTCAGTGTTTTCTTTCAACATTTTACAAGAATCTCTATTAGAGAGCAAGACCAAAGACTCTTCCTATGGATATTTCAAATTATTAAATGCTGCAAATAACAATTTAGAGTGCAGTAAATGTCTCAAGCACAACAGTTTTTTTCAGTAAGATCCTTCAGTGAAGTGGATGAATACTGTCTGTGTTTACTGGGTTATATTAAGAAATATTTAAAGTATGTAGTTCAGAACAGATATCTTCATGGAATGTGATGGACTTGCAGCAACGGCTAGAAGAGATGCTTGAGCAATTTTTCATTTTGGTTCTGATGCTTTTTATTGGTTCAGAAACAACAGGAATCTTATAAAAGCAAGTTTTTAAACTAAGTAAAAAAATTATTAGCTTGCAAGATAGTTAGCTGTATACCTCCTCTGTGCTCAAAAAGGCGTCAGAACAATGTATTCATCTGCTAGCTTACTTTTACTTGTAGACAATTTCTGGTTACCTGTTTTTCTCAGGCTAGTATTTGTATCCTTTTCTCTTTCTCTTAATTTTAAAATGCCTGAAATTTCAGGCATTTTACATTAAAACGGGAGGTATGAATGTATCACTTTATCCACTCCTTGTGTCACTTTTTTCTCCCAAGTTAAGAAAGTAGTTGAAGATAGCTGCATGAAAATTAACAAGATTTAAAAAAAAGAGAAAAAGCAAAGTGTACAATAAAATGTAAGTCAGAAAATGATTCAGTTTTTAAACAGCAATTTTTAAACCCTATCACACAGAACAGTATTTGTCAGTCTTTATAAAACAACAATAGCAAACCAATTTATAGTTGAAGAGCAAGCATGTGTGTTCCTTTCAGGATTTTAAATATGGGGAGACAGATCATTTCCATCTAAACAAAACCATCTTTTGAGGTACGTTCATGCATGAGAAGTCCTGAATTCTTTATAAAGCAATACATTCCAAGGTTATTGTATTTAATTGAACATGATATTACATCTTTGTCATGCTCAACTCTCTATATATGAAAAAAATGGAATCTATAAATATTAAGTTAAAACAGGACAACCAAATACAAACCCAGAATTCATGTATCAGTGATATTGCACTTCTAACTTAGTAAAGTTAGTAAAGTTGACAGCCAACTCTTGTCTAACATCTTCTGCAGTGCCTAATCAGCACAACTCTTGTATTAAATTAATCACAAGATGATAATGTGTACATTAAACATTTTTAAAACCCATTTCAAGTCCATTAATTTGTTAAAATATGGCCTTTTAATGCTTTGTTTCATTTTTTAAATTACCAGTGACTCTTTGAGTGATATTCTTCAGTGGTGTAAAAAAGAAATTGTCCATACAGAAGTATCTGAAACTATCTATGGACAATAATTTAGGAGTTCCCGAGCCTGTTAAAGTTTTTTAATGGAATATATTACTGCTCAGCAATTTTAGATAACCCAAAGTCTTGCTGCAAGACAGTAGACATTTATTTCAAAATTTGATTAACAGTAGTAATACCTTACTTGTCCTGAAACGCCAAAGAAAAGTTTCCTACATTTTTCAAACTAGGATTATCTTAAAATTCTCAGGGAAATTGGCATAAAATTTAAGTTTCCTTCCTAACTTCATGCAAAAATGTCTTGCAGCTTTTAATTCTGAAAAAAACATCTGTGTAGAATCAAATCACTGCCCCTGCCAAGAAGTCAAAGGGGTCAGTTAATCACTTTCTAATTTTATTCACTGAGGTCTTTGATAAAAATTCCAATTCTATATAAAGTAGAAATCAGAATATAAGCCGGTGATATATCTGAGAACTGGGAAAGTTGAAACCATCAACTTTAGAATTATCGAATTTAGATAAACAAAACTAGGATAACCTTCATCTCATAGAAACTTTCTCAGGATCTTATCAATCTGTTTAAAATATTAGCAGATTAATATAGGAATCTCTCTAAGAAGGTATGACAGTTTAACAGCGTTATCCCTCCAATAAACTTTTAGGTATGTTTAACCTGTTAAAGTATTAATCTGATGTAAACAATTTGAAATATTTATCTCTACAAATGAGAAAGTCATTCTTTGAATAATTATTCTGAAGTCTTTTAAATAATTCAAATAATACTTAAAACTGTATATTTTTTTACAAATTTTCATAATCACCTTTGATTTTATAGGAAGTATATTAGGCTTATTTAAATAAATTTATTTACCTGATAATGATCAAATTGTACTATAGCCATAAATTCTGGGAAAGAACAGTTATCAATAATACATAAATACATAAAGTATCAGCATATAAGAATTTATATTCAACTTCAGCTACTTTGATATTCAAAATATACTCTGCTAATAAAGAAACCAAAGTTTCTAAAGGATAAATTAAATACGAGTGTAGATATTAAATGATGTTAATGAGTTCCCTGAAGCACCTTGATATATGAAGAAATAATCTTATTTGTTAAAACACTGAGTGATGGATTTCAATAGCATATTTTAATCCAATTACTAGAAGAGAAGAAAAACATATATTGGTAATCATTGGGTTATATTGGCAATTGGGATTGAGATTCCCATCAATAAGCAATGCGGTCATAAAGCATGGCATCATGTGATCACATTGTTTAGTGATGACAATCCCAGGAGTTCCTGTTGTTGCTGTAATCCCAGGCCCCCATGGGTTGTTGTGCAAGAAGAGTGGGAGTCCTAGATGGGAAGAGAATGAATGGATGCCACAAGTTGGCACTTGGGACTGTGGGTGGGCCAGGAAGGGCAGTGGACAGGTGCTGGGAAGCATAGGCAAGTTTTGGGAGTGCAGGACGACTGGTAAGGACCCAGGAGGTGGGTTCTATGGAGTATGAAATCCCTGTGATCTTGCACTGCATAGTGGGACTCTTTGGGAGCAGTGGGAGTAATTCATAGGATCAACTTGCAAACTTCCCCACTGCAGGGCTAACTCACTGCTCACTTCAGGAGTTCAATTCTGAGTGGCTCAAGGTTGGCTCAGCCTTCTATCCTTCCAAGGTAGGTAAAATGAGAACCCAGATTTTGGGGGCAATATACTGACTTTGTAAACTGCTTAGAGAGGGTTGTAAAGCACTGTGAAGCAGTATATAAGTCTAAGTGCTAGGGCTATTTGCTTGTGGGAATCTGGTAGGGAAGGTCGCAAATGGGTTGTTGCAGTGACTGCGGCTTATCGCAGTATGGTAATTGCGAGCTGGGCACCCAAGTATCTGGATCATGATTACTTGCATGCAGGGGCATTGCAATGGCTGAAAGTTTGCAGACTGGTCACATGTCCCCTTCATTCAATACCATTGTAATTTCTGAACAGTCACTGAAAGAGTGGTCATAACTACCTATATATCCAAGACAAATTATAAGAATGTAACCTTCAGAATATTGAAGATCTTCTTACAACCAGTGAAACAAATACTGCTGATTTACTTGTCTAATATGCCATAGAATCATAGAATCAAAAGATAGAAGTCATTTTATTATTCACAGCTGATTTTAGATGTTATAAAATTTTGTACTATATTTTTTCCTTATAGAGTTGTTCAGTTTCAGGCACAAGAATAACTTTCTCTTCTGCATTTTGCTGGTGTCAATAGGCAGGAGCATCAGTTTGTCTCAATGAGCAGAGTATCTGTCCATAATTTTGTTCTGAAAAAGACAGAAACAATGTTTTTATTAAAGCCAAATATTAGTCATTCACAATACTTCAAATCAGTGACGTTTCATAGATTGACAAAAGCAATCCATAAATATCATTCTTGTTATAGGCCATAAATATGATTGGTACTCAACTGCTTTGAAACACATTGAATATGGTACTCAATGCATTTGGACACAAACATTTTATCCCCGGTACTCATCATTTTTTTGGTACTCAACGCACAAGCTAGAACTTGTCGTTGCTGGCTGCTGTGTGATTCACAACATTATTCCTTATGGAAAAAATTTGGTACTCATAGTTTTTGGTACTCATTTGCACCTCCCAGAACCAATTAACAATTACCAAGGTACCACTGAATATTAATTAACATATAAATTCAAATGACTATTCTATATAAACAAATATTAGACAGTCTGTACTGTCATATCTAAAAGCATTACATCATGTCTATTGACCCTGCCCAAGCTGGTCAACTCCCAGAGCAAGGCCTTTGAGGTATACTATTTGTTTGCATGTATGATAATTCCCAAGTTGCATCAATAGGTGCAGAGGAAGGGCACAGCCAATAGGTGTTTATCCCTTTATTCTAGTCCATATGCACTAACTCCATGACGTAACCCTTGTTGATGTTCAATTTAATCTAGTGTGTCTCTCCTGACATTGAATTTCTTTGCATAATGAGATTTCTGGCTTGATATTGATTTAGCATTAATAACTGGTAGTCTGTACGAAATTAATGGTACACAAATATTATATGAATATTTGACTACAGCAGATTTCAAGTTCTTTAGAGTCCAGATGTGCAAGCAAATATATACAGGTAGTCCTCAATTCATAACTGTTTAAAAACATGTCTTATGACACACTTTGACCATTGCAGCATCCCTTGTGGTCACATGATCAAAATGTGGGCGCTTGACATCTGAATCTGGCTTGTATTTATCATGGTTGCAGCGTCCTGGGGTTATGTGATCATCTTTTGCCTGCTTCTGACAAGCAAAGACAATGGGGAAGCCAGGTTCAGTTAACAGTTGTGTTACTAACTTAACAACTGCAGTGATTCACTTAACAACTATGGCAAGAAAGGTCATAAAATGGGGCAAAGCTCACTTAACAATTGTCTTGTTTAGCAACAGAAATGTTGGGCTCAATTGTCATAAATCGAGAACTACACACACACAAGCTGTGGTGGTGCAGTGGTTAGAATGCAGGATTGCTGGCTACTTCCGCTGGCTGCTGGCTGCCAGCAGTTTGGCAGTTTGAGTCTCACTGGCTCAAGATTGACTGAGCCTTCCATCCTTCCGAAGTTGGGTAAAATGAGGACCCAGATTGTTAGGGGCAATCTGCTGACTCTGTAAACCGCTTAGAGAGTGCTGTAAAGCACTGTGAAGCGATATATAAGTCTAAGTGCTATTGCTATATAAATGCAATAGCACACACACACACAGCTTCCTTTCTGAATTTTATTTCCTTAAACATGTTAATTATAGGTTTGTTTTTAAATTTGGATCTTAGCCAGGTCTGGCCTGAATAACCACTATGGTTTAACAACATGGGAGTAATTTGACAACAGAACAATGAGAATCCTGAATTAGAACCTAAGGAGAAAGCAGAGTGATGCTTTTCATATCACAGCATCAGTGTTTTACATTTGAAAAAAGAGAACAAGGACAACAAAAATAAAGAATAATTTTGGGATTAGTTTAACTGCAGCAATTTTAAAGCTGCACTTTAGTACTGCAGTATTTAGTATTGCTTGAATTGCAGGAAACTAAACTTTTTAAAAAAGGAAAAAGATGTTAGCACATCTTTTAAGGGGAAAAATTTCACAATTTAAATTACAGTTAAACAGATAATAGACCACAGTCATCTGTCTGCTGACTCTGGAAATCTTCATAAAATTACTGCAAGTGCTTCAGAGTAAATGGTTTTGAGTCTAAACCCATCAATGTGAGCTTGTTTATTTGTTTATTGTGTTTTAATTTGAAATGACAATAATTTAGAAGAGTGGACAGTGATGCCCCAGAGTCAAATATGGTCTGCAAAAAATTGTGTATGCTTTTGGTGCTCGTAAAACTTGAAAAAACTGTTAAATCAAAGAGCAGTTAGCCGTTTTAGGGTGCTGAGTTTTAAGCATCTCTGTTTGATTTAAAGATTTCAAACTCTCCGTCTATTTCCAGTGCACTAGGCCCAGCTCAAACAACAGGAGAAAATGTTTAGTCATCTGTGCAATTTCTTTCTGAGCTTTTTTTTTAAATCTCTTTGGTGATTTAAAAGTAGGTATCAGAAAGCTGTGAGGTGCTAGAACTGATCTAGAATGTGTTTCTGTGGATGAACTTAAAGGTTTTATGTTTGCCAACTGGTCAGATGTTTATTAAAGGAAGTTTTAGTTGAAAGTCTCTCTGATTCCAGTACAGAGATACTTTTGCAGTATAAGAGAGACAGAAACAGACTCTAAACAGGTTTCTTCAGTGCTTCATCAACCTGTAGTTCCACTTTGCCTGTTTGATATGGGTGTAATTAAATGCCACATGCTTTCTCAGTTTTGTTTTCCCAAATTCTAGAAATACAAGGTATTTTGCTATACAGTATCAGTTGCAAAGCCTAAGAAAAACTCAGTAGGTTTAGTGGTTGGATTGTAATCAAGTTAATATGCCAAGTCATTGGTCTTCCCCAGCATCAACTGTTTTTGGTAGGGGTTTTCTAACCCTTATTTTCATTTACAGTATTCTTCCTTAGTTGAAGATGACAGAGTTCAAATCTTAAAATCATGATCCATCTTGAAAGAATTTGATTTTGAATATGCACAAAATCAGATTGACACCCTAGCCAGCTAGAATATCTAGCAGAGGAGAAATCAACATCTAAAAGAGGGAGTTTATGACCAGAAAATCAAGCTATGCAATCTGTATATGAGATGTATATTCAGATAGTGGGAAAGTTTTAAGCATAATTTTACAAATCTGATTAATATTGCTATGTTTTACCTGGAGCCTAAACTCTGTTGGAACCATCATGTTTGTCCCTCGTGTTGTCTCAAACAGCCAGTTTGAGAATGGTCCTCTACCTTCAAAGTACAGCCAGAATAAACCTATTTAATATGTTAACGACCTGCTCTTTGGATTGAAATGTTTGTTTGCCCAAAACATTGTTATTTGTTTAAGATTTCTACCCTGTATAACAGAGGGCTCTTCATGTGCTGATTGTTCGTAATACACATTTTTGTCTATGAAGTATGCCTTTACCCAAAAATCTTCTTTCAATAGTGCTTTTCAAAATCCGATTGGAATTGACTCTTTAAACTCATATACTTCCTTTACTTCATTAACTTTTTGCTAGCTTTGGAAAAGTCTTTTGGGTTCACCTTTTCACAAACAAAGTATTAAAAAAGCAAGGGGGAAAAAAGCACTTGATTGAACCCAGTCTAATTTTACCCATACCACTACTGAGTACTGGGAATATCATATCTCTGTGGTTGTACTTTCCCAAGCTCCAAGTTAATTAGTGCTTAGTTCTGGTCACGTTTCCTTTAGTTCCTGACCTGTTATCAGAACTATCCTGTCTTGATTTCCCCTTGGGTTGCTCAAGCATGCTGTTTTCTTCCTCTTCTTGATTCTCCATCTGCCTTTTCGTGGTCTCTAAGCTGTTAGGCCGCAAAGCATGTCAAATCTGTGAGGTGCCTTCTAAACACAAAATAATATGAACACTCATTGTAGTTTTCTGTACCACCTCCAGGAGCATCATGACCTTGGGATCCAGTTGCTGCAGATGGATGCCTCCTTTGTAAAATGGGTAGCACTGAAAGACAGTTTTAAATCATTATACCTACATCTGTGCTATGCACAGATTCTTCTGCATTAGGCACTGTCATAACGAAATGTCTGAAATCGCGAATTATGTATCAATTGTCATCTTTAAGATGAAACAAGAACTTTCCAATCATGGAAGTAACCTCAGGGATTTCCATAGAAAACATCTGGACTCAGAAAAATGATGGAATTGTTCCTCATAGGCAACATCTATTAAAATGGAATGACTGCCAAAGTAAACAATTCATCCCTAACCTTCAAGAAATCAAACTTTGTGCCTGAACCATTAAGTACTGAGAGGCTTCTCAAAGTATATTTCACACGTAAGCAAGCTTTTTTCAGAATAGTTTTGTGAATAAGATCAGTCTTTAAAATAGTTGCTTGTTAAAGCTACTTCAGGAGCTTCAGCAGAAGAAAATACTTGTGAATCTTTATTGGACTTTAGTTTATCTTCTATAGAAGGAACAGGATACCTTTCATCTATAAAAGGCAGTATTCTTTCAGAAGAAGTTTATATGGATCTGGTTATGTTGGTTGTGGCAAGACTATCTCTTCCTCTCTTTGGGACCTCATACTCTTTTTTCATTAGCAGCATTAGCTACTATAAAGCCAGCTCTGGACCTTGGAGCTTTTATAATACTGATTGGGTTCAAGAGATGAACAGACTTATTCCCAGTTCAGCTGCTGGGTTATCTTCTGGTGACTATAGACATAATTCTCAACTATCTTCAAAGTGCTTTTGAGGGATAGAGATATGGATATAGAGATGTGGATGGTTTCTGTGTAGATCTCTGGGGGAAAAATGGAATGTTCTTGGCCAAATCTGAACTCTGTATGGATGCCTTTAGAATTGATTAATTGGTGAATAGATTAACAGAGAAATATTACTTGCACTGAGTAGCAGATGAAGGATATTCTGCAAATGGACAAGTGAGGGGTGGGGACAGGTTTTCATTTGTTGACAGAAAATTTGCATCATCAAAGCTTCTGGGATTGGATTACAGGACTTTTAGGTTAGGTAAGTACTGCCCTGTTAGGGATTTTCAGTGCTGCCAGCAAAACAATATTTAAGCTGATTCTTAAGGAATATCAACTAGTTTACCAACAAATTAACCGTGTGTGGCTTTCTCTTAATCGGCTGAGATTTCTTTAATCAGGCATTGGGTTCTGACTAAAAAAAATTGTTATACAGATGTGACAGAAAGGCATGAAAGTAATCACATTTTTATGTAGTTTCCTGATGGAATTAGTGGTGAGGGTTAATTTTGTGAAGTGACTTGATGAGAAGTCTAGAAGCTTTCAGAAGTTTAAATCACAGGAAGAATTATTTTTCTACCTATGTTGTAATGCAAATAAGGCATTTACGTTAGGGAATATTGTTGAAGAGCATTGCTGGATCTCTTTGAAAAAGCTTTGCATTTCTTAGACATACTGTTTATTAAAATTCAATACTTCTGTGCTAACTCTATATAAATATTAGATTAACTGGAGTTTTTTTTAAAAAAATCAGTTTGAAGATGGAACTGTTCTTGTTTTCAGTCAGCTATTTCTACTCATTTGATCCTTTTAAAAAAGTCTATTCATCAATATGGCGCCTTTTAGATATTTTAGGACTATAATTCCCAACCAGATGGTCAGTGAATATGCTGGTATAGATTCCTGTACACTGAGTGCATCTGGGAGGTTTCAACTTGGGGTTGTTTGTTGATAATATTCAGGCAAACTAGTGAATGATGATAACCATTTTAAATTCAATTTCATAGTAGCCTCTGCTTTGCTCTTGTGCCTGAACCCTTTGGTTTGCTGTCACAAATTCCCATCCATTTAGTTGAGTTTAAAATGATGAGGAGATAGACATGTTTGGTTATGTCAAAATTATTATACACAAACCACTACCAGGCACTGTTAAATAATTACTAATATTTGTATGATTATTAAATGCCATTGCCTTGAAATGGCTGATTCAGCCTTCCCCTTGAGATATGTTGAACTTCAGCCAATGGAATTGAAGTCCATCTCATTTGGGGAGTGTGTATATAAGTGTAAAATATGTGTTTCTTTATTAAAATTGAGAGCCGCTTTGAACATGGTTCATAGAAAGTACCAGACAAATGATGACAATTGTTCAATCAGATTTGAAGCTGTCATAATGCTTCAGTGCACTTTCATGAACTCTAACTGAAGGTTAAGTCAAATTTTACTGAGTATTCTAATATTCTCTATGCCATATCATGCATTAAAAAACCAATTATAATGCCATAGCCAAGGTACTCCAAACCTGTAAGCAATTTATTAATTCTGGTTCACTCAAGCTTCCACTTATAATAATTTCTCCTTCTTCTGAGTTGTTGAGACCAGTGGTAATTGGTAGTAGTAATCTTCATCATTTGGTGTAAATTGTCTCTGCGGATAATTTTTTTTTTAAAAGTACTGAAGTCAAATTTTTAAAAAATCCTAACTGCTTCCTACTTTTTTATATGAAGATCTTCCCATGCAATACCCACAGTCAGCTTTTGTATTACACATGAGGCTAATGACCAAGCCAGTAAAAAATAAAACAATCGGATTCTTAACTCAAGTTTATCAAGGTGTCTTCATGAGTGGACTTAAATTTCATTTTAATCCAAAGTAACAATCATAATCCAACATTAGTATTTCATCTAATGGTAGCATCAGTTGGAGTACTAAGCTCCCACGGAATCCTCTTTATCTACTGCAGCCCTTCATCTCATATTGCCTTTTATTTGTGATGGTATTACCAACCTCCAAGGTGGTTTCTCTGCAGTGGATATCTTCAGAGAATAGATGGAACTAGCAACAAGTTTACAGGAGTGGAAAATTAAGGCCAATGCAGCACCGTAATCTATTTTTTTGCCCTTCCCCTAATAAATTGGTACAACAGTGTTCGACCATTTTAAGACATAAAATTTGAAAGAGGCAGAGTATAAGACTAACAATAACTTTATTGTTTTTATATTTACAGTATATACCTCTCCCCAAAGCAGGAAGAATTAGTAAAACCCAACTCTTTTTACACATACAGGTAGTCCTCGATTTACAACAGTTCATTTAATGACTATTCAAAGTTACAATGGTATTGAAAAAAGTGACTTATGACCGTTTTTCACATGACCATTTAAGCATCCACACTGTCGTGTGATGTACATTCGGATGCTTGATTAACTGACTCACATTTATGACAGTTGCAGTGTCCCAGAGTCATGTGATCCCTTTTGTGACCTTCTGACAAGCGAAGTCAGAATGGGCGATACCAGATTCCCTTAACAGCCGTCTTACTAATTTAGGAACTGCAGTGATTCACTTAACAAGTGTGGCAAAAAAGTCGTATAATGGGGCAAAACGTACGTAACAAATTTCTCACTTAACAACATAAATTTTGGGCTCAGTTGTGGTTGCAAGTTGAGGACTACCTGCATTACATTGCAATGCATAAAATTAACTGCGGATGTCATAGATCTGGAGGTTATAAGCCTTCAGCATGTGAAGAAAGACAGCTGTGCTTCTAAATGAATAAACTGATACTGTGCACCAACCATGAAATTTAGGGCACAAAGTCTTGAGCAAGCTCTTGTGAATTTGCAACAGTAAAGTAAGTAAATAGCAAAACCAGGGGAGCCCTTGATGGGACATTATACGGCACATAATCCAGCCACTTCAGCAAAACTGAACAAGCTTTGAGAAATACCATTGGGGAACATTGTGTATATCATCTTCAGTATCATGATAAAATAAATATCGGGGATCAACACTTTTATTAAGTAAATAGTAATGAGATTTGGAGAGATTTGCTTGATAGGTTTTGAACTGCTTTATTTCTTTTATTTATTTTTTTTAATTTTGAAAATGCCTCAGTTTATTGGAATGGGAGCTAGAATGAATTTAAATAAAAAAATAGATCATAAGTCATGCTAAATAGTTCTTGAGTAGTACTATTTTATTCTATCTTTACTTGAACTTCCAGAGTATTCAGCCTGTAGTGGACAGTGATCTATTTATTTTATTCTTAAATCAGTTTCTTCAGCTGAATTGTAAGTTTTAATAGAAGAATAAGTCATTGTACTCATATTTAATAACTAGCAGTAGCTGCTATATAATAATAGGAAAACATATAAGAGCAAACATTAACTGTTTAGTGAGGTTTCTTTTAACAAGTGGTTGCGAAAAGGAATAATTATCGTCTTTTCATCTAGAAGTGTGTATTAATTTTTGCAATTGACTTCTATGACAGATTGAATGCCAAAAATATGCGCTTTAGCATTTAAAATGGAGAGGAATAAATAAATGATTAATTTTATGGAATTAAGTAGATGCTTCTATTGAAATAAATCAGTCTCTGAAAATAGTATTAAGGCATTCTGAATGTATTTATGTGAGAGACTGAATTTTGTATGGTGTTACACAATCCCAAAACCTTATTAATGGCAAAACCGGAATGGGGATATAAAAGATATGTATGTATGTATGTATGTATGTATGTATGCATGTATGCATGTATATATATATATATATATATATATATATATATATATATATATATATATATATATATATATATATATATAAAAGCTACCATGTGAAAATAAAGACCACAGTATACATGCAGAATGTCCCAAACTGCCTCCTAATAAATTACTAGCAATTATTTCAATTTAAATGTGTTTTGAAATTAAAATTAAAAATAAGATTTTCCCTATATGCAGTAAAAAAAATTGTTTTCTGTTTTCCTAAACAAACCTCTGATATATAAATGACTGCAATTAAAATGCTTTCTATCATTGTAAAAAAAAATACCGTGTTTCCCCGAAAATAAGACCCTGTCTTATATTTTTTTGAACCCCGAAATAAGCTCTTGGCCTTATTTTCAGGGAGGTCTTATTGTTTTTGGGTGCCTTGGGCAAGTCAGGGCTCCTCTTGCTGTCTTACCTGATTTCCAGCTCTGTCTTCCTAACTCTAACCAGAGGAAATGGCAGGGACTGGCTGCACACGCATTTAAATATTTTCAGGGGGGGTATTTTAGCGCATGCGCTCAAAAGCTGACTGGGCTTATTATCTAGGGAGGTCTTATTTTCAGGGAAACATGGTACCATTTTAAATCATTATACTAATAAGAACATAGCAATAGCACTTAGACTTATATACTGCTTCATAGTACTTTTACAGCCCTCTCTAAGTGGTTTACAGAGTCAGCATGTTGTTCCCAACAATCTGGGTCCGCATTTTACCCACCTTGGAAGGATGGAAAGCTGAGTCAACTTCAGCCGTTGAGTTTTGAACTGCTGAACTGCAGTTAGTAGTCAGCTGAAGTAGCCTGCAGCACTGTACTCTAACTACTGAACCACCTCGGCTCTTACATATCAAATTTTATCGAAAACAAATCCAGAATGCCATATAATCATAGTGAGCTTAGTTTTATACAATGGTTTTAGCTTAGATATACAATGGTTCTTTTCACTTTTATAACACTTTTCCAAATTGAAAGAAACGAAGAGTGGAATTTCTGAAACTACAAAATGTGCTTTGAAATTTTTTTGCGATTTATAGTATCCAGTTCAGCATTTGAGTTTTTTTTTTAATCAAGGTTAGGCAGCTTCTGCAATTGCTAGATATTATTTTATCACCCACTTCTGTTTGCTTTATTTCCTGTTTATAAAGTTCTCCCTAATTTTAACAATACTGCAAATTCAGTATTGATGATTGAAAAGTGCAGCGCCCCCCTCCCCCCTCCATTGTACAACTTCTATGGAGAAAAGAACATTCTCAACATACTTTTTTTTTCTCAAATGGTAATAATGGTCCAGATTGAACTGAATATGTTTACATGTTCAGCTCCGCTCCTTCCATTTCATTGTGCTTGTGGCCTTTCAGGAGATGGGCCTGAAAGAGCCACGATGAAAAGAATGGATATCAAAGCTAAGTTGCCTTTGCTTCAGTTTATGCACTCAAGACGGTAAGCATTACTCAGTGTGATTCCACCCACATTGTGTCATTCATATAATTGCACCCTGGGCTTTTGAAGAGAGCTACAATTTAAGAAGGGGCACCACAGTTTTAGAATGGAGGAAACTGCAGCTGATTTCAATTAACAGGGTTTAGCTTCTCTTTTGCATAAAGCTGTGATCCTGTTGTTTATTTGGGAATCAAGTCCACGAGATGCGATGGGGCATTCATCTGAGGGAACAGGCATTTAAGATCACTCTGCAAAATTAATTAAGATGCCTAAACCTCTATTTTGGATGAGATGATGCTAAACACTTGCTAACCTAGAAGAGCTTTTTCTAATCTGGTGCCTTCTAAATGTGTTCTAGGAATAAAGGGAGATGAAGTTTTACACCTGGAAAGTATTCTGGTGGTCAAAGTAGTATGAAGGTGGTACTTGCCTGATCCTTGCCTGCCTTGATAATAATGCAGCACAGCTAAAATTAGTACATTTCACTTCTCAGATGAAATTTAATGTAGGGTCAGTGAATTGAGTAAGGTTTTTACCGGATCAATGCATCGTATCAACATGTTGATATTGTTATTACAGTATTTAGTTCAATGTCAGCACTAAAGTTGCCACCGTGCTTCCAGATGTGCCATTCCTTTGCTTTGTTCAGAGAATCTTAAGCGGTTGTCCAGATGTATTTGCGGTCCATCCTTCATGTTCCTGACTCTGATTGTGCAGAGTTGGAGCTCATATAGGAATCCTTCCCCCAAATAGAAACCTTCTGTGCTATGGGGTGTGTTTGTTTGTTTGATATGCAGTTTATGAAGTCACTATCTCACAAAATTGTAACTCTAGGTGATGAACAAAGATTCCAAGAAAAGCAAAAAAAGAAAGAAAGAATAGTATAAATAACCCATAAAGGTAAAGGTTTCCCCACACAAGTGTGCTAGTTGTTTCTGCCTCTGGGGCGGTGCTCATCTCCGTTTCAAAGCTGAAGACCTAGCGCTGTCTGAAGACGTCTTCATGGTCATGTGATCAGCATGACTAAATGCTGAAGGCGCATGGAGAGCTGTTACCTTCCCACCAAAGGTGGTCCCTATTTTTCTACTTGCATTTTTTACGTGCTTTCACACTGCTAGGTTGGCAGAAGCTGGGACAAGTAACGGGAGCTCACTCCGTTATGTGGTGCTAGGGATTCGAACTGCTGACCTTCCGATCGACAAGCTCAGCGTCTTAGCTACTGAGCCACCGTGTCCCTTAAATAGCTCATAGCAAGAAAACAAATATAAATGAATGCCCAAGGTCTAAAAATATTCCATTTCTAATTGTAGGACAAATCAGCCAACAGAGGTTCACAGCCCAAAAGTTTGGGGGATCAACCAAGACTTTAATGCCTTACAAAGTTCTAATGGGATCAGGGCCATCCAGATGTCTGGAAAGATGCTGACATCTAGAGAAGGCATGATACCTAGGTCCCACCAGTTGACACTCCTTAATAGATGGGACCTGGAGCATGCACCTTGTTGTTCAGAGATACAGTCCCACAAGTCATAGCTACAAATTTAGATAACTTTGAAATTGATATCATCAGTATGAATTCTGCCCTGCCCCATCTGTGATGATTAAGCCCATTTTGTAGTGAATAAAAATAGCTTTATCTCATTTTTAACTACCAAGTAGAACTCAGCACTCTTAATTACAGTTGGTGCTGATTTTAATATTCTGTGTTAATGGATGCTGGAATGCTTGTTTTATTTTAGGTTATTAAATTCTTTAAGAATATGCCTTAGATATCAGTTCTGTTTCATTGTACACATAAAACAAATAATAAATGATAACCAACCTCCAAAATCACCTTGCCTCTAATTATAATGCTAAGGACTTTCAAATGTCAGATCTTGTCTTCACTGTATCCTGCTGCCATATCATTTGAAAACAATTTTGGAAAGAATGTTTCTTTTAAAAAAAGCCTGAGAGACCATAAGAAATATAAGCGAGCATCAGATTCCCTTTTAACCTATTCCAGCTCTTCCAAAGTTCTTTACTTTAAATATCACAGCTGTCGCTCATCTCTGATATGGGGCAGAAGAGCTTCTACCAAGGAAACCTTGTGAGCAGAAAGAGCTATTAGTGGTCTGGTTTTAGCAGAGTATGTCTTTTCTTAGATGCACAGTGAAACTTTGCTTTGACAGACCAATTAAGGGAAAGTATGTCCCTGATTCACAAACATCTCTCAAATACAAAAGTATGTCATTGCAGCCATTTGCATGAATCGTATCATTACTCAAAATGATGCAAGGGGCATCATTTATGTCATTACACATATTATGCAAAATTGCCGTGGAAATTGGGTCCACTGTATGCACAGTCCATTGTATCAAAATCAACTAAATTGTAGTTTCACCAAAGGATTCCAGTGCCTCACTTAACCATAAAAGGAAGTTTGAGTGCTTAATTATATCAACTTTATTGTGGCGGAGTCACACTTATTTTGGTTCTTGTTGTATATGCAAGAGAACATTTTGAATAAGAGTATGGGGAGGAATACGGGAAGAAAAAAAAAGCATCCATGAAAGAGAGACAGAGAATGCTGCGGAGTTTGAGAACTGAACTGCAAGTTTCCTAGTATATGAGAAGAAAGAAGTCCCTTATTTTCCTTCTACAAATCCTAGATACCACAACATGCTAGTCCTCGATTTACAACAGTTCATTTAGTGACTGAAGTTACAATGGTATTGAAAAAGTGAGATATCACCGTTTTTCACACTTACAACCATTGCAGCATCCTCATGGTCATGTGCTCAAAATTCGGACGCTGGGCAATTGACTCATATTTATGATGGTTGCAGTATCCTGAGGTCATGTGATCACCTTTTGCCACCTTCTGACAAATCAGGTTAACGGGAAAGCCAGATTCACTTAACAGCAGTGTTACTAATTTAATACCTGCAGTGAATACCTAACATGGCCAAAAAGTTCGTAAAATGGGACAAAACTCACTTAACAAATGTCTCACTTAATAACAGAAATATTGGACTCAATTCAGTGGTAGGTTTCAAAAATTTTTACTACCAGTTCTGTGGGTGTGGCTTGGTGGGCGTGGCATGGCATGGCTTGGTGGGCGTGGCTTGGGCATGGCAGGGGAAGGATACTGTAAAATCTCCTTTCCCTCCCCAATCCAGGGGAAGGTTATTGCAAAATCTCCATTTCCTCCCAATGAGCTGGGACTTGGGAGGCAGAGAATAGATGGGGGTGGGGCCAGTCAGAATTTTTACTACTGCTTCTCTGAACTATTCAAAATTCTCCAGAACTGGTCAGAACCTGCTGAAACCCACCTCTGGTTCAATTGTGATCATAAGTCGAGGACTACCTATATTTCTTTAGTAGTCAATCACCTTCTTCTTGTACTATTAGACCATAGATACGAAATGTGACAATACCATAAATTAATTATATACAAAAATAGGAAAGTAGAAGTGTTTGGATTACATTTTAATGAAAATTCACCCAATCCACAGTTCTCAAATATCAATAAACCCAGAAGCAAGAAAGAAAACTTCCTCTATCTGAAATTTGTAATTAAGTTTGTTTATTAAAGAAAAATAGGTAAATTAGGAAGATTATATACCATCATTTATGACAATTCATATTAAACACAAAGATAGATAAAAAATTTAATGCTAACTTTTAAAAATAGTAAACTGATTCAGGAAACAGGAAGAAACTAAGTTTGGAAAAATAAAAAATGGGGTGAAATTGAATTTCACCAATTCACCCATCGAAATTTTTAGTAGGATAGCCTCTTTATTTTTTTGAGTAGATCCATCTTCGGCAACTCTTTAGCATACTTGAAATGTAATAGGTTTTAGCAAAATTTCATTACTCTTATTTCTGTTTCTTTTGGCACTTCATTTCCTTTTATGCCAATTATATAAGCACTATGTCAAAAAATAAAATTAATTACCTGTAATTCTTGTTTGCTGAAGACAGAAGCCTGAGCCTAAGAGTCAAAGTCTATTGTGCAAAGGTAGAGATGTGTTGTGACATTTAGCTTGTATGTTTCCAGAAGTTTCGTCTTTCTAATCATTCTGGTCAAATCCTACGCATTTTTCTTATTATCTTTTTAAAAAAAATAATTGTTGCATTACAATTCATAATCGTGGACGTAGGTGATATAAAAGCACCACTAATGTCCTATCTGATCCCACTTTATGTGACTAGCCACAGTGAAATGTTAATAGCAAAAAGTCAACAAAAACAGCTTCTCCTTTTGTTACTTGTTTTGAAGATGAGATGAAGACAGAGAAAGAAGGAAGAAAATAAAATAACAACAGTTGGCCCAAACAGAAATGTGTGACACAGTGGAAACAGCAGGTTAAAATAAAATAAAGACCCAGTTTGTGGGGGCAATAAACTGACTTAGTATAATATACAAAAGTATGAAGGCTATTGCTTAACGCATTGTAAGCTGCCCTGAGTCTTTGGAGAAGGGCGGCATATAAATCAAATTTAAAAATAAAAAAATAAAATATGATTCCTATCATCCATTCCAGGCAGATGGAGCCTATGGAAATAGCGCCTTAAAAAAATTCTTCAGGGAAATTAGTTAGCGGATGTCCTTACTAAATAATTGAGATACTAGTATGCTCAGTGGTTTAGCACATGAATACTCCCTAAAAGCAAAGGACTGCTACTTAAGTCCAGCAGCTTTGATTTCTATGGTAAATTGTGTTCTTAAAAAATGAGCTACATCCATACAGAATTAAGTTTGGAAATGACAGAACCTAAATGTTCTCTATGCAACTACAGAAAAGCCCTTAAAAGGGGAGTGGGTTACTGCTCTTGGTCAGATTTGTCAGAAGCTTTCTTCCAGATTTTTCTGTTGATGATGGTATATGGCTTTTGTTGTCTCTTGTTTTACTTCTTATTTATTTATTTAGAAAATTATATAGCTGCCTACTCGCTTACAATGACTCTAGGCAGCTTACAAACAATAAAATCGTAGTATAGAAACAAACAAACAAACCAACCAACAACTTCCCACCACCCATCCCTGGTGACAAGGGGTCAAATAAGCCATTTGATGGGCTCCATTCCACTCTGAATTCCCCAGGTTCATTGGCAAAACCAAGTCTTTAGGGCCTTACAAAAGACTGTCAAAGTGGGGGCCAGTCTAATTCTGAAGAGATGATATTCCAAAGTGAGGGAGTCAACACGGAGATGGCCTTGTTTCTGGATCCTGCCAGTTTACTTTAGGCGATGGGACCTGTAATATTCCTTGCTTCCCCACTCTAGTGGGTCAGGTGGATGTGACAAGCAAGAGATGGTCCCTCCAACTTACCCTATAGTGCAGCTTTTCTTGTTTCTGTTATATTTTCTGTTTTTAAATACACAGAGATACTGTTTTGGGCTTTTATTTTTTGTTGCTAGCCTGAAGTGGGACAAAGAGTTACAGCAAAATAGAAGAGAATGAAAAGCAACAGTTCCTGGAATTTATATTAATAAGAATAATACAAAGTTCCTGGAATTTACATTAATAAGAATAATACAAAGAATAATACATACAAGACAAGCATTCTGCTTTATTTTGTTGTTATTCCCAATGCATCTAGACAAAAATGTGAAAAAAAGAATTAAATTAATTCTGGAAATGCAATTTGACTCAACTCACAATTTGTCTATCAATTTTCTAAAGCAGAGAATGAGTTTGTGATCACATTGCGTATCTAAAATTCTTTTCCATCCTAAGTCATTATTCATATTCTAACTAAAACTGTATTGTTCACTATAGTAACAATTGAACAGAGTTTTTTCCCCTAAACAAAAGTAGAAATCTTTAAAAAGACATTTCTGTTATGCAACAGATTTTGCTTCCTGTTATGTTAAATATGATTTGGTAGTACTATACAGTGAATTCAAATAACAACCACTGTAGTTAGGTAGTCACCCTGATATTAATCAGGCAACAGAAAACCTCTAGCTTGATCCGAAGAAAAATATCTGCTCCATGCGAAGATTCAACTTCCACTTAATACCGGTTCTAACTTAAATGTATCTATGGTCTCTATGGAATCTAAGACCTGGGCACTTTTAGACCATATTATTTCAATTACATATTTGGTATATAATTTTTAAGTGTAAGTGACCATTGGAGAAGTCTTGCTTTTTCTATTAAACCATCAGGTAAGAAATAGCTGTTGCTTTAAGAGATTGGAGAAATCATGCCTTTTATATTAAACCTTTTATATTAAACCTTCAAAACCTTTTATATTAAGCCATCAGATAAGAAATAGTTATTACTTTTAGAGATTGTATCCCCTTCATGTTTTGTATCCTGTTGTTAATTGTCTGTAGCATGAAATCTATTTATATTTTCGTATCAGGCTGTCCCATAGTTGAGTGGCATGTGAATCCATAAGACCAACACCTGGAAATGTCTTGCTTTCTGTAGAGATGTTCTAAGCCATAGAAATCCCATCCTTAATCTGTTGGGAAGAGAATTATGAGATAAGGAATCAAGGGCAAATAGCGAAATATTTTAAAACATTATAATTTATTTTGCTAAAGAAACACTCGTATTGCCTGAACAAATACCGCTGGTCTTTGAGAAAATACATTTTTCATTTATTGAAATAATACTATAACAAGTTTAAATTTCATTTTAAAACATGGATTTAAATAATAATGATCTTTAAAGTTTATATAAGAAGGAAACTACATTTGTTAAGGATATTTCAGCTCGACAGTTCTAATGCTAAAAGGAATTTGTCAGAGGATGTAACTAATTTACCCTTTCCTAATGGGACCAGTGCTTTCCAGCCAACGCCCAATACCAGAAATCTGAAACATGATAGACATGTGAACAGATCCTGTGCTGTGAGATTCACTTCCCATAAAATAAACCAATACATTCTCTTAATAAATGTATCTTTCTGGAAAGGTACACGGACAAAGCAATGCCGTGTACTTATCAGCTTGTTACACAATATTCAGTTGTCATTTTGAAAAGGATTACAACATGTATGTTTTTATGAAATACATTATTTACTTCTTTGGCTTCTTCGAGCCAAAATATTTCAGTGTGCCTTGAAATATTTATATAGTAATTAGTAGAGAGAAAAAGACAGGTTTTCCTCACAATGTTAAAAGAGGCACACAATTCATCCTTTTCAGTTCAACTAGATATTCCTGCCTATTAAAAACCCCGTTTTTAATAGGCAGGAAGCAGCCTTGAAATGAAGTTTCAGTCCTTGTCTGGAAGGAAGGAAGGAAGGAAGGAAGGAAGGAAGGAAGGAAGGAAGGAAGGAAGGAAGGAAGGAAGGAAGGAAGGAAAGATAGATAGATAGATAGATAGATAGATAGATAGATAGATAGATAGATAGATAGATAGATAAAAATACCTGTCCTGGATAATAGGATAGAGGGGCAAGTATTGCATTATCTAAAGTATGTTTTATCTGTAATAAGAGTAATAAGAGTCTTTCATTTGACACAGTTGGATGCATTTGCCAACAATGAATTAGCCAAAGGGGAAAAAATGGAATAAGCACTTGTTGCTTTTCATAGGAAGAGCTGCTATATTGATAATTTTTTATTCTCTCTTGTGAACTTTTTGGGTTGCAGTCTAATTATCGTTGATCCTCACTAATGACTCTTTCAGGGATTATCTCTTACACTGTCAGCCATCTGCTGTGGTTTAGAGTAATGAACTAACTGAGTACAATTAAGGCTTACTCTTAAATTTAAAAACAAAATTCTTAAGTCTCTCAAAACACAATAGAAGATGCTACAGACAAAGGTTAGGTGGCATATCCGTATTTTAATTCCACTGAACAACATTTAATAAGCCATAAAGTTTGGCTATGGAGGACATTGTTTTGTGAGTTTCTCCTAAATGGGTTCTTGTAAGAAATATCTGAATAGCCGCTCAATTCTATTATACACGGAAAAATAATTTTCAGATAACTGCACTTTATCTTGAAATACTGATACTACATGTCCTTATTCTTCAATTAATTCCTGTTTCTGAGAAAGTTTGTTGTATCCCATATTGCAAATAATCTTGGGTGCCAATCTTAAGAGTGATCTTATTGTTTAATTGTGAAGTATAACATTGATACTTGAGAGCACTGCATATATACGTGGCAAATAAAATAGTGATAAAATATTAATTTCAATACCTGGTTACCTGAAACGGAGTGTGCAGGAGTTGTGCGCGTATCCCTTGGGCTACAGGTTTTTCCTATTTAATTAACATAAAATCATGCTAATATTAATTTTAGTAATAAAGTTAATTATATTGAGCTCTAATCAGCTGAAGTTAGTAATGTCTAGAGCTGCCATTCTGTATAATTTACCTGGGAGTACAGTGGGGCTTACATCTAAGTAGACTGTGTATTTTTAATCCCACTGAAACCAGTGGGAGACACCATTAATTAATGATGCAATCCTATAAAAAGTCCACCCAGAATTAAGTATCATTGAGGTCAGTGGAGATTATTTTCAGAGAAGTCATAGAATTGTATCTTTGAGTCTTATTACGTTCACACATAACTTGAAAATAATTGTGGTTACTGAAATGTTTGAGGGTTGTGTGTTTTGTTTTGTTTTGTTTTGTTTTGTTTTTTGGTTTCGGAACTTATGTGCCTGTGGTAATATTTGTATGCTTTTATTTAGCTTTGGCTATCAGATATTCTATTAAGTAAATTCTGTAAATAAATTGTGTAAACTTATACCTAATATTTTAAATTAGAAATTCTCTATACCAGGGGTGTCAAACTCGCATCATCACGTTGTCGTCACATGACTTTTTCCTCCTTCGCTAAACCGGGGGTGGGGGTGGCCAGCGCATGACACTTTCGGCCTGCAGGCCTCCAGTTTGACACCCCTGCTGTACACAATACAATACAAACAAAATAGAACAATTTCTAAAATGTTTTTTTTTTAAAAAGCATGTTAAAATATTCAGCAAAAACATGTTTTTGGTGACGTAAATAGATCCATCAGTGCATAAATTTCAGCAAATGCCATCTTTAGAAAAATCTAATCCAAAATATTCACCATTGACAAGACTATAAATATAGGCTTCTTCATTATAATTTTCACAATTGTAGAAAATAATTTGAAATCTTACAATTTCAAGTACATAAAATAATCTAAAAAACCTTTGTTTTTCTATCAAATCATGAATTTTGGCAGAAATTTTGGCAGGATTTACAATATATTAGAACCAGAATATCTCAGGATCAAAAAGCAATGAGGAGCTCTGCATCTTGAAATGGTTATTGATTCTCTACTATTACTCCCAGAAGTAGAAGAAAAGATAAAGCCAAAACAAAAACTGGGACCTGATGTGTTATGGTAAAACATAGGCATATTCTGTTATTTGGGACGGCAATAAAGAATTTTATTTGTAACTCTTGGCTATTGTCTAGTAGCTCTGGTGCCATAACCGAGGACAGAAGAATTCAAGGGCAGAAATTTTGGTGCCATAACCAGACGTTCTGGTCCCATAACTGAGGACAGAACATCAATCCAAAAACAGAAGAATTTTATTTGTAATTCTGTAAATAATGTGGTTTATTTTAAACTCAAAATATTATGTCCTGGAAGTTCTGTCAACCCAATTCAGGTGGCTGCAGTTGAGACAAAGCAAAAGATTTGCTTGTTCTGCATTCAGATGAAACAAAAATGAAAAACGTTTCAGATGCTTTGGCCATAGGCACATAGAAAACAAGCTTCTTTGCTGCAAAGTTACAAATAAAATTCTTTATTGCCATCCCAAATGCTTCTTTAAGACCTTTAGCTCTTAGCTTTCCTTGAACTTAAAACGCCCATTTGCCCTGAAGGTATAAGGCATTTTAATTGAGCAGACTGTAAAGAAGAAGCTGGTCTGTCTTTTTCATTTCTGAGACACCACATATTTCAATCATTTTCCTGCTCCAAAGCAGAAGGAAGGACAGACAAAGACTCGTTCCTGGTTTTTATCCTGTTGATTATAGAAATTTCAGAGTGCCGTGAAGATAACACTCACTGCATTGTCATCCTAAATCTCAAAGGCATAATCAGGAACAAAGAACATACACAGAATGCATACACAGTTCAGATGATCATTATCATAAAGCAGGTTTGGTCTAGTTGTTATGGCACTAGGCTGAAAGTGGAAGACCATGAGTTCTAGTCCCATCTTAGCCATAAAAAATGGTTGGGTGACCTTAGGCCAGTCATTCTCTCTGAGTCCAAATCTCCTCACAGGGGTGTGGGTGAAGGGAAAATAAGGGGAGGAAGATATATTGGATAGGTTTGTTGCCTTGAGGTATTTGTAAAAACTATAAAGATGGGGTTCAAATAAATAAATAAAAAACCCTTCTTGGTTGGGTCAGAGAGGTTGTCAGGCAGAAATTCTTGCTGAGAACTCAAGTTCAAACTGTAGAATTCACTAGTGGAGCCCAACTTGCATAGCTTCTTCTCTGGTAATATTGTACTGCTAACCAGAGCATACAAAACATTTGCTAGACCAATTCTCGAATACAGCTCATCTATCTGGAATCCGCACTGCAAATTGGACATTAATACAATTGAGTGAGTCCAGAGATATTTCACAAGAAGTGTCCTCCACTCCTCTGCTCGCAACAAAATACCTTATGCCACCAGGCTTGAAATTTTGGGCTTAGAAAACTTAGAACTATGCCACCTTCGGTCTGACCTAAGCGTAATACACAAAATTATCTGCCACAATGTCCTACCTGTCAATGACTACTTCAGCTTCAACCACAACAATACACAAGCACACAATAGATGCAAACTTAAGGTAAACTGCTCCAAACTCGATTGCAGAAAATACTTCAGCAACAGAGTGGTCAATGCCTGGAATGCACTACCTGACTCTGTGGTTTCATCCCCAAACCCCCAAAACTTTAACCTCAGACTGTCTACTGTTGACCGCACCCCATTCCTAAGAGGTCTGTAAGGGGCATGCATAAGCGCACTTACGTGCCTACCGTTCCTGTCCTACTGTCCCCATTTATTTGTATCCATTTTATGTATTCATAATCATGTTTATACTTATATCCGTTATCAAATACATGCTTGACAAAATAAATAAATAAAAATAAATAAAATAAAATAAAATAAAACTACATCTGCAGTTTACTCAAAACTTTACCAGGAAAAGAACAAAGGGAACATTCATGGAGTTGTCTTTGCACTTAAGATACTGTATATGTGAAGATGAAGAATGATTCAAGTGCAGAAACTGCCTTGGCCATGACTATTCATTCTTTATATCTCTACCTAACATAGCAAAATAAAAACCATTTTGGAAAACAGTGTGTCATTTGCAAGATAATTTTATTACTCTCTTTCTCCCTCTCCCTCTCCCTCTGCCCCATCTATTTATCTCTGTCAGCCTATCTGTCTCATCTGGAGAGCAGTCTACCTACCTACCTACCTACCATCTAGCTAGCTAGCTTTTCTTAATAGTTTGGTATTATAGAAATATTTGGCAAGAAGAACCCAGTTTCAGTTGATTTTTTTTTTAAATTTGATTTATATGCTGCCCTTCTCCGAAGACTCAGGGCGGCTTACAGTGCGTTAAGCAATAGCCTTCATACTTTTGTATATTTATATTTATACAAAGTCAGCTTATTGCCCCCAACAAACTGGGTCCTCAATTTACCCACCTTATAAAGGATGGAAGGCTGAGTCGACCTTGAGCCTGCCTGGGATTGAACTCACAAGTAATTGCAGCAGCTGGATCTTAAATGCTGCCTTTGTAGGAGGCATTACTCCCCTACGCTACTCAGGCTCTTTTTTAATATATTGAATATATTGAATATATTGTACTGGTATATGTAGTTTTAGCAAACAAAATTCAATCATATTTGGAATTATAGTATAATTCCTTTTGCCGCGAACTGAAGACGTGGCTCTTCCATCAAATGACTTGATTTGTTAGGAGTTGCACAAACTGTAATAATTTTAAATATGGGCTTTAAGGGGTTTTTTAAAAACTTATGTTGTTATTTTGTGATTTGTATTATTGATTGCCGTTTATAAGCCATCCTGAGTCCTTCGAGAGAATGGCGGCATATAAATCGCAAAAATAAATAAATAAATAAATAAATAAATAAATAAATAAATAAATAAATAAATAAATAAATAAATAAATAAATAAATAATAAATAAATAAACAAACAAATAAATAAATAAATAAAATCCAACAATGAGATTCCCCAGTGTAAAGGAGAATATGGAACCCTTTGGATTCTGTTATCTTTTAAATTCATTAGTTGCTTTTTTTTTCCTTTTTTTTTTGCCAAATGCAGAATATCTTGGCGAAATACTTGATAACCCCTTATACGTCCATCTTATTGTGTGCTTTTTTTTTTAACACGTCCTTTTTCGTTTTAGATATGGAGTCTGGAGAGCGGTTAACGTCAACAGCAGCCTCTTCCACTGCAGCTTCATCTCCTGCCTTGTCCTCAGCATCCATCGTTTCAGCAATTTCCAAAGGTGGCCTTTCCACTGGAGCCACGTCACTTAGCTCCACAATCAACGCCTGTGGTGAATATGTCATATTTGTGATATTGTGCCATGTGGATGGCTTGTATCAAGGCATCCAGATGAATTTATGTCACGGTGAAACCTTGCTGCGCAGTGCATTATTAATTATAAAGGAGGTAAAGTGATGCAAAATGATGACACGTGTGCATTATGTCATCACACGAATGATAAAGATATGGGGGATGTTTAAAGATGGCAGCTGTAACTATGCGAACAAAGACTCATCCTCTTACATGCAGGTTGTGGTCATCACTAACTTTTTTGGCCCTTCCCTCTAAAGCGAACCCTGTAATACTATGAAACAGCATAAATGATACGATGGGTTGCATGTGCCGTATTTAGTGTTTAGGTCCACTAAGTCAAGGTTTCACTATGTTTTAGGATTTTTATAGGTTTGGGATCTGAATGCAATAAAAAACAAAAGTAGTGAAGTTGTATGTAACAGAAGTGACATTTTTGCCATTCAGTGTAATGATCCCTAAAACTGATGTCTTGCTCGGAAGGAACCTTTAAAGCAATCATACAATTATAGGAAAGAATAGTTTCCATTCTAGAGATTTGGAACTGTAGCTTGTAGAACTTCCCAACACTGAGAACATTGGGCAAGAATTCTGCAAATGAAATTCTGAGAAACATAGCCTGAAGATAACTGAGAATACCAGGTTGAGGAAGTTGCGCATCTCGCATGATTTGTAGATTGCTTGGATTTTGTTACATCCTAATAAGAACTGATGCCATAAGCTTCCTAAAGGTGTGAAAGTAACTAATAAGTTATTGAAGAAACAACTAGAAGCTTAAGATAATTGCAGTAGTTATCCAAAGCTGCTTTCACAACCATGGATCATAACATTTTATTGTTGATTATATCTGTCACTGCGTTTTTATATTTAACAGCAGAGCTATTATTTCTGGATTTTCAGACTTACCGTAGTTTGCCAAGTTCCTTATCAGTATCTACTGCGCATGTCCTGCATTTTTTTTCTTTTTTTCTAAAAAAAACCTTTCCTTTGTTCTCCTGCCAGGGAAGGTCCCTGGCTGGGGATTCTTTGCCAAAAATGTAATTAATTTAAATTAGTAAGATTTTTATTTTCTTTACAATAAATATGAGTTTAATTAGAAGATGTATTTCCGGTTTTATTGATCAAAGTATACAGAAGGATAAAAGTCACGATCCAACTCAAAATGAGGGCAATTACCCCACGCAAGGTAACGGGGCTGATTGCCGCTTTGACAATATCCTATTCAGTAAAGTTGTCCTGGTACTGATGAATTCTTTTTTCTGTCCAGTTCTGTGTGTTTTGTATAATTTCATAGGCTGTTAAAAATGTTTCTACAGAAATTATTTGAATGAGACAAAAACCCACCTATCAGCAATGCTTCACAGTACTTTTAATTGAGCATTTGGGAGCAGTGAGTGGTTTTTTTTTTTACCTCCAAATGCCTGATAAATATGAAAGTATATGTGTGAATATGTCCTTATGCAGTAAGAAACAGTCTGATACCAGAGAATAGAATAGAATAGAATAGAATAGAATAGAATAGAATAGAATAGAATAGAATAGAATAGAATAGAATAGAATAGAATAGAATAGAATAGAATTCTTTATTAGTCAAGTATGATTGGACACACAACGAATTTGTCTTGGTGCATATGCTTTCAGTGTACATAAAAAGACAAGATACATTCGTCAAGAATCATAAGGTACAACACTTAATGATAGTCATAGGGTATAAATAAGCAATCAAATCATACTAGGAAACAATATCAATATAAATCATAAAGATACAAGCAACAAGTTAGTCATGCAGTCATAAGTGGGAGGGTCTGTCCAATACCAGAACAAGAGACCGTGAACTTCTAGTTTTTACATTGTATGGGAAGGAAAAAGAGGGACATATATTAAAAATTTCACTATAAATAGGGCTTCATTAACTTTACTGCACTAAATCTACTTATTAGTACTTCGGTGGCTTTGCAAGACTATCCTTGCAAATAGTTTTTTACTAAGTCAGTTGCGACAAGTCTTACCAATATGTCATCTTGATGATTTACATTATTTGCATAATTGATATCATTATGCAATGTAATAAAATTGCAGTTAGATTAATGTAAATTTAACTGGATTGTTCAAAACTATTTTGGATTTGCCAGATTTATCCTCCAGGCAATGTAGACTGGAAACACTTATTCCAAGGAATGAGAATTTTAACCTCTGATTAATAGTCTTTAGTTGCAGGAAGGTTAAGGATTCTAGCAAATTTCCTGTTATCAAATGAGTCATGTATGTATAGGTAATTAAGTTGTCAATTTCCTTATCTATTTCCTCTTCCTTTTTTGACATAGAGGGCTAGAAGCTTGTCTCTTTTTTGAATCACTCAATGCCTGCTCCTTGTTTTATAAAATTCATTCCAATCAAAGGGTAAAGCAACTCTCATAGGATTCAACAACTTGTTCTTTGATTTCAGAAGGATGTTCCAATTTGGTCAATTAAATGGAGATATATTGAGGTTTCAATGCATATGGAATCTTATTTATATTTATTTATATTATATATTCATTAAATTTGTAGTTAAACTCTTGGTCTGTTCGGTTCATGACTGCTTACACTAATTGGCAGCAATTTGCCAAGGATAAAGACAGAACGTTTCCCATTCAGGATTGAATCTGCAGCTTTTAAAATTAAAGCAGGTGGTCTACTTTTGATCAACATTATTAATTAACAGATACCTATATTTTTAGCTGTTGGTAGAGATTGTGAAGAGAACTGTGACAAAAAAGCTGCCATCGCCCTGAGCAAGAAGATGGGAAAAGCTTCTGTTACTTTGCAGAGTAAGATGGGTGGCATATAAATTTAATAAATAAATATATTTCATCTTTCCCATTGCCTCCAAGAGGAGAAAATTTATTGTGTAATCCAGCGCAGGTTTTGGAAGCATGTTGGGTGAATTAGGATCCATAGGATCCTTATTTTTAAATACTAATCTGAAGAGCCTAAACATTTACCTTCAGTTGGATGATATGGTTCTTTTTAGCTTTTTTTCTTCTTTTTTGACTTTGTCAACAGCAGTTTGAGATTTCAGACAGGAGTTATTTCATGTCCCCTAGCTTGATTGTCCAAACTGCAAAAATAATAATAAAAAATAATAATCATAAATTGGCTTCACTCAGAGTCCAGTATGGAATAAATTTCCTATGATTTACAATGCAGACTTCAACCATCTCAAGCACCAACAACAAAAGTCTCTAAATCTCAATCTAAATTAAAATTGATTTTCTCCAGGCTTGTCTGAGATTAATAATTTCAGATCTAAATGCAGGGGTGAAATCCAGCAGGTTCTAACAGGTTCTGGAGAACTGGTAGTGGAAATTTTGAGTAGTTCAGTGAACCGGCAAATACCACCTCTGGCTGGCCCCAGAGTGGGATGGGAATGGAGATTTTGCAATATCCGTCCCCTGCCACACCCACCAAGCCACGCCCACAAAACTGGTAAGGAAAAATTTTGAATTTCACTCTTGTCTAAATGCTTTACATTTTCTGAAATATGATCACATTCAGCATTTACAGAAATCACTGCAGGGTCTTAGTTTCTTTAGACCCCCGAAATATGGCCTTGGCCTTATTATCGGGGATCTTATTATTTTTGAGGTGCATGACCTCAAAACATCAGCCCTCGGCTGGCGGACTGGTACCGGAGTGCCAACCAGCTGCTCAGGCCACTGCCTCTAGCAATTGTGGCAGCTTCCCAATGTACAGAAACTTTTCTTTTCTTCCAACCCTCCCACTTCTGTAAAGTTGGCAGAGCTCGGTTGGGTGGAAGGATACCCTGGAGGAGGGTTCTGAGTCCGACTCCAGAGCTGAGCAGGTCAAAAGGGAAGTGAGTGGGGCTCACCTGGCACAGTGCATGAAGGCCAATAACATGTGTCTTCTCAGGCTCGGCCATGGCTGACATCGGCTGGCGCCTCTCCGGCCAACTCCGCCGGACTCCACGGCATCCTGGATGAGAAAGGCTCCGGAGCATGAAGTGGGAAGGAGGCAGAGTTTCTGGCAAGCCTGTACGCAAGCAAGCTCCACACACACCCTCCTTTGTGTGTGAAAAGAGGGTGAGGGAGCAGGAGAAGCGAGGTGGGGCAGCCTAGGGGTCTCCTTGGACCTTCTGTCCCCCCTCTCCACTTCCCCAGCTGCCAGTCAAGGAGGCTAGCTGGACTGGGCTGTTGGGCTTGCACGGCTGCTCTCAAAACGGCCAACGGGACTGGGCTGGGGGTCTCCACCCTGAGAGTCACCTGGCCAGCCTTGCCTAAGTTCTCCTGAGCCCCCCACCAGCCAGGGATGGGGTGGGATGGGGGTTGGTTGCAGCTACTGAAGCCGAGGCAGAGAATAAAAGGATGGCTGGGAAGAGTTTAAAAGAGAGAATCCAAGTTGTCAAGTTACACACCACTTGGGAGGGAGGAAAGGGGAGCAGGAGAAGAAGTACTGGCTTGGATTGCAAAAGCCATGGGCTGGCTCGATCGCCTTCCTCTTGAAGAGCCTGCAAGGCAAACAGGAGATCTGGGGTTTGGGCGAGCGGCAGAATTCTTGCTTCTCCACTGCCCCACCCCTCCCCAAGCAAGATCGGCAAGCCAGATTCGGGGAGCTGAATGCGCTGCCACCACCCGGGAAAACAAGAACGTGGGAAATGGGCACTCTCACAGCGCCTCCTCTCTCTCCTCTTCTCCCAAGTGTGTCCGATTCACTGAATCTGGCCTGCTGATCTCAGGTGGCAGCGGCTCTGATGTTCCCCCTCCCTTTCCCTACCCTGTGCATGCGTCTAAGTATTTGGGGGGGGCTTATTTTGGGGGGGCTTATTTTAGTGCATGCACTTGAAAGCCCAATTAGGCTTATTATCTGGACATGTCTTAGTTTCGGGGAAACATGGTATGTTGGTAGATATGGCTCGTAGTATAAAATCAAAACATTGATATTTGTGGGCCTTCAGTGAATTACAGATGTTGTTAACCTATTTTGTTTCATACATCCTTTCATTAATTACATAAAAATTACAAAATAATTGATTTGGTCTATGGATAATATTTAGAGCAGCAGGAGGTGAGACATTTGAACCACTAAGTTAGAAAGATCATCTTAGAGAAGATGATCTCTTATTCATATTGAACGTTTGTTTCTGCATTAACATAGTAATTTTGGTATGTATAGTTTAGACGATAATTACTTGGGTCAGGACATTAAAAACACAACAAAATAAAGGTCCTTCCATAACCAGCTACGCTCCCCAAACTCTGAGAACTTTTTTGAACTGCCAACTAAGGATGCTTAGAAGAACTATTCAAAGGAGATTCATGGTATTAAAAATTATTCAGACAATTTTGAATAACTTTTTATCCTTCTTTAAGGATAACAGGAATTACATGACTATCCTGCATAGTCTGGATTCCTCTTCATATCCAAACTGTTGAACATCCTTATTGCTCATTGCTGCTGTATCCAGTTTGACACCCATTCTCTAGCTGATATATAAAGGTAAAGGTAAAGGTTCCCCTCGTACATATGTGCTAGTCATTCCTGACTCTAGGGGGTGGTGCTCATCTCCGTTTCAAAGCCGAAGAACCAGCACTGTCCAAAGATGTCTCCGTGGGCATGTGGCCAGCATGACTAAATGCCAAAGGTGCATGGAACACTGTTACCTTCCCACCAAAGATGATCTCTATTTTTCTATTTGTATTTTTAAGTGCTTTCGAACTGCTAGGTTGGCAGAAGGTGGGACAAGTAATGGGAGCTCACCCCATTATGTGGCACTAGGGATTCGAACCACTGAACTGCCGACCTTTCGATCAACAAGCTCAGCATTTTAGCCACTGAGCCACCACGTCCCTCAGCTGATATATAAGGGAGAACAAAAAGACAATCAGATGGCACCTTATCCCCATTCTTCCTGTAACATGGTTGTTTTTTTCATGTGAAAAAACTAAAATAATAAAAACAGGCCACTGTATAGGGGAATCTCCACATGGTCAGAAACAATGAAAGAGGATTGTAAGGTGCCACAGCACCTTGGAATGGGGAAAGAATGAGACAGGAAGTAGAAATCCCTACCAATGGGAAACTGGCACAAACTATTTGTCACATTCCTTTGGGAATTCCCTGAGAGCAACCACTGAGGATGAGTTAATCATATGAACATGCCAAGACCTATGCAAGTCTCATAGCATGATGGAAATCTCAGATCAGTAGCTGTTGTGTGAGGAATGAATCTCAGATGAATCTTTTAATTATCAAGCACTTTTCTGTCCCAGGTGAAGACTGAGAGTTGGCGGAAGAAAACTCTGAAGTGCTTCCTCTCACACCTGCTTTTCCTTGAGCCCAGATGGGTTTCTGCCTAACAACATATATTTTAAATAAAGGAACAGTCAATGGCTGGCTAAAGATTAAAAGAATAAATTACAGAATAGTAGAGTATAATCATATTCTTATGGTAATATGAAATCAAAATTTAGAATGCTATTTACTTTATATGGGGAATATTTCTCACTAGGCACTGAGAAAGATATTAACATGACACCAGTCTACACATATTTTGGATAATTAAGTAAAAAAAAAAGCTCAGGAATAATGGCTGTTTCATCTTGTTGTTGTTGTTGTTGTTTGTTTCTTTACTCATGTGGGATGTTGAATCAGACATAACACATTCACAGGGTGTTCTTCACTCCTCCCCCGCCCCATTTATTATTCTGCTCCATGCCATCAGCACAAAAGCTAGTCAAGGTAATATAATCTCCTTCATACAGTCTGCTATCATGTAGTTTGGACACTCAGACAGAACTACTTCTTTCTTGCTCTCTCGGCGTTTGAAAGAAAGACAAATGGGTAAATATTTGTCCACAGTATTTAATTGCTTAAACTACTTACGTGTGTTGGTCTAACAAGTGTGTTGGTCTAATAAGTTTGGGGTGTATCTGACGAAAACAATGCCTTTGCTTTATTGATTGCATAGGAACACATATGACACTGCATTTTACCCTGCAGTTTTCAAGTAAAATCTAGTAAACATTACATTTATCAGATATTCTAGAATGAAGAAGAAATATAATTGCATCTTTTTAGCCCTAGTTTCGTGCTCGATGTGATATTTGATAAGATAAACATGTGATAATTTCTTGAGTTACCAGCCTCGATCTTGTGAAGAGAAAAAGAAAATCTATTTATATAATTGAGCATTTATCTTTTACAGTTTTAGCAGTTATTGTTTCCAGTGCTATACTGTTAAAAACACCTTCATCTCAGCTTGCAGTTAGAGAGGCTCAGGTTTCATCCAATGCAATATAATTATTTTCTTTGCAGTAATCAATAGTCTATTAAGCAGGCTTGTAATAAACTTCAGTCTTTCAGCCATACAAATCCCAAGACAGAGACTTAGTCCAGACTGGAACTCTAGATGTCGTGCCAGAAAGATTGTGTTACAGATCAGCTGTTATTTGTGGTTACTCTGCTATAATTATATAATGTGACTTTGGAAAAATACTTTTCCAAATGCATGTAGTTTGAGTATGGTAATTACATTATACATACATTTTCTGCAGTATTTTTCCTCATTATGAATCTGAATCACAAGCCATTTAATCCATTGCAGTCTGAATGCTCCTGTATATTTCAGTGGTCTTCCCTGAGGGCTGATTCAAAGGTTATGCTATTATCAATTATGACAGAGATGCCTGTGAAGCCCTGCTAGAAATGTAATCTCCAAAGTGCTAACATAGGAATCTATGTTCAAGCTACTGTATATGCTGAAATTAACTCTTGAAACAACTCTGTGCTAATTAGCATCTGGAACTCAAATACAAATAATAACATCTTTGTGTCTGTTTCTAATAAGAAATACATGCCATTCTGCTTAGTGGTCCAGAAATAATCTGCATTTCAGAGAGGAGGGGGAAGGGGAGGACGATGAAGAAGAAGAAAATATGTATATTTCCAGCAAAGGAAGAAGCCCATTCTTAAGAATAATTGGCAACCCCCAGGCCTGATTTTTGTGTTCTTCAGCCCCTTTCCAGAAGCAAACTGCTTATCTCTGATTTCTGTCATTCTTTATTTAAAGATGGCTTATTTCAAGATGTGTGTGTGTTGTTGTATGATCCATCCTGGTTTTCAATCCTGATTTTTCAAAGCAAACACCAATTATAATTAAATTATAGTGGCTGATCATGAAGTTTCTGTACACACCCAGGCTTTTTAAGCATCTTACCTATAATCATTGAGCATCATGGATCAGGTAGCTCTTCTAAATATGAGACATGTAGCATTCAGATATGTTAAAGTTATGGAGGATTTAATTATGAAGTGAAGGGAGCAATACTTGTGTAAGCCAATGGTGGGAGAGACAGACAAATACATCGTCAAAATATTTGTCTTTATACAATGTTTTTCAGAGAAGGAAAAAAAATCCTATTAGACTAGACTCATGTATTTGTCAAGTTTTTCTCATATATGAGAGAGAGACATTCTATATGGAAAGGAGAGATTTTGAAGGGGACAGAATAAGATTTTAAGATTTCACAAATGGGTTGGACAAAACATATTTTCTTCCTTTAGTAAGGAATGTTGCGAAGCAGTTTTCATGTGTAATGGGCAAAGAGAAAGGAGGAGAGCAAAAAAAAAAAAAAGCAATCTGTCATTCAAAACCCAGCAGATTTGAAGACATTACAATTAAAATAGCAAGATTCTGTTAGCTCCCAGTATCTACCTCCGCGTTCACCTATTTATGATTTGAGGAATAAAGTTTTAAGGGATAGGTATACATATCATTCAGCATTGGTACCAGTAAGAAGAGAACTATGTTGTCATAGCTTTAAAATTATATAACACACATTCATACTGTATCTATGTCTCTTATTTCCAATAGTATATACATTGTGGTATGTGGTTTTTTTTTAATGATTTGGCAGCAATTTTGAAGCAAACCCTTTTTATTTGTAACCTTTCAGTATTGTATCAAATTAGGAGAAATGTTAATTAAAACAGGAGACCTTTACTTGGCCAGTAGTCGCTCCTGATGATTAGGCACTCTTCTCAGTTTTAACACAGGAGATACACTTGCCAGTACTGTGAATTTACACATCTGATCTTTGAAAGACATGTTGCAACAAGCTGCTCAGAGATTTCTGCATTTAGGTAAAACTGCATAGAATACAGAGGTGTGAATATTGTGGCTACATTCAGATAATGATTTAAATCATAGAAGTAGAGCTTTTACTCACATTGTCTAAAGTGTATAGTAAAAAATATTGCATTAGCTTCACATTAAAATCACCCACCTTATCCTTCATGTTAATGTCTTTTATCTTCTGTGTCTTAAATTGACAAGTAGTTGAGGTGGGGTGGGTATCTAGCTGGTCATTTTTGTGCCTCTGTTGCTTTTCAAAGGATTTTGTTCACCATCTTTTTACATTTAAGGCATTAGTTAAGTATTTATCCTTTTTAGTTCTTTTGAAAAGGCTTATTACAGTGCAGCACAAAATTCATTAATATTAATAAAGGCATTTGCCTTTATCGTTCCTTGTTACTAAGACACCAGCCCTGTCGAAATGGATGCTGGCCTTTTGGGTAATACTTTCAATCATTTATCTACGTACTGGCTAGTAGAATTTCAAAAGCTTTGCTGAAAAATATTCAGCCTATTATAATATAAGTCAAGAGTCTTAAGCAATGTAGTTTTGTATTAAATTTCATTATGCAAAATAAGCATGCAGAAAGCTGGCACTTTTTAACAGGAACAAAAAACAAAAGGAAAAAATGAAAGGAAATACAAATATTCATCTCTAGCCAGAATATTAATGTATTAAGAAACAAAAAGATAATGAGTTGGCAGAAAGGAAGGAATCTGTTTAATTCACCACTATGACTTGCTTTGAGGATAAGCTACAATCTGATTCTTTTTTGAACATATTAGTTTTGTTTATAAAATATGTATTTTAAAATTATTATTTCTAATGTCCAAAGCATATTTGAATCTTTTTCTTATATCTCTTAAAAATATTTTAAGAAACTTGGCATGTTTTCATGTTCCATACTTATTTTTTATGAAATGTTGCAAATGAAACAAAATAATGTTCAATATTCTGGCATGGGTCATCTTAAATTTAATGATAATGCCTATTAACATTGTCTTGGTGCTATAACCTATCTTTCATTGTATTGTGAACATAAAACTGAAATGTTTTCTTAAGTAGGTTTTGAGTTAAATTACTGCATCAATTGGCCAATGAATTTATATTAAATATTCCTGGGAATACGGTATCTACTGGAGTACTTGATGTTGAATTGGCACTACCTTGCATAAGATGCTATTTCCATAGAAAATGGCAAAATTTAATATAGTAATAACTCTACACCAACCCTTTTCATATGAATGCCTCAACACATATGCATACTATCACCATGGAGTATGAATTTCCATGGCAATGGTCTTAGCTTTAAAAAAGTGTAGTTTTGAATAATAAATGAATTTTGGGAAGAAGGCAGTGCCCAAGCAGCATCTTAACAAAATACCAAAGTTGGAAGGGACCTTGGAGGTCTTTTGTCCAATTCCCTGATCAAACAAGAAACCTTACCATTTCAGACAAATAGTTGTTCAATCTCTTCTTAAAAATTTCCAGTGTTGGAGCACTCACAACTTTTGAAGGCAAATCGTTCCACCAGTTAATTGTTCTATCAGGAGATTTCTCCTTAGATCTAGGTTGGTTCTCTCTCTTTGATTAGTTTCCATCCCTTGCTTCTTGGAGAATAGGTAGCATTGGGTTAAAAAATGTCATGATATCAAGAGGCATCTTTGCATTTTAAGCAAACAGGGAGAAGTCTGTTAAAACACGGTCTCTGTGGGACAAGTGGCATTTAATTCTTCAACTTAGAGAAAACAATTCAAGATAGAGCAGGTCATGAAACTGATTTCACTAAATAATACTAGAACTTTTTTTATTGAGTTGGGCTGTAGTAGTTTTGAATCTTGAAAGCCTCCTAGGGTTTCGTTTTTCCTCCCTTTTATATCAAAGAGAGTAAAGGAAGGCAATTTTAAGTCTCTCATTCTTGTTTTCTCTGGCTGAATTTATGTTTTGCTGTGGTGGTTGCGTATTTTCTCCAAGGCTCTCTTTTTGCTTATCTATAATGAAGGATTTCAAAATCAAGCGTTTTCTGTCTCAGAAATGGGGACAAGTGATTTTCACAGGCTAATAAGGACTGACTTATTTGGCTCTGATTCCTGGTGTGATTTACCTAATACAAGGAACCATTCAATGGCAATTTTCAAGTTGCAGAACACCCATTTTTTACAAGTAGCAATATAACTAAGATGCTGTTACAGTATTTAGTGTATATGTGAGTTGGTTCGATCTATGTCTTGCTTTTCTGTTTTAGCAGATACTCAAGGTGTAACTAGCAAAATTTAACAAAACTGTAAATAAGAACAGAATATTTATAACAAAAAACCAGAGAAATTAAAATTAACACCAAAATCTCCCCTCCCTAATGATAGAAACCTAGACCTCTGATTGGGGGTAGGACATAACTGCAGATGTCTGCAGATCTTAAAAGAATATTATAATGAGACAGATGGTCCCATACGCAAATCTTCAGTCATTTAGGGATTTAAAGATCAGTATCAAAACTTAAACTATATCTGGTAAGAAATTGATAGCTTTTTCATGCATATGTGCTATTGCAAATTTCTTGAAGAGTTTATTCCTGTAAGCAATTGCTCACATTTTTAATTAATAAAAATGGTATTTGTGTGTATTTGCATATTCCATATAGGAAGTGTTTGGAAAAAAAAAACCCATAACAAAATATGATTTTGGGGGTCTAGAGCAATGTAAATAGAATATAACAAAAACAGTTCCAAACTATAAGAACAAAACAGGGATATTACATACCAGGCTTCCTTGGACAAGCGTATTAGGCCAGTATAGTGTATCAATATCTATGCCTGTTGTACAGGTAGTCCTCGATTTATGACCACAATTGAGCCTAAAATTTGTGTTGCTAATTGAGACATTTGTTAAGTGAATTTTTCCCCATTTTACAACCTTTCTGGCCAGAGTTGTTAAGTTAAGAAAATGGTTGTTAAATGAGTCTGGCTTCCCCATTGACTTTGCTTATCAGAAGGTCACAAAGGGGAATCATATGGCCCCAGGACACTGCACCCATCATAAATATGAGTTAGTTGCCAAGCATCTGAATGTGACCATGGGGATGCTGCGTTTTTCATAAGTGTGAAAAACGGTCATAAGTCACTTTTTTCAGTGCCATTTTAACTTTGAACAGTCATAAAATGAACTGTTGTAAGTCAAGGGCTACCTGTAGTAGCTAACAACAATACCATACTGTTTCGTTATTTAACATATTTATATTCTTCGTTTTCTTACCCACCCCAATGCTTGCCTCTCCACGTGTTTTTTCTCACCAACCCTGTAAAACAGCTTAGGCTAGCTGTGAGCTTCCTGGCTGAACAAGGATTGCAACTCTGTTTCTCCCTTCTCTATTCTGACTGGCTCTTTAACATACCAGAGGACCTATTTAGTGTGTTAAATCTCTCTGCCTGTCTCCTGGAGATAATCCTTACTCAAGGGATCAGGCATTTTACCTGTTTGCCAGCCCTGATTAATTTAAAAACAGTATAATTGAGGGGGAAATGCCAAGTGCATTGATAGTTTGTTGCTTCTAGAATGAGTAAACTTTGCTGTTCTTTGTTCTTCCTTCTCCCATCCTCTGGTTTATATTTCTTTGCTCTTAGTATGTAATGTGGACACCACATGTTGCTGTTCTTGGGACAGCCTCCAAACGTTCCCCGCACTGTACTGCTGTGTGATGCATTTTATTATTATGACTATTGTTATGGTTATTATCAGTCACCAGTAGATTTTTGGCTTGGGAGTCGCTCCTGATGATTAAGGCGGTTGCTGAAGCTTGGGGTACTATAGAAAAATTAATTAGAGAATATGGAAAGGGATGTATGGTATCTTGCTCTTCATGTGATTATAGCGGCGAGAATGATATACGCACAATTCTGGAAAAACCCAAACAGCCCACCAGAGGATGCTATTATTCAGAAGATTCTGGATTGTGCTGAGGCCAATAAACTAACTAAAAAATTAAAAGATAAAGACCAAACACGAATATGTCTATCATGGGAAAAATTCTATAGATGGGTTGAGAAAAGGAAAATATAACATAAGATAGGAAATATATACATTGTTAAGGATATATGTTATAAAAATAATGAAATAGAAAGGATTGGATTGATGTACCAAGATTTGTAAGATGTTCTGTCTTCTCTGGATTATAATGCTAACATACAGCATAGGATGTTGTGGTTGGGGGGTTAGGGGTTTATGGATTTAGCTCTATATACGCTGTCTCTTATTAATGTATGATGTTTTGTTTTCTTTAAAATGTCTGTTTTTAACTGAAAATGTAAATAAAGATTATTTTTTTAAAAAAAGAAAAATTAATTAGTGTTGATCTCTGTCAGTTTACTGACAAACATAAACTATTCTAAAGGAAAATTCCAAGAGAAATGTGGGCTCTTCTCAGGTAAATTGGATGTCCTCTGTTCTGCCTAGGACAAGAGCTGGCAACTTGCAGGTTCATCTTCACCACTACAGGTAGTCCTCGACTTAGAGCCATTCATTTAGTGACCGTTTGAAGTTGAAAAAAGTGACTTACGGCTGTTTTTCACACTGACGACCCATGCAGCATTACCTCGTCACGTGATCAAATTATGACGATTGTAGTGTCCTGGGGTCATGTGATCACCTTTCATGACCGTCTGATGAGTAAAATAAACAGGAAAGCCAGATTCTCTTAACAACCTTGTTACTAACTTAATGACTGCAATGATTCGCTTAACAACTGTGGCAAGAAAGGTTGTAAAGTGGGACAAAACTCACTTAACAACTGTCACTTCGCAACAGAAATTTGGGGCTCAGTTGTCGTTATAAGTCGAGGACTACCATGTATTGACTGGCTGAGAACCATGATCAGAGGGAGCAAGGAAGGGATCACAGCAGTCCAGCTGTGGTACATTGTTAAGGCCGCATCCATTTAGGGATCACACACTTGGCCCTCATGGCTGGTCTGTCAATGGCCTGGCTGCATATTATCTGGGTACCTTTGTCTGTGTAACATTGACAAATATAACTGACTTCTGAAAAGATGGTTGCCTGAAGATAAAATCTAAAGATTAAATTACAGTAAATAATCAGAAGTTGAACTTGGTAGCATTCTAAGAGTTCTGAAAGAAATGCCTCTTACTGTCATTTAGATATTTCTTTCTTTCCTAGGCCCCTAGATCACTGCTTTCTTACCATTTTTGTGTTTGTTTCTATAGAGTCAGTGCATTTTCTTCAGACAGAGTTTCTACCTTCTTTGTCCTAGATAATTAAAATAATTAGAATGTTCAGAAGGACAGAGATTTCTCCTATGTGCAAGTGATGTAAATAGTACCACCTAGTGATAATTTCTACACATCACAGCAATTATATCCCAAGATATTAGAAATAGTGGCATTTTGAAAACAGCAGCCAAAAATATATATATCATGACCCCTATGAAGGTAAAATCATCCTTTGTAATTGTGATGTTGATAAAGAAGGAAGGGGGGTAAATAGTAATAATTTATTTTTTAAAAAAATATCCCACCTGTGCTCAAGGAAATGTAGGTTGACTCACTAAGAGGAAACAGGCTGAATTTTCGGAGCACAATAAACCATAAAATACTCTAAATCATTGTGACAAGGTTAACATAAGTCTTAAGGCACACCTTGACAAGTAAGACACATTGCTGTAACTTTGGTTTGTTTAATAAGCCATAATACTTGGGCATAAACAAATGTAAATCACAGTCAAAGTATATTATCTGTCGTATGTGCAAATGTATAACTTGTTCTGCATAATTGTTCAAATAATAAATGGCTTAGTGTACCGTTCAGTTCCAGACATTGATTGGCCTCTGTTTCCATAATAGTCTTTTTGAAATTGTCAGGATTTGAACTCAAGTGCAGGTAGTCCTAGACTTACAATCATTCGTTTGGTGCCGATTTGAAGTTACAACAGCCCTGAAAAAAGTGATTTATGATCATTTTTCACACTAATGACCATTGTAGTATCCCCATGGTCACATGATCAAAATTCAGATGCTTGGCAATAGTTCCATATTTATGACGGTTGTTGTGTCCTGGGGTCATGTGATCACCTTTTGCGAACTTCTGACAAGCAAAGTCAACGGGAAAGCCAGATTCACTTTACAGCTGTGTTACTAACTTAACGACGGCAGCAACTCACTTAACAACTGTGGCAGGAAAGGTCCTAAAATGTGGGAAAACTCACTTAACAACTGTCTTACTTAGCAACTGAAATTTGGGACACGATTGTGATTGCAAGTTGAGGACTACCTGTATATGAGGTTCAAATGTGGTACGTAAGAATGTAAAAGGAACCCTACTGGATTAATAGATTCTATCTTAAACCAGCAACAATGTCCAAATAGTTACCTTCTGACAGACTACAAGCAAGAAAATTAACACATAATGCGACAGTATCTTTCCAAAAATTTCCTATTAGTGGAAGAAATATTACATAGACATAGAACATAGAATGGAACTGGAAAGGATCTTGGAGGTCTTCAAACCCCTTGCTTGAGCAGGAGACTCTATACCAGTGTTTCTCAACCTTGGAAACTTGAAGATGGGTGGACTTTAATTCCCAGAATCCCCCAGCCAGCAGCGCTGGCTGGGGGATTCTGGGAGTTGAAGTCCACCTATCTTCAAGCTTCCAAGGTTGAGAAACACTGCTCTATACTATTTCAGATAAATGATTATCCAGTCTCTTTTTCAAAGGCTTCAGTGATGAAGCACCTACAACTTTTGGAGGCAAGTTGTTCCATTGGTTGATTGCTCTCACTTTTAGGAAATTTCTCCTTAGTTTTAGGTTGCTTCTCTCCTTGGTTAGTTTCCATCCATTGCTTCTCGTCCTGCCTTCAGGTGCTCTGGAGAATAGTTTGACTCCCTCTTCTTTATGGCAGCCCCTCAAATATTGGAACAGTGCTACTTTGTCTCCCCTAGTCTTTATTTTAAATAGTCTACCCAATTCCTTTCACTGTTCTTCGTAACTTTTCTTTGTAACACTTACCGCGCTCAACCATTATGGATTACATTTGTATTAACATTAACGTGTTTTAAACTTGCTTTACACTTATTAGCAAGAGGGAATGTAAGAATACTTTAAAAACCAGAGCGAGTTTGTATTTTTTTTTTTTTTGGACATCTAACGGTGGTCTAGATTTTCACAGCCCCGATCTGATAGCCTGAATTGAAAGTTAATTTGCTTTAGAATTCATATTTAGTTTCAGAATCCTTTTTCACAGAATTTAGCAGCCTTATAATGCCAGTTTTATTCCAATGGCTTGAAGCTGACGGCTGCCAATTTTGCTGAAATCTATAGAAGAACCCAGATTCAAAACCCCCCAAAGCCAGAAATATCTCAAGAGGAGCATGTGTTTTTCTGGGACCTTTTCAAGTGTTGCTTTTTTCCCCCTTCAGGACATTTATTCAGAACAGCTGGGGATCAACCGTGTAACCTGTCCACAGTGTCGAGTGCCTTTCCAATGGTCAGCCACCCAGTCTTTGGTCTACATACAGCCAGCTCAGGGCATACAGAATTTGGTGGCTTGGGGTCACTTGGTACACCCATAGCCTTAGCAGCGCACCCCCAGCTAACAACTTTTCCAGGTAAACAAGTCTATGTGTTCAAAAAAAATCTTCCATTTAAAAAAAAAAATTGCTTGAAGATGCAGCCACAAATGTTCCTTCAAAGTAAAGGGGCGTGGATTTTATATTTTGCATACTAAAGATAAAAGGTCAGGGTTTTTTTCAGTAAGATCCAGATTCTACCACACCAGGAATATCCCTAGTATTATATACATTGATCGGAGAATACTCCTTTGATGTCAGGGAGGCTTACTCATGAGTAAATACAGTTGAGGCAGTTGCGTTGCATGGTTATAACGAGAATAGTAATGCATGCTGGCTGGTTCTAGGTTGTTTTTGCTTTATCCTACTCATGTTCCCATTACTTGTTTATTTATGTTTCTAATCTACTTGTAACAAACATTATCCAGGTGGGTTAGGATTTGCTTTAGCACTAATCTGAAAATATTGTCAACATCCTAAATCAGACATCTCTAGGCATGTTTTTTAAAAACTGAACACAAGTAAGCCACCTATTGTTTTGTAAAAGACCTTTCCATACATTTGGTATACATATTTGTAACTCAAATCTATTTGAACTTTTGTGGAATGAAAAATATCTAATGAGCCTCCAAATGTTGAGAATCAAAATCTGGCTGTTGTAGCTGAACATGAATTAAGTTGGACACTTTATTTGGAAAAAGGAGTTGGTTATTTAAGTCTTAAAATACTGATTTTCCAGAAACTGTATGATGTATGATTATTTTGTAAGGCTACAATCCTATGTACACATCACAAAACAAATCATGTTGGAAACCTATTTCTGAGTAAGCATGTGCAAGCTTGCGCTATGAGTCTGCAATTTTACTCAACTTGGTTGCGAGTAAGTTCTACTGGATTATTATAATTGGTGATTATGATGGTACAACTTTAATTTAGGGCTCTCCAAGGTGGGCATGTTTGCATCTTTCAGATTATAATTAAGAGACTGAGAATCTTATTTTTTAAAAAAAGGAAAGGGAAAAAAGTCTGCAGTTTTGTGCACGCTTGTTCTGGACTAAGTAAGTTCCATTGAATTCAATGATACTTTAGTAAACATAAGATTTATCATAAAAGTCCTACTCATCTATCAGAATAGTAGCGCAGCATGTGGCTTTATAATCGCAAAACTATGTTTTATTTGTATTTAATGTGTCTGTATTTGGAAAACAAAACTTTTTTGGAGTAACCTGTTTTTAAAATATACATTTACCATAAATTTAGTTATACACCAGGCGTGACTTAGTTTTAAGAATGTAGTTTGCAAATCAAGTGGGACATAACGTTTTAAGACTTCTGGATTTTTATACTTTAGCTTAAATTAAAAACTGAAGGGTAATTTATGGTACATATTTAATGCATCATTTAACTATAGAGAAATGAGCTATAAAGCACATTCTGTTGTTGACCAGAATAAAAATTAATTTAGACTGTTTCTTGTCAATATAGTATCAGATCAACATACATCCAAGGTCACAAATGGAAAATCTGTGGCTTATGGGTTGAAAGTGGCATGTATAAATTCCCTAAGTGATGTGTGTGCTTTAAAAAGGCACATCATTTCCCAAGCAATGGCTTAATTCTTTTTCCATGCAGGGATCCCTTCCTCAATCTACTACTGCTAAGACAAATGGGGAAAGGGGGCCTTATCCCATTTTCTCAAGGCTTCAAAATAATTTCCACTGTCAATGTTATCTTAATACCTAATCACTCTATGAAAGGCATTTTTGGGTGGATTTTGACAAAAAATTAGAACATTGGAATATTCTTTATTGGCCAACTATAAATGGTCACACAAGGATTTTTTGTCTCCAGTGCATAAGCTCTCAGTGGACATACAAACAACAAAGTAATATAATCATAAGATACCAATAGTAGAAAGTAAAAGGAATGGGAATGGGACAACTTGCCACAGCCAACTTGTTACGGCCAACGCACCATGGCCAACTCGCTGCAGGACAATTTAATATTTCTGTTTAACTATTTAAAATAAATAACATTTATTTTCATTTTTGCCATTCACATTTTATTCTGTCCCTGCGTTTACATCCTTTCTTTAATGATTCTATTCCACCATTTCTTTGATATTAGTGTAACTCTTGTCCCGCAGTGAGTTGTCCTGTGGCGAGATGGCCGTGGCAAGCTGTCCTGCAGCAAGTTGGCCGTGGCAAGTTGGCCGTGGCGAATAGCCGTAGCGAGTTGGCCACGGCGAGTTGGCCGTGGCGAATTGTCATAGACCCAAAGGAATCCCCACTCCATTCCCAGAAGCAGTCACAATGGCTGGGTGAGTGTGTGAAAGTGGACCGGCCACCACCTATTATATTGTGTGATCTCCACGTGCTTGTCTAATTTAGTTTGACACTCTTTCCAGAGTAGATTGGACCTTCATCTACATCTTAGGTAGACTATTGTGGCATGTTATCTAGTAACAGTTTCACGGCTCTTGGCAAGTCTTAACTCCTCACTGAAAGTGAATGTGTGCTTTTGTTGCTTACGGCAAGTTGCACCCCAAGTAGGTCGGATATCTAATTCTCATTCCTTTGGTGTAGAAACAGCTTGAGAATTTTGATGTAAACTGAAAGATATCATATTAGAATAAGCAGAGTGAAAATATGGACTCTTTAAACATATAGTTGTTCTGCGATCTCAAGACGCTACAGTAGTGAGGAAATTATCTTAAATCAGATTTCTCGCTCTGCCGAATAATGGATCCAGCTCAAGTCTCTATCTTCTTCGTGTATTCATTTATACTTTGACATTTGACATTCCTTTACTTTTTCTTTAATTTATTGACATGCTTGAGCCTTCAAAATAATGATGCATGTTACAAAGCCAGTTTTCTACCTAATCATCAGGTATTTCATTACCATAAGCCATCTCTTCTTTTTAAAGTTTTTTTTCTAAAAAAAACAGCCCTTCTTTCATGATGTGTGACAAATGGTTTGAAATTTATGTTCAAAAGCATTGATATAAATGAGGTGCAAATTAATTCCATGAACTTACCTAAGGTGGCTGGATTCTAGCTTCATAGTGGCATAAGGATGGGCAGATTGCTTGTTGTTGGCAAAATGTCTGCCTTAGCTCATTGATGAACTTGATGTAATGCACCTTAAGAAGCCCTCCTGCAGAGCAGCAGGAGAGGGAAATGACTTTAAAGCAGGATTACATCAAAATTTTGAGTGGCATCACCTATACATTTGCCTAAGTCTTTTTTTTTTAAAAAAAAAGCTATAGCTTTTCCTGTTTTTCTCCTTTTCCTTCTGGAAAGCATACGTGATGGCAAGGGAATGAGATAATGTTATTATCCACCTCAATTATTCTCAAAGTATTTTTAGTGCTTTCTGTATTTTCCTTAATCCAGTGAGTTGAGAGAGATGAAGGCTGTGCGGATCCTTTTAAAAGAGATCTTTTGGAACATTGAGGAAGGACACACAAAGCACCTTTTTTCCAGGTTGTTAAAATATCTATGTCTCCCCCCCCCCCCCTTTTCTCCCATTGCTTCTCAGGCATTTGAACACACTGCGGCTTCACTCCCATATTCTCTAAAGTGTCCTTGAGTGTTTGCATAGTTTGAATAGTTCTCCCATTCACTCTGCAAGCTTGTTCCAAATTCTGTGTTCAAGACATGCTAATGAATGCCACTGAATAGCATTATGAGAAGACAAATGACTTAGAATACTTTGCTTTACATTATTTTCATTTTTTTGTAATCAACTTAATCAGAAGTTGTTGTGGTTTTAGAAAAATCACTTGACAGCCAGAATAGCAATTCAAGCTGTAGTTTTATTTATAGTGTTTTTATCTTTCCAGAAAAAAACCCCATAATTGTTTAATCTAGTGTTTATACTGTACATTTCAATATTTTATAACTTATATCAGTTTGAGCAATATGATTTTCACACTTGCTTATTATAGGTTGCCTAATAGTTGATACTCCTATGATTTTCTTTAGATTGTTATAATGCGTTTATCCTGGTGTAGTATTAAGCAATAACCAATTTCTTATTCTGCTAACTCTTTTTAAAAATGCAAACATGTCCTTTTTTGCTGCCTTTTGTTACTGAGGAACAATTATTTTCTAAAATACTATTCTGGGATTACAATGGGGTTTAATTCTTTGTTCCATATCAGGCAATTTATGCCATTCATTCCAAAGCCAAGAAGGAAGTTTAAAAAGCAGTGGGTAGGTTCATCATATAGTTTATCTCCATATGGTTTGTAACACGCTGGAGGGGGAGGAAAAAAATTGCGCATTAAATTTATGGAATTGATCAAACCCATGAAAGATCTGTTGTTCTATGTCATGATGAAGATAGCAACAGTAGTATCACAGGTCTTTGTATTTGAGTAATATTATAAGAAATTGTCTTTGGGATTCAACAGTTAGGTAGTGTTTGTCAATTTTCATTAAGATGCAGAAATCATCTTCAGATCATTTGCATGTAGAACCTAGCAAGTGGAATCCAGGGAGTGGGCTATCCTCACATTTCGTAAGATAAATTTACTGTTCAGAAAAGGTCTTCTGGTTTAATCAGTGGGTTGTGATTTGGCTTTAGCGGTACTGATTAGCTTATTAGTTGATAGTAGAAGGAGCAAAAGGACCAGCTCCCTTCATCTGAGAGTCATTCCATGTTATTGATTTAATCACTGGTTACTCTTGCCATATGTAGTAAAGATTATAATATTGTGCAGTTTTGTTTCATCTCTAAGGGACAAATTCTATTACCCACATAAGGCATATGAAGAGTAATAAACCCAACTTTACACAGGGGAATAAATAATCTGGGTTAAAACACCATCTGTTTTACATGGTCCAGAGTGTATCCTTACTCTGAATGGTATGGCTCTCCCTGCTTTGAAGCAGGGAGCTTTGCCAGTCCTTCTGCTATGATAAGTGGAAGTGCTTTCTTCAATATTCAGAACTATAAAATGGGACATTGAGCACTAATGTCCTTTGATCAAAGTATTAGAGCTTGATTCTTTTTCAAAAGGAATTTCACTGCCATCTTTTTAAGGGTGGAAAGTATTAACCCCTCTGAAAAGCATTGACATCCACAATCCCATCCTAGCCCCATCTCCTTGGTTTGTTTAAATCCTCAATTTGTACTTGCAGAGTATAGTAATGTCAAGAGAAAAAGAGGACCCGCTGGGGTGCTACAGTATCCAGTTTTTACTTCATTAAAACAAGAGTATAAATTGTATACTCTTGCAGTATAAATTGAAACTGTATTTACTTGTGTTCAGTTGTGGTCATTACAACTCTAGCATCACTTGAGTTTGAATCACTGCCCCACCAGCATGTTGTATGGTTTCTCAGAATACCTAGGCACCGATACGACAGTTGCTTATCAATATCATTCCATTATCTTGTAGCACTTGAAACAAACCCTAAATAGCAACTCATACCTTCTCTACAGCATTTTAGAAAAGGTTTGCTACACCCTTCAGATGTCAATTCCTATACAAATCTCTCCTTGAGACGTTGCCTGCAGTCAGTGATTTCTGTCTCTTGCGTGTTGAGACCAATCTTGTTGCTAATTCTTTTCCATTTTTCTTTTTTCTAGTTTAGTAGGTGTTGCACATAATTGTAATAATTATATTTTTTCTGTGTTATTTGCAAAATGTTGAGCCTCAGATGTAAAGTACTTCTGAGTGGTAGAGAAACATTTGATTGATGAAGGATATGTGCAAATTAAATGTAAAGATACAGTGTTTAGATTAGGAAATTAAAGGGGCATATTTAAATTTCAAAACATTAAAGAAAGGTATAGCCTCATATAGATTTTAAACGCAGGAGTTCTGATACTTAACAGTATTAACTTGTACCACGTTTGAGATCTATATATGAATATGTAACCACAAGAACATACAAAATGCAAAAGCGAAATAAATAATGTGACTTTTATTTTCATTTTCTTTACATTGAATATGCAGAATGGTGGCGGAATGCAGATGTGCACTCCCGTACTGGCACTACATTTTTCCCACCACTACTTGGAATCTCTCCTCTGTTTGCCCCTCCCGTCCAAAATCATGACTCTACTGCATTCCATACAAGGACTCCAGGAAAAAATGCACGAGGAAGTTTGGAGAAAGGTAAGCTCTGAATGAGACATGCCCACAGCATCCTCTCCGGGACTGGAAGGGGTGAGTGTGCGTGCCTGCATAAAAATATAGACATAGTTTATATTTCACTTGGATTCCCAATTCAACTCAAATGTGTGCATAGACCTACAATAAATGGGAATTTTAATATTCTGAGTCTGAATACATCTGAGAAATAATCAATCAGTTTTCCTTAGGGTCACAGACCAGGATTACAAATAAAAGCATTAAAAACAATCAAAATAAAAGCGGACAAAATAATATGTTATAATTAATGGTTAATTACCAGTGGGGATTTAGTCTGTGTAATTTTACGTACAGCATAACAAAAGTTTGCCTCATTCAAAGAAACTACTGCGTACTGATCTGATAGCAGTAGTTGTGCATAAAAAATATTAATATTTCAATATTTCCTGGGTATTTTATTAGGTGAGGTATTACAAAGTGAGTCTGTGAATCCTTACCAAAGGTACAGTAAAGTAGGACATGAGCTGTAGTTTCAATGACCCTTGTCCACTTAGAAATAAATTTCAGCTCAGAGAAGAATCTCTATTCTGAAAAAGAAGGATTTTCTTCTTCCTTAGTGAGAGGCAGTCATCTGTCCTCTTCATTCAGATAGATAGATAGATAGATAGACGGACACACACACACACTGTATTTTTTGGAGTATAAGACACACCTACCTTTTTTGATGAGGAAAAGAAGAAAAAGAAATCTGTCTCTGAGCAATTTTGCCTCGTTACAGCAAACAACATGCTTTACTTTCATTTTTGTTTTCAGCATAGCTTGATTAGCACAAGGAAAAAAAAATCTGCTCCAGCAATTTACCTCTTTGCAACAAGCAGCAGAGCCCTGCACAAAACATCAAATTGTGCTAATTAGGCTGTGCTGAAGCTGAAAGGAACTGTTTTTCTTACTGTTTGCTTGCAAGGAGGTAACTGCTGCAAAGCAGAGGCCAAAAGGTGCGGGCCAGTGGGTGGGCGGGGCTGCATTCAGCGTGTAAGATGCACCTAAATTTTCACCCCCTTTTAGGGGGAAAAAAGTTTATGGAAAATAGGGTAATTGGTTCTAGTTCAATGGAAATAGATAATTTGATATGTTTATTAATGAATATAACTGTAAAAGATTAAAAGAATATACTTTATTTTTTGTCAAAGTCCCAGATTAGTAACATAATGCAAAAATCAAACCAGAAATATCTAAACATCATTCCTATATCTTCTAGATAAATAGATCTTATAAACATTTCAACTAAATCATCAGATGAAAACAGGACAAGCTGGAAGAGAAATGCATATCCAAAGCGTACCTGCTATCATCTGCAGTATATCCTGCTATAGTTTTTCAAAATGAAACTCTTTTTTTTAGATTTCCTTGAACAGAACTTTCCTTTTTTCTATTTTGCATACACAATAATTAGTATTCAATACCAAATGCGCTATCATTAACCTGCTTGCTAGTCTTGTAGTAACTGTATTTTGGCTCTCATTAAATGACATGGTATAGGTACCTGGAATCAATATATAAATTGTGCTAAATTAAATACAGATAATCCTCGATTTATAGCAGTTCATTTAGTGACCAAAGTTACAATGGCATTGAAAAAAGTGAGTTATGACATTCTTTTCACAGCAAGCCTATGGTCACGTGATTTACATTCAGATGCTTGACAACTGACTCAGATACATGACTGTTGCAGTGGCCTGGGATCATGTGATACCTTTTTATGACCTTCTGAGAATCAGAATTCAGAATCTGCTTGCATTTTTAGAATTAATAGTTACTGTTTTAGTTTTTTGTATTAAGTGGGAGAATATTAAATGCAAACTTATCCTCAGCATTTTTTAAATTAACAATAAAAAATAAATTGTATTTATATAATCTATAAATTAATATAGTTTACATACATATACATATACATATACATATACATATATATATATATATATATATATATATATATATATATATATGCGTGTGATTATTATTATTATTATTATTATTATTATTATTATTATTATTATTATTATTATATAAATGTATTTTTTTTTGTTTTTCAAGGTGTTAATGGATCTGTAAATGGAAATAGTACCACTTCAGTATCAGGCATCAACACCTCTGTGTTATCTACCACCACTGCAAGTTCTGCAGGACAGGCAAAAGTTATAACTTCAGTAGGAGGAAGCCGCAAATGTAACCAGGAACAAAATAAAAACCAGGTTCTGGATGCAAGAGCTGTCAAGATTAAAGACAAGGTAAAAACAATGAAAAAAAACCTTGGTAAATTTTGACATAAGATGTAGTCAGTCGAATTGTAAGGGGAAATCCTTATGTAAACGCCATCCCTTTTTGAGCTATAACTGGTGTGTATGTTTGCTACTCATGATGGTTATTCCCATGGGGCCATGAGATTTGATGCACTGTTAGGATGGAGATATTTCATGGGGGTAACTTGTTGCTTGTAATATCTTTGATACATAAAGTTAGAAAAGGTTCAGGTCTGAAATATGTATTATGAACAATACTCTTAGACCTCACCAAGGAACTGTTTTAACTATCCCATCATTTTCCTTGAAAGATGAAGGTGAAGTTGACATTGAAGTTGAGAAGGACCATTCGTTGAGGGAAAACGTGGAATAGCTAAAGCAATACTGTATATGTCAAGACTTTGCCCTTTAGAAATGCTGAGTATGGGTATGGGACTTGGGGTAAGCTTCTTTGAGAGCCTGCAAGCAGAAAGGCTGATCTGGTAGGCCAGGGATAAGCTTATGGCTTGCAGCTTCACTGATGATATATTACAGAACCGGTATTGCAATATCTTTATGATGGAAAATTATAATAGCATAGGAATGATATAGTATAGAATAGAATAATATAGTAACTGATTGGAGTAGTAGAGAAGCTTAAACAATGGGGAAAGGAGAGAAAAACAGAAAGACAAAAGTTTTGGTAAGAATGATGAAATTCTGTGTATGCTTACTTGGGAATGTATTATACTAAATATATTCTACTGAATATAATAGCTTTTGACTCTCAGACAGAAGCAACTAATGATAGGTGATTCCTCAAATAAATAAGCCCTATGCCATACAAGGCTCTCTAGGTCAGGGGTGTCAAACTCGCATTGTCATGTGACATGTCGTGACTTCCTCCCCCTGCACTAAACCGGGCATGGGCGTGGCCAGCGCATGATGCATCTAGCCGGTGGGCCGTCAGTTTGACAGCCCTGCTCTAGATGATAAGCACCCTGAATTGCATTTGGAAACCAATTGGTAATCAGTTTCCACTTGTGGAGCAGTTGAGTCATATGGGCATAATAAGGAATGCCCAACACTTCCCATGCTCTAGCTTCCAAATTGAGTTCAAGGACAGCGCCCTCTACAGTGCATTACAGAATTCATTTGTGAGATAACTAGGGCATGAGTGAGTCTCCGAAGAACTTCCCTGTTCATGAAAGGGGGCAAAGGCCTTCCTGGCCACAGCTATCACCTGTTGTTCAAACCAGGAGTTGTGATTATGGATATGCCATTCTACCCATGTTGTAATAAAGATCAATGTGTATGTTCCCACCCACATCTGATAATATTAAATAAGTGTTGTACTTTAATGATGTGTGTTCAGATGTTTCTAGTCTATATTTAATGTTTGTGTGGCGTGGAGTGTTTATGAGCTACCAAAACAGTTCACATTTGGAAGCTGATTTCTCTGCCATGGCTTTATGCCTAATTTTTTTTTCTTTTTGTGCAATAGCACACATAAGAGCAATTACAGTATATAAAAGCATGTGCTTTTCAGTAAGAAGAAAGTTTGTTCTTGCCAGATTTTCTAATGTGGTAGATATTACAGCAATTATTGGATGGGTAGGTGGGGTGATATAAAAACATAGCTGTTGCATATCTCTCCGCTCTGTACAAACATAATTTCCTAAATTTAATGTGCAGTCTATTTTGGAGCAACTGATTGAATAATTTCTCAGAACAAATGAATCTTTGCCAACATAGTATCCTTGATATACGTCCCAGCACAACTAGAAGATACCAGATTCAGATCAGCAGGCCTGTCAGGTGGCCAGCATTTCATATCACATTTTGCATCCTTCATTTTGTTAGCTTTATTGCAGTGGGATATAATGGTTAAGACTAAGGCTGAGGAAGTAAAGGTTCAAATCCTTAACTTATTGGCTATAAGTGGGCTAGTAACTCTCCTTTAGCCCAGTTTTTAATCACAGAGTTGCTGTTAGAAAAAAATGGTGGAAAGTATGCTGCTTTTAGCTTCTAGAGTAGTGATATTATAAATTCAACAAATACATAGAATTAGATATCCGTTTTGCAGATGGGGAGTTGAAGATAACAGATTTCCCAGAATGTGGAACTAAATTGATTATCTAAGTGTAAACCCCACTGATTCCTAAAATTCATGTCAGCTGTTTGTGAGATAAATCTCTGGGTTACTGCTACAGGAGTAAGAGCTGAATGTCTCTAATAATAAAATATTTCAACACTCAACCTTCATTCCTAGAAACCCAGAAAGAAAGCAGTGGATAGTTCCAGCAACAGTGAAAGTGATTCTGGCTCCTCCTCAGACACCTCTAGTGAAGGCATCAGTAGCAGCGACTCAGATGACTTGGAAGAAGAGGAAGAGGAAGAAGAGGAGGAAGAAGAAGATGATCAAAGTGTTGAAGAAAGTGAAGATGATGATTCAGATTCTGAGAATGAAGCACAGCCGAAAAATAAGAACAAGGTGTGTTCATATCACAAACTGCCTCGAACTGCTAGATAATTTTTTTTTTACAGGGCACGTGTTCGATTTATGGGACTCTGTATTGTGAGGTTGCACTGGGTATCGTAAATTATTAATTATTAAATGTGCTCCCTTTTGAACTTCTCAGTGTGATTGGAAAAACAGGAGCAGGTTTTAAGTCTGATGTTTTTCTATCCTGATCAATGGTGAAATCTAAAATTTGTTACTACCAGTTCTGTGAGCGTGGCTTGGTGGGGGGGTAATGTGACTGGGTGGGCATGGCTTTTTTTTTTTTTTTTAACTTTTAAAACCATTTTTTCTACAACCTCTTCAGCGAAAAATGCTTTCAAAAGGCTCTGACGATCCTAGCTGAGTTGCCTGATTGGCAGAGGCTTTTTTTCTTTTAAATGCCTCTGACAATCAGTCAACTCAGCTTGGATTGTCAGAGGCTTTTAAAGCATTTTTTCTACAACCTCTTCAGGTTTTTCTACAACCTGCTTTTAAAAACCTTTGAGGATCCCAGCTGAGCCGCGTGATCCTCAGAGGCTTATTTTTTTTACTTTTAAAAGTATTTTTTCGGCCAAAGTAGTTGTAGAAAAAATGCTTTTAAAACTAAAAAAAAGTCTCTGATGATTGTGCGGCTCAGCTGGGTATGGGGGAGGGGGGGCGCAGGGATTTTGCTACCGGTTCTCCAAACCACCCGCCTCCATTGCTACCGGACCAAAACAGGAGCATTTTACCCCTGATCCTGATGTATTAACTTTTTGGGTTACACGGGAATCAAAATCCCAAAGTCTGCATTAAACCACACACGTATTCACAGAAATAGCCAGCTGTTCTCAGAAACTTGTTCCATATTTTTAAAACTGACTGAACCAACAAACCAATGTAATGAGCAAAAGATATTGGGTTTTCCTAGTCTCTAATGATTTACTGACTTGTGTTTATTATCCTGCGAGTCTCAGTGTAAAATGCATTTTAGATTGAACAGCACATTTAAAATGTTAAAAAAAGAAGGAAGAAAGAAAAAAAGAGATACAGCATAGTCTAGTCCTTCTATTCTCGGAAGAAATCCCCTTGAATTTCAGTAAAATATGCTCTCTGTTTAAGATAAAACAGTGAATGCCTTAAATTAGCTGGGCAAAGTACAGGTTTATATTCTTCTAAAATGGGAAATCTAGGTTGTAAACAGGCCCATGGATATCAAGCCAATAAAATACTCTGTGTCGCAAAGGTTTGGGTGTCCTGAGTGTTGCCATGACTACTGAATTCTGTTTACAGCTCCTCTTTTCCTTGCAGAGCAGTTAGCACTGTCCAGTAACCAGAATGTAATCTTTAATGTTCCGTTAAGTTAATCGTGTGACATACATTCAAAAATAACTGATTTTTCCATAGTATTTTTTCACTACCCTTGAAACTGTAACTTGATGTAGTAAAAGGACTTTGCGGGAAATAAGCCAAAGAAGATATATTGTAAGGTTACTTTATGTTTATTACTAGATAAAGTAGTTATGAGTGGAAGGGTGTGTCTGCCTGCCTGTTGTGGGTGTGTGCCAGTGACAACCAAGTATGTAATTATGCTATTTGGATGAAATAATGCTAATAAGTTAATTACTATTTTGTTATTAATGATATTTTGGGATTCATTTAAAAACAATTTGTTATCTGTAGGCCCTTATATGGATAGAGTATTATTTTCTTTTATTATTTTTTTGAAATCACTTGTAATCACAGGAAGGTACCCCGTTTTGTGTCCAGGACTTCACAATTCCTTTAGTCTTGGCATTAAAAAGGGGGCCAAAGGCAGTTCAAGCCTATCTTATTTTTGGTGGCTTATACCGTAGTTCAAGCATCTCCATCAAGCTATTTTTCCATATTTGCAGGTGCTAATGCATAGTGGACCAGACATGAAAGGAGATGGACAGAAATCCCAGGAAATGCCCCAGGAAAAGAGACCACACCAGCCAATACCTCTTGCGTCTGATAGCCAGACTCACTCATCATTCCAGGCCCAGCAGAAGCAGCCTCAGGTTTTGTCACAGCAACTTCCCTTTATTTTCCAAAGCTCTCAGGCAAAGGTGGAATCTGTGAACAAACACACAAGTGTAATACAGTCTACTGGATTGGTGCCCAATGTGAACCCTTTGTCTTTGGTAAATCAAGCCAAAAAGGAAACTTTCTTAAAACTTATAGTTCCTTCTCCTGATCTACTCAAGACAGGGAATAAAAATACCTCTGAAGAAGCTAGCGCATTGACCATTGATGTCAGATCAAATCGGGTGAGACAAATTTCCCTTTTATATGAACTTTTTGAAAAAAAGGGGGGGTGTTTGTGTGTGCATGCGCATATACTGTATGTTAATTTTTATTTTGTTTAAATTATCATACGTATTTGGAGGAATGATAACTGTTGGTACAATTATATATTATAAAATTGTTTAATACTGTTACATTATTTTAGCTTTGGGGGAAAATAGAAATAGAAATAGAATTGAAAAATGGAAATACATTTTGGATTATTAAAAAGACAAATGGACAGGATGGGATGAGCCATGTATCCCAGGTCCAAGCTACTTGGGACAGGATATCAATGAAATAAATACACTGAACCCTGATTTAAAGGATTTGCTGAATAACAGTTTTCCTTTGACAGAAGAACATGTTCTTTCTTTGCTTTCTCCTCCAGGCAGTTAACATACATGGAATGCTCTGCATAAATGCTGATCATGCAGTTGCACATTTTAAAAAAGATCTCATCCCCTATTTTACAGAGAAAGATTGCACTGAAACTTGGGCTCCCTTGCCTCCAGGCTTTCATGCCAAATGCTTTAAAATAATGAATATATAAATGATGAAAGAGATACTGTATAGTAGTAGCAATCTTGTACCTCCTCTGTAGAATGGAAGGCAGAGCCTGGGCAAGTGAATAATTCTGGTATAAATGTTGATAGGACTGTACTCTTCTGATAGATGTACTCCAGATACAAGTGGAGTGTATCTGGGGCTGGGGCTGGGGCTGGAGACTGGGGAGACTGGAGCTGAGGCTGGGCAGAGAGCTGAGAAGGAAACAATTGGTTAATGCTACTGAGATAATGTCAATGGGGTTTAGGAGTTGCTATTCTCACAGTACATAAAACAAGGTTATCATGGGCTGGTCTATTGCATCATGTGTGGACACCTGAAGTCATGAAAGTGGGGTATCCATTAACTTTTGTAGTTAAGGACATTAACATCCCTACTATACTAGGTATAAATGCTTCTACTGAAGGCATAGAGAGGATGCATTCATAAAATCCTTTTAAAAGCAATACAGTTTATAAAATCACCATTTATTTATTTATTTTGGAGAAAGCTTTCTTCTTTCTAACAAGCCCAACTTTTAAAAATACAGTTCAGCATGATGCCACCAAATGTTCAATGGAAGATGTTTCAGCTTTCAAATAGTTAAAAGGGAAAACAAAATGTATTCCTCTATTGGCATGATAAAAAGTTTTGTGCTTTGTTATAAATCTCATGGGAATCCAGAGTGGGATTTTGACATCCAATGATGTTAAAGACAGAAATGAAGTCATGATGCTAGCTACCTAAATATTTCTGGTTCTGCACTTGTATTAAATAGAAAATGTTAATTTTGAACCACAGATGCTTTCAAATAAGGCCTTATCGTGCTGTCATATTATGTTTACAAACAGAAGTTTCATACCCTTTTTTCTTCATCTTATAACCTTTCTGGGTTTTCTAAAGGGTGGGGTGAATCTATTAAGAATCCATTAAGGAAGAAAACCTCTTAGATACTGTTTAAAAAAACCTCGAGAAGCCTTCCATTTGGAAGTGATAAAGGACAGTTCAGAAAAATGGATATGAATATGCTTAGTACCACATCTGGCCTTATCGTATGGTAGCTTTATTCTCCAACAACATAATGGGCCCCACAAATGTAATGCTACAGTGATGTGGGGACCAGCTGGCTCTATTGGCAATATAAAAATGAATGTAAGTATGGTATAATCTTTCATTAGTCCAGGACACTGCCTCAAGATGCTTTCCTGTTATTCTTCCTCCTTGGAAAAAGTTCAGAGATTATGCAGCAATTAATATGTGGCTTTTTTAATTTTGGATTTTTTTTTTTTACCAGATTGGTTTGAACAGATAAATAGCACATATTATTACATTTCATCTCTGTACTGTCCGTTTCACACTTTTTGTAAGGGATTGTAGTCAATAATATACCTCAGACCTTACAGCAGATAAAAAGCAATGAAAGGATTGCTTGTACTTTCTCTCATTGTGCTTCCACATCTTGTCCAAAGTGCTATGTGGGAATGCATATCCCTTGTCTTTTGATGAGACCCAGAAGCCTGCCAAGTGGAAGTATAGGTCACTTACACTTTTTTCATGCTGCTTTCTTGTACAAACAAAGCAACTCGGATATGTGAACCAAGTGCCTATTGAAAAAGAGGTCGCACAAAAGAACTAACCTCAGAATTCTAAATACAGTCCAAGGCATCCTTTTCAACTGACCTTCATGCTTGGTTTCTACAAAGGAAGAGTTGGTCATCTTTTATTTTCTATCATGTTGTATTTTTCATCATGTTTTATTTTCCATCATATCATTTCACACTACAAGGAATTCTTAAATGGAGGGGTCTGTTTGTTGTTATTTAAAGGCACAAAAGCTTTCAGACAAATTAAACTGTTGCTGATACACAGTGGATTGGAATGCAGTTCTAAGAACTTGAATATAAAATTGGCCATGAGAATTTTATATGCATATTCTTATGATTATTTTATTGTTTTGCTTGAGTAGCTGTGATCTTACAGGTATTAAAACTAGATCAAAGTTTATTCACAGTATAATTGTGTCAATTGGCTGCTTGCACAATTGTGCTTCATGATTAAAAGTGAAACCTAAGCAATTGTATATATTAAATACTTTGTTTTTAAAGTAGCAGGAAATTACACAGGTTTCTCTGTATTTTTCCCCAGAGATACTGGATCTTATTGTATAGTGTCAGTTCTCATTTTTGGATATTCAATTTATATTCATGGAGTGTTTTAGAGTCCTGTTTTGTTTTGTTTTTGTTGTTACAAATGTTACATAAAGATATCTTAAAATCAGTATTTTTTTAAAAAAAACTTTATAAATTGCCTATGGATTTTTTTGATTTTCATTTACATGCAATTCTGAACAGGAAGTGAACATAAGGAAAAGAACTGAGGAAGCTGCTTTAAACACAATGAAAATAATTAAACACAGTTACAAAGTGTCACACAAGGGTCTGAACTGAAGTGTGAAGTAAGAAAAAACTTGCTTAGTAGAATAACAAAGGAAAGAAACTGGATATTGAAAAAGTGCATGTAAGAAAACTATTTCTGCAAAAATGAGGATGAGAGGAAGATGTTGTATAATGTAGTCAAAGAGAATAACACAGCTGGAAAGAATATAATCAAATAGGGCCAGGAAGATTAAATGAAGCTAAGAAAATGCAGGGGAATTTTAATGGAAATAAAACACTTTTGGGAAATTGAGTGAAAATGGCTAAAGATGCCTCCAATAGAGAGAATGGAATTAGAAATAAAAATTAAGAACTTACTTAGGATGAAATTGAAGTGAGGGAATGCTTAAAGAACTATTTTAAATATTTGAATGATACTAACATGTATAAGTATGGAATTGAAATAACTACTATAAATGTTAATGTCCAAGAAAAAAAAAACTGATAAAAAGGATGTCATACATGCTAAAAGGAAAGTGAGGGTGGAAGCTCATTTCAGTCATGTGATGTTTCGCTTAGTAACTAGGGTGCTTAGCAATGGAGTTACCAGGCTCAATTGTGGTCGCCAAGCAAGGATTACCTGTAACAGGAGAAATGTTAAAATATAGATGGTTTCCTTTATGGAGAGGCTATGTTTGTTTAATGTGTGCAATGAAAAGGCTGCATGAATTCTGGAAGAGTGCTATTTTTGTACCCTATGCAAAGATAGACGTAACAAGAATGAATGTAAAACTAAAGGGTATTTAGTTTGTTAAATGAGCAAGAGATGGTTCTCAGCAGAATTCTGACTGACAGGATATAAGAGATGACATTGAGTAACATTTGGAAAGTGCAGTGTGGCTTTATGCCAGGCAAAGAGTGTGCAGACTAGATTTCTCTTTCTTTCTACTTCTTGATAAGAAATGTAAGATTAATAAAGTTTATTATATTCTTGTTGATTTAGAAAAAGTGTACAATAAAATGAGTAAGTGGAATTCTGGAACATTTTACATGACTATGGAGTTTAATGTTGGTTGCGGAATGCAGTAAAGCAATATATGATAGCAGTAAAGCATGTATAGGCAGTTCTTGATTTATGACTGGAATTGAGTCTGGGAATTATGGTCACAAATCTTGATGATTTTAAAGTGGGTCTTCACATGACTATGAGTTTTCACAATGGTTGTTAAGCAAACATTGTAAAGTGAACACCACAGTCGTAAAGCAAACAACACAATCATTAAGTGAACACCTTGTTTGCATGGGCATTATTTTCTGAAATGGGAAATAAATGCTGATTTCTGGCAAAAATGTCATAAATTGCAGTAAAGTGACTGTGGGACACTGTAAACGGCCATAAATGCCGAACAGTTGCCAAACGCCCAAAATCTGGTCACGTGACTGAGGTTGCCAGTGTCTTGACTTATGACTGCAACAATTTAAGACCAAAATTCCAGGCTCTATCATGGTCATAAGTCGAGGGATATCTGTACTTTATTAACAGTGCTTTATTATTAACTAACATTGCATTATACCTATCTTTTAAAAAAATTGTGATATTTTATTTATACACTATTTCAAAATCATCTTTCCCCTCATACGTTAAGCACTTTGTATGTAATGGCAGTTTCTTCAGGTAAATGGATTAGGCCAGGGGTCAGCAACCTGCAGCTCTGGAGCCGCATGTGGCTCTTTCACCCCTCTGCTGCGGCTCCCTATCACTCAAAATATGTGTTACAACCGCCAATGTGCGACACCCACTGGCACACGATTTATTGAGCTTTTCAACCCCAGTAGGCCAACCATGGATAATTCCAAGAAAAGAAAAGTTTTAGAAGAAAACAGAACATTTAATTCAACTACATATGCTAGTTTTGTGGCCGCTCAAGAAATATTCAGGCACGGGAAGGGTTTTGTGGCTCCCGGTGTTTCCTTTTCTGTAGGAAACCGGTCCAAATGGCTCTTTGAGTGTTTAAGGTTGCAGACCCCTGGATTAGGCATTCCAATTTCTCTTCTTCCGTACCAAATCTTAGTGGATATTATACTGTAATAATGCAAGTAGATGCATGCAATTTCTTATCCAGCCATTAACCATTGGTATATCTGTGAATTCTGTCTTGAATACATGTAGAATTACAGACAATATATTCATCTACTTTCTGTTGCTAAAGAAACCCCAGCATGTAACAATTAAGGTTTGTCTTATTTAATAATTTAGGGGGTGCGATGGCTCAGCAGTTAAAGATGCTGAGCTTGTCAGCTCAGGTTCAAGACCCAAGTGGTGCATGATGGGGTGAGCTCCCGTTACTTGCTCCTGTCCACCTAACAGTTTGAAAGCATGCAAATGCAAGTAGATAAATAGGTGCCATTTCAGTGGGAAGGCAACAGCGTATAGTTGTATAGTCATACTGGCCACATGACCATGGAAATGTCTTCAGATACCATTGGCTCTCTTGGCTAAGAAAAAGAGATGAGCCCAGCCCTCTAGAATCGGACATGACTGGAAAGGGGAAACCTTTATTTTTATTTAATTTTTAATAATATAATTTTGATTAACTATTTTTTCCTCTTTGTGTATGCTAATTCATTGTATTTGATTCTGTAGCTTGTTTATCAGAAAGTTAAAAGCAGCTTTCCAAGATCAGCTATGTCTAGCTCAACATTTTGTTTCTACACTCAGCAATAGATGCTTCATTAATTGGGCATCTCCTATTCCTGTTCTCATTTAACTAGTATTGGATGGATGGATGGGTGAAAGGAAGGAAGGAAGGAAAAAGAAAGAAAGAAAGAAAAATCTTATATGCCCATCCACCCACCCATTTCCCATTGCTTTTGGTGACATTTATTATGTTTTTGTGTTTCTGCAGGAACAGTACAAACAAACATTCCCAGCACAATTCAAGAAACAGCACGAGTCATCCAAGAACCTAAAAAAGATTATCACAGCATTATCAAGTCCAAAGCCAACCAGTTCATCACCAGCTCATCAAAAACACACCTCTTTAGAAAACAACCATTCGAATCCTTTCTTGACCAATGCACTTTTAGGTAATCATCAGCCTAATGGAGTAATTCAGAGCGTCATTCAAGAGGCTCCTCTAGCACTTACCACCAAATCCAAATCTCAACCCAAGGTCAACGAAAACATATCTACTTCCAGCAACGTAACCTTTTCCTCACCGGTAAATTTAACCACGTGTGGGAAAAAGACACCAAGCAACCGGACACCTATTATGTCTTCTACCTCTCCTGTATTACCTGGCCCAGCAAAGGAAAAGGCAGTCAGCAATAATACAGTAACAGCAGTAAAAACACAACACAGCCATTCTTCGGCAAAATCATTAGTTGAACAATTCAGAGGAACGGATTCAGATGTTCTAAGCAGTAAAGATTCTGAAGATTCAAATGATGACGACGAAGATGACGAGGATGATGATGAAGAAGAAGATGAGGATGATGAAGATGAAGATTCTGATGATAGTCAATCAGGTTTATTTCCTTTAAAGAACCTGTGCAAAATGCATGCTTATGTCTTTCTAAAACACATACTTCTGTGCTGCAAGTGTCTTGAATTTATCTGAGGCTTTTAGTTCTATAGTGGTTTCTGTATTAAATGCTGATATTTGAGATAAGAACTATAGAGATGAATCAACCCTAATGCAGTATAATTCCCGACTCATTTAAACTAGTGGTGGTGGGACTGCTGCCACAGTTTTATTGCAATTGCTCTTAGATCACAGTAGGCCAGCAACACTTCAGATGTTGTTGAATTATAGCTCCCAACATATTTCTCTGTTGGCTAAACTTCCTAGCGATACTGAGAATTGCAGAACAGCAAAATCTGGAGTGTCACAGGTTGTACATTCCATTGCCAATTTTTTTCTTTCAGGAGGGTGACAGTAATTATGAGATAACTATTTGATCTGGTCACACAATGAGGATGAAATTTTGAGTTCAGAGAGATTTATTTCTCAAATAAAGGTTTGCTAAAGGAGAGAGAGGAGAGTCAGGAGTAGCTGATGGCTTACTTTAAATATTATAGGCCTCAAGTCTCTATAAAGATACCTGGAAATGAGCCAGTTGGATTCAGAAAGAGATTGTGAGAGTATGTATGTGTGTACACATGTGTAAAATATACACATACACATCAGGGGTGAAATGCTCCTGGTTTGGACGGGATTGTCTGATCTGGTAGCAATGTTGGTGGGTGGTTTGGAGAACCGATAGCAAAAATCCCTGCCCCACCCCCCATGCCCAGCTGAGCCGCGCAATCTTCAGAGGCTTTTTAAAAAATTATTTTTAAAAGCATTTTTTCTACAATCTCTTCGGCTGAAAAATGTTTTTAAAAGAAAAAAAAGCCTCTGTCGATCAGGCAATTCAGCTGGGTCAGAGCCTTTTAAAGCATTTTTTTACAACCTCTTTGGCTGAAGAGGTTGTAGAAAAAATGGTTTTAAAAGAAAAAAAAAGTTGGCCACACCCACCCAGTCACATTACCCCTCCCCCATGAAGCCACGCCCACAGAACCAGTAGTAGCAGATTTTACATTTCACCACTGATACACATGAACAGATACATATACATGGGCACATGTAACAAAAGCTGTGCTGACCCGTTTGCATGATAGTTGTAATCAATGCATACCTACCTTCTATATGCATGCTTACTGAGGTAAGGTCTAAATACTAGTTAAATCACATAGCTACTCATATGAAGAAACTGTCAAACTTTCTGATTAAATGTAGGCTAGAAATCTGCATTTTAACTTAACTGAAAATTATGAGAACTATGATGTTTTGTTCAAGTTTAGCTTCAGAATTAGTATCTGTGTCTACAAGAGGTTTTGTATACCATTAAAACTTATACAGACCTGCTGCATCCCTCTCTTTATGAATTACAAAGTGAATAGTAGCCAATAGGCAGTTCTGGGGATGAAAGAAAGGCTCAAGAAGCATCTGCTTTGGCCTGCTCTCTTGGAATAGTATTTGATAGACACAACCTATAATTTTTTCTTGTGAGGGCATGAACAGTAGATGTGCAAGTCTCATGGGTATATGGTCATGTTCCCAATACAGAGGTGGCTTTTTATTGTTGTTGTTACTTCATCTAGTACTGCCAATGAGTGGACTCATTGTATTGTTCTCCACAATATATACCATATTTTTGGAGTATAAGACACACAGGAGTATAAGACGCAGCTTAGTTTTTGAGGAGAAAAGTAGGGTGGTGGTGGTGGTGGTGGGGAAATCTGCCTACCAGGTATTCATCTGGCTAGCGTCCTTAGTCTTGTCAGCTTCAGCACATTAGTTTGCTGGTTTTGTATCCCCTGTTTGGGGATAAAAAACAGCTTCTAAGGCACAGCTGAGAGGAAGCAGCAATGAGAAAAGCAGGCAAATCACGGGGGAGATCAGGCAAATCAGCGCCTAGTTAGGGCTGAAAAAAAACTTCTAAAGAACAGCTGACAGTCGGAGCAAAGCATGGAGATTGCTTCACTCGCTAACGCCTCGTTAAAGCACAGCAGAGAATCAAGGGAGCAGGCAAAGCTGGGAAGATCGCTTGCTCGTGCCTCGTTAGCTCCTCATTAGGCCTGAAAAAAAGCTTTGAAAAAGCTACATTTGGAGTATAAGACGCACCCAAATTTTCAGCCTCTTTTAGGGGGAAAAAGTTGCATCTTACACTCTGAAAAATACAGTACTTGGATTTCTTGGATCCTAGTTACTTATTTTTTTCTTCAATATACTAGAGAATGCTGGAATTAGGCGCCCTTTGTTTTATGTAATTCACAGTTCTTTCTATTTTCTCAAAGAATCTGATACTAATTCAGAAGGGTCTGACACGGAAGGGTCTGAAGATGACGAGGAAGAAGATGACAAAGATCCAGATGAGTCAGAATCTGATACCGAGGGAGAAAAATCTACAATTAAATTGAGCAAAACCCCTTCTTCCACTAAAAGCTCTTCTATCAGTCTTGCCACTTGCTCAACACCACTTAATCTTCAAGTAGCTAAGACACCCAGTTCTGCTCCAGCTGCATTATGCCCTGAGTCCCCCTCACCAGTATTTGTAGGAACGCCATCATCTGGACTTGCTTCAAGCACTCATTGTGGTATAGCATTTATTTATTATTCGAAAAGATTATTATATGATCTTTGGTTGAAATCAAAAAGGTGTTATAACTGATCAGTTTTCAAATCTGGCTTGTTTTATTATAATTTTTGACTTTACAGATTTTTCTTTGTGCCTGGGTTGGGGAACAGCTCTTTCCGGGAAACTGGTAGTCTTCTAGATATTGTTGGAATATAATTTTCAGTATCCTGACAGATAGGGATGTTTTGGGCTTTAACATATGGAGGGCTCTACTGCTGTTAGATATATGAATAGCAAAGAGTGACTTGCACTACATTATTTCTACTTGAAATCTGCCTTACATAAATTGTGGCTTCCAAGGAAAAACAACAGAATTATCCCCTGGCATAACTTGTCTAGAAGGTGATAAAAAAATGAGAAAATGAATATTCCATAAGGGTAGTAGAACCTGAAATTCACACATTTGCTTGCACTTTGCTGGGCACCCTGACTCTATTACAAAACCTGGACAAGTAGACCGATCAGTTGAAGTAGACTAAGTTCTATCCATTAGTTGAATATTATCCATGGTATATGCAGAATCATTTTTTCTCCAAAATTTGTACGACTCAAAGGTGAAATTTATCAAAAATATATAAGTTCCGCTGACTCAAGATAAAATAGGTGCTTAATAGATTAAAAAAAAACGTGTCTTTATGTCTGTTTATATGTTACTGGTTTCAACAAGACCACCTGGGGATAGTTGTGTTCAACTGTTCATTTCTTAATTCAGACTAATCATATTATCAAAGAACATTGGTCCTAATCTAATAAAAAGGCAAGCATGCTGTTTCCATTTATAGGTATTAAAATTATAGTTCTCATTTTAATAAGATTTTAAAACTTAATTGAAGTTTCACCCTGCCTTCCAGCTAGCTAAATGCCCAGATATTTCTCTTATATCCAGGTTTCAACTACATGTATAGGTTGTCCTTCACATATGATTACAATTGTGAGCAGGATTTTTATAACTAAACAAAGCAGTTGCTAAGTGAGTTGTCCTTAATTTTGCGACCTTTTTTTTTGTGCCATGGTTGTTAAACGAATCACTGCAGTTGTTAAGTGAATCATGCAGTCATTAGGCAAATCCAGTGTCCCCCACTGACTGATGATATCGCAAATGGCGATCATGTGACCCAGGACACTCGAATCGTAGTAAATATATGCTGGTTGTCAAGCACTTGAATTTTGATCACATGACCATGGGGATGCTGACATTGTAAGGATGGGGACTAGTTATAAGTCATCTTTTTAGTGCTGTCATAACTTTGAACGATTGTTAATCAAATCATCGTAAATCAAGGACTACCGTAATCCCATTCCTTATCATTTGTCAGCAAATAACTGTTTCAGCATACTGCATGTTATATAAATCTTTCATCTAGTAGTGCTACTCCTATCACTTTGCAAAGGAGAAGTTTTTTTTAAGTGGGTATAATTGTTGGTTTACTTTTAAGTCAAAAATATAAAATGGAGAGCCTGCCAGGCTCAATATGAATTGCATGAATTGTTGCATATGAGGAAAAGATTAGAACAAATGTGTATTTAACTTAGTATTCTATGGTTGATGAGATGATTCTAGTAAGCCCACAATCAGTAACTCTCATTGACTCATTTTCCTCCAGCGATTTAGAGTTAACAGGCTTAAAGTTTTTACTAATGGGGATAATCTAGTACTAGTATCCATTTATAGCCTTATTCTCCATGAATTGTTTAATCCTCTTTTAAAGCCATCCAAATTGGTGGACCTCACAGAGGAATCTGTCATACCGTGTTAGATTACCAATCATTTTGGCTAAGATTTATGTACAGCTTTCCATGATTTCAGAAATCATTTTCTCCTAGCCATACTTAGAGATGATGGGAGTTGAACAGGGACTTTCAGCATGCAAAGCTGGGATACTACCACTAAAATGAGGACTTGGGCCATATCTGCTTGCAAAAACATATTTTAATAATTTTACACAACATTTTTTTCTAGTGAGTATCCAATTTAGCAATTAGTTGTCAATGCCTATTCCTAGGAGTGAAAAAATGGCATAGAAAAAATGTTAAAAGCCTGAGGTATAGGCCTCTGAAATATTCATTTTTTGTGAAAGTAAGTTGAATAAGATACTTCATGATTCAGCAGTAACACAAATTTGAATTAGTCCTGGAGTTCTCATGGACTGGCACATTATTGGGAGATAATGTCCCTCACTTCCATTCAGCTGCATTATATGGTTTAATATTGTAATCAGTAAAATAGTAAACTTGTACTCCTATTGATTTTTATAGGATATGGGAAATGTTACGGTAGCAAATGAAAATGATCAGCTTCTAATTTCTGTTTGTCAACTAGTTTTAATTTCTGTATGTTTCATTATAAATTGACTTTTTGAATTCTACTTAAGGTTCTTCAAAAAGGCGACGAGTTACAGATGAACGGGAATTGCGCATTCCTCTGGAGTATGGGTATGTGTAAATAAATTTGAAATTAAATTTTTGCAGCCTTTATTTGTTGTGTGCTTTTACCATTCTAAGAGGGAATTATTTTAAGATGTCAGTCTGAGTTTAGGTTTGATGAAAGAGGAATAAAATATTGATTTGTGCTATATCTTGTTAAGTTTTTTTTTATTTTGAAAATGTAGTGTTATGATTGTCAATCCTGAAGATGGAATTCTAAGTTGCTGTTGCCAAAGGCTGATATTTGCAATCTATTATTAAACAGGAGGCACTTGTGGAAGAGAATTTATGGGTGGGACATTGTTTAGTTTCATTTGAATTTTGGATCTCTCTCCTCTCAGTATCAATTTGCTAGTTAACCAAGACTAGATTCACTTTGGAAATCTCTCTGCTAGAGAATAGACCATCCTTAATTTTTCAAGCCTCCATTTTTCAGATACCCTAAACTAGGGTATTGCATTGCTAAGTGTCTTTGCGTCGTACTTCTTTCTTCACTTGGCAATGTACTGCATACCATATTTTCTTCTTTCTTGAATTCCAGACTAGATCTTGGTTCAGAATCAATTTGTAACAACCCATCTTTCTATACAGATTCCAAGTGCAATCTGAATAAGAATAGCAATAGCACTTACACTTATATATTGCTTCACAGTGCTTTACAGCCCTCTCTAAGCAGTTTACAGAGTCTGCATATTACCTCCAACAATCTGTGTCCTCATTTTACTGACTTTGGAAGGATGGAAAGCTGAGTTAACTTTGGTCAGTACAAAATTCCAGGTTGTGGGCTGAGTCAGCCTGCAATATTGTATTCTAACCACAGCACCACCACAGCTCATCATCAGCTCATCATCAAGCCCAGTCCTTCCTTATCTTGAAAGTTAGTTTTACCCTACCGCTAAGATTTCTGATGTACTTCCTTCAGTGTCAGCTTAATTTTTTTGCATATGATATTTTTATCAAAATGTCAGTTACAAATAAGACTTGGGAAATTTCAAAGGACCTTCATTATTTCATACCAAAATTGTGTTTGTTTTGTTTATGCATTTATACTATTAGATTTATATTCCACCATCCTTCTAGATCAGGGGTGTCAAACTTGATTTCATTGAGGGCCACATCAGGGTTGTGTTTGACCTTGGGGGACCGGGGTGGGCGTAGCCAGCATGATGTCACTCGTGTTGGGGGCGACTCTGGTGGCCCGAGCACTCTGCCAGCAAAAACAGGCTCCCTAGTTCCGTTTTTGGCTGCGATGGCCTCTTGCAACCCTCTGCCAGCAAAAACAGAGCTCGGGGAGGCCATGTGCGGCCCTTACGAGCTCTGTTTTCGGCTGGGATGGCCTCCTGCAACCCTCTGCCTGCAAAAACAGAGCTTGGGAGCTTGGCCGTGCACAGCCTTCGCAAGCTCTGTTTTTGCGGGCAGATCTACTGGAGGCTGGTCCTTCACTATTTCCAGGGCAGCCCCATTGGCCAGATCTAAGCACACCGTGAGCTGAATCCGGCCCCTGGGCTTTGAGTTTGACAGCTCTGCTCTAGATGTTCAAGGCATTAAACATAGCATCCCTTCATCCCATTTTGTCCTGCAACAACCCTGTGGCCCAATGTAATCCATTGAACTTTCATGAATGAGGGTGCACTTGAATTTGAGTCTCCAAAGTCCCACTCTAAAACCTTCATGACCTTCCTTTCCTCTAGCTCAGTACCAGTTACTCTTGACTCCAAAGAGTTGTTCCATGTCTACTCAACCGTGTCCATACTTATGAAGTAAATCTTCTACATTCTAGAAAAAACTTACTTCCAAATATGTAGACAATTCCTTTCCTAGTTTGTTAACACAGAACTATATTTGCAGGTGGCAAAGGGAAACAAGAATAAGGAACATCGGTGGCCGCCTTCAAGGAGAAGTAGCATATTATGCACCATGTGGAAAGAAGTTAAGGCAGTACCCAGAAGTTGTAAAGGTATATTTTAGACATTATGCTTTTGTGTATGTATTTAGCATGCATATTTGTGTTTAAATGGAATTTTTTTTTCTTCCTGTAAAGTTCTTTGATACAAAATGGCCTGCAATGTGGAGGCTAATGATCCTTAACCTGTCTCTGAATTCACCTACTGTAAAGTCATAGTCCCCTGCTAGAATATGCACAGTATTTGAATTCTCTAATGTTAGCTGTACATCAAAGCTGGGTTGTGATGACTTAAAACCTGAAGTGGAAAAATATGTGATTTTTTCAGTATCTCAGCCGAAATGGAATAATGGATATCTCAAGGGACAATTTCAGCTTCAGTGCAAAAATAGGAGTGGGTGACTTCTATGAAGCCAGAGATGGACCGCAGGTATCCACTTTTTAAAAAAGTAAAGTCTTTGATCCGAGGAGTAGTACCATAAATCTAAGTGATACACACACACACACACACACTACACATACACTACACTACACTACACACACACACACACACACTACACTCTGGAACATTGCTATTGGTAGTTATTCATTCTTAGACCAGTACTTATGATTTTATTGTCGAGATGGTGAGTGGACTGAGCACATGTTCAGGGACAGTGCTGAAAAACCTTCATAATTTCATGTTTTGACTTTGCTAAGCTAGTAAGTGTCTTGTTGAACTCAATTTAGTATTGTTCAAATTGCAGTCAATACCATTATTCGATATTACTAGTCTGTAATGCTCAGTATATTCCACTGCTCTAACGATAGGTGGATGGGTGGGCAAGCAGGTTAGGAAATAACTCCTGTGGTTAAAATGTGTATCTAGGGCATCTGTAGCCCTAGACTATTGAGATTCATCAATAGACACCACTATTCCATCTATTATAACACCAATGTTGGTATATTCCTTTCAACATTTGTGAAAGCTTTGTGTCTGTGTTAGACTAGTGGCAATTATATATGGTTAACAGTTGTGTCTCTGATATTTTTATCTTAGATATTTAGTAACCTGTGTGGTGTTAACTCAGATATGAAAGACAGGTGTGTTTGTTGCATACATGAGAAACTGGGCAAAGTATAGGCAAGTAAGTTGAAAGGGCAGTCAGGGACACTATTGTGGAGATTATTTTCTAAAGTCACCATGCTCGGTGATAGATGACTAAATGCAGTCATCCTGTGCAGGTTTATATAGGAGCAACTCCTAAAGAGGTCAATGAGACTTTTTTAAAACTATATCAATATACATTGTTTAAGAATTTACAAAGTGATTTCTTTCTCGGTTTATTCCATGTCTGATTTTTTTGGATTTTTACCCAGGAAACTTTGCTTATTCTTAATATTCCCTGCCTTAGTATCCTTCTTCATATTACATCACATGCTATCTGATATATTCCTATGTAAGAAGTAGCATTCTTCCTCTTTGATTTCAATGTACAATCTATTCTTCCTCAATAAGTTTAATAGTTACAAATCAGATATGTGTAGATATTTGCCATATACTCCAAAAATGCTTTCCAAAACATCTGGAACTATTCTAAATGGTTATTGCACCATGTATCTACAAGCCTGGTGGCTCAGCAGACTAAAGCATTGTGATTAACACCAGCTGTCTGTAATTACTATAAGTTCGAATCTCACCAGGCTCAAGGTTGACTCAGCCTTCCATCCTTTCTAAGGTAGGTAAAATGAGGACCCAGTCTGTGGGGGCAATAAACTGACTTGGTATAAATATACAAAAGTATGAAGGCTATTGCTTAACGCATTGTAAGCCGCCCTGATTCTCCGGAGAAGGGCGGCATATAAATCAAATTAAAAAAAAAAAAGCCTACAAAAAGAGGGTATTTGCGAAAAAATCATAACACTCTAGAGCCAAATACATAAGAAAATGGTTCTGCTTGAATGTCTTGTCCAGTAGAAAGTTTATTTATGTAAAAAGATATGTCAATAATGCAGGTCATTATTGTAGATAATGGATAGTAACAGAAGAAAGATTTGCACAGTATTCATTTCTGTGAAAAATTCTGGCAGTTTCAAAATTGGAATGTCAGGGAAAGGAGCAAGTTAAACTTTTCCCCCCTAACATTTTATTTTCATTTTTGAAGAGACCATTTTTGTTTATTTATTTGCTTGCAACGAGGTGCATGCATGCATGTAAGCACATTCCCAATTAAACAAGGAAAAAGTACCCTTTGCTTCTTAAAGGATTAGAATGGATTGCTTTGATCTTGAGTTATTTTTAATGATAATGGCTTTAGATATTTAGATAAAAATATCTGCAATACTGTACAGATGAAACTCTATGACTGTTCCCTCCCATCAGCAAAGCCTGTGAGAAGTATACATTTTTGATGGAGTATTTTCAGAATCTTTATCAAGCTATAATTCCCAGGATTATGGGAGAAAGCCATTCTATTGATATGATCAGGTTCTTAATATAATGCAGGGGTGTCAAATTCACAATGACACATCGTCACATGACGTATTGCAACTTCTTCCTCCTTCGCTAAAATGGGGGTGGGGATGGTCAGCATGTGATGCATCTGGCCCGCAGGCTGCAAATTTGACACCCTTGGTATAATGGATTCCCCTGAGAGATTAAGTAGACTATGGTAGAGTGAGCAGTTTACAGAATCTTTAGTGAAGTTATAGACCCTATGTCAGAAGTACAGTTCCTGATGTAACCTGCAAAAATCTACAACAAATGGAAATGGTGTAATGATAAGTGACAGTTAGACAGTTTGATGTATACAGAACCCTGATGTGGGTTTGTCAGCATACAATTTTGACCATACAACCATTTCTCTCAGATTTCATACTTTCATATTACGTTGCACAGATGGTACTCCTTTAATCCTTTCCGTCCATTATTTCTTACATAACTCCTAAACCCTGTACTGCTCTGAGTCTTTCTCAAAATGCCAAAATATCTCAGTAACCTTATTAAACTGAAATCACAACTTCCAATTGTTTTACCATTTTTGCTGAAATTATAACTGTTTCTCCCCTGCTTATTATTTCTCTTGCTTATTATTACCTCTTCAGAAAATTGAATTGCTATTGCGCAAAATTATTTTTTGATTATAAACATCGTATAGATTTCTGCCATAGTTCTTATTGCTGGATATTTTTGCATTATTGGAAAAAAGTCACATAACTCCATTGAAACTTCATTATTATGCTGGTATTAAGCGCGGGAATAAATTTAGAGAATTTAGATTTCTTGCTAGGCTTAACTGTCCGTTATAGAACTTTAAACTGTCGCTTTCTTTGTCCAGTTCTCGGTACAGTATGTTTTTGATTTACATAGTCAATTTAAAACAATTTCCAGTTAAGCAAACCAAATAAACCATTTGATTGTGCCAAGTGTTAGTTTTGAATTCACCTTTGTCTTCATTTTGGGTGTTAGCAATTGGAAGAGTAGAAGCATTTTTATATTATAGTTAGTGTGGATCTTATATAAGCTACAGAATAAATAAGGTAAGTAACTCTTCCCTGATAGGATTTTTTAAATTACAATATGTGTGCTTGAGATAAATTCAATTTAGAGCAAGGATGAATTTGAAAATTCAGAATAGCACCTTTGGTGTTACGTTTGCTAGTATAAATAATGCTTTTTCAATGTGTTTTTGTATATGTCTATAACAGCCTTAATCTGTAAGCTCTAAATTTATCGCAATTTTAAATGTCTTTCTAATCTGGTTCTGTTCTGATATATTCAGCAGTTATATTCATCATCCCCATTTAGCATGCCACTGATAATGTGGCTGAATATAATAGAAGTAGTAGTTCAAAGCATTAGGGAACAATGGATTGGGGAAGGCTGTTTTCTTTATACCAATTAAACTAAGCCAGCTTGCTATTCTTAAAACACTAATATGTTCTGCATCTGTTACACTGTCATCTGTAAGGACTTGATTATTTCGGTTTTATGCAAGTTGTTGTACTTATTTTTAAGTTTCATTCAATAATTAATTTAATCAATCTTAGATCACCCTAATGTATTTAATAGTACATTGAGAAAAAAAAGTCTTGTTAAATGACTGATATATCTAGGTCATGATTTCTGAGGCAGAGGTGTGCCAAGGTTTCAAGCAGAAGTCTTTCCAGCCTTCTCTATGGCATCCAGGGATTCTACATTTTCTAGGTAGAGCTTGTGCTCCAACACTGAGCTATTAAGACCTATTAAGATATTTCTAATTGAAATATCTGGATATTATTTTCTGAACAGGCCCACGTGTAGCAATCCAGTAAATGATCCTTATGAAAACAGAATCTTTCCCATCCCCATCTACATTGTTACACCTATAGAAATCTTGGTGAATTAGTTGTGTTTATTTGATCCAGATGGGGTTAGAATTCAAGTCTATTATAGTTAATTTTCTAATTCATCTAGCAAATTTATCTAAATTCTTGTTAGACTCTTATGAGAAACAGATTGTGCTCATTGTCCCTCAAATCAATAGTCTATTAAGAGAGCGGGGGGGAGGGAGGGAGGGAGAGAGGGAGGGAGGGGAAGGTTGAAATTCAATTCTATTTCCATTTATGTAAAGGACTATGATCCAAAGGAGATTCCCGTGGTCCATTGCTTTTCAAGAGCCTTCTGGAGTAGCTTTCAGAGTATTTGGGGAGTATCCGCAAAAATCCTCTCACCACTACTTTGCCGAAAAACATTTCATGACCAGATTTCCATTTTCACAAATTCTGAATTGAGCAATACATATATAGCAGGATGGTGCATTTCCATGTGCAGAGATAATTAGAAGAGCATTTATTATGTGAGTCTTGACATGTAGTTTGAAGTGTTACAAATAAGACACATATTGACCAACTCATTGATAGGCTTGAGGAAACAAAGAGAAAAAAAATTCAGAAGATACTAGATTACAGTACAATGTCTGATTAGGTAAACATAGTACAAGACCTGTTTGACAAATTAAGTGGAAGATACTCCTAAAATTGAAATGGATGGTAGGAAGCCAAGCTTCCATTTCTGCAAGTCAAAAAATGTTTTAAAACTATGGAGCATTACAAAATAGTTTCAATGGATAACTCAATAAATATTCTAATCACAAGCAGAAAAATCAGATGCGTAATTGGATATATTAGGGTCATTTATTTATTTACAATTTGATTCCTGCCTCATCTTTCTTTTCTGGCAAGTACTCAAGTCTCAAATATATTTACAGTCATTTAGAAGTAATCCCATCGAGTTTGGGGAATTGAGCTCTAAGGCTACAATCCTAAGCAACCTTACCGCTGGGACTTACTTGCAACTGTCAGCGTAATTATAGATTTGTATTAACAAACACTTCTTTTAGTATTTTTTTTCTCTTAGGCAACTTGCAATTTTCATAAAGATGTCACCACTTTTTCAAGAAAAAGGTCATTCTTCATATTTTCCTTTTCATCAAGTCCAGCCAGCATAATGGCTATTCCATTTTGCTGGTGATATACCAGAACCCACATGTCTGTCAAATAGAGCAGTTTATCAGAATTTTGGAAGATCCAGATTTTAAGAAAATCCTGATTCTGTATTCACTGGAGTTCCATCAATTTATGGGTTTGGTTTCTAAAAGGAAATCGAAAGTCTTATCACCCCTCAGTACAGGTACATGTTGTCTTTGGGTATATATGGATGGGCAATCATATTTCAGTTGTTTATTGTGATATAAACAGAAAGAAAAGAGATCAAGACAGCTGTGGACTGTGTGTAGTTTGGTACTCTTCAATTTTCTCTCTGCTGAAAGGACAAATTCTAGTCCATTTACTATTACTTCATTAATTTGCTAATTGAATCACTCCAAGCTTACAGTTCTAATACTTACAGATATAGACATATGCTTCAATGCATATATATATATATGTATTGAATTTTAATTTTGTTTTGGGTTTTTTTGTGTTTATAATTACTTTCTGTGAAATATATTAATTACAAGGGGATGCAATGGTGTCTGCTGAAAGGAGAGGATGTCCTTCCCCGCATCAGAGCAATGGAAGGTCGTAGGGGCCGGCCACCAAATCCTGATAGACAACGTAGCAAGGAAGAATCAAAAATGAGACGTCGCAAAGGTCGACCGCCAAATGTTGGTACCACTGAATTCCTTGACAATACAGATGCTAAACTCTTACGAAAGTTACAAGCCCAAGGTAAGTATTTTATTACTGATTTTATTATTATTTTATACCTGTCTAAAATTTCTGTATATATATAAAAAAGAGGCTATGGTGCCTTCCTTGAATTCTCACCAGGAGTCAGCATCTGGTTGATATTGTGTGAACTTGGAAGCTAAGCAAACCAAGTTTGGTTAATGCTCAGATGAGAGATTATTGGGATATCAGGACTATATAGGCTAGCCTGAGAAGTTGTGTAACACTCCAGGAGGCAGTGCATAGGAGGCAGTGCAAAGACTTGCAGAATATCCTGTTTTCAAGGGGAAAATGTTGCCCAGATAAGTCATCAGCAGTTGAGCTTGACTCAAACAGGACTTTATTTACACACACACACACACACACACACACACACACGAACATAGAACCACTTCCTTGCTTTGGAAAATGGGATTAGGCAGTTCAATTTAGATTCTTTAATACATACCTTAACTTAATGTAAGATATTAATGTAGCTTAATATTTCACAATAATGATTCTCACAAACAACTCTTTGGATTTGAAAAAGTCTCCTTTGATGTGCATACATAACATCTGTCAGCAAATCCTTAAAGTAACTGTGGCTTATCTCAGGACCATACTCGGCAGCTCCCAAGCAATCCCAAAATTGTGCCTTCAGCTCAAGGCGCTACAACAGGTGCTGCACGGCTCTAATATTTGCTTACAAGTTGGTAGTTTGCTTGATTACAGTTCTATTTTTATCTTTTCTCCAATATGTTTGGCAGTGTTAATCCCTTTTATGCAACTCTTTTTTTCCTTCTGTTACTAAATTTATAAATACACATTTGTTCCGTTTCTAATTAAATCTCCTTTGCCACTTTTCACAGGAGGAAAATGACTGCAAGTATATAACAAACGATACTCGCAATTTTCTCTTTTAACTTTTGAATATTTTTTCTATATTTTTAACATATTATCTGTAAAAGGATCTTTTGTTTTGATTATATTCTACTACAGGTTTGTGCATCTCAGAGGAGAAGGAGCCAGGTTAATTACATTGAAATGAATACCTTAAAGATAATCATGGGCTGAGAAAAAATAGCTGGTCTAGTGATCGCTAGTGCTGGAGCTGGCAATGTCACTAGCCACTTTGTCAGCTAGTGACGAGGCAGTGACAATGTCACTAGTCACTAGCCACTTTGTCGGCTAGTGACGAGGTAGTGCTGGAGCTGGCAATGTCAGTGAGGCCTGGAGGTATTCAGCAACTTATTTTTCAGGGTGGAGGAAGCTGTGAAAAGTTAGGTGATGGCAGCAGATTCTTCCTGGCAGCAATAATATTTGGTGGCTGTGGATTTGTTAAGGTTTTGAAAAAACCAGCGGGCCACAGAAGGGTCCTTGGCAGCTGCACGTTGTGCCATCCTGTTCTAGTAGTAGTTGTGGCAAATTGGATTTGCCCACCTGCACATGTGGAGTAATAATAAAACCAGTTTGGATAGATAAAGGATTTCTACAGTCTGTTAAAGATATGCAATACATGACCTATCTTCCTGCATATTTGTAAAATATGCAAATTCTTATGAAAACTTGCTTTCCTTGGCACAAAGCGTCACTTTTGACCATTTTAATGGAAAAAGTTTTAGTATTATTACACTGAACTATTAAAAATTGCCTCCTTAAGGATGAGGAGAAGCCTTAAGCAGAATTTTGACAGCCTGAAAAACCCCGTAAGTCCTTCCTAAGGCTGCATTTGCGTTTGTATTTTCTCCTGGCTTTTTAACCCCAATGGACAGTTGGGGTCTGTAGGTCTGCAAAAGGATAAAGGGTACCTTCAAATCTTAGATCTCGAACTCTTGGCTTATGAGCTCTTTTCAAGGGAAAAGAATGGTTCTCAGCCATATTTCTGCTGCTCGTGTGTTTGTAGATATGTCTCCCAATGAAATCAACGCTGCAGAGCTTGGTTAAATCTTGTAACACTTAGGGGAATAGTGCCTGATCTAGCCTCTGGCACATTCTTCAGAGCACGTGCCAGTGGCCTGGATGTTCTCACTTCAGTAGCCTCTGATTCCATAAATTGGCACCTACGTTACAGTTTCAGAGGATATATCTATGGGTAAAAATCCTCTGCTTCTAATTGTGGTTTATTTTGTTTTTGTAAGGTAGCTTGTCTTGGCCACTGAATTTTGCTGTGGGAAAATAATAGATTCAAACTGTTACATAGCAAGAAAGAATTCTGCTCAGTGTAGTTTCAAATTATATTGGGAATAATCGTTGCACATCGTTCTGCACTTCTCAATCCTTAACTCAAATTATTGTGTTCATTTCTGGGAATCACTGTTGAAGATTCAGAGATAACATGAGTGTGATCAAGGGACTAGAAACTAAGCCCTATGAAGAGAGATGGAAGGAACGGGTATGTTTAGCCTTGAAAAGGATACAATACTAGTTTTCAATTACCTGGGATGGTGTCACAGAGTCAAAAGTCAGAATTTGCTCTCTTTGATTCCAGAGAGCAGGTTCAGAATAATGGAAGGCAGTGACAGGAAGGAAAATTTCACTACAGGTCAACTAAGCTGAATTGTAACCTTTTGACCTGCAAGTCAAAAAAAAAAAAGGCTCCAGTGATCTTCCAGAATCTGAATGTCAATCCATATTATTTTAATATTGTTTTAAATTACTCAAGGAGAACAAAAAGAAAAGAAATGATGGTTTGAGATACATCTGCAGTTTCATACTTTCCCTGGGGTACTAACAAAATAGCAAATATTTGTATGAAATCATATTAAGGATTTCCTCAGTGCTGAGTTGCCTCTTTTCCATTTGTTTTCATCTCTCCATTTGTCCAGCTGTCCTTGTGTCAATAGGCAATCTTTATTATACTGCAAGCATTTCCCCTTTGTGTTCCAGAAATTGCTAGACAAGCAGCACAAATCAAGCTTTTGAGAAAAATTCAGAAGCAAGAGCAGGCCCGAGCTGCTAAGGAAGCAAAAAAACAGCAAGGTCAGTATTACACATCTTTTTAAGAACCTTACAGCTTTTGAAACCATAGATACTACGTTTCCATTATCCAGACTGTTATTTACTACCGACACATTTTTGTCTTATTCTTAGCTATAATGGCTGCAGAAGAAAAAAGGAAGCAAAAAGAGCAGATAAAAATAATGAAACAGCAGGTAACTTATGTCTTTCAGGTTGCAACTAGTGCAAATAGTGCAAAATGTACTATTTTAGTGGTGTGTGTGTGTGCGTGTGTGCGTTTGTGTACCTGTAGTGGGGCTACCACTTGAAAACTCATTTTGCTTTGCTCGAGCTCAGCTGGATAATTTGATGATCCATAACACATTATGGAAAATAATGCATTTCAAGCATGAAGATGTGCCATCATCTGCAAATTCTATACATAAAGTTGCGTTTAAAGGGAAAAAGCAAAAAAAAAAAGAAAAAGAAAAAAAGAGGAAAGGTTAAAAAAAAAGAGGGAATGTACAATCATGAGTATCTGTCCACTAATACACTATCAACCTTGGGCATAAGAGAATATTTTGTTCTATTTCTCCTGCCCTGCCCTTCCAGGATCGATTGGGGAGAATTCAGAAGCCTTGTGTTTATGGCCGCTTGCAGTGTCCCTTGGTCAGATGACCATGATTTACAATGTTTTTGCCGAAAACATTGGTGTTTGCTATTGATTTTCAGCAAAAACACTGGCATTTGTTTAATGACCACAGATTCACCTAACAACCATGGTGATTCACTTACCAACAACTATGAAAAAATCAGGTTGGTCACATGAAGATCCACTTTACACTGTCATAACATAATTGGCAGACTCCATTATGATTGTAAGATGAGGATTGTTTGTACATCTTAGATGAGGCTTGTCCAACCCCCGGCCCATGAGCCACATGAAGCCCTGAATAGCTAGTAATGCAACTCCACAAGATCATAAATGTTTAACAGTATTATACATTAACTATATTATATACTTTATATATATCTTCACTCAATGCAGCCCAAGGCAATCCAAAACGTTGCACACCTATATCTTAGGGTTGGTTTTTTTTGGTGTTGTATACAATGATATTTTATTTTGTAGAAATTCTCTCTTAAATTATAAGATAATATTAATTTCAGTCCTTTTAACCACATATACTGCTCATCCTATTCTTAAATTTATTGCACAGAATTTATTTTCTTTGTCCATTATATTCGCCATTAATTCCCAGTTATTGCCATCAGCTCTTGAAGCTGTGGAATGCCAGAGAACTCAGCAGCAACCTTTGGGAGGTCGGGATCTTCATACAGAGACACAAATTGAAATGAAGAAATTTACAATACATTCTTGCTCAGAAGCAATTCCCTCTGTATTTGTGGTAGCTTGCTTCTATTAAGAATTCAGTCCCAGCGTATTATAGAAAGGTGGTAGGAACTGCAATGATTTTAATAAAATTGGTCAATAATGTGGACTTAAATTGCTGTGTGTTCTGCTGAGTATATAGGACAGAGGTCTTCAAACTTGGCAGCTTTAAGACTTGTGGACTCCAACTCCCAGAATGCCAAGTTTGAGGACCCCTGATATAGGGAAAACAAAATTCTTAGAAGTGCTTGTTTATCAGTATTGGAATACATGTTATTTCAGCAGCCATTTGTTTTAGGCCAAAATTGAGACTTTTGAGGCGCAGGTGAACCATAGAAAAACATTATTTTTAAGCATCTGGGCCGTTTTCTTACTAACTTTGATTGTAGCTCGCAGAAGGTCCTCATTCAATGGTACCACAATGCCTGGAAGTCCCCAACCACCTAGAAAAGGGCTGCAGTCTTAACATTGCATTATTTGGCAGATGTCATCGCATGATCTGGTATTGCATGTGAAATCATTGTGGCTGGCCTCTTCCAGGGGAATACGATGGAATAATAGCAAGCAGTGAGTGTACAGGGGAGGCTTGACCTGAACTGGATGAGTCTGCGTGGAAATTCATCTCAGCTATGGCAGCAGGGGGGATGACCCATTATCACTGCTGCTTCAAATGAATGAAAGCCTTTCTTGTTGCAGGAAAAAATTAAGAGAATTCAGCAAATCCGAATGGAAAAAGAACTCCGAGCTCAGCAAATATTAGAGGTACGACCAACTTTTAATGGCAAAGAAAAAGAAGGGCTCTTGCAAGAATTTTACAATTTTGTATTAGGATTGTATGCTATTGCAGATATTTCAGTCCATAGATTAAAGTGTGGCTCCCAAGCTGTGAATTTTTATTTTTAAATGGATATAAAATCACTTCACAGAACAATTAATATGTACAGGAATTTCTAGAAGAAAATTATTAGACTGTTGCCAACTTCCCATTAACATTCAGAGGAATTATCTTCTTATACTTAAAAGAGTAACGCATTTAATAAGTTATAATACACTTTAATAAACTGGGCTTGATTTTATCAGGGGCATCAGGTTCACCAGAAACATCCGATGAAGTGGATTGTACCCTTATGAAATCTTATGCCACAATAAATACATTTATGTTCAGGATGCAGTAGGTAAACTCACTCATGTTCCGGTGTACACAAACACACGCATGCACACAAGGACCCTCCATGGTTTTTAAAAATAATTTTTAAGTATAATCTTTATTAAAACTAATTAGCTAATATGAACTAATAGATAATAAAAAAAGGAAAAAGAAAAAAGAAAGCAAGGGGTAAAGAAAAAGTGGAAGAAAAGGAAAAAGTTAAAAAAAATTAGTGAAAGAAAGTATAAAGACATGCCTTCCGGAATTCTTCATAGCAGTTATAAGTACAAATATATTTTGACCTTTCTCTCCAAATTTATATCATAATATTCATCTTTCTATACACTATCCTGTCTAAATATCAAAACCATAAATCACAAGTTATTTTTTTCCATTTTTACGCAAAAAAAAAAAAAGTCCACAAGAAGCTTCCAGTCAGCAATAAATGTAGATAATGTCGCGTGTCTTATCAAAGAAGTCAATTTATCCAGTTCAGCAAAATCTGTCAGCCAACCATTCCTCCATAGTGGGTAATGTCAAATCTTTTCATCTCTGTGCATACAATAATCTTGCTGATGGGAACATATATTGAAATAATCTTCCATGGCTTTTTTTCTAACTGTTTAACCATCAATCTTAAGAGGAAACGTTTTGGCTTCAATTAAATATTAATCTTTAAAATTCTCTGTATCAAAATATGTATTTCGATCCATAACGATTTAGCTTTTTTTTTAACCAAGCGTGATAAAATACCTGTTCGTGTTGTTCACATTTCCAACGTACATTTGAAGTGCCTTTATGTATTCTATATAATTTTTTCAGGCATCATGTACCAATAGTACATCATTTCTCTTTCTCAAAATTCGCTTTGAAAACATAGCACAATATAAATTTCAAACCTTTTAAACACATAATTGACCTATCTGCATAACCAAAATGCTTAGCCTACTTTATCGTACGTTCTTTAACCTCTTCTTCCTGTGTTTCAAATTTCAATAAAAGTTTATACATTTTAGTAATTTTCTTAATAAATACAATTACATGTTCATCATCTGTACACAATAGTATTTCAAATTCTGACTTACAAATTGTGAGTCTATACGAGAAGTCTTCTTATCCATTTTAAAACTTTCAGGTAATTAAATGGAAGAATCATTAACAACTACATATCCTTTTTCTATTAATTGTTCTCTTGATTTGATCTTAAATGCCTTGATAATTTTCCAAAAAGTGCCAGTATGTCAAACATTTATCTTTGTCTGCCATTTCTCTTTTGTAATATGCTTCTTGAGCCGAGATCCATAAAAGTGCTTTTAAGTACAACCTGAGTTATAGCTATTGCATATTCTCAATATGGTATGCCTAATAAAATAACTTTTAACATCCACATTAACTTTACCGTACCATAAATACCCATACCATCCAAACTGAGGTTGTGGCCTTCTAACCATAAAAGACTCTTCTTTCTCAGCAACATCCATTCTTTCATCCAGATAACAAGCAGCAAAATACAATTTAGACATGGTTGCTCTGATGCATGTTATTACCAGTAATTTAATACTCTCTGAATGGATCCAGAATTATTTTCACTCACTGATACAATTGCTGGAGGAAAGGAGGAGATAGTTTGGCCAGTTCCCCTCATCCTTTTATCCTTGTGTGTCCACTGGGAATGATTGATCTAGAACAGTGTGAAAATAAGCACTACTTATATAGTCCTGTAGATATCGAAAAGCTAAATGGTGAAAGCAGAGAAGGGGAAGACAATTTGACTGAGTCACTAGAACAAACAGAAGTGTATTAAGAAGACTGATACTTGAATAGCATGATTTTAATCTTAAAGAATGTGCATGCTTATACTTCTAAGAGATGTATGAATCTATTTTGTGTGTGTGTGTGTGTGTGCAAAAAGTTGGTTTGTATACATTCTACATATATTGTAACTAAACTAGAGAAAATTGAGATTCAAGATTCCAGTTTCAGGTTTCCATTTCTGATCTTTCTGGTAACATTTTTTTTAATCTCAGTTGTCATACTTGCTGTTTAACCATCAATCGGGGAAAATGTGGTTCTAATAATGTGCCACAGAGATGTTATTTTTTTAAAAATACTGACTTAATTAGATCCTCAAAATTGTACCCACAGATGAGGTTTATCCAGGGAATAAAAAACATCATTCATCATTAGTTGTTCATTTGTTTGTAAACATGCCACTTCAAGCAAAAAGTTTAGAAGTTCAGTAGTGCAGCCATGTTGTAAGATGACATGTTGTTATATATGGTGTTTTTCTTAGACTGTACATATGTAAGTCTTTCCTCTAGAAAAAAAAATCAATTGAATGACTCCTAACACAAAAAAGTACTGAGGAAGAAATCTGTTATGATGTGTACATGGTGTGTAGTATTGTTTCGCACCTTGTGAAGCATGAAGCCTTATTGCTGGTCTGAGATTATTTTCAAGCTGTAGCGTTCTCTTGCATGACCTTGGGACCTGTTTTGCATGCACAGGCTAAAAAGAAAAAGAAGGAAGAAGCAGCAAATGCCAAATTATTGGAGGCCGAGAAACGAATAAAGGTTAGTTTAGAGAAGCATCAGAGCTTTTATTTTCCAACCATTTAAAAAATGCATTGTATGACCATACACATCAAACCTGATAATGTATCCAAATATTTTTTTTAAAAAATCACCACAATTTTATTCTGAATGCTTTGCTCTGTATAGGCATATACATGTGTCTTTCTGTGTTTTGTGTGTGTGCATCTATAGTTTGTAAAAACATAATAGGTTTTTAAGGATATGTTTCTGACATTCAGCTTCCATATATGTATATGTAAGTAGTAATAATGAAGACAATTAAAAGTTCATACATGATCTTTAAAAAAACCCACAAGCCATTAAATAAATATGTAGCTTAACATTTAAATTGAGGCCAGGATCCAAAAAACTATGAGTTACCTTCTGTGCATAGCAGAGTTCCCTTTTGCTATCAATCTCCATCTTCATTGTTATTCTCTAAAAATTCCTCTTTAAGTCTAGAGAATTACCCAGTGTAGCACTGGAGACTCAACAATAGAAGGAAGAGGGGGAAGTGGATTATTTCTCTAGGTTTGAGGCAAATCCGAAACCTGCGTAAAGAACTCTGATTCAAGTTACTGGAGCTGTTCCCAATTTTCCATTTAACTGTTGGAAAGAAGTTAATCTATAGAAAAAGAATCGCATCATGAAAGTCACAAAAGTTTTATTCTGTCAATGCAAGTTTGTTTGGAACAGAACATTCGAATCCTACTTTATTCCCATCAGGTTTGGGATGATAGCTGTACACAACCTGCAGGTCTATGCAGAATATGAGGGCCTTGTTTTTTTCTTATCATGTTGCCTCATTCCTGATTGCGGCATGATCTGATAACCACTGTAGCGCATCTTCCACACATTGTGTTTTTAAGATACTCAACAAGTCATTGCAGGTTATTAGAAAAATAAATCAAAGTGGGATTAAATTTTTAAAAAACCATGAATTTTTACTTTGATCAGTATGTAGAAAAGTCATCTTTGGTTGACAGTAACATTTATCAGATACTTGATTTTTTTTTTTCATATTTCAAGGAAAAGGAATTGAGGAGACAGCAAGCTGTCCTTCTGAAACATCAGGTATGTATTCAGAATTTAATTTAAAGAAACAGAAATTCTATTTTTGAATGAACACCTAAAGAATTTGGAGGAGAAATCTTCAAATGTTCTCCCCTATATGGTATATACTTACTTTAGTTGAATAAGTATAAATATATGTAAACGTTTTTATTTAAATGTTTTCATTCACCTTATGGGTAAACAGCTTTGCTTTGGGATGGGATGGGGGTAGGGAGGAGAGGGGGGAATTATAAAGTGGTTTTTTGACTCTGTGATTTCTGTTTCATAATATTGTGCCAACTCTTTCTACCAGGAGTTGGAGAGGCATAGACTAGATATGGTATGGGTATGTTTACTTTTGTACATCTAACACCGCATTGTGATTTGGTTGTGATATGGTTGTCATAGCAATGCATAAAATGTAGCACTGGCTGCTGTCATATTACATAATGCTGCATGGCTTTCCAGCACAGTGCATTGCATACATCTGCTTGTCTTGTCTGTAAAAGAAAAGAACACAACTTACCTGAAACTTAACTATAAATTGACCCATCTGAGCCACCTGTGAGGCTGTTGCCTTGTTAACAGAATCTTCTTTGCTGTAGTATCAAGTTGGACTGCTGAATGTAGTGAGGGTTCAAATTCATAGTACCCTTACACTTGCTTTTTTGAAGTATAAGTAGGTTATCCATGATTTTCACTAGGCCATTTGTGCACATGATTTGGGAATCCATGTTCAATTTTACTTAACACTAAAATCAAAAAGACGTATCATTTTCAAATTACTTCAGTGTTGTGCAATTGAAAAAAAAACTTGGTTTGAAATTACTAAAGAGCATACAGTCTTTGGGCTATATTAAAATAAACCCATTTTGGTCCCTAGACAAATCTTTGCCATTTTCCCCCCTATTGTGTTCTAGTTCAGGACTAACTCAACATTAATCTAGTCCTGGGTGCAGCTTCTTTGGCTTGCCTTAGAGGAACAACCCAGAGGATTATCTCTTGGCTTTCCTGCTCAAATATGGCTACTTCATCAGACACTAATTTTCAAACCAACAGATTTTATTTTCAGTGATTGGCTGCCAATGTTAATTGTATTCTCAGCAACACCTACCCAAATGAATGAATACAGCCAACGTGTAGCCCAAATGGTTTTTGAATTTTTGTAGTAACTTTCAATTATTTTCCAAAGTATCTGCATTATGGTTTTTTAAAATTTAATTGGCCACTCAGCGAGCGACTGCAAACTTCCTATTACAGCAGATGTAAGGTAACTGACCTGTTCCAGCCAACCATTATGCTTTTTGTTCGGCCAGCTTCTGAAGGAGCCTCACAACTGACCATAAGTAAATCTGTACGCTTCTGTTTTACACTGTCTCCATGTTCATCGCTTTACCTTTTTGCTTTCAGTTGTACTTGTATTTGCTTTCTAAACCTGAACTAAAACATGCACAGACTTGCTATACTTTTTATTTAGCATACACCCTGACTTGTCTGTTAATGCTAAACATGTCCTGTCAAGTTCTGGAATTCTTTTTAATAACAAAAGAAATATAAACTCTTACTTTCAATAGTACTTTGTTCTAATTTGATTTGATTTAATAGGAACGGGAAAGAAGAAGGCAGCATATGATGCTGATGAAAGCTATGGAAGCACGTAAAAAAGCAGAAGTAAGTATTAAAGTCTGATGTAGACTGATTCTGTTTCCCCTCCTTCCTTCCAATATTTTAATTCTTTAGTTTTAATCAAACTTCTTAAGGACAAGTGATAGCTTATCTACAGTCAGTAAATCTTCTTTCATTTTGTCATGAGGTCATTTCATCCTCTTAAATTTTACCTGCAAATGCAGTCTTATTCCCTGCCCTCCTTCCTTAAGTTTGCAGATTTTGCCACCCCGCTCCCGAACCTGGAGCAGAATATTCCCCTCTGTGACTTCTATACAAAAGTCCAAAATAAATGATAATTATAGGTGCTTATTCCTCTACTTGCTTGATCTAATCTATCACATACAAGAAACAAATGGAACTCTGGGTTACATTTGGCATAGCATTTGCATAAAGCAATTTCAGTCAGTGTCGTTTGGTTCCTTGTGGCTGATTTTTTAATAGCTGTTGTAGGGGCCTGACCTGGATTGGGACCAAGACACAGGCTTGTTCAGAATCACAACTGTTTACAGGGAGAGGGAACTCCTATTCATTCCAGTACTGTCAGGTACTGTCAAATATAATAAACATGTATTTCAACTTTAGGCAATATTAGATTTTCTGGAGAGTAATCAGGGATGCTTCAATGAAAATAAGAACTGGAAGGCAATTTAATCATCTCGATTTTTCTGTGTAATGCAACTATAAAGAACTGTTAAGAAGGAAACACTTCTTCAAATTAGCCTTGTCTCATAGTGTCTGTAAAGACACTTCGGTACATTTTTCAGTCATAGTATATCCTGTAAGTAGTGGAATTTCCTGGTGGTTTCCTATCCATATAATAACCAAGACTGATTTACATTATTTTTTTGTGATGAGCGTGCATGAATCTGTCACTTTGTGCGTTATGCTCAAAGACATATTCCAATGTCTGCAATGAGTAAGGATATATGGGGAAGTTGCTTGGAAAACAGTAATGTGAAAAATGTTATCTAAAGGTGAAAATTGGGAAATTACTAACATATCATTCTCTGGATTATTGCTGGTTTCAGAATCTAAAGTATAAGCTCTACAAATATATTTCAGAATTAAGCTGAAATTTAATCAAATGTTTCTCTCAGCATTGCCAGATATTAAGAACTAATAATTACAGATCTGTAATTATGATCATCATACATAGGCTATAAAATAAAGCAAGGGAAATTAGATTCAAATACAGTGTGCAACATAACTGATATATCACTAATACTTTGATTGATTAACATACTTAAAATATTCTCCAATTAAAATCTTAATTTAAAAAAAAGCCAGCAACCAGCTGAAAACATTGAAAGCAAAGATTAATAAATCACTTACAGCTGAAAAGAATCTATATCAATTCTAATTAATTTCAAAGGTAAAAAAACACCTTATCAATAATGTTTATTTTCAAATACTATGAAAGATAAACTTCTGTGAATTAAAGCCTTGATCATTCACAATCTATTGGGAGCAGGTCTTAGATTCTGGATATTTGAACAGTTGAGAATCAATCAATGGGTCGTGTGTGTGTGTGTGTGTGTGTGTGTGTGTGTGTGTGATATTTGTTCAATTCTCTGCCTTTTTTCTTAGAGCCACTAAATCTTCAGATGGCTGCACTCAGAAATTTATCTTCATTTTGCCTCTATGAACTCTATAACAAAGTGCTACAATTGTACCACTGGTTCTTCCTTCCCTCCAACTCCCTCCCAGTAACTCTCAGAGGATCAATAAGCAACAAAAGGTTGTTAAACATGCATTTATCACTAAGCAGCGCTGTCAGCAGTTTTGTCGGCAGTCATAATATGGAAGCGTATCTCAGGTTTTGGAAGTTGTCTAATAAGCAGTTTGAAAGCAGAATTAAATTCACAGCACCCGAGTGAGTCTTGTGCTCTGAATATTCCATGATTGAAGATTTATACCACCTGGTTGCCTATTGAACATACCATGGGGGAATCTAGTCCTAGTTTTACTTAACAAAACTCATCTTTCAGTTTTAAGTGTTCTGTGTACGCTTTGACCGTATAAAATCGATAAAGCCAAATACAGGAGCCAAGAATGTTTTATTAATTGGAAGAGGAGGTAAGTAATGCTGCAGGATGATTAAGCATAATTTTTCGAGCCCAGCAGGAATGAATAAACAATACAGCTTAGAAGCAAGCCAAGTCGGTTTTCCCCCCTTAGGTTCTGTTTTGCCAAGCCCACCCAGCATAATGGCTCCCCTGGGCAATACAAAGCTGCAGCAATATGGGTTATTTAAGCCGTTTCCCCCATGTTCAAATAATAGGTACAGATTGCCCTGGAATTTAATGAGTATAATTCTGCTCAGCCAAGAATGCGGTAGAGTGCAGACTGCCTTTGCATGCATAAATATGCTGAGCATTTCTATACTGTCCGGCATCAGTGCATCCTTCACACTGTAGCTCTGCAATGCTTTGATACACAAGGGGAAAGCACTGTTCATTTTCTATCTTGGGTCCCTTCTACATGGAGACCAGCTTTGCAGGCTCTCTCCCTCACCCGCCCACCCATTCCCATGGTTTCTTCCATTCAAAAAGCAAAAACGCAAACAAGCCAAAACTCAATGGGCTCTTGTGCACAATACAGTTGCATCAGAGTATCCAGAAAACAAAGGGGAAGAGCAGCCCAGTGCTTCAAAGAGATAGGCAAAACCTCAGGAGGCATGAGGAACAAAAGAGGTACACTACCTGCACCACAGCTGCAAGAAAAATGGCTGCAAGGTTCTTTTTGCAGGATTTGCTGGAAGCATTGGGGTATCGAAGGGCATCCATTGAAAGTTAGTCAAAAAAATGAGACAGGAGAAAGATAGGTAGATGCACATGACTCCCAGGGGATGTGTTGGGGATAAAGAATCCTATTCTGTGAAGTCTGTATTATTTGCAGTCGCTGGGTTGCTGTCGCAGGCATTGTTGGAGTGCCAGGCCATCTCCTAGGCTATTTTATATGTAGCAATTTTTTGCCTCCTTGTCAGCTTTTGTGCAAATTTGCACTCCCAGCAGTGTTTTGCTTGGTTCCTCTTGTTGCTCAGAGGCATGCAGGCAAGACTTGGTCATCATTGTCAACTGCATCATCATTAAGGAGAGGTTGTAGGGGAACATCATCTTTTGGCCTTATCACTAGGAGAGTCCTCTTGTTTCCATGCTTCTCTGTTTTCAATTCAGATGCCTTTCTTCTATTGTTATCTGCCTTGCAATGTAGCCCAGACAAGAAGCACACCCAGAAGTACTAGCTCTACTTTATTGTAAGGTTACATTAACAGATTCTTGAAAGCCTGAAAGTGCATCTCTTTCCCCCTCATCTTTATTGTTCAAGAAACTAGGGAGGGTTCCTTTTGAGACATTTGCCATGCCCTCATTCCATCTGCAGAGTCAGATTTCATTTACTGTATCAGATAGTTGTCTGACCTGTGGCTCTTTCAACTGTCCCCCAAGGTCATTCCTACATATCATTATAAGTGAAAATACTGTACAAACCGTTACAGGAGGTTTCAGATTTAAAATAAAAGTAGAAGACCAGTAAGGTAACATACATCATATTAGGATACTGGGATAATTTTTTTTATCTGGGGAAAAAAGCGAATGAAAATAGTGGTTTGGATCTTATGTTCCCTTCTAATTAGAAATGAGAATTTCTCTATTAGTACTTTCTTACCTTCGCTACCGGATTGTAAGTGTGAGCGCGCATGTCTCTTCTGCGCATGGGCAGAGCCTTCTGCACATGCACAGAGGGTCAAAAATGGGACATCGTGACGTCTGGGTGGGTGGGCGGAGCCTCCCGCCGCCGGCCCTACCGGATCGCGCGAGCTGGATAGATACGGATGGATCTCACCGCTGGGCGGGAGGGGTATTTGCATACATATGTCTCCCTGCAGTTTGCTGTGAAGTTGGAACCAATCTTCTAGCAGATGTCAAAATTCCAATATGCCTTGACCCTGAATATGCATTTGGTACTAAATCAAATGTGTATTCACACTCTTATCACATAACAATCCATTTAAAAGTAGGGATGTTAAGAGAATGTATCATGCTGCTGATTCTCGAAACTCTGCCTCAATTAAACCTAAGAGTTTTCACTGCATTTATATATAATGCAGCCCTTGTTTGTATTCTCACAGTACAGAATTCGTTCATGCTCTTGAAAATAGACTCCGGAGCCGACTGATAGTAACATCTTTCTACAGAACCTACTATGGCAGATCTCACTTGCAAGATTTGGTCTTTTGTGTATTTAAAGTTTAGGTGTCTCCCTCCGCCCCCCCCCTCCTTTAACCTAAATGTTTTAATTGCTAGGATGATGATTTAAAATTGTATAACAATCGCTTTTCAAATTCTTGAATTGTTCCTTTGGAAGTGGACTATACAGGATTTAATTTTTTTTTTATCTATCCCGTGCTACTTAAGGAGAAAGAGCGGTTAAAACAAGAAAAACGTGATGAAAAGAGATTAAACAAACAACGAAAACTGGAACAGCGAAGATTAGAATTAGAAATGGCTAAGGAGCTAAAGAAGCCTAATGAAGATATGTGCTTAGCAGACCAGAAGGTAATCAGAATCATGTAAATTTACCTTTCATTGCCTTGCTGCTTCTCCTTCCTTCCTCTCTGTAGCAATTTCTTTTTACTTTATTGCCTTTTAAAATTATGCCCATTTTATTTTAGAATGCTTGATAATATTATGTCAGTGTTTCAGGATGGCTGGCATTTACACTAAAACACATACTGGGATGTAGTATGTTTCTTTTTGTTTTTCTTTTGTTTGTAATGTTTGGGCTGTTTGTTCGAACTCTCTCTGCTCATTTCCAGTTTACTTCTTTAAGCTCTTGCCTTTATACCCTGCTTGGGAATTCTGAGAGACATTTGGTTGTCTCCTTTCAGGAACAAGAATGTTTTTCGTCTGATCCAGCATAGCTCTTACACTCCCAGAATTTTTCTGGATTATCAGTTTCCATGGGGCATAGTTACATCTTGCAGGATGCAGAAGGAAAACATTTTTCTTTAGGGAAAGTCACTGTTCCTTAGAATACAAACTACAATGGAGTATAATTTGAAAATTATATTTTTCCCCCACCTGTCTAGGTCAGTTTGATTTCAGGTGCTATTCAATAGGAGATGATGAGTAAAAATTAATATTTTTAAATTTATTTTTACTCTTTTATCTGGCTTTGGTCCAAAGCATACCTTGCAGTTTTAAACTGATGATTATCATAAACTGAGAATAGTCTACAATAGTACATAATAGAATGCTTATAGTAGGGTACCATACCGGATTAGACATTAATTTTTGCACGCTAAGCATGTCCTAAAGAGGGCTTGTGTAGATTAATACAAAACTCTGAACACCAGTATGGTCAAACCCATTGATTTCTCTTTTCTGTTCCTAACCCACAACAAAGACATATACCAACTTCTCTTTTGCTTTTTTATTATTTTAAAATTTAATTTATATGCCGCCCTTCTCTGGAGACTCAGGGCGGCTTACAATGTGTTAAGCAATTTGGGTTGCTATTGCTAGAATGCACTGGACCTAGTATTTGTTCTTTATTTTCTTCATCAACGTTTTAGGAAAATGCAATGTGTGATATTTTAGCATTATTTCAGGAGCTTAGTTATTTTCCCTTTTCAGTATAAAAACTCTTCTATTAAAGATGTGTGGGAGTACTGCTTTAGCTCCATGCCCGGATGCCTTGTGTGATTACTGGTCTAATTTCCTATTCAAACAAAAGGTTAGACTGGTTGCCAAAATTCTGCAATGAGGACCTAAGATGGTAAGAAAAAAGTATATAATAGCCAGAAATAGCTTGTAGCCAAATATATTTTAATAATTATTATTGAATTTATGACTCCTTACAAAGCAGCTGAATAGATTATGGCCTGTTTGTTTTCTCATGTACTGCATCTTCACAACTAAAGGAGATACATGGACATTTTAAGGTGAAAGCCCAAGCATGAAGAAAGTGGTTTACTATGTCTCTGAGCACCTTGTCAGCTGCAGCTTTAGCTCAGGCAGGCTTGTGCAACCTTTTTGGGTTTGAAAAGCACACTTAGCCTTTGAGTATCATGCTGGAACCAGAATAAAAGCTAGATTTGATTTGATCGAATATTAAATTTAACTAAATCAAACAGTTATATTTATTCTTGGTATATTTAATAATTTCCTCCTTCTGCCAAAGTCAGACATAACAATTTAGCAGCAATTTATGAGTAACCTGAGCTTTCACAATAACTAGATTACAAATGTAGAGGGTTTCCCATTTTTTCTTCAGGGAAGATTTAATGGGTCTAAAATATGGTTCCTACAGATAAATGATAAATCCATTTATGCACAAATCATTGATACCCTGCTTGTGTTTAAGAAATTTCTTGCCCTGTTTCATCCTTGTTTGAAACACTTGCACAACCAATTATTTTGCAGGCCGGATAGTCTACATTATTCACTTCAAAACATACAAACCTTTGGATGCTGGCTACATTTCTTGGAAATAATTTGCCAAAGATCAGCGCTATAGAATGTAAAAGATGATTCTTTTTCTTTTTCTTTTTTAGCCCTTGCCAGAATTGCCTCGCATTCCAGGCCTGGTTCTCTCGGGAAGTACATTTTCAGATTGTCTCATGGTGGTACAGTTTCTCAGCAACTTTGGCAAAGTTCTTGGCTTTGATGTGAATCTGGATGTCCCAAGTTTAAATGTTCTGCAAGAGGGGCTGTTGAACATAGGAGACAGCATGGGAGAAATACAAGATCTGCTGGTGAGGTTGCTCTCAGCTGCAATTTGTGATCCAGGACTAATAACAGGATACAAGGTAATGAGTACTCTTAAACTATCCGTGATCTTTCGATAATATTTTTATAGTATCATGAACAAATATTCAATTGGTAGTACAATAAGTGTACCTTATGGGTTGTATCTCATAACTGAGTATTTTTCTATTAGTTGAGATGCAGTTCCTATCGGGGTGAAATACTCCCGGATCGGACTGGATTGCCTGATCCAGTAGCGATCTTGGCTGGTGGTTTGGCAATCTGGTAGCGATGGCGGAGCAAAGCTCCGCCCACCCGCCTGGATGTCATTACTTCCTGGTTTTAACCAGGAAGTAATGTGCTTTTTACCTTCTGTGCGGCACGTGCCCTTCCGAACCGGTAAGGAAGGTAAGTACATCCCTGGTTCCTATCATCCTACCTACACCATTTACCACACTGACTAGGGTTGGGATTTGATATAAGGTTTCCTGCTTGAGCAGAGGGTTGGACTAGAAGACCGCCAAGATCACTTCCAACTCTGTTATTCTGTTAGAGGATCAGCCATGTCTTAAGACCTATGTATAAATCTTACTACACTCTTCCCCACATCTCCCAATCTTTCTCTGTCCATTGGCTGATGCTAAATGCAATTAGAACTCCAGTATCCCTCACTTAGTGATGAAGGGATTGTATAGAACTTAGATAAGATGCTGTATCATACACATTTGGAGTATATAACAGATAACAAATCTTAAGTTTGTTATTTAACATTTACTAACACTTAACAGTAATGTTTCCCTTTTATCTGGGCTTAAAAAATGGTGTGGATTTTCAAATCTGTCCTCAACAGATACCACTTTATAAGTCTTTTACCTTTAGTTTCAACATATTTAGATTATTTCCCAATTATTTCCAAACATCTGCCTACCTCCCCAGGTAATTCCCAAATTTTATCTTACATTCTTTGAATGTCTTTTTTTTAAAACTTAGTTTAGGGGTCTTGAATCTACCTTTCTGTGCGAGATCCGACAGTTAAGCCAGGAAGTTGCTTGGGAAAGGTCTTTAAGTCTTAAAAAGGAACCTGTATATTTCAATATAAATAAATGTTTAAAAAAATTAAGGATAGTATATTGGTTCTGTGAGTGCTGGCAGCAAAAATAAAATAGTAATAGGTTCTAAGCTAATAGATGGTAGTAACTCTGGTTTATGGCTTGTATTTTGTTCAAGTTTTTTCCCCTCTTTGTTATCAAGTAACAGAAAGCTGTATTACATATGTGCTGTCATTACTGTGCGCGGAGTGCAATTATTTACAAGCAGACTTCTTTCTCTAGGCCAAAACAATTCTCGGGGATCATTTGTTGAATGTGGGCATCAACAGAGATAATGTGTCTGAAATACTGCAGATATTTATGGAAGGTCACTGTGGGCAAACCGAACTCACAGAGAGTTTGAAAACCAAAGCTTTTCAGGCGCACACCCCAGCTCAGAAAGCATCCGTGCTTGCTTTCCTTGTTAATGAATTAGCCTGTAGCAAAAGTGTCATAAGGTAAGAATTTCCTCTGTGCATGTTTCTGGTGAAGCTAATAAAATGATCAGTAATAGGTTTGAACTTCTGAAATGAACCTCTGTAGCAGAGTTAGAAACCACAAGCTATCATTCTTAAAAGAACAGGTTTCTCCAACCACATTCCATGAAATAATTGTACTTATTTGTCATTGTTAAACTGAATATTTTATTTAGTCTTGACTCATACTAGTTTGAATAGGTAGCACATAAATTTGGGTAATGAAATATTTTCTCAGATACTAAATATATTTGGAATATGTCATGCAATAAATTGTGCCTGAGTAATTAATGTTTTCTGCTTTGACAGTGAAATAGAAAAGAATATAGATTATATGTCAAATTTAAGAAGAGATAAGTGGATGGTTGAAGGCAAACTTAGGAAGTAAGTAACACTTCTAAAATATTCTAGCACCATTTCTGTTTAATTTGTTATGTGGCTTATTTGCAAAGACAAATCTCATGCTATGTAAAATGAAGTAGCAGTTTCATTTATTTAATTAAAATGGGAAATTAATTTTGTAAAGCATGTAATTTGTTTTTGATAGTCCATTGAAGAAAAAACGGTAGTGAATTAGAAGGACTCAAATTGGAAGAAATCCATACTATGGTACTTATAAGAAATAAATTTGTTTCTTGCTTGAAGGTTTGTGAAGTTAATAAATTGGGGTGGGTTTTTTTGGCATTAGTGAAATCTGATTGGAACAATTGTGTATTTTTATTTCTGAAAGAAGATTTATAGGGTCAAGTTATTTTGTTCTGATCATCTTTAGAATTGCAAATTATTTAGGTAATGGTTAAAAAGTTTGTCATATAATTTTAAGTATTTCCTGTGGTCTGAGGTACACCTGGGGTATACTTGCCAATACTGAGGTAGTTTCGTTTGCTACAAAACAAATAGTCAAGTTTTTAAGGATGCCATTTTTTTCCATTGCACAAAACAAAATTCCATACAGCAAGTATAACAGCTCAGTCTACCATAGAATTTGAAAGGGAAAGTAATTGTAAATCACAAGAGGGTTGTGTAGCCCTGCGCTAAGCATAGCCAGGCTCCACTTTCTTTTCTTTAGTCACTTTTCTTTCTTGTTTAGCAAATCAAGGAATTCTTACAGTGTTTATATTTCTAACCCTATTTCTCCTTCCCCACTCATTTTAATGCACCTCTGAAGAAAGAAGAAGTAAAGGAGAGCTACAGAAGGGAGATAGAAGAAGTAAAAAAAGAGCTATAAAGCAAATTACAGGAAAAAAAGATCTTGACTGCAAATTTCTGTTAATGATACTGGCTCCAAATTCATACCGTGTTCATGAGTATAAGTGTGGGGCCCTTGTAATAATTAACTCATAGGGGGGGGGGGGGATTCAGTTTTTGCTTAACTGTCCTTTCAACAAATGTAAGTACAGAACTAGATTTGAGGGGCATAGCTGCTTCTCTTCTTTTATTTAGCTCTACTTAAAAAAACTGGCAAGTTTTATTTTTCTAAATCTTTCCTTTGTGACTCTCAGCTGCTAATTTTCACTCCCATCCCCATCTTATGTGATGCCACTATTTCTCTTTCACTATTCATTCATTATTGTCATGAAAGTGAGCTGAGATAATTTCATTTTGCATCTGTTGAAGTCTTACAGAATAAGGTATTTCATTGGTCAATCTTAAAACAACGTTCAGATCCTAGCTGTATATCACTCCTTCAGATTTTTGTATGATGTGCACCATTCATAGCTGTAGAAGGTGATAAATCTTTTATTAAATATTACATTCTAGCATTCATTCACAATAGGCATAAAATGCACCTGATTAGGAGAAGGCAAGATTATTCATATTTACCTTTCTTTTTCTTTTCCATCAGACATACTTAAGCATGTATTTTCATGATCTCTTGCGTGTGAAAAAGTTACATTATATTCTTATTCTGCCTGTTCTCCCAAAGTTCATTTACTGTCTCCCTGTTTCTTCCCCCAAAATCTAAGATTTTTATATAGCTGATTAAACCAAGAGATGTTAACCTTCCCATGTTCATCCATTTAGTTTTATGGCTCAATTAAGCATTTAAATTCAATTCTTTTGGCCAGAGTCCAATCTTGTGTTTTCTATGCTATCATTAGATGCTTCCATTAGTTAGAAAGGTTTCAATATTGGGTCATGTTATCTTTTTATTGATAAAATACAGCCCTATCCTATTTGGCTAGAATAAATATATTAGAGAGATATGTGATTTTTAAAAAACTGCTATTATATTGGGCTCCAACCATAGGTATACCTTGCCAAAGATACAATAAATGTTCAGTTTCTCTGTGGACTAGAGCTTTGTTGAAAACATCAGGCCAGCTGTTTGCTGTCTTCGTTGATGCTGTGATTTCACCCTTCTAAGTAAATGATTGGGAAAGAAACAGTTATTTTACTTGGGGTTAGGAAGGGCAAGTGAAAGTAATTGCATACTGTCAGAACTGTCTTTTTAGTTTACTCTTGTTAGTTGAATGTAGAGAAAAGTAAAATATATTGGCTAGCAGCAGTAGAATTTGTTTAAATATAGCAATAGATCAGTAACAGATCTTTGGGAAGAAAATCAAAATCAAGTGGCACTTTATGCCAGACTCTGTGACTATCAATGTAAGTTTTTCATTTGTGTTTTAATTTCTTTTGTTAATGTTTTAATTATCTTCACCAAGATAGCTGATCTATTCTAGTACTACTTATGCTGAACTATATAATATTTTAGAATAGAATGCTGAATGAGCTTTGTCAGGGCACAAGGACAACATGCATCATTATTTTTTCAATGATTTAGTACTGGTGCAGATATTTAATCTAGAGATATCTATCATTTTACTTAAGGCATATGTTGTGATATAAAATTTCAGCCTAATATGTCCTTGGTCAAGCAGTGGGCATTTAATTATTTGCAAATTAGAACATTAAAAGTAAATTTCATCTTCTGCATTATAAGAAGAGCTTACTGAGGATAGCCAAAGATTTTAAGTCATCCTTTTATCTTTCTTTAACTAGTCTGATAAACATCCTCCAAATGAGTTCTTTTTGAAATCATAAGCTTTGTTCCAGTCTGCTTTTTAAGAAGCCAGCTTCACTGCATCATACCCACTTGCTGTATGGAATACTGTTTTGTAGGATGGGCGAGGAAAGGAAGAAAAGGAAACTGAAAAAAATACATAGAAGCATTCAAATATCATAATTTATCTACTTTTGCCATCCTAATCCGTACTCTTTCTCCTTTCTTTTCTTTCTTGTGAAATCCTTGCCTTTTCAAAAACACACATTTTCATATTTCCTTAAATTCTGTTACATGCCAAAATATTAAAAGGGCGTGTGCAGCCTGGCTTTGAAGTACCAAATAGGCTGTTTCAAAATAATTTGCCTGTTAGATTCCTGGTAGTTAGAGCTGTAACATCTGCTGTATGGAATCTTGTTTTGTAGGGTAAGAGATGAAGGGCTACCACAACTGTACTTACTGGTATGTAAGTTTCTTTTGTTTCATAAACATGAAACTAAGGCTTCTGCTACCAGAGTGCTACAAGATTAATGCTTAATAACATATCATATAAAGTAATATGCAGATACTTGAGAAATGATTTGTATTCATATAATCTACAACCAAGCATCAGATTTATCATTATTTAATCAGTGTTAGCACTGTTTTTTAAAATGTGACTGGAAAGAGGTTACAGAGATTAAGATTGACCAAAAGAAGAATACAGCTAAATACTTGTTTCTTCAGCTTAGAGAAAAGGTTCTGGAAATCTTTCTGCTGTTCCTAGCTGTTGTAACAGAATTTTACACAGTATCTTTCATGTTAGACCTAAAATATTTCGTGAAGAATTAAATAAGAGTAGAGATTTTGTGGTTTCTGATGATTCCCAGCAAATAAAATCAAAGAATTTTGAAGCTCTTGAGGAATAAATTTATCCCTTCAGTAAAAATGGTTCTGTTGGTGAATTACATTTCAAGTGCTGATTCAGTAGCTGCAATAAATTATGTGACAAAAATGGTTCAAATGCGTAAGGAGAATGATTTCCTCTCAGTGAAATATGAGGAAATATGTATGCGTATATTTTAGCAACACTCCATAATACTGTTTGTCTAAAATGTGTTTGAAGGCTTAGAATCATTCATGCTAAGAAAACAGGCAAGCGAGATGTCACAGGAGGAGGTGATATAGGAGAAGAACCCCATTCATTAGGTACGCCCACACCAGGCCGAAAGAGGAGACGGAAGGGAGGGGAGAGTGATTATGATGACGATGACGATGATTATAGTGATGATCAAGCAGATGAAGATGAGGACGAAGATGACGACAAAGATGATAAAAAGGGAAAGAAAGATATTTGTGAAGATGAGGTAGGTGTTGCTAATAAATTAGATAATATAACTTGTATAAAGTATATTGTCTTTAATACAGTGTTATATGAAAAACCTTGACTGAAAATTGTTAAAAGAGGTTATGACAAGAGTTTGTTTGATTGTAACATCAACATTTCTTATTTACCAACTTTGCAGAGGCATAAGAGGGAAGGATTAGCAGGTCTTTATTGTTGTGTCCATTGCTGAAAATAAACTGACATTAAGTTTTTCTGTTTTTGACTAACAATGATATGCAGTTGCTTGTTATGACTTCATGTTACATGCAGTCAAGACTTATGGCCTATTCCATGAACAGAGCTCAGTATGAATGAAGCCACAGTGCCATTGCATGGATTGCTCTAGCCTTGCTGAGATTAATACATTTAAAAAATAATTAGTTTTTTGCCATACTTGCGGCTCCCTATGTACCACTGCTATAAAGAATAGATACCCTTTGGAGACCACATCCCATAATAAATATTTATGATTGCAATGCCTTTGTGATTTTTGAGGCATATTTCATAATATTCTGGTTTTATAATCATGAGCACAATTAGTATATAGAAAATAATGCATTACTGCATTTTATTTGTTGGTGGTAGGATGATGGAGATCAAACGGCAAGTGTTGAGGAGCTAGAGAAACAGATTGACAAACTTACTAAGGTAACCTGAACTTCTATAAATTTAAACTTTACTCTGTCACTATAATGTAGACGAGAGTTATTTTTAAAGTGTTCTTAACTAGATTCTTAGCATTTACATGCCTTCACCAGGTTTTTCCTCATTGTCTTAACCAAATTTCAGTCTTATTGAAAATGAGGAAAGATGAAGCAATTTGCTGCTAATATAACAAAGTATAAATAAAGCAAGCTCTTGGACCTGGCTTAATTTAAACCTGTGAGATATTATAAAAAGACAGAGATCCAAGGCTGTATTCCAGAAGATTAATTATGTTATTTGATGCTGACACAAACGTGCAAAGAGCACTACAAAAAAAATCATCATATTGCCTTATTCTGGGATCTGTTATTTGAATTGTATGATTGTAATGTGCTCTCTATTCTGGAGCCAGAGCAATCTTTGTATGTTTTGGAAGACTTGAATGTGCTAATGGACTGGTACTCTTGAGAGAAACTTTAACTAATATTACTCACCTGAATTATAAGAACCTCGAAACTAATTTTGTGAGTCCAAAATAACATAGGCTTTCTTTCTCAAAGTAAAACTGGTGCAAACTGCTAATGGTTTTTTTTTGAAGATGGAAAGTTACCTTCTGATTTCATCTGTAGTGAAATAATTATAATAGAACAAAATTATTAGTTTAAATAAGGAAAAGTGTTACCTGGAATTTTTGATCCTCTGCGTCTCCAATTTGAGAGACATGTACTAATGTATGTTCTCAAGTCTAATGTCCATTTGTTGCCATTTGTTTCAGCTGAAGCAAGAATATAGCATTCAGCATGTTAACTTTTTCTCTTTATCTGTGGATACCTGAGGATTGGTTTTGTCTACAGGTTATCCTAAATATAATTTATCTCAAGGCCATATAAAATATCTCATAAAAAGCCACAACTTCTCATATTAGCTTGGCTTATTGTACTAGATGTACAAACCCTTTGCTGTATGTCATAACTGATAACATTTCATTTGTTTTCATGCATTGAAAATCTTTGATTCTTTTGTACTCTGGAAATTGGTAACGAAAGCCCAGATTTTGCTTATGTAATGTTTCCTTCAATTTGTTTTAATTTTGTCCAGTGTGACACATCATCATCAATTAAACTCTTTCAATTTCTCAAAAAACGGAACAATAGTATTATTTGGAAGTAACTTAAATATCCAAAAAGTTTGATGAGCTGTCTGTCATTCATTAGCATAACTTTGAAGAAAATCTTTATTTTTACCATTATGATTTTTTTTATATATATAACAGCAACAAAACCAGTACAGAAGAAAGCTGTTTGAAGCTTCTCACTCTTTACGTTCAATGATGTTTGGCCAGGATCGTTACAGACGTCGATACTGGATTTTGCCCCAATGTGGGGGCATTTTTGTTGAAGGCATGGAAAGTGGAGAAGGTAATGAGCTAGATCTAAAAAGGTCAAGGCTTCCACTGTCCAGTTGTGTCTGACGCTGGGGCGGGGGTGATCATCTCTGTTTCTTAGCTGAGGGATCCAGCATTGTCTGAAAATACTTCCATGGTCATGACTATATTGGCCCCCTCGGAGAGGACTCACAATCTGGGTGTCCTCCCGGATGCACGGCTGTCTTTAGAAGAACATATGACAGCTATGGCCAGGGGGGCTTTTTATCAGGTTTGCCTGATACGCCAGTTGTGTCCCTTTCTGGACCGGGATGCCCTGCGCACGGTCATTCATGCCCTCGTCACATCTCGCCTGGACTATTGTAACACTCTCTATATGGGGCTTCCCTTGAAGGGCACCCGGAGGCTCCAACTGGTCCAGCATGTGGCCGTGCGGGTGATTATGGGTGCGACTCGTTGCACCCATGTGACACCTCTCCTGCGCGAGCTGCACTGGCTCCCAGTGGTCTTCTGGGTCTGGTTCAAGGTGTTGGTCACCACCTTTAAAGCGCTCCATGGCTTAGGGCCCGGATATCTATGGAACCGCCTTCTGCCACCAATAGCCTCCCACCGACCAACACGCTCCCACAGAGAGGGGCTCCTCAGCATGCCATCGGCCAGACAATGTAGGCTGGCGACCCCCAAGGGGAGAGCCTTCTCTGTGGGGGCACCCGCCCTCTGGAATGAACTACCCCCTGGGATATGTACCATCCCTGACCTCCGTACATTTCGCTGGGCCCTTAAAACCGTGTTATTTCAATAGGCTGGCCTGACTGAATAGAAATTAGGGATGGAGCATTTTAAATTATGGGTTTTAATGAAGATAGCCAAATTGTTTAATTCAGTTTTAATTGGGTTTTAATTTCTGTATGGTTCATTGTTTTATTGTGGCTGTACTCCACCCTGAGTCCTTCGGGAGAAGGGCGGTATATAAATTTAATAAAACTAAACTAAACTATATGCCAAAGTGCACAGAAGGCTGATTGGCAGAAGCTGGGCCAAGAACAGGACCTCAGCCCATTGCACAATGCTTTGGTCTTGAACTGCCAACCTTTCAGTAAACAAGCCCAGCGTCTTAACCTCTAGGCCACAGCATCCCCAGCTAGATCTGGGGACTCTGAAAAAAATATCCATGCTTTTCTCTGTCAAAGTCTTCTTTTTGCCAGAAGCTGGTATTGGTACATCCTGACTGAAGGACTGAATGTGCTTTTATGTTGTCTTGTGAACTTTTGATAATCCCAAATTTACAATCTGGAACAAATTAAATATCTGAGGAGAAAGTGTCCCTACAAGGCAGGTGCCATAACAGGGGAGGGGTGTTTCTTAGGCAGGGATGTCAACCTTGATTTCATTGAGGGTCACCTCAGGGTTGTGTTTGACCTTCAGGGGCCAGGGTAGACGTGGCCAGCTCAACATCATTCATGTCAGGGGCGCCCAAGCTCCATTTTCGGTTGCGATGGCCTCCTGCAACTCTCTGCCAACGAAAACTGAGCTCAAGGGGGCAACACACAGCCCTCCCGAGCTGTGTTTTCGCTGGCAGAGGCACTGCGGGCCAGTCCTTCGCTGTTTCCAGGGAGGCCCCATGGGCCAGATCTAAGCATCCCGTGGGCTGGATCGGGGCCCGGGGCCTTGAGTTTTACACCCCTGTTCTTAGGCAACCCATTGCTTCACCAAGGAGAGCTGGAGAATGCCCACTCTGCTGGATCTAATGGGACTTGCAGAACCCACAGAGATCGGCAGTCTTGCAAGAAATCTGGCCCCATGCCCTTTAAAAGTGACTATTAACTATGCTAAAGGTATCCCAAATGCACTGTCACTAGAGAGATTGAAATTGGGAGAGAGGAAACACTGAACACTTCCTTTCTTTCCCATTTGTCTGTTCGTTTCTATGCGATTCTCTTCTTTTTGCTCTTTGTGAAGAAATTGTTAATGCATGTTGACACATGCTTAAAGGAGAAGTGGAGAAATGTGGGGATAAAGAATGAAAGCTTTCTTTATTTAAAAAATGGAACTGCTCTTTGAACACAGTTAATGGATTCTGGAGAGTTTACATTTCAGAATATTTGTCAGATATTTATCTGGAAGAGTCTGGTCCTCTTTATTTCCTTTATGAGGATTCATATGTATAACTTGGTTATACATTCATCCACATTCTTTTATTTGGGTGATGCCTGTTCTGATACAAGTAGTAACACAGTTATTGAATTTATTGTACTCACCTTTCATAAAAAACACGAAGGGGAAAAGGCTTGATAACAAAAACCAATTGTATATTCCTTATGCTGAGTCCTTCGGGAGAAGGGTGGTATAGAAATTCAATAAATAAATAAATAAATAAATAAATAAATAAATAAATAAATAAATAAATAAATAAATAAATAAATAAATAAATAAATAAATAAATAAATAAATAAATAAATAAATTTGAATCTACTAGTAGCATACTAGTTTTAAAGCACTTTATAATTTTTAATTAAAAATAAGTAATTTAAGCACTGGAAACATAAATAAATTAAGTAAAAATAATTTCCCTTGAGACTCCTTGAAATAAAGCATAAATATGATGGGTGACATAGAATGGGAATTTTTATAAAAAATGTTTTGTCATAATTTTGCTGCCAAAACAAAAAAGTTCCATTGCTGGTACTAAATCATGGGTTAGGGAATATTTCACCTTGTGCTAGGTACTTACGAAATCCCTGTTTTTGTTTTCTACATACAGCCCCATTTCTTCATCCCTCATTTTGAAATTCTGGAAAAAAAATAGTTACGCTAAAAGAATATCTTTGTGTTTTTTTTTTAAATATTCTGTATCACTAAAATAGAACACTAGTGCATGACATAAGTTAGGACAAAAATTAAGGTGTAGTATAAATTCATTTCTCTCTCTCTCTTATTCAGGTTTCTACAAGCAGTAAGGTGTGTTTTATGTATCAGAGCATGCAAAAAAGGCTTTTTCCATATGAATCCCCTTTGCGTGATGTATTTAATAACACAGTTTCTTCTGTCTAGTATCTCCTCCTGCTGAAGTGTCAAACATTTTCAGTTCAGATGTTAAGAGGAAGCTTTTGATTGTTTTTCCATTTCATCTCTTGAAATGAAATTGTGATCAGCCTCATACACGCTTGTTATATTCTTTTGGTTATCATTGTTGATTTTATGCTAGATGAATATCCTACCTTAAAAAAAATCATTCTATAAATCAAGAGTATAGGGGTTTTTTTAGACGAGAATGTGGTTTTTCAGCTTGAACAGCTGAAAACCAAACCCATTTTGGCTGTAAATTGAGTTAAGTAATTGTCTTTCTATGCCTACAGGTCTGGAAGAAATTGCAAAAGAAAAAGAGAAGCTGAAAAAGGCCAAAAATATTCATATCAAAGAAGAAATTTTTGAGACTTCTGAAGAAAAATTAAATTGTTTAAATGCAACACATTGTAATCCAAAAGAGGATGTCAAAGAGAAGGACAGCACAAATCTTTTCCTGCAGAAGCCTGGCTCTTTCTCAAAGCTAAGCAAACTTTTAGAAGTAGCAAAAATGCCTCCCGAGTCGGATGTTCTGGCCCCCAAAGCCAATGGCAGTGCAGCAAATGGGTGCTCGCTGGCCTATCAGAATAGCTCTAAAACCTCATTGTGTAGCCACCAGGCCACTTTATCACAAAGCAGCAATGAACGGTCTGATCCGAATCATCTTTTTAATCCTGTGGCAACCGGGCCAGGGAAATTTTATAGTTCTCCATTAATTTCAAATGACCAACTGTTAAAGACTCTTACAGAAAAGAGCAGGCAATGGTTCAGCCTGTTACCCAGAACTCCTTGTGATGACACTTCTGTTACCCACCTAGATTCACCAGCTGCTGCTGCTACTTCTTCTTCATCTCTCACTCCGCATTCTCACCCTCCATCCAAATCACCCTCACCTGTTCCATCTCCACTTATTGGTTCAGCCTCTTCACCAAGCCCTATAGGATTAAGTCCATTTGCCTTGTCACCACTTCAGGTAAGCATTTTATTCCATTTTATTCCACGAGAAGTTTCATCCTACAGGAAAAAAAAGAGTATAGATGGATGCTAAGAGCATTGATAGGAATCCTGATTACCATTTGTTGTAAAGGAAGGAAGTTAATTACTAGTTGTGGGCATATGAGTGTGAAGATCTTTGGGGTCTGGCTGGGTAGGGTGGGTGATGCAGGGAGTCGTAAGGAGGAAAGGAATTGGTTTAATCATCACTCTCCTTTTCTCTCTCCAGCTTCTCTTGATTGGAATCTCTTCCAAAATTCAAACCAGTGGTTGAGTTCATACATTGTACTAAGTCCTAATATGATTTGTTTTGTTTTGGCTAATGGAATATTTGAAATCATTCTAGCTGAGCCAATCATTATAGTTTGTAAAGCACAGTTTATGTCATACAACTATTTGTCAATTGAGCCACTGTGACTTGTTTAGTGATCCATACTTAAAACAAACTATGGCTTAGTATAGAGTGAGCTCAGCTTTGGATATTTGATATTTATCTATGCAGAGTTAGTATAGGTGAAACTTCACTGTAATATCCAAATCTAGACAGTTGTGTAAAACCTCAATTTTAACAAACCATTCCAGGGGAGGGAGTTTGTCTTATTTCTGAAAATCCATTCAGTTTAAAAATATGTTATACGCAGCAATTCCCATTATTTGTGTAATTAAGTAAATTAATACAAATTATGTAAATACCATGTCTTGTCCTGATTTCAGATGCTACATTAGTTCAAGGGTGTGGAGAATTGGGACAGAAATGTCTATTACATCTAAAGTTTGTTAAATGTAATTATTTGCTGGTACCTTTGGTGTACGTACCGTTTCCGTTCAAACTAGAGTGGGAGAGATGGGATCCCTGCTAACCTCTTTAAATTAGTTATTTGCACAATGCCCTGTTTCATGTTAGTAAACTTTGTCTCCGAGAAGATGAAACCATGCCTGCAAATTTCTGCCAAATGAGAAGGCCCCTCCCACCTGATACCCTGTTTCCCTGAAAATAAGACCTTCCCGGATAATAAGCCCAATTGGGCTTTTGAGCGCATGCGCTAAAATAAGCCCCCGCCCAAAATAAGCCCTCCCCAAAAATATTTAAATGCATGTGCAGCCGGTCCCCGCCATTTCCTATGGTTAGGGAGACAGAGCTGGAAATCAAGTAAGACGGCAAAAGGAGCCCCATCTTGTTCCACGCGCCCCAAAATAATAAGACCTCCCTGAAAATAAGACCAAGCGCTTATTTCAGGGTTCAAAAAAATATAAGACAGGGTCTTATTTCTGGGGAAACATGGGTAGGAGTTCAGCACTGCAATCCTATATTTACTTTACTCAGATTTGGCTGGCACCCATCCCTCAGAAAGCATTACTGTGCATGCAAGTTGTATTCACTTCTGAAAAGGTTTTAGAAAAGAAAACAGCAATTTATTAATTTCCCTATTATAAGCAATGAGGACATGTGAAGCATTCGCTAGAAAATGTGCGTTTTCTAAAGGAAGGGAACATTACAAAATGGTGCCTGAGGCACTCTGAGTTGAAGAAGCCTGCAGTATTATCTGAAGAAGAGTAGAAAGAAAATATTTTTGCATGTCAATAACTCTACTATGTGAAAGCATGATTTTTGTGATATTTTAAAGTGATACTGCTAATTATTGAGCTAAATCCATATTTTGGAACCCATCAATTGTGAATCCTCCCTTTCCGATCTTTCCAGTACTGTCTTCCTTAATGCTTGTGACTTCTGGATATGAATTCAAGTATAACATATCAGATCAGCCCATTAATTGCTTTCCAAATCCTTCTTCCACCTTCCTTCTCCCTTACCTTCACTTAGTTGCTACTGTTGCCATGTACCACTGCAAATGGCTACATTACTTCCCTATTTCCCTTCTTTCCTGTCCTTTCTCAAAACATCTTTCTGGAAAACGCATATCATAGTTCTATTTCCAAAACAGATGCTGTTTGTTCCATGCACAGGATGGGCCATTTATGGAAATCTTTGCATATGCTTGTTATTATTAGTCAATACTTTTTTTTATCCCATCTGTTCTCTGAGAGCTGATAATGGCATATGCTGGCAGCTCTAAGAAATAAGTTGGCCTAAAAAAGAATGACTAATGTAAGGATCATTCAGTGAGTGGTACAATCAAGTGGAGATTAATACTTGGATCTGTCTGCTCTAATATATTAATCAGTATACTATACTGGGGCTCAATGTTTATTGATTTGGAATTATTGCAAGTTCATCTTCTTACTGAAAATCTGTACTGATTTTTACTGTATGAAGAGGGGCCAGCCTATTCTCCAAAGGACCTGAAGGCAGGGCAAGAAGCAATAGATGAAAACTAATGAAGGAGAGAAGCAACCTAGAACTAAGGAGAAATTTCCTAACAGTTAGAACAATTAAGCAGTGGAACAACTTCCCTCTAGAATTGTGGGTGCTCCAAGACTAGAGGTTTTTAAGAAGAGATTGGACAATCATTTGTCTGAGCAAGGGGGTTGGACAAGTAGGGACTTCCAAAGTCCCTCCCAACGCTGTTATTCTGATTGCAATTTCCTGCATGGAGTTGTTATATAACAAATAGTTATAACTATTCAAATTGGGGTTGTTGTTGGTTTTTTTTTTGGATAGCAGATGAAGACAGGATTGCCTGTAATGGGACTTCAGTTCTGTGGATGGCCTACTGGTGTTATGAGTTCAAATCATCCGTTTTCATCTCCACTGCCTAGTATGGGGTCCGGCCTAGGACTGTCAGAGGGCAATGGTAGCTCTTTCTTGACACCCAGTGTTCCAACAAGTAAAAGTGAATCTCCAGTGCCACAGGTTGAAAAACAAACTTCTGTACCTTCTTCAGTTCTTGTGGAAGTAGCCAAACCAGCTGATTATCCTAGTCCAAAGCCTATCCCAGAAGGTCAGTATCATTTTATTCTTTTTTTAGGTGTTTCTAACTAATTCTAACAGAACCCTAGTTCTATTCTTCTAGTTAGAGACTAGGACTTTTTAAAATGACCCAGTGTTTGTTTGTGGCAGACCACTGTTCATTTTTATTTTTATTTTTTTATTTATTTTTCTTTAGAAAAGAGGTTTTCTGTGGCAGCGGCAACAATGGCAATGACAGCAAAGATCTCAGCTATGCTGTAGTTTTCCCTGAGATCATATATCCATGTCTTTTAATGTTAGAGAACTCCGGTTTTGGTGTTACCCATTTCCCATATAGAACATTTGTGTATTTTAAATCTTTCTTTGTCTCCATATTTTGATTCAGAAATGCAGTTTGGCTGGTGGAGAATTATTGATCCAGAGGACCTAAAAGCTTTGGTTAAAGTGTTGCATCTCAGGGGAATTAGAGAAAAGGCCTTACAGAAGCAAATTCAAAAACATATGGATTATATTACTCTAGCTTGCCTCAAGAATAAAGATGGTATGTAATTTAAATGGAAAAAAAAATCAGTGGAATAATGAGAAGTAGATCGTGTAAGATTGCTTTCTAATAGCTCAGATGGCACAGGTGACCTATTAATTATGAAATGGCTAATGGACATTTTTCTTTAAATAAAAAAAAACATTAGAGTATAACTGCTGAATCGAACCAAAGCCCATCATAGTCCAGTATTTTGTTTCCCACAATGGCCAACTTGGTGTGTTGGCAAGCAGGAGATAATTCTCTTTTCTGCCATATTCTCCTGCAGCTGGTATTTGGAGGCATGCTACCTTAACCCAGAGAATAACAATCGGTCTCCAAGACTAACAGCCGTGGACTGATCTCAATTTTTCCAGTCCCCTTTTAAAGCCGTCCAAGTTAGTGGCCATCACCATGTTAGGTGGTAATGAATTCCACATGTTAAATTATGCTGTTGTGAGGAAATACTTCCTTTCCTTTATTCTAATCTCCTTCCAATTATTCTTCCATGACTCCTTGGCTATAGTGTTTTGAGAAAGAGGAAAAACTTGTTTTGATTGAGTTCCTCAATGCTATGCATAATTTTATAAAGCCTTCTTATCTCCATTCTCTCATCATTTTACTGAGCTAAAGATTCTGAAACATTCTAACCTATTAAATTCAACTGAAAAGCAAAATACATGACACAGCTATAAATTGGGTATACAAATATATGTCTACAGAAGTAATTCAATAGACGTATACTTGTTGGATTAATTGTAGCCTCTTGTATTGATAAAATGATTATTGCCATTGACCTCATTGTTACTACAAAACACTTGATCTGAAAGTTATACTAAAATAGCCTAATCTAATTTCTAAATACAGCTGCAATTATTGAAGTAAATGAAAATGATGAAAACCAAGTAACAAGAGATATTGTAGAAAATTGGTCCATAGAAGAGCAAGCCATGGATACGGATATTGCTATTCTTCAGCAGGTAGAGGATTTAGAGAGAAGAGTGGCATCAGCTAGTTTGCAGATCAAGGTAAAATGTATTTCAGTAAAATCTGTATGTAGTAATTATTGGCTAAAGTACTAACTCAAACTTATGAAGAGTAGATTTTCTAGCATTAAGGATTATTCTCAGTAATAAAATAAATCAAAAGACTTTGAAGAACGTATTTACATTATCTGGAATGAAATTATTTCATCTTTTCTTATGGAGAGGGCTTTATTTTTATGGTCGGTTAAATGTTCAGAGAAAAACTAGGAAATGGGATTTTAAAAATATAACTATTTTCATGAACCAAGACACCAAACTAGACACCTTGAGTTCTAGTTCCACCTTAGGCATGAAAGCCAGCTAATGATCTGGGGCCACTCTCTCTCTCTCTCAGCCTAATCTACCTCACAGGGTGGTTGTTGTGGAGAAAATATGAGGAGGAAGAAACATTAGGTATGTTAATATTGAGTTATTTATAAAAAATAATAAAGGTGGGATAAAAATAAGTCAGTAAATAAATATTATGGAGGAAACATGACCATCATAGAACTGCAAGTCCTCAGTAGTAGTAGAATTTAATGCAATATTATTAAATTCAAAATACAGCATCTCTGGGATCATACTTCAAATTTGCATGGTTCAGGAAAATACTTGAGTGTAGATTTAGGCTATTTTTTTTCTGTCAGGTTTTGGAGTGATGGAGACCAATAGCATCTATTTTCTGTCTTTTAGATTTTTGTTTTACCTTTATTGCAGTGGTGAAATCCAAATTTTTTTACTACCGGTTCTGTGGGCGTGGCTTGGTGGGCGTGATGTGGGCATGGTTTGGTGGGCATAGCAGGGGAAGGATACTGCAAAATCCCCATTCCCTCCCCACTCTGGGGCTAGCCAGAGGTGGTATTTGCCGGTTCTCCAAACTACTCAAAATTTCTGCTACCGGTTCTCCAGAACCTGTCAGAACCTGCTGGATTTCACCCCTGCTTTATTGGAAGATAGACTAGTATATCGCAAACAGCATCTCTCCCCAATGTGTATGGAGAAAAATGCTACACAAGTAGTGCAACTTTGAGCAGTTTATTTTCTGCCTTGTATGTCATTCACATAGCTCCAAAATGGCTGCTGCCACTAAGGACATACTGTAAATTGCAGCAAATGCAAGTTCTCCCCTGTGTGAACAGTCTGGTTCCCATGGTGGAAGAGCTTGAGGGAGGTCAGCAGCCCACTGTGGAACTGCCCCTCCTATCTGTCTATGGGACTCCGGGCATCCCTGGATCCTTCTCTGTATGCCAAAGACAACAGAGTCTCACCCAGCAGCCAAGCTTCTCCTTTTCTTTTGATTCTAGCAAAAATAACAATCTCCTGGATCAATACATCTATCAGTAATCCCTGCTGCTGTCTTTGTCTTAGTGATCTTGCTCTAACCTCCATTTTTTGCTGAATAGCAAAGAGGTAGCTGTGTTCCCCAGCAAGCACAGAGGTAAAAGCAGGGGTCCTGCTTCAAGAGATGAAGGAAAAACTCCTCTTTCCGCATCTCATTTTTCCACAAGTAGCAGCTGCATAGCAATCCCTGCCCCCACCATCATATGCAGGCAGCAAATTTGCTGGCCTTGTTTTCGAAGTGCAGCAAAAAGATCACTGTGGAGACAACAATTTTCTCTTTTCCACCCCTCTTGAGGATGGGGGGGAGGGGGAACACATTATCATGCAAGTGGGAAAGAGCCTTTGATTTTCCATGCAAACGGAAGAGTAAGTTCCGCTGACAAAGAGTACAAAGGCTAGTAGCTCTTGGATTCCATCTACGTTCCCCATTAGTCATGATGATCAACATGTGACTTCTGGCATCTTTTAAAATTTGAGGAGGGGGGGAATAAATATATGTAAATATTTGCCTTTTTTTCTTGTGAAATTAACAAACTGTGCAATATGAAGGTGTTTATGCATCGCATATAATTAATGTGAATTAACCTTGTTACTGTGAGTCATCAGAAATGATTACAGGGTTTAAAAAAAAACAAATTAAAAATCTGAAACTGGGATTTGTGCCAGTTGTATATTTCCCACAGTAGCACTGGCTCTTGGGTATGAGTTAAAAATCAATTTATTACTTAAAAACTTGTTGGATTGCAGATTATTTTTTCTCCCAAAAATGTAACATAAAACTCTGATTTAAACGTTAAAGTCTGTGGTTATGAAAGAAAAGTATCAGCTCTTTTGACTTTTTGAGAACTTCTGGAAAGAGATGCAGAGTTTAGGGAGGTAAACAAATGATCCATCCATTGTCCAAACTGAAATGGTTAACAGTGCCAAACACACATGTGCACAATTTTGTATTAAAATGTAGGGTTGGATGTGCCCTGAACCGGAATCGGAAAGGGAAGACTTGGTATATTATGAGCATAAATCAATCACTCCATTGCACAAGAAGCGTGATGGTGATTGTGTTGGTGGAGAAGAAGGCAGTAGCAGTACTCTAGAACGGAAGAGTGACAACCCTCTAGATATAGCTGTAACCAGACTTGCTGACTTGGAGCGGAACATAGAGCGAAGGTATCTGAAGAGCCCCTTAAGTACCACCATTCAGATCAAACTGGATAATGTGGGCACAGTTACTGTCCCTGCTCCTGCACCATCCGTTAGTGGTGATGGTGACGGGTAGGTTATTGAGATTAACTTGAAAAATTATTGTGCTTCTTTGCTAATTGGAGCCTATTTTTTCCTATTGTGTGTTTATCTATGTATCTTCTTGTATGTCTCTGATCCATATGGACTGCCTTTTTTATGCATGGTGCTGTGCAAAGATTTATTTGTTTGTTTGTTTGTTTGTTTGTTTGTTTATTTATTTTTCTGTTACGTATGTTAATCCTGCAAAGTTATCTTATGGTTGTGATTGAGCTTTGAGGCACGTAGCCACAGTCTGTGCACTACATCAAATTTAGTTGCTTAAGCCTTATTACCCTTATTGGCTGTGTATGTTTTTGTCATTGCTTGGCTTTCAATGTGACGATGATTGTTCCACGTTCAGAAACTGATGAAAATGGATGTGACCTGCTTAATTTCTCTATATTTCAATGCAGAATGGAAGAGGATATTGCTCCGGGGCTAAGGGTATGGAGAAGGGCATTGTCAGAAGCTCGCAGTGCTGCACAGGTAGCTCTGTGCATTCAGCAGTTACAGAAAACAATAGCATGGGAAAAATCTATTATGAAAGTTGTAAGTGTTATGAATTGATTTTTACATATCCTAATTTCCTCTTTTCCAGATACCTAAGTTGATAGCATTGTCGCTGCACCCCAAAATGACAATTAAATGGCACTTTTACGCGGATCAGATAAATTTTTGAAAAATAAAAATAAAGGGCCCTCTAGAAGCCAGATTCAGTATTCTGAACTTCCACATGTCAAATAGCCTTTCTGCTGGTGTATTTTGAATTTTATGAAGTTTCTTTGCCTCTCCCTGGGTGGGGTTTCAATGCAATTAATAAAGTGACGCTTTCCGCATTGCCATAATGGGGGTTCTGGGTCAAAAACTGCAATTAAAGGCTTTTTCAGAAAGATGAGATGCAAAGTACATGCTTTAAAGATGTGCATGGCTTCTTTGCACGCCCACCCAATACGACGGTATGTGCAGATTGGATGCTGTACAGCATACAAGCTGAAATGTCCCATCTCCGCATAGAAGTAACAAATTAACAAGCACTGCTATGTTAATTGCATATTCATAAGTGGCATGCAAATGCATGTAAGAGATTTTGCATGAATCCTGGGCATCAGATTTCTGAAAATAAAGCTTTTTATGCTGTAGTAATCCATGGGAAAAAGTACTAACAAATAGTGAGTGTGTCACTCTCGAAATAACTCTCTCTTTCTCCAACTTGCTTCAAACTTATTTTCACTGGTAATTGTGATATGTATGTTTCCAGCAAATTTTATTAATCTAGTTTGCACTGGAATGATTTTTCATTAACATTGGAAATACTATCATTTTATAGGGTGTTTCTCCATTAAAAATTGGGGAATAAAGCATCTCCTTCCAAACTTTAGGCATTGCTTATGTCATAAAAGCAAATACATGTTGGAATGAAGATTATAGATTGTCATTAATAGTCTTCAAAAATCAAGTCTTAGGGCAATTGTGACCCCTATTTAGCTCTTGGGCTTGGACTGTCTGTACCAAATTAACATCTTTTTTAACCAGCAAGCAAGAAGCTCAACATTATCCACATACCTTTCCTGATTTAATACTTTCTCTATCTGGCATTATTGGAGCATTGTACTTTTATTTGAATTCCAAATTATCACAAATTGAAACACAAATGTGGCACAATTGCAAATACAAAATATACAGTAATTGGGAATCAAATTTCAAATGCCTTAGGAACATTACAAAATCTTCATAATTCGTCCCTAATTGAGTTGGTTGGGAATTTTGGCTTAGATAAGATCTGTAAATTCAATAAAATTAAGGAGGTGGAGGTAATTATTTTACTGACTGTGTATTTATTACTCTACTTCTGCTGTAAGTGTAATAGTCCATATAACAACAGATATTGAGCTTAATTTTAAAGTATTGTTAAGTCTTCATAGCATGCTGGTTATTGTGTTCCAGTGGAAGATAACTCATGTATCTGAAATAATTTCTCTGTATTTTAGTACTGCCAAATATGTCGAAAAGGAGATAATGAGGAACTACTGCTTCTCTGTGATGGCTGTGATAAAGGCTGCCATACATACTGTCATCGGCCCAAGATCAGTACTATTCCAGATGGTGACTGGTTTTGTCCTGCCTGCATAGCAAAGGTATTATGAATTGGAGATAAATCTGTATACTTTTTCCCTCAACTGACTGCCGTGTGATTATTATGCCTAAACTGCAAGACACAGTAGCTTGTAATTTCTAAATTAATATATTGACTACTCATAGATATCTCTGACGTACAAGAGAATTCACCTCTCTGACATTAAACCAGTCTAATACATGGAAATTTAGAACTTTATTAATGAAAGACTAGAATTAGGATGGCCTGCTCCAGGCACTGCATGGATCTGGATGGCTTTCTACAAGCATTTAAGGACTTTCCCAGCGACTTTATAGCTGGCAAGAAGATCCATGTATTTTGTGTGATTGCTTCCAAGAGCCTCTCCCAGCTAGCTAGCCTCAGGTAGCTCCTTAATGTACCAAGGATCACCAGAATATAAAATGGCAGAAGAGATGCCTGGACACTGGAGGAGGAGGAGGATGAATAATGGATGGTAGTGAACATTCTTGACAGGGTGAGGTTGTCTGTGAAGAAGCAGCTCTGCAGCTTTTTGGTTCTCCTGAACTCAGCTATAGCTTAGATTGGAAGGTGAAGGCCATAGCCAAGGCAGGATTTACCCAGTTTCATCAGTTGTGACAGTTGCAGCCCTATGCAGAGTAAGAGGACAGTAACCTATGACTGGCTCACCTCTCATTTGGTCTGCTGCAATGTTCATGGGGGTTACCTTTGAAGATGGTATAGAAGTTTCAGTTAGCCAGAATGCAGCAACTAGGTTACTGACATGAGCACATTATAGCTCTGCTTTGGTTCCTTCCCTTGTTTCCTATGAGCTTGCGAATGGAAATCAAAGTATTGGTATTGGCCTTTATAGCCTTACATGACTTGGCAACACAATGCAGTTTAGGCGTGTCAAATTTTTCAACTTTCAATTTCCAAAGATTAGGGGTGCTGAAAAATTGTGACCTGCCTTGGGGATAGTAAAGATATTTTGGTTGCTTTAATATAATTTAGATGTGCTTGGTAAGAAAAAACATAAATATCAAAACTTTTTAAGATTTTTTTTTGTTTCACACCTTCTCCGTTCAGTTTTGATCCATTTAACTGAAACATCATTGGAGAATCTGCTTGCAGTTCCCCACATATGTGAAACAAAGGAGTAGTGGTTAGATGGTTAGATGTTTATAGTTATGACCTTTCTGTGGTTGCATGTACACTTCGGAGTAGCTTTCTACCAGGAAATGTTATCTACCGTTACTTGCTTTCTGTATATTGTTAAAAACAAAATTATTTTGAAGTGTCTTGATGGTGTGAGTTGGTGTCATTAGAGCACATACCGGTAATGGTTTTAGGCGTATTGCAATTTGACTCCACTTAGTGTTTCTTAACCTCCCCCTTTTCAGAGCAATTTCTTTTTCAGCCCTCATCCTTTATGATCAAGAAGGTATTGAACCAGTGAGTTTATTCTTTCATATCTAAGTAAAAGAAGTTAAAACTGACATAAACTGTAACACTGTCCTAAAATACATGCTTTCTTTTAATGCCTCATTGTTTAATGAAATTTCTAGCCTTGGTGTCAAACTGATTGAATGATGTGGGATAATCAGAATAGCTAAAGAGATTAATTTTTAGTTTTTGAAAATGGAGAAAAGGAAGTCTGATCAAATCTATAGAACTCTAGACTTGGCCTGAATGTAAGAAAGCATATTTCAGTAATTTCCAAAACTCAAGTTATTGATTGTGGCATCCAAAAATTATGATACATGTAATCTCCATGTATTTTTGAACATCATGTTTGAACCTTTCTTCCTATATAGTGTATAAGTGGAAAGCACAATCACAAGTATAGAAAAGAGGATCATTGCCCTGGTGCTTCACTGATTGTTGTTCCAAAAGCCCTTTGGAAAGGTATCAAAGGCTCCTTGAGAAAGAGGAGTTGCACAAGTGCCTATTAGAAATTGGCTTTCCATTGCAGCTGGTTCTGATTATACAGTATCAATTTTCAACTTACGAAGGAGAGGATTATTGTGTGTACAGAACCAGTAGTAGGACGAATAGCCTTCCCAAAACCTCTTAATACCCCAACTTAAATTTAGTAGGATCAGCACTACGGTCAGCACTTCATGTCCCTGGAAATTTTGAATTGGAAGAGTTGATATTGTGAAACATTCCTTGTTACAAATTCATCTCCAGTGCTATCCTTTCATCCCCATGTTTATCATCATGTGCCATGTTCTCACAGCATACAAGCTTTGTCCTTGAAGAAAACTATTGTCCTGAAAGCATCTGGTTCATAACTTTCAAAAGACATTTTTAGGAAGTTAACTCTTTTTTGTGTGCTTAGCTTGTGGCCAGGTGTGGCCCTCTTCAGATGAAAGCAATATTGACAAAGTGATATGTATAGACTAGTTTTGTTAACAGAAATAAATACGTTTGCTCTGTTCTTACTGATTTTTTTTTCCAATACAGGCAAGTGGTCAAACCTTAAAAGTTAAAAAAAATCAGATGAAAGGGAAAAAAAGTAATGAACACAAGAAAAGCAAGAAATTCCCTCCAGTGGTAGAAATGGAAGATGAGGACTCAGCATCTGTAAGCAGCTCTGTTAAAAGGGGGAAAATGGAGTCCAAAAAGAGAAAAATCGAAGATGGCATTTCTGTTAGTCCATCAAAACAGGAAAGTGTCTCCCCTGTGAAGAAAATGAAACGTGATGAATCCAAGGATTTGGCTTTATGCAGGTATTACTTGAGTGTATTAATTTTAGATTTTATATGAAAACAAACAGAGGTTCTCAAATGTGACAGGAGCTGTTTAAAATTGAGCCTGCCCTAATCTCATGCAAAGAAAGAACTGACAGGGACCAACCTAAGAGCAAAATAGATGAATGGAAATAGTTTCCCATAACTTCATTCCTGCCTTGCTTCCTCATCTAATCTCCTTTCTGTTTTTATCTCATGACTTTTATTGTTTTATCAATGTCATTAAGATACTCCAGCTTCATGGAATAAAGTATTTTTCTTGTCTGGAATGTTTGTCAAGTAGTTATAAGCTTCTCTTTTTCTCAAGGATTTCTCAACCTTGTTAATGTTCATGAGAAAAAAAGTCCTTTTAAAAGTTGCAGATTTTCATGGAGTTCATCTTTCAATTGCGTTGGGAAGTTTATATTTAAACCATCATAATAAAAATTGGTGTCAGGTTTATATTTCAAAATTGCAATCACTCCTCTGCATTGTCAGCTACTCATGAAATTGTCTCCGTGGTTTAGTAGCTTTCTACACATATTTGTATCTCTGAAATAGTTTGAGAAGTTTTTCTTAACATCCTTGGTGAATAGCTGATCTATGAACTGATGGATTTTATTTAAAGATTTTTCAAATACTTCTCTAATAATTTGCTCCTCCATCTTCTTAACTTCCTCCTTAGTCAAAGAGTAGCTTTTGTGTAAATCACTTAAGAATTGCTGGCCAATCAGGAATCATAAAAATTGGAAAGCTTTAGCTACCCATAGCAAAGTAGACCAAGCTACAAATTATTAAAAATAATGAACTAGAACCAAAACTTTCTGCCCTTATATTTCTCCATCAGTTTTTTTTAAGATACTCCACACTTCCTTATTTTAGCTTGCCTTCAGCAGCTTTCTTCCTTGTTTAATAATGAAAAAATCCCCAAAATGGCACAGAGCTTCAAAAAGGAATAAGAGGCTGTGGCTAAAGAGAACCCCTTTTATCTTAATAAATAGTCCTTTAAAATTATTAAGAAATGAAAGGCACAACTTACTATCCATTTGAAAAATAAATTCCAAAATAGTTGCTTCTTCAACAAGGAACTCATTGTAGCCCCAACCCCTCAGCTTTTGGCATGCAGGATGCCTTGAAGCACAGCTCCTGAAGCTACTTGCAAACCTTTGCTATATCGGAAGATCTTATGGGATAATTCTAGGACTTTCCCTAAGTCATATATATGACTTCCCAGGAAAGTCATATAAATTACAGGAATGCCAGTTCCTGTTGTTGAGTTAAAAAAGCTGCAATCCAGAGAAAAACCCTTCAGAGATCCTTCTCTGGGTGTGTCCATCAGTTGGCCATCTTTTAGTCACCTAATCTCCCTTCTATTGTCAAAACGTGACTGGGAGAAATAGGTTTTGATGCAAATTGCAGAAAGTTGAGCAGAATTCAGTGCCTCTTATTCATGTGGCTATTTTGGTCTCTCATATCTATTCAGCTTCTGTAGTATCATTTTCTTCCGATTTTGATTTTTATCATTCTTCTCTGTCCCAAATATTTTCTAAAGATTCCTCTCTGCATAAGATGAGTTGAATTGTAGCTAATCCGTCAATAAATGTGTTATTTTTAATGTGCCATTTGACTTTTTTATTGATACTCATTGCAACATGAAGTGCAAAATGGTTGAGAACTGACTTGTGACTTTCTTTCTAAATATTGTTAGTGTGCTCCTGTCTGAATTGGAAACTCATGAAGATGCCTGGCCTTTTCTACTTCCTGTAAATTTGAAACATGTTCCTGGTTATAGGAAAGTTATTAAAAAACCCATGGATTTTTCTACAATTCGAGAGAAGCTGAATAGTGGACAGTAAGTAAAAATCAGAGGAACCACAGAAAAGAAAAAAGTTTGAAACTTTAAATCCACTTTGATTAATTAAATCCCAGGTAGTGTCTAATATTTTATGTGCTAGAGTACCATAATGGTGAACAGTCAGGGCTGGCAAGGTGAGTAAGTATGTAGTACTAGTAATTACCTTGGAGATTGAAGCTTTGTTGTTTCCTTGGGTTGTGTGTATCAGACTATTATCCAGTAAGGAACTACATCCTATTTGGTAGCTTCTGTGAGCATCTATATTGTGATGAGTATCTTACACACATGGGGATTGGGGGGGGGGGGGGGGGCTAGGGTTAGAGAATATTTATTCTTACCTGTTCTGAAATAGCTGTTGCAAGATATATCAGAGGTCTGGTGTCAAATTGTGTTTTAAAGTGGGAAAATCAATTCATTAGCTGAATTTCAAAGGGAAATTCACTATTGATGACTTCAAAAGGCAGACATGGACTCGATATTGTCTAATTATGTATTAGATCTTAGGACCACCATCAAAGAACATTTATACAGAGTCAGGAAAAATGGTCTAATGGAAGAAGCACAGAATGTAACATAATATAACATAATATAACATAATAACAGTATGTTATATTATGTGTTACATTGTTATGCTTTGGAAGGACATGGGTAGGACATGGATAGTGCTTGGGGCTTAATGGAGGACCAGTAGCAAGAAGAAAAGAGGCAACAAGTATATGCATATATCACAGAATACATATATCTGCATTTAAAAAAAAAAAGAAAAGAAAAAAGTTTTGCTGGAAGCCCACATTGTCAGGTATGCAGCAGTCAGCTAAATGCCTCTGGAAAATCAAGAACATAATAGGTATCCTTCCACTTATGCTTTATAACGTTTAATATTATAGCAATATAGCCATTGAAAGCCTTGTCCTGCATGAATTATTCAAAACCAATCAATTAATTTATCTAGCAATACAAGTAGCAACAATTACTATAAATCACCATATGATGAGTTTCCTGCTTTTACCATTTACATTTAAATAAAATCAGAATATTTTTGCATTATCTTTTCAGTCTCTTCTGATTTATGCTGATACTCATGGTTCTAAAATGATAGAGAACACATTTTAGTAGTAGTGTGAGCTCAAACTTTCCAAGAGTGTCAGTCTGCGTTCACCTTCAAGTTAAGAAATAGCTGAGTGTGGGGTTTGTTTGTTTGTTTTTTTGCCATTGGCAATTTTACATCCTTTACATCTGAACTTGTGTTTGCAAATCAAAAAAAGCCTCTTCTGTGAGTTGGTGGTATGAAACAAAATTGTAAAAATGGAAATACAGAAGCGAGCACACCTGGCTACAGTAGTTCCATGGTATTATAGTCATACATCTTCATTCAGAAGAGCTACAATTATGGTGGCATGTCAGCCGGGTGGCAGGGCAACAGAGGCCCTTCTGAATGTGTTTGCACACTTAATGCCATCATGCTAAAACTGCAGTTCAGTAGCCCTTCTCAAAAGTCTTGGGGGAGGAGTATGTGAAGATCAATAATAAGCAATCATACACCCAGGACATTAGAAGCATTCTAAAAAGCTTTTAAAGTTCATTGAAGAGGTGGGGTGGGACAAGAAGATTGATTAGAAATAGCAATAATGCCTTCATTTCAGGTTGAAATTAAATACTGAATTTGAGGGCAATTGCAGAGTGGCAAGGGGTGAGGAAGCGTGTGTGTGTGTGCATGCGTGCAGACACACATATTTTCTTTTTTTTTTGATAATGATGTTGAACAAAGGATAAATGTGCACGATATTTTATGCGGCATGGTTTTGGTTTCACGGAAACTACCAGTAGGTGGAGCCTGTTGATGATGGATTAAAAAGACTCCTAAAAAGACCAAATTCAGGTTTCAAATTCTAATACCAGAAATGATATACTATTAAACAAGAGTTTGTTTGTTTGTTTGTTTGTTTATCAAATTTATATGCCGCTTATCTTGCAGTGATTGGATGTGATTGGATCTAAAAAGGGAGAAGTATATGAGACCAAGTTTGAACTAGTGGTTAAGGCATCAGGTTCGAAAGGAGAAGGTCCCAAGTTCTAGTTCTGCCTTAGCCATGATGAAAGCCAGCTGGTGACTTTGAGCTAGTCACTCTCTCAGCCCAATTCACCTCACAAGGTTGTTGTGGGGAAAATAGGAGGAGGAAGGTATATTATATGTTTTAGCCAGCACCTTGAGTTATTTGTACAAATAATAAAGACGGGATACAAATAAATAAATACAAATATTGGTATGGGGAAAGAAAGCAATTTCAGAAATTGAGCTGGAAGGAAGGCCGTGCTAGGCAGTGTCACAGCACAGATTAGTGCCTTTACAAGCATACCCTGACAGAAATAATATGTACATGTGGATTTTATGAGTATTCTCTTAGTTCTTTATACATTTTTACATTTTTCAAGTTTTAATTTATTTTCAATTGTGCAGTGTTTTGAGAGTCAGTTTCAGTGGTGGGTTGCTCCCAGTTCCAGCGAACCGGTAGCGGCGGCGGGAGACTCCGCCCACCTGCCCAGATGTAATCAAATACGCTTTGCACATGTGCAGAAGCTTCTGTGCATGTGCAGAAGTGGTGCGCACGCGAGCGAACTGGTAGCAAAGATAAGTGAAACCCACCACTGGTCAGTTTGGTACAGTAGTAAAGGTATCAGACTAGTCTTGGGTATAAAGCCTATTGGATGACCTTGGCTATGTCACTCACTCTCAGCCATAGGAAGGAGCAGGTAAGGGCAAACCACTTCTAAAAAACCTTGCCAAGAAACCTGCAGGGACTTGTTCAGAGAATCAGATATGATTTAAAGGGGTGGGGGGATAATATTTGTGTATCCATTGTATTCGCCTCTACAGCCCTTAAGCGTTCTTATGAGTGTCTGTTTGGAAGTCAGGCCCTTCCATGAGACTGATTTAGTCCAATAAATATGAAGTGGACTGCAGGTAAAATTTACACTGGCCACTTTGGAACACATTCATAGTTTTGAAATGTTGTAAGCTAATGTTTTTCATTTGTTTCGTCATGCCACATCCATTAATTATTATTGTTGCTATTAATGAGATCAGGTGGAGGTACAGGCAGACCTCGGCTTATGACCACAATTGAGCCCAACATTTCTGTTGTTAAGTGAGACATTTGTTAAGTGAGTTTTGCCCCATTTTACGACTTTTCTTGCCACAGTTGTTCAGTGAATTACTGCAGTTGGTAAGTTAGTAACACGATTGTTAAGTGAATCTGGCTTCCCCATTGATTTTGGTTGGCAAAAGGTTGCAAAAGGTGATCATGTGACCTTCTGACACAGCAGCCGTCATAAGAATGAACCTGTTTCCAAGCTTCTGAATTTTGATCACATGATCATGGGGAAGCTACAAAGGTCGTAAGTGTGAAAAATGGTCATAAGTCACTTTTTTCAGTGCCATTATCACTAAATGTACTGTTGTAAGTTTTGGACTATCTGTATAAATCTCTCAGGCATTTTTTATATATATATATATATATTATTTTAATTAAAAAGAAAAAACAAAACAAACATAAATACGACAGTACAACATACATAACGAGTAAACATAAATCAAGTCTCGCGACTGCTATTTTAACTAGCCACATCGGTAAATTATATTCATTTATATATATTTCTACACATTTACGTACATAATGATATCTTAAATTCCCTCATTGATTTACTCTTTTTCTTAATTGGTACTCAATTTTTATCTATATGTTTTTTTGTGTCTCTATTTTTATTTTCCTTTCCTTTTCTCCAACCAGTCATACCATTTTTGCCATACTAGGTAGTAGTCTGTTTCTTCCTTTTCTTGTAATTCTTTTGTGAGTCTGTCCATTTCTGCACATTCCATAATTTTAAAAATTATTTTATCTTCTGTTGGTGTATCTCCATGTTTCCAACTCTGAGCAAAAACTATCCATGCAGCTGTTAACATGTGAGTAATTAGGTATTTTATTTCTTTTTCATAGTTTGTTGTGAATATTCCTAGTAAATAGGTTTCTGGTTTCATTTCTGTTTTCTGATTTGTAATTTCTTCTATTTGCTTCTTAATTATCTGCCAGAACTGTTTCGCTTTTTGGCAGGACCACCACATGTGGTAATACGTTCCTTTTTGCGATTTACACTTCCAACAATCTGGAAAAGTATTTGGAAACATTTTTGCTGGGCGCGCAGGAGGGAGGTGCCACCTATAAAATATTTTATACGTGTTTTCTTTATAGGGTATAGACATGGTTAGTTTGTAATTTATGTTCCATAATTTTTCCCATTTATCCAATTCAATGGTATAACCGAAATTTTTTGCCCATGTAATCATATTTTTCTTAACCACCTCCTCTTCTAATTTATATCATAATAGGTAATTATAGATTTTGGATAACAATTTATCATCTGTTCCCATTAAAATTTTATCTAATTCATTTGGTTCTTTTTGGAATCCAAATTGTACCAAATCTATCCTATATCTATATTCTATTTGTAAATATGGCCACCAATCAATGTCTGTACCCCTCTCTTCCATTTCTTGTCGTGGTCATAGTTTTCCTCTGCTATTCAGTAAGTCTTTATAAGTTCTTATTTTATTCATATCCATGGCATGAGGATATATCTGTGCCTCCATGGTCGAGAGCCATTCTGGAATTTTGTCATAATATATATTTTTTTAATTTCTTGCCACATTTTGAGCAAAGGTCCTCTAATAATGTGTTTTTGAAAATATCCATGATGTTTATCTCTCCCCTCCCATAAAAATGCGTGCCAGCCTCTTTGTAGGTCAAAACCCTCTAATGTTAATATCCTTTTGTTTTTGAGTTCTATCCAATGTCTTATCCAAATGAATGATGTCGCTTTGTAGTATGTTTGCCAATCTGATAGTCCTAATCCGCCTTTCTCTCGTATATCCTGGAGATGTTTTAGTTTGATTCTTGCCTTCTTCCCTTGCCAAATATAGTCTGCAATCATTTTATTGAAATCTTTGAAAAAATCTTTTCCTGGGTTTATCGGGATTACTTGGAATAAATATAGTATTCTAGGTAATACATTCATTTTAATGGATGCAATCTTTCCTAAAAATGATAGCTATAATTTACTCCATATTTCTAGGTCTTTTTTTATCAGTTTTGCCAATTTATTATAATTATCCTCCCTAAGTGTTGACCCTTTGTTGGAAAGCCAAATTCCTAAATATTTTACTTTTTTTACTATTTGCATTCCTAATTTATCTTCTAATTCTTTTTCCTGTAGGTTTGTAAGGTTCTTCGTTAATGCCTTTGTTTTTTGTTTACTGATATTTAGTCCGGCCACTCTTCCATACTCTTCTATTTTTGCCAACAATTTCATTCCTGTTTGTGCTGGTTGCTCTAAGATGAATACCACGTCATCCGCAAAAGCTTGGAATTTATACTCCTCTTTTTTGATTCTTAACCCTTTATTTCTTTACCTTTCCTGACTTCATTTAATAACGTTTCTAATGATAGTATAAACAGTAAAGGGGATAAAGAGCATTCTGTCTCACTCCTTTTGATATTTCGAATTGTTCTGTCATGTTTCCATTTATCCATATCTTTGCTGTTTGAGAGGAGTAAATCTTCCTAATCATATTTAAAAATTTGTCGCCAAATTTCATATTCTCCAGTTGTAATGTAAAAAATTTCCAATTTAAATTATCAAAAGCTTTTTGCGTGTCCAAAAAGTTTAATGCCAATTGTTTGATTTTTTTTCATAATACTCTAAAACGTCAATTATTAGTCTCATATTATTTTTTATTTGTCTCCTTGGAATAAAGCTGTTCTGATCTGGATGGATGTATTCGTTAAAAAAAAATTTAGTCTCTACGTAATGATCAATGTAAATAATTTATAATCTACATTTAGAAGTGATATTGGTCTGTAGTTTTTAATTTGTGTGAGATCCTTTGGAATGAGTGTGATAGTAGTTTCAGTCCACGATTTGGGAATTATGGCTTCTAAAAGTGCATCGTTGAAAACCTGTAGTAGAATTTTGTCCATTGGGTGCTCTCAGAGGTATTTTTAAATGAATATGATTCTATATAAGATCAGGATAGATCAACCTGAGAAAGCTTGCCTGTGTAGTTGCTATGAGTGCATACTGACCTGATGGCATAGGATCAAACAATCAAAGATTATTCTACAAAGTATGCTACCATTATAGTAATATTGTATTAAAATTAGACTTTATTGCTTACATAGAAAACATGTAATGGTTGGCTTTGGTAGAATCTGCTGATTTACAGCATCGTCCAATTTTAAACGAAATTTCTGCATTTCTCCTTAGCAGGCATTTTATTTTTATTTTTCTGTTTTAACTCCACATAAAAAGAATGTGTTTGTTTGTTTGTTTCAGGTATCCTAATCTTGAAGCTTTTGCTATAGATGTCAGGCTTGTGTTTGACAACTGTGAAACGTTTAATGAAGATGATTCTGACATTGGTCGGGCTGGCCACAACATGAGAAAACATTTTGAAAAAAAATGGACAGAGATTTTCAAAGTGAGCTGAAGTGATCACAGTCCAACATGTTTTCTTTTCTTAAATGAGGACAAATAAGACCAGCAATGTGAAGTGTATTTACATTAAAGTACAAGGCACATGCATAACTAATGACTGTTTTATTTTTCCTTAAGGGATCACGGGGAGTAGTGCTAATTCTTAAGGTTTCACTCCTTCAGTAACCATGGCCCTTGGTTCTTGGTTTGTGTGTTTTATCAAACTATTTTAGGTAGAACAGGGAAGCACACCCAAAGAATTTAAATGTAAGGGGTGTCATAGTGCAATAGCAATTTAAAATATATCAAAACGCACTGAATATTCAACCACCAGAGCTCTAGTTGGGGAAAAAAGTTGTATTTCCCCTTTCAATAAATATCTATTTTTCATTTTTTTTACTTTGTAGTTTATTTTTAGTAAACGTATTTAATTTTATGAATTATTTATGATTAAATAGCATCCAGACTCTTCGTTTTCTGTGAAAAGGAAGAATTAAAAGAATAAAATAAAATTGCTTTAAATGTTGAAAATACAACAAGGAATGTTTTAAAATTTAAAAAAAACAAAACAAAACAAAGCCAAGTAAAACTGTTTACACTGATGTGCTGTAAAAAGCACGAAAAATTAAACTTTACTGTAGAGTTACAAGTACATTTATATATATATGTTGCTGCATCACTTGTGTAGTTAAATTGTATTTCAAAACAGTGAAGAAAAAAAATGAAACATATGTATATACTGTTCATTATTGTTTATATTAAGTCTTGTTTTAAATATGTATGATGTGTACATATTGTTTGCAGACATTGTTTATGCCTTAGAAAGGACTGTAGCATTTTATTTTAGTTTTAAGGTAATTACAGCTATATGGCTTGTACAGTAAGTATCCTCTACCAACACTGTGGAGTCTCCTTAATCTTTGTAGTGCCTGCCTTTAAAACAGGGTGTAGGGGATATTAGTTTTCCATTTTTCTATTTTGTTATATAATTTCAAGCCACCAGGGCCTCAAATTTGAGTATAATCATTTGTATCCATGTGGAATAAAAATGTGACAATTTCTTACGCACACAGTATTTTTTCATAAAAACATTTCCCTCCATTTGCCTTGCCACAGAAACAACAAAAAAGAAAAAAAAAAAGAAAAAAAATTTGTAACCACTGTGTTTTATCTACTGTGTGTTGTGGTGGCCTGTTGGAGGCAGATAGATCAGACTTTTTTTTGTACCTATGTAAGAGTACTTGAAGTTTCATTTAAAACAAAATGTTGTGGAAAAGGTAGCATTCTTTTTTTTTTAGGAGTGTTATTTTTCACTAGTATGTGTGGCACGGATACAATAAAAGACTGTTTTGCAAACCAGTTTTTTCTCAGTTATTTTAATTCTATGTTGTTCAAACACATTTTTAGAAACCTAACATTATTAGCAACATGACTGTTTCCTTAAAATTATGAATGTAAAATGTACTATATAAAATATTTGAGGACAAAACTCATCTTTCTGGGAACAAAACACTTTGGAACATACTGGGAGTTTATCTTTTTCTTTTTGAATAAACCAGAATATCTTGGTCTTTCCTGGAACATTCAATCCTCTTTTGTACACTATTGTTTCTGTAAAAGATAGGAGGAAGAGAATCAGAGCCACAGCTTATGACCAGATTGCTTTGAATATATTTCAGTCCGATGTTAAAAACCAAAATCTATTATTTCTGAAATGTCAGTTTTATAGCTGCCTGGAATTATGAAAGCTATGAAAACTATCTGAAGCTGCGTGAATATCATGGTAAAATTACCACAAACAGTCCTTGTGTTTAATAATAATATATGGTCTATTATACCCAATGCTTTCCCAACTCCTTTTTTCTATCCAGGATAATAGATGTTTCCTGAAATCATCATTGGTACAATAGGAGGGAAATTATCTACAGCAGTTCTAGACTGGCATTGTTGATCTCTTATGCCTGGTAGGAGAACCATAGGACTTTAGATTCGGAAGGCTCAGGCCCACTAGTACTGTTCCTAAAACTTGTTTCAGGAAGACGACCAATACTGACATCTCACGTCTATGGAGAACACCAGCACTAGATCTTAACATCTATTTGACAACCTCAGAAAGTTAACATTGTGCTTTGAATGTGTTAACACATTGAATGTGTTAACATTAAAACTCGACATACTTTTATATTTACTTGATTTATACTTTGTCTTTCTGGTCTGGCAAACACTCAAGATGACAAACAAAATTGGAAAAAAAAATATTTTGTGTGAGTGGGTGACTTCCCCAAAAATACATTTCATAACCTGGAAATCACCTAGGACAGTGATGGCTAATCTTTTTGCCATTGTGTGCCAGGAAGGGGGGGCGGAGGAGGTTCGCATGCATGTGTGCCCACACCCCTAATTCTATGCAGCCCGCCCTGCACATGCGATCCCCCTTTCCCCCGCTCTTAGCACATGATGGCCCGGTAGGCCCGTTTTTTCTTTCTCACCTGGTTCCAAATCCTCTCTGTGTATCTGGGGAGGGTAAAAACAGCTTTCCCCACTCCCTAGGAGGCCCGAAACAGCCCGTTTCCCAATTTCTGGTTGGACAGGAAGTCATTTTTTTGCTGTCCCCAGCCTCCAGATACTCCGGTGCATGCGCACCAGAGCTGAGCTGGCGTGCCAGATGACATGGCTCCACGTGCCGCCTATGGCACGCGTGCCATAGGTTCGCCATCACGGACCTAGGAGGTCTTATCCCATGTGACAGTGGGACCTCTGTCAGTGGGAGTGTCTGGAAAGGGATCTTTTCCATACATTGGCTAAGCCAGGCATGTTCAAAGCAGAAAAAGTGGTCCTTAACACTTCAGAATTTAAAAGATCTATATCAATACCATAAGTGGCAACCAGTTCAGTTCTTTTCAGTACAGGCTGATTTTCCAACCAATTGGAAAATATAGACACTTTTCAGAGGAAACTTTCCTAAGAATTTGTGAAATTTTTTTGGTAGTAGTTTGATAGACTTGGCCATTTTCTACCCAAACTGGATATAGTCTTCTGGTCTCCGCTCTTGTAATTGCACTCACTCAAAATGCAGGTCACCTTTTGTCTACTCAGTAGTAAAGCTCATGGCATAGTAGTATTTCACAGCTGTAGTACTAATATCAAAGAATTTGACTTTGCAAGGACAAGTTTTTATAGTTGTGGTTTGCACCTCTGCACCTCAGTTTTGAGGGAAACCGCAATACTTTATGTCAACCAGACACTGCACAAAGTAGGAGTGCTGTGAAAAATATTATCGAGACTCTAAGGGCATTGTAAACGAAGAAAGTTTGGAAATCTAGTTTTTATCATTAAGACTAAGGTCTCTCTGGTACACAGCACTTACACAGGAATGTATTTCCTTTCTGCTTCTGGATTGTTAATACTTTTTTTTTTTTGACACTAGACCAGTGAGAATCTCAGATGTGTAGCATTTGGACTGCATTATTTCTGGGCTATACCACATAGTACATATGACTTAAGAATTAAGAATTACAACAGCCATTTTGGTAAAATGGTTAAAGAACCAAGGCTACAAACAGGCAGGTGGTTGGTTCTAGCCCTCCCTTATGTATGTATGATGCCAGCTGAGTGATTTTGAGCCAGTCACTCCCTTACAGTCCTAGGAAAGAGGCAAGAGCAAAGTTAGTCCAGATAGTCACCAGTATTCAAGACTGATTGAAATGTGCATGAATTCACACATACGCACAAGCACATAAACTTGCTTTGGAGGCAAATGTCTTCAGAGATGCCAGTGCTATTTGGCAAATTTTGAGAGCTCAAACTAAAGTACAGTCATAGCAAGCTGGCCAGTTTTAGAATGCCTAATGGGTTTCAGGCAAGGAATGAGTATTTTCTTTACAGTCACTAACCAGAATTGCAAACAAAAACTCACAAATTTAAATTAAAAATTAAAGTCGAAACAAAAGATAAAATATATTTGCTGGTAGGTTCATCAAGGGATAATCAAATTCTGCCAAATTTTACAGGCAATATTATATAACAAAATTTAGCTTTGTTCAAGGACACTGAGTCATACCGACCTGGATAACAACTGCACGTAAATAAAGATAAGAATTTCCTGGGTATTTTACTAGGTAAGGAATTATAAGGCAGGTCCTTGACTTCTTTTAGAGCACCGATAGTTAACCTTTTGGGTTTGGCATGTCAAAAATTCAGAAAATGGCTTAACTTGACTGTAGCATGTCACACACTCACCCCTCCCCCGCCCCAAACAAAAAGGAAATAATTCTTTACAGTGACACAATTTCAGAGACATTTTTGTGGGTCAAGGATGCATATGTTTTTGTTGGAATCTTTAGATTCTAAGAATTGGAGAGTTTTGTTAAGGGAAATGATCCAAATGATTTGTTAATATTTGCAATTGGTTGACACTATATTTTTTAATATAAACATCTGAATTAAACTTTTTTTTCCAAGAAAGGACTTTTAAGAAATTTGTTCAACTCTGTTGGAATTGTTTGTATAATTTTCCTGGCCTTTCTTCTTTAGTGACAGTGTTATATTGTTAATGCTTATATGTACATGTGTATATGTATTCAATTTTTATATTAATATATTTTTATATTAATAAATATAAGCATTGACAAAGCCTAAATTTCAGTGGCCTCCATGTGCCTAAAAGCATCCAACACAGCACCTTCGTCCTCAAAGCAAGTAGGCCTCAGCAGAGTCCATTACTGCTGTGAAGGACAGTTAATTATTAACTGTGATAAAACTAATGTTGCCATGTTTTCTAAAAAGTCTGCAATTCACTGCTACTCTTGGACAATTAACATTTTAAGCATCAATCAGAGTCTTTAAATATGTGGTCATTTGCTTCTAAGCATCCATGAACTGAAACCATCAGTAAAGGAAGTCACAGCCAGGGTCCATAAACTCTCAAATGTAATTTCTCTTTTGTTTACTGCAATAGCAATAACCACATTCCAGCTGCTGCAAACGTTTTGGAACTGCTTCTTCTACAGTGAACAGATTTGCTATCATTGTGATTTAAGCAGAATCTGCAGAACTAGAAATATGTTTAAGCTGTATCATGACATGGAGCATATGAAGTTCATTTACAGTTCAACCCTGTACGTGTCTTTTCAGAAGAATGCCCTGCTGAGTTCAATAGCACTTATTCTAGGTAAATGGGTATAAATCTTCAAGTACACAATTGCCATAAATGACACATAAAACAACAGAGGAAGCCCAAGAAGGAGCAGCAGCAGCATTTACTAGCCAAAGTACTATGTACTAGAAAATACAACGCATATAGCTATGTGAGGAATCATATTCATGTTCACAAAAATAGTAATAGATTTAATTCTATAAATATCAATACTATAGTAACAATTTAACTTAATAAACTTAAAACTTTATTTTTGATGCCACTTACAAATTCAGTTGCCATTCAGTACATTTTTAAATATACTTGTTATCCAAGGGATACTCCAATTTTGTGCAAAGCACAGAATTTTCTTTACATTAACAAAACTTTTAATTCTAGTTGTCAGAAGAGATACTTACATTTCACTGATGACTAGGCAAGTAGCTATTGGACATTTACTGGTTTGGATCTCAACATTTGTCTGTGAATTTGATTGTCACTCAGGCTTCCTCCACTGAAGGAAGAGATGTGTAGCTTTTCATTAATTCCCTGTCTTCTATACAGACATACAGACTTGCATACACACTGCAAATTTTATATAATCAAGGACGTGGAAGCCTTATCTGTTAAAGGAATTCCATTGAGAGAACATCCCTAAAAAGCAGCTTGAATTTTAATTGAAGTCCCTGCTATTGTTTTATTTATACATTTATTACATTTGTTTGCCACTTATCTCCCTTCGAAATGACTCTGGGCAGTTTATAAATTATGTGAGAAAAAATATCCATCTGGTTCAGTTCCAAACTGGGAGAAAGGCACTGGAGACAAAATGGAGGCTAAGAGCTGATTGGAAAGAAGATCCATTTATTGATGAAAGGATCACTAGAGTTTATGGTTCTGATGCAGCTGACAAAATGGTGTTGAGACTGGGTGGCTTTTATGCTTTCTTTTTGGGCTTTGTATTTGAGCTTCCTGTTCATGTGCAAGAACATGTATTCTATTGGCTGTTGTAGGGGTTATGTAGTGGTTCTGGCTGGCTCTATAGGCAAAAGGGGAAATGCAAATCCTAGATGTTTGTCTGAGTGCCCACGTTTAATTGAAGTTTGCTGGGGGTGGCACAACTGAAAGGGTGTTGGGCAATTCCTATTGTGGCTGAGGTCTAATCCTATCTTTGTTCAGACCTTGTTGCAGGGAGTTTCAAAATATCCTGTCTTGAATGGATTTCTGCCTGTAGTATTTGCTTTGCCTATGAATAGAGTTATCTAGATGCCTGGCTTCTTTCAATAAGCTCTTTATCTCTTAAGTGTTGACATCTGCTGTGGGCTATTCAGAAAAGCAGGAGTTGCTTTCTGCCTCTAAAAAACATATTTCTCCATTTCTTCCTTTGGGGAAATATAATATTCTGCCTTTTTTTAAATATTCCTCAAAATATTTCATTCTTCTAGGAAGGTGGTTGGGTGGGTGGGTGCTGACTTTCTACAATTAAAAGCAATAAAATCATAAAATAAATATTTCTAAAGTAATAAAAATAGAATTACCATCCAAAGTAAATTTTGAAGCAGGAAAAACAACAAATAACATTATGTTATTTGTTGTTTTAAAATGTAAATAGTAATGGATACAATTAAAAAATACCAGATTATTAAATTTGGAGGGATATGATTTGTTGTTGGGATGGCATGCCTTTTTGTGGTATAAAGGAGCTAAAATACAGGGATATCTTAGAAAACATAAAATACGTGAAGCCTTATGGTTGAACTGGGAGAAGATTAAAAAACATCATTATTTGAAGATTCTGGTCTGGATATCTACAATTGAAACTTTCTCATATTCAGTGATGTTTAAAGGGGAACAAATTATAAGATAAAAGGAATTATTGGATGATAAGGGTGAATTTAAATCAAAGCAAGATATAGAAGATCAGGGTTATAAGATGGATTGGTTTTCATATATGCAAATACTTTCTAGATATCGAGAAGATCTCAAACAAGAAGGTTTTTATAATGGTTTGACTAATTTAGATAAGATTTTAATGGGTTCTGATGATCATGTAATTAAAAAGCTATATGGTTACTTATTAGAGGTAAAACTGGAAGAACAACAAGTTAAAGAATCAATGATAGCATGGGGGAAGAATTTTGGTTATGGTATTGATTTAGAGAAATGGCAAAAACTGTGGTCACATAATTATAAAATGACAATGTCTACAGCGTATAAGGAGAATTTGTATAAGATGTTTTACAGGTGGCACTTATCCCCGACGAGGATAACCAGAATGTTCCAGAATAAATTGGAGAAGTGTTGGAAATATCATCAGACCCCAGGATCTTATTACCACATGTGGTGGTCATGCACAGAAGCAAGGAGATATACACACGTGGTTGGAAAAAATGATAAAGAGACATATTGACTTTAAACCAGAGGTACAGTCAGGTCCAGAAGTATTGGGACATTGACACAATTGTAACATCTTTGGCTCTATACACCACCACAATGGAGTTGGAATGAAACAAACATAATGTGCTTTAACTGCAGACTGTCAGCTTTATTTTGAGGGTATGTACATCCAACTCAGGTGAACGGTGTAGGATTTACAGACGTTTGCACATGTGCCTCCCACTTGTTAAGGGACCAAAGGTAATGGGACAGAATAATAATCATAAATCAAACTTTCCCTTCTTAATACTTGGTTGCAAATCCTTTGCAGTCAATCACAGCCTGAAGTCTGGAACGCATAGACATCACCAGATGCTGGGTTTCATCCCTGGTGATGCTCTGCCAGGCCTCTACTGCAACTGTCTTCAGTTCCTGCTTGTTCTTGGGGCATTTTCCCTTCAGTTTTGTCTTCAGCAAGTGAAATGCATGCTCAATGGGATTCAGGTCAGGTGATTGACTTGGCCATTGCATAACATTCCACTTCTATCCCTTCAAAAACTATTTGGTTGCTTTTGCAGTATGCTTTGGGCCATTGTCCATCTGCACTGTGAAGCGCCGTCAATGAGTTCTGCAGCATTTGGCTGAATGTGAGCAGATAATATTGCCCGAAACACTTCAGAATTCATCCTGCTGCTTTTGTCAGCAGTCACATCATCAATAAATACAAGAGAACCAGTTCCATTGGCAGCCATACATGCCCACGCCATGAACTACCACCACCATGCTTCACTGATGAGGTGGTATGCTTAGGATCATGAGCAGTTCCTTTCCTTCTCCATACTCTTCTCTTCCCATCACTCTGATACAAGTTGATCTTGGTCTCATTTGTCCATAGGATCTCATTCCAGAACTGTGAAGGCTTTGTTAGATGTTGTTTGGCAAATTCTAATCTGGCCTTCCTGTTTTTGAGGTTCACCAATGGTTTACATCTTGTGGTGAACCCTCTGTATTCATTCTGGTGAAGTCTTCTCTTGATTGTTGACTTTGACACACATACACCTACCCCCTGGAGAGTGTTCTTGATCTGGCCAACTGTTGTGAAGGGTATTTTCTTCACCAGGGAAAGAATTCTTCGGTCATCCACCACAGTTGTTTTCTGTGATCTCCCGGGTCTTTTGGTGTTGGTGAGCTCACCGGTGCATTCCTTCTTTTTGAGAATGTTCCAAACAGTTGTTTTCGCCACGCCTAATGTTCTTGGTATCTCTCTGATGGGTTTGTCTTGTTTCTTCAGCCTAATGATGGCTTGCTTCACTGATAGTGACAGTTCTTTGGATCTCATCTTGAGAGTTGACAGCAAAAGATTCCAAATGCAAATAGCACACTTGAAATGAACTCTGGGCCTTTTATCTGCACATTGAAATTGGGGTAACAAGAGAATATCATACACCTGGCCATGGAATAGCTGAGAACCCAATTGTCCCATTACCTTTGGTCCCTTAACAAGTGGGAGGCACATATGCAAACTGCTGTAAGTCGTACACTGTTCACCTGAGTTGGATGTACATACCCTCAAATTAAAGCTGACAGTCTGCAGTTAAAGCACATTGTATTTGCTTCATTCCAACTCCATTGTGGTGGTGTATAGAGCCAAAGACGTTAGAATTGTGTCGATGTCCCAATATTTCTGGACCTGACTGTATTTTTATTAGGGATCATACCAGAGACATATGACAAAGAATTGCAATACTTAATTGTAAATCGTTTGACAGCAGCCAGAATTGTATTTGCTAAAAACTGGAAAGGAGAAAAATTATCTAATGATGAAGAAATGATTAAGAAAATGATGGAATGTGCTGAAATGAGTAAATTGACATTTGAAATAAGAGAGCAGGAAGATAGACAATATTATTTGATATGGGATTTATTTTATCAATGGATAGAGAATAAGAATTGGAGATAATTATGATAATTGTGATATAAATGGATGTTGAAATTTTTGAAATAAGCAAGCATGTTTAATGATAAATTGAAGAGAGGAGGAGCACAAAAAATGTCACCGACTGACACACTGTAACTGTCTGTAACTGTCTGGAATGATAATGTTTTTATGTTTTGTTTGTGTTCTTAATTTTTTTTTTAAAAAAAAGAGAAATCAGCCTACAGTTCTTGCATGGCCACAGGTGGACTAAGTCCAACCCTCCTTGAATTACGTTGAGCCTCATCTAATAGTTAGCACGTGCTAGAAGTTAAGTAAGTAATTCAAGGGGAGTTGGACTTCCGTTGCTTGCAGCTGCCCGGACATTTTAGGCTGCTCCCTCTTTTAACCCTGCCTGCAACTTTTACCGCTGCTTTTACAATACCAGCTGTTGCAGAATACAAAGCCAGCCATGTGTACATTTGAGTGTTTGCATAACTTTAGAACTTTAGAAATAAATTTCAGGAACCATTCTCTTAATTTTTGGGGGTGGGAGCAGGAAGCAAATGGAATGAGGAACTAGTCTTTAACTTCCACCCAAATGCAATTAATTCTGTATAGACATTAGAAAGGAGAAGGCATGTATCTGGGAAAAGAATTTGTAAACAATGACAGCTCTATTTTTATAAAAAAAAAATAAAACAGCTTTTTCATTAAAAAAAAACATGTTTCTCCATTTCTGCCTTTGGGGAAATACAATAGTCTGCCTTTTTTTAAAATATTCCTCAAAATATTTCATTCTTCTAGGAGGGTGGGTGGGTGAGTGCTGACTTTCTACAATTAAAAGTAACAAATAAAAACAACAAATAACACATCTGAAATTTTATTGAGTCACTTTTATATTTTATCTGTCCTCCCCTCCCACTTCTGCAGTCATCCAGTGAAGATGAATAGCCTGGAATCCAGGACAGATAAAAGGAAGCACTTCATACCACACATAGTTATACTATGGACTTTCCTACCAGCTAATGGCCACTGGTACATACACCTTAAAATTATATCTGATTCACCACTATTGGAGACAGGATGTTTCTTTAGGAACTCCTTCTGAATGATTCAGTAAAAGGCAGCAGTCATTTATCAACTTTATGGATGACCATTTAATCAAGTGACAAGAAATCTAATACATCTTTACCCCAGCAAATATTTAAAAATGTAAGTTCTGATTGGAACTCAGATTTGACTAAACATTTAAAATCTTTACATTCCTGATTATTCTGAGTGTCAATAAACTATATATAATTGGATTCAATCTCTAAACACTATTATTAACTACAGCAGCACCTTTTATTAAAATAATAGGCAAATTACGTTCTATCTACTGTATGTGCTTAGAAAAAACTAGTGCATTATTATTAGCCATCACACCTGACATATGTAGACATGATTGGTAACACAACCAGCCACCCACACAAACACTTCTTGAGAAATGACTGTCTTCCTGTGCTACATCAGGAATACTTGGATCTGGCAACCCAATCAATTACGTCTTTTATGTTGCATTACAATCTTGAAATTTAGACTGGAGACTGTTGAATGTCTGCCACTTGAAAATCTGGAAACTGAACAGTTGACCAAGTGCAATTTCCTCCAAAATACCTTTAAGTTGCAGCGATTTTTAAAAGGGGTTTAGCTCAAAGTCTGCAAAAGACTAGTCTTAAATATACGAATGCGCAGAAATGGACAGATTATCTATAGAAATTAAGGAAAGGGAAGATGCCGAGTACTACTTAATTTGGAATAGATTATATTCCTGGCTGGAGAGTAAATCTAAAATGTAAGTGATATTTTGTCACAAAATCGAATTGTGAATAGAAGTTATTATAACTTAGATAAGGATGTAAGTTAAGATAGTGATAGATAGAAGTAGAATTTGTGTATGGAAGTTAATTAGGATAGAGATACCGATGTAGAAAAGCTGTTACTAGTATTTTGATGTGTTTGTTTTTGTTGTGTGTTACAGTTTTCTATTTTTTGCTCTTTTCTATTTTTTGTACTGTGTATTTTAATGTTGTAAAATTCAATAAATATATTTTTTAAGAGACCCATTAGTCTTTAATTCGGCCGCATTTATTGGACTATTACGGCTCGCAATCCTCTTTTTCCCCCAATTTTGTGTTAAATGCAGTTTCCGCCTCCGTCACGCCTCCGTGTACAAGTACTGCACAGGATCGGAGAAAAGTGGAACGGCGTTTCCAGACTTTGTTTAGCATGGTGACCTCACGTCACCAGCGCGCGGCCCCTCCCTCTTTATTTTGCTTCCGCGTTCTGAGGAGACGATCACGTGAGCACAGGTTCGCCCGGTTTTTAAATTGTACAGCACTTCCATCTTTCCCCTCCGGAGAGAAGCGATGGGCGTGGCCACGTGATCTTGTTTTGCTTCTGACAGGTCGGATGTCCTCGCGCCGCGCCGCCTCGCTCAGTTCCTCGCGGACAGAACGGGCGAATTCCCGAAGCCGTCGCGCGGCCCGTAGGTGGAGGTAGGAATAAGAGTTGGATAGAGTTGGAGGGAGGATTGGAGGGCTGAGGCGTGACTCCTGAGAGTGCCGGGGGCCGTTAGAACGCGAGCGCCCCCCGGTGGTGGGTGGTCCCCTGTTTGTCACAGACACACTATTTTGGAGTGGAAAGAGGAAACGGGGAAGTGGGTCTCTTAGTGTTAAGTCTTAAGACTTTGAAAGGATCGGACCTCTGCCTTAAAAATATTCGTTTCCAAGTACGTCCCTCGAACATGTGAAGCAGACAGATTTAAGCGATCCTGACGTTGCAGGTGACTGTGAGGTTGGAGGCTGCCAGACTCTGTCTCTAAAGCAAAATCCAAATAGGCATTTATTTCCAGTGTGCCTGTTTAATAGGAGACTTACTACAGCGCCCATATGTTCTTGGGAAATATACAAAGACAATCCTGAAAAAAAGGGCAAATCTGAAAGAGGTTTGTTTATAAGGAGAGAAAAAAAGTTAACTGTTTATGTTTAAAAGTTTGCTTTGCTTTTACAAAGGGCAATTCAAGAGCAAAACCAAGCAAAGAATTAAATTTAAAGGACGCCTTTCTAAAATAAAGAATAGTGGACAGTATGCAATGTAAGCCATAAATTTATGGTTTATTATTTTGGGTTTAGCTTTTCACCTTTACTCTGATTTAAAACTAGTGACAAAGCATTTTTTTGTGAGGACTAATATTTTGGTAATCATAGATCAGCTTTCTTAGAATGTTCAACGAAGTGTAACTTAATCCAGAAATTACAAATCAGCTTGATTTTTGGTTCTCTTTATTTCAGGTAACTTTATATCACCAAATGGTTAAATTAATTTGCACTTTGGCAGACCACAAAGATGATGTCAACTATTGTGCCTTCTCTTCTTCCTATTTGGCTACATGCTCCTTGGACAAAACAGTCCGCCTGTATTCATTAAACAATTTTGGTGAGGTTCCTTACTCACCACTGAAAGGCCACACTTATGCTGTCCATTGCTGTTGCTTTTCTCCTTCGGGACATATTTTGGCTTCGTGTTCTACAGATGGCAACACAATTTTGTGGAATACTCAAGATGGGTTGAAACTCGCTGTGTTGGAGCATCCCTGTAGAAACCCTCTAAGAATTTGTCGATTTTCCCCTGATTCTACATATTTAGTTTCAGGAGCAGCTGATGGAAGTGTAAATATGTGGAATGTTCAGACACTAAAATTGTATCGGTGAGTATGTCAAATCTGTGGCTGTTAGAAATATTTTTTTTTTCAGAATTACTAAGTCTGTCTTTATTTGTATTTCATGCTTAATATAATGGGAGAAATTGCATTCCCATTTCTACTCCAATAAGCTGCCTTATCCATGTGAACCAGACCTCCAGAGAGTTTTAGGCCCAATAATTGTTGATGGTACCACTTGGGAAAGGCTGATCAGGCTATCTCATTTAGTGATAAAGTTAGGACTGCTTCTGTGAAAGTCAGGGCAAACTTGGACTTCAATGGATTGAAGAGAATTCTTGAAATTCAGGAAAGATTTTATTTCTGTTTGTTTTTTTAAAATGACATGTCCTTCTGTACAGTATCATGTTTAAAACCACTTTATCAAGTATGAAACAATGCAGTTTTATATTGGCATTATTATTTTAGGCATGAGATTTAAGGTATCTCAATAAGAATGATAAATTTTCTTGTGCTGTATTCATGTGAATCAGTCAACTCACTGGACATAATGCTAAATTGTGGTTCTAGCCCAGGGGTGAAATCTACTTACCTTCCCTACCAGTTCGGAAGTGCGTGCGCCATCGTCAGGTCGATTTTTGACCTTCTGCGCATACAGTTAAAACCAGGAAGTAATGCTGTCCGGGCAGGTGGGCGGAGCCTCATGCTGCCATCGCTACTGGTTTGTTGAACCATGTGCCGCTGCCGCTACTGGTTCGCGCAAGCTGGGCAGAACCAGCCCTCCTTTCCTTTGGTACAACTGCAGTATCCTGTTTTGAAGTTTTTGTTTCCATGAAATTAACAACTACTTGCCTATTATCGGAATCCTGGCATATTTTAGAATAAACCCATTACAAACTAAGTTAATGATTCTTGCTTACTCTAAATAATTATAATTAAGATTTAACATAGTTTAGAATTTACATTTAATATAAAATTGAGCAAAAAAAGGGAGTATATGTAGTTTCCTAATGTCAGTGAGGTTTTTTAAATATAGCCCTGGCCTTGACAAGGAATTAACAATAAGTCTTGATAGTTTATAATTACACAAATTAAAATGTTACAGTACATTTGTCGGCAGCTTAGATATTGCTCCTTTTAGATTTATTTTTTTTCCCAAACCTGTAACAGGGTTTTAACTACCAAATTTCTTTATTCTTGCTTTTCAGGTCTGGTAGCGTTAAAGATGGATCATTGGTAGCTTGTGCATTTGCTCCTAATGGACGTTTCTTTGTGACGGGATCATCCTGTGGAGATCTAACTTTCTGGGATGACAAAATGAAGTGTTTATATAATGAGAAAGCTCATGATCTTGGTGTTACCTGCTGTGACTTTTCTTCAAGGCCACATTCTGGTTAGATAATTTACTATTTAAATAAATCCTTTTTTAATATCTTGTCAGTTCCAGCCTTAACTTTTACTTGCATTCTTGTCCTTAGTGGCTATAGCTGATGAATATAAACTCTGTTTGAAGTTTCTCTCTAATTCCATTGTAATGGATTTAAAGCCACTTTTTTTTCTTAAGTAACATTTCTTGTCTAGTGATCTGTCTCTTTTGCAGTATGTATGACATGTAAGACTGCGATCTTAAAGATATTTATTTTGGGTAAGCCCTGTTGGTCACAATAGGAATTAATTCTTAGAATATATTCAGAGGACTGTATTGTGTAAAAAGTTTATCATACTCTTGTTTCTCTTTAAAGAATTGTGCTTGAAGTAGAAGAGAATTTTGGCTGCAATTAAAATCATGTGAAATTATTATTTTTATATTTTTATTTGATTTAATCTCATTGTTTTACTTTATAAGTAATTCAAGGCAACAATCATACATAATGCCGCTTTGCTTTCACTAAACACACTTTAAAATGACAATAGATTTTAACCTCTCTTCATATGAAAGATGTCAAATTCAAAGCAATTAATTTTATTTTTTTTTATTTTTCCCTAATAAACATGGTTTTAGAATTGCTAATTGGCTTCTGCTTGAATATTCTATAGACAGTTCATCTAGTCTTATGATTTCAAATTCCAATATCATAGGAAAATGTTAACATCCATATATCAAATTAAGTCCTTCTAAAATATATATTATATTTTATAACTTATCATTAAAATTGGAATGAAAGATATCAATTTATCCTTGCCTATTTGGGATTCCTTATGTGGACAGGTATATGAATTGAAGGGACTATATAGAACTATTATGTTATGGAAAAAACGCTTCCATTCTAGCATATTTTTATTGCTTTCATGGAACACAAAGCTGGAAAATTCAAGAACTGTCTGCTTTACAACACAAAACAAACTAGATATTTGTTCAACTTTCAACCAGTGGTGGGATTCAGCCAGTTCGCACCACTTTGGGAGAACCGGTTATTAACTTTCTGAGCAGTTTGGTGAACTGGTTATTGGAAGAAATCATCAGGGCAGAGAATCGGTTGTTAAATTATTTGAATCCCACCACTGCTTTCAACCATTTGTTTAGCAACTGCTAGAAGTTACAGTGACAGAGAAAAAAGTGTTTTATAATCAGTCCTCGCACTGATAATTGTCACAAATATCCCCATAGTCATGTGATCAAAATTTGGGCGCTTAGCATGCATTTACGATGGTTACAGCATCCTGGAGTCATGTGATTGCCATTTGAAGCCTTCCCAGCTGGCTTCTGACACGCAAAATCAATGGGGGAAGCTGGATTTGCTTAATGGCCACATGATTCACTTAATAATTGTGGTTGCTCACTTAACAACTGTGGTAAAAAAAGTAATAAAATCAGGCATTCTTCATTTATCAACTGCCTTGCTTAGCAACAAAAATTTTGGTCACAATTCTGGTCATAAATCAAGGACTACCTGCATTATATATAGTCCACAAGATTTTTGAGTTATGTGAGGCAACCTTCTAATTATGCTTAGTTTACTAGAAGCAGATGTTTAAAAAAATAGAAAATCTTATTTTGTTATGTTTCTCATGCATTTCTCATCCATTTCTGGATATATATCTATTTTATCAGATAAGCAAGATGCTGATTATTTCAGAATGGCATCTTCTGGTCAGGATGGCATAAGTAAGATCTGGGTCATTTCATCTTCTGATTTTACAGGTATCTTGAATTTAAAAATGCTTATTCTTTAAAAAATTATTTGCCTTTCCACTGCTTTGATTTTTAATTAGATCTTGTTCAAACAAACCCGTAAGACCAAAAAAAAGTATCTTACTGAACAAGTGAATAATCCTTTTTGCTAATAGTATAAAAAGTAAAGGAAATAATTGATGGTGCATTACAGTAAAGCAACATTTACAATAAAGCAATAAAAACACTAACAACACAGAGAGAAAGGTAAAGAAAGTAATCAATTTAAGAGAGTGTGAGGCGTTTTCATTCATTATTTTGATTGCTATTAGAATGAGGGTTAAAAGTTATATTTTTCATTCATTAACATGAATTCATTAATAATATCCAGTGGTGTATGTCTCTGTCAGATCAAATTACCGTATTCCCTGTTTTGGTTCCAAAATCGACTAAAGAGCTTCCAAAGCACATTTGTGGGTGGGGGATGGCAGGATGATCAGAAAAATTTGTTATGAAAATAGAATTTTTTTAAAAAGCCTTCCATTCTATCCTATTCTCATTGCTCTCATGGAATAAAGAACTAGAAAATTAAAGAACAGCCACATTTACAACACAGAATGCAACCTAGATACTGCATTGTGCAGTGTATTTTACTTTGTATTCAAAGGTGACAGGGTTGCAATTTGATTAAGAATATTTTCATTAAATATTTGTTCACCTTTCAATGTTTAGGATTTGACCTGAGATGTAGATGTACTTTAAGTGGACATACTGCCCCCGTTCTGACTTGTGCTTTTTCCTCCAATGGGCAAGTTTTAGTTACTGGGTAAGAATCTTTGTTTAATTTATATGTTTTACTTCTGCAGTTGGTTGGCTCAGAAACCCATTTGAGTAGAAAATATTCCTACTCAAATGTTAATTGCTTTTGCAGAAGGGTTTATTCTGCATTCTGTATTTCAAGGTTATGGAGCAAGGCAGCTCTAGTACTACTTTCGTTCAACCAAGCAGTGGATCAGAACTACAGGTAGTCCTTGAGTTACGACTGAGCCTAGATTTATGGTCATAAATCATGCCAGTTATTAAGCGGGTCACTACATGTGTCTGATTTTGCACCCTTTTTTGCAGCAGTCATTAAGTGAGTCACCGCAACTAAGTGAACACAGCGGCCATTAAGTGAATCCATTGTCTTCAGTAGGCAGTTTTCCTGAAGAAAATGCTGGTTTGGTGGTGGGGGACACATTGTAAATTGCACCCAAAATGTAATCGCCATGGAGGCTGTTGGAATTTTGGGTTGTAAGTAGGGGTCCATCATAACTTCACATGGTCACTAAGCGACTGGTCATAAGTTGATGACTACCTATACATAGAATACAAATCAAAGCCAACAAGCAAAATCATTTAAGAAGTATATATTACTTTTTCTAGTAGAGATAGCTATCAAATTTCTGTGGAGCATGTTCTTTTATACTGCCCTATGTATAACGCAGACAGGACTAAATTACTGTCTCTCTTAGAAACAGATCTCTTTGGATCCAATGCTAGTAATTTGACTTTACATTGTTTAGGGGATGGCTCCTCGCACATTACTTTTCAGGTTTCTAAATTTTTTTTAAGAGCTGTAACTATTAGAGAAGAACGATGTAATTCCTCTCAGCCAAGGCTTCTGGTAGCCAACTGTTTATGATGTTACTTTCCCCACGTTCTTTTGCATTTATATTTGTATTTTGGTCTGAGACCGCAAATAAAAGTTATTATTATTAAAAAAAAAACAACTATCAAATTCTTAAATATTGGATTCTCAGCTTTTAAAATGTTCAGCAGATTATTTTGATGGTTCTAATCCTCCTGGATTTCTTTTCATTCCCTTTGAGTTGCAAAGGAGGTTATTGTAAAGTTAACTATTCATAATAATCACTGCGCTCTAGTACTAAGCATTTTGCTCACTGTTTGCTGTTCATATTATTCTGATTCTTGTACAATTAAAACCTTTTTTTAAATACTGAATGATGAGTACTGAGGCAGTTATGTTATTTCATCTTTTTTTTTCCTATTAGATCTGTGGACAAAACTGTAATGATTTTTGAAACCGTAAGTATTTAAGTATCTAAGAGGGAAAGCCCTATGCAAGGATAACAATATATTAACATTCTTTTTTCTGTTAGTAGCATTGCAAAAATTGCTTTTTCGGTAACTTGTTATTTTTATTTTATTCTATTTTAAATTGTAAAAAGTTAAGCAAAAGAGTTCTATACTCGTAAGCCTAATCATAAATCCCCCATACTTCTATAGGAGTTGGGCAACTAAACCTTCCTATAAAAAGTATCCAAACCCATATGGTTTAATTCACATGTTTTTAAATAGTATACAGTGAGCTTCATGAATTAATATTGTTCCTGATTTTTCAGGTGTAGATTTTGTCTGCCCCCATTACATTGTCATTTTTATTTTTTTTCTACGGTGAATAAGTCTTGATTTCAAGTTTTTATGTCTGAAAGAAAAGCAAAAAATGCCTTTTAAGCCCTCTGATCAATTTCATGTTTTGGATTTTCTTGTGAGATCCACTATGTCTTATCCCACCAGTCCATCAGAAAATATAGATCAGAATTACAGAAATTAAATATCTCCCACTAACACTATTTTAGTTGCTAGTCTTCTGTATTTTTCTTTTCCTTTCTGATCCTCTTCTGTGGACTGGAATGGATTTATATGAACTTAGCTTCTTGGATAAGTTCATGTAAACATAAAATGGCAGACAATTTGGCAATTAAAAAAAATAGATAAATACTTTCTGAGAGGTGAAAGTTGCCATAAGGAACTTGACTCCTTACATTTATAAATGCCAAACTAGTGTGTTCCATGATAAGCTATTATGTAGGCCAGGTATTTGCTTTAGGCTTTTTTTTTTCTTTGAATCTGCTTGTTATTCCTCAGAATTATTTGTAAAAAATATAGAATATTTATGTCACTTGTTACATTACAGTTTCAAGTAGTTTACAGGGTGTAGGACAGGGATAGGTTTTACTTACCTTTACTATCAGTTTGCAACAGGCTTGTGTGTGCTCGTTTTGCTTGCACTTGCGCCTTCTGCGTATGCACAGATCACTGATGAGGATATCTGGGGCGGTGGATGGGGCCTCCCGCTGGTTTTACTACCGGTTCTTGAGAACCGGTCCGAACCAGGGGCAATCCACCACTGGTGTAGGAAAAAAAGTTTCCCTTATTTGACAACCAGAAAATGCTGTGCTTCATTAAAAACTGTATCTTTAATTCTTTTCTTTTTTTTAAAGATGGGTTATATCCAAGGTCAACTGTCTGCCAGCAGATAAATGTCATCAGCCATTTACCAAAATAGATTTAGAGGGCTGCAATTTTCTTTGCAGATGGAAAAAAATTTGGGGGGGCAGGAGACAAAGGCATTTTTAATATCAAATATACTATTAATGTGAAAAGGATTGCAGTTTCAATTAAAACGTGACACTGTAGTATTTTTTGTCCATGCACTTTTTGATTACCTAGAGGAATATGTCTAGCTTTAAATGATACAAAGGTTTTAGTTACTGTTTGTTCAAATGTCTTTGAAAGTTAAAAATACAAAATGGGGATTTGATATACCAAATTAGCAAAATAGATTATTTGGCTTTGTAAAGACAAGTGATGGGCAGATAGCAAGTTGTATAAGCAGCTGTGTGATAGTGAATATACAATGAAATATTGTACAGTACTGAAAAACGAGCATGTACTTGCTATCTGTTTGTAAGTTTTTTATTGCAAGCTTGTTTTTTTATACAATTGTGGGACATTTAATGGTCAATTTTGGAATATTTCCCTAGTTTTTCTGAGGTAAATTTGAGTACTGTATGTATTCAATGTCTTATTTTAGATAAATTTTAGAGAAAATTAGGAATTGAAAAAATAATAAGAAAGACTTATGCACCTTAAAAATGAACAAAATTATTATAGAAAACTATATACGGACACTAGTGCTTTAAAGAAATAGCTTTTCCAATGGAAGTAGAATAATGTTTGTGAAGGGTAACATCTAGTGGTCAAGATGCTAATTACAGGATTTGTTATTCACATACAGGTGGCAGCATAATTAATTCTAGTCACATTTATGTTACTTCTTAATATTTTTGAAGAGTATCGTAATTGTAACTAATCTTCATATATATATATATATATATATATATATATATATATATATATATATATATATAAACATTGAATAGTGGTTTTTCTAAAAATGTTCTGCAAGAATGTCCCAAAGGTGCTTTTTTAGGAGGCAACTGGACTTTCTTGTTTTTTTCCTTTTGAAGATGTTTTGCTCCTCATCCAAAAAGCTTCTTCAGCTCTGACAGGATGGTGAGGAATGGAAGGATTTATATTCCATGCAGTCAGCTGGTCATTTGCATCTTTTTAGAGGGTCGTTGAAGCACTTGGAGGTTTATCTGTGTCCTCAGGGTCACTTGAGTAGGGCTCCTGGTTCCTGTAGTCTGCAATTTTTTTCCTCTGGAAATCCATTCCTACTCCCATACCATTCAAAGGGTGTTCATCCCAAATTGTATAGCTAAAAGTCTGTAGAGATTCTCAGTCATCCAGGTCATGGTTGTCCCAAAGGTGCTTTTTCAAGAGGCAACTGGACTTTCTTGTTTTTTCCTTTTGAAGACATTTCGCTTCTCACCCAATAAGCTTCTTCAGCTCTGGCAGGACATTGGGGAATGGAAGGATTTATACTCCTTGCAGACAGCTGGTCATTTGCATCCTTTTAGGATATTCTGCAAGAATATTTTTCCTGTAAGCCCAGTTGAGTAAGGGATACCTGCAGTTTTGTTATTTTTCTCTGTGTTTGATAAAGGTTTATTGCAATTTTTAATAGATTCAATTTCCTGTATGATACATATCTGTAAACGTATTCTGTACATCTGTAGTCTTTGGATGTAAGAATGGTGTAAAGTTAATTGTAAATTGCCTTATTTTTTGTTTGTTTGTTTTGGACAGAACACTGGAAGCAAACTGCACATTTTGACTCAGCATACCAGGTAGGCCACTGGCATGTATTAGTATATTGCTATATAGGATTATTATGATTAAATCAAGGATAGCATTTGAAGTGTGACATATATTTATCAAATAACTTGTTATTTCTAGATACGTTACAACTTGTGCCTTTGCACCAGATATGCCATTGTTTGCTACTGGTTCGATGGATAAATGTGTCCGTGTCTGGCAGCTGGAACCAGAACAATTTTTTACAGGTCAGTACCAAAATGTTTTTGTCTCCTGCCTTATAAACATTATACCAATTTGATTTACATCTTTACCACCCAAGTTTAAACAAGTTAATTATTAATTAATTAATTGCCCCAAAATATTCTTACTGGTTTATCGATTTCTTGTTATATTAGTATATAGGCATATCTAAAGGGATTGACACTCATATGTACTTTATCAATAAAGTTTTTATTTTTATTTTTCATAAACACATTTACATGTACAGTCATTTCCATCATTTTTCATTCATCTTTTCTTTTAACTTTCGTTTTTCATTTTTACTTTTTCGGGGCTGCTCTTTTACCTTTTACCTTTACTCCAACCTTTCTTCTTCTCCTCCCCTTCTCTTCCTTCCTGTTTCTCCTCCTACTTCTTTCGTTCTTCCTCTCCTTCTCTTTCCTACTTCCCCTTCTTTTCCCCCACTCCTCTCTTTTTCCCTCCTTCTAACCTTCTCCTCTGCTCCTCTTTCCCCTCCCTTTTCTTCCTCTCCTTTTCCCTTTCTTCTTTCTCCTCTCCTCTCCTTTCCTCTCTTCTCCCTTCTTTTCCCTCTACTTCTTCCCCTCTCTCCTGTTGTTTCCCTTTTCAGTTCAATCTAAAGTGGTATTCGAGCAGCCCCGGTCTCCTAATTATCTTTATTCTCATTTCAATTTCTTATTCAATTATTATTTATGTTTATTTCATCATTTGCGTACATTTTTGTAATATCTCACTTTTTTCCCTTTTACCTCCCCTCCCCTTTCTCCTTTTACTTGGCATCATCTGGGTATCTGTTTTTCTAATTGTTTTCTCCCATGTATTCTCTATCTATTTTATGTGTATGTCCTTATTCATGTTTCTTTTCTAACCGATCATAAAATTTATCCCATGTCTTAAAATACTTAAAATCTTCATCTTTTATTCTCAATGTTAATCTATTCATTTCTGCACATTCTAAAATTTTCTTTATAATTTCTCCTTCCAATGGGATTTTATCTGCTTCCCAGTTTTGTGCAAACACAATTCTAGCCGCTGTTATTATATGAATAATCAAATATGTATCTTCTTTACTATAATTTTCTGGTAAAATTCCCAATAAGAATATCTCTGGCTTTAACTCTATATGGTGCTGCAACATTTCCTCTAACCATGTTTGTATTTTCACCCAATATTGTTTTGCTTCTTTACACAACCACCACATATGATAGTATGATCCTGGCAACTGGTGACATTTCCAACACTTAGCTGATTTATCTTTAAACATCTTAGCTAATCTTTCTGGTGGCATATGCCATCTATATACAGGTTTTCTTTATAAGCTGTTGCCACTGTTAATTTATAATTTCCTTCCCAAAGTTGTTGCCATTTATCCAATTCTATGGTGTATCCGAAATTCTTTGCCCATGCTATCATTGTTTCTTTTACTTCTTCATCTTTTAGTCTAACACGCAATAAATAATTATATAATTTCTTAATCATTTTCTCATCTGTTCCTGTCAATATTTCATCCACTTCTGATTTCCCCAAGTTAAAGCCATGTTGTCTACGATTTGCTTCATATCTTGATTGTATTTGCAGTGTTGAATACCAATCTATCCCAATCCCTTGACTCTCTTGTTCTTGTTTTTGTTTCAATTCTCCCCGTCCTGTTAATATATCCTTATATCTAACAATATTCCCCATGTTTACAATATTTGGGTATGTCACCGCTTCTATTGTAGAAAGCCACATTGGAATATTCAAATAATGTTTCCTTTCACTCTCTCCCATACTGATAACAAACCAAATCAAGATCTATGTTATTTGCATTTGCTATAATCTGATGCCAAAAAAAAAAAAGAAAGATAAATGTTATATTTGTGCCACCTTTTACACTTGGAGTAATGTTTTAATTATTTCTTTTATTATATGCAGGGCTGTAGAGTCGGGAGAATTGGGACATTTAAACTTGCTTTTTTTAAAATTCCAATCTAAATTTAGTAGGAGTCGGAGTCGGTGCATTGTTTGCCGACTCCGACTCCAGGTACCCAAAATTTCCTCCTACTCCAGCTCCTCGGCTCCGGCTCCGGCTCTGACTCCACAACCCTGATTATATGTTATTTTGTTACGTGAGTTCATTTTAATCTTTTCTCAGGAAGTCCTCTGATACCGGAATCAAAGATTTCTGTTGATAAATGGACAGAAGAAGATGTTTCTGTTTGGCTTCAAACACATAATTTGCAAGACCTAGTTGAGATTTTTAAAAGAAACAATATTGATGGTAAAGAACTGTTAAATCTTACAAAAGAGAGCTTGACTGATGATTTAAAAATTGGTAAGACCATTGAATAAAGTATTTTACAGTATAAAATATTTAACAGAATAAAGTATTAAGTTGAATATTCTGATCTAATCTGAACATAATTTATGCAAAAAAAATATCCAACCCCAGCATAGCTATTAATAACATTAATGGTTTTAGGAATATTTGATTTTTTTATCTTATGTAGAACAATATGAACATTTCACTTTTAGAAAAATAACAGGTCCAGGTTGTCAAGATATTCCATTCTCATGGGAACCTATGATGTATTATCAAGTGATTGCCATTTAATAAATAATTTTGGCATGGAAACCAAGTTTTTAGGCCTAAATACTTGATTTTGTAAACAAGTTATAGAATTTGTGCCTTTTCAGGTAAAAGATACAGATTACTTGTATCTTTTAATCTTCTTGCATCTTGTATCTTCTTATAATCAAATACATTCTATTCCTTGATTTTAGTCCTTGTCAGTTTCTTTTATGAAACAATCATATAGGTAATCAAACAATGATCTGATAATACAAACAAGTGAGGATGAGGATTGTATAACAGAGTTGGTTTTAACAAGAAATAACATGAATAGAATTGGTTTATGAATCAAATGCATTTGAAAATGAATGATCGTCCATTTTGTTAGTCTTTTAATCGTGTTTACTGTTTGTTGTACTACTAGTGAGGACCACAAAGCCATTTCACCAAATAATATTTCTAAATTTTAACAATGACTGTTAGTTTCTATAAATAAATATATGAATATATATATTGGTATATATGAAAATTATCTGTGAGTTTCATACACATAGAAATCACACATAATTTTTATAATGGTTCCCTTTTGTTCCATGAATTTTGTTGACTGTTCAAGGGTACCAAAGTTGCCAAAGCTTATCAGTTGAGACTAATTAGATAATGCTGATGATAAGCTTATATAAAAGTTGAAATCAGTGGGACTGAAGATAGGCTGACCTCCCCCAAGTGCACAAGCACTCCGTGGAAATATCAACATAATAACATGTCAGTGTACAGGGACTTTTAATGACACCACTGAGAATTAATTACTAGCTACAAACAGGAAAATAAGAAGAACTTGGCAGAGTTGATCGTAATGAGATCTATAATATAAGGTGGATAAACAAAATGTGAAATACGTTAGTTAGCAGAATTTGCTGATCTCCATAATTCTGATAAAAGCTAACTGAATAGGAAGAAGGCAGGTGTACCTGCAGGTGTGTTTGCCTCCATTGTTTTACTGCACAATATTTCTCAGCATATAATTGTATATAAATTTGTCTTCCTGATGTTTAACTCAGTTGGACTTTGACTGTGATTGAAAACATTTGTGAAGGTTCTCTTCATCATGATCACTATAGAACAGAACTGTTGTTAATTTAAATATTTACTGAGTTTTTCTAATATCAAAACCTGAATTGTACAGTACTGAAATCTAAAATGCACGTTATTATCATTTTTAGTTGAAGGAGAGTAAACAACATTATTCTACATAATTTAGACCATTTTTGACTGTTATTGTTTTATCAATGTATAAAATACAAAGAAAAATAAAAATAGGAAATTAAGGGAAGGAAAAGAGGGGGAAAGAAAATATGAGATGCAAGGGAAGAAAGGAAAAAGCATTGAGTTGCAACTCTTTTTAGCACAGTATTATTCTATATAACTTTACCTAATAATATTACATTCTGTTTTGACATTTCCTGTCAAAGTTTGGTAGAGATAGATTAATTTGAAAACAAGAAAAAAAATCTTATTCTTGAAAAATCCTTATGAGGATTTTTTTCTTTTCATATTATATATACAACATATCTCTAAGCTGTTCTACTTTTATCTTCAGAACTTGTATAGATTCTGATCTCAGCAACTTGAAAAGAATTTATTTTTGCCTCCGTTATGTCAGAAAACTTTTCCCTGATAGGCCAACAGTCCAGATATTTTTTTCTCCTTTTTTGACAAAATTAATGTTTTCAGCATGATTGCTTCAACTGTGTTACTTTTTATGTAACATTCAAGAACAATTTTCTTCTTAGCATATTCTGGCAGGTACAGGGTCCGCTTTTTGGATCATGGAGAACTACTTCGCACAGTCAGCTTGTCTCCAGGGCGTAGGCCCATGGCTTGCAAATCTTTGTTGATGGTGTCTTGCCATCTCTGTTTTGGATGCCCATGAGGTTGCTGGCCATTGACTACTAGATGGTAGGCAGTCATGGCCATGGTGGAAGGTGCTGCTCTCTAGACATGTCAGCCTTCTCTCATCTTCTCTATAATTGGTGCCACACCAAAATGTTGTTGAATGGTGTCATTTGTGATGTGGTCAAGAAGGGAGATGCCCAATATCCATGGAGCATTCGCATTTCCATGGCATGGAGATAGCTTTTGGTCCCTGTTGTTGCTGCCCAGCATTCAGTGCCATACAGTGCAAAGGGCAGTTGGTTGTCTTGTAAAGATTCAAGATCAATAATAGTTTAAAAAGTGATCGTTTAATAGCTGCAATTTCTCTGAATTTTAACTTTTGACATCTAGCTTCATATTTTGAAAGAGAAATAACATTAAGAAATAATTGTGCTACTTTATTTAAATTAATGTTTCCTGAGGCTGCAGTTTTATGGTCCTCGAGAGAAATCAGAATAACTACAGGATTGCTTGCGTTTTCCTAGTTCAGACAGAATGCTCTGACTTCAGGAAAGAAAAGTGAAATTCAATTTCTTCTATCAACCTCTGAGGTTGACACATTGCAACATCCAAAAAAGAGGAAAGATGTGCTGAAGATGTGTTGAATCCAAAGATCTTCTGATGACTTGATAGGGCATATCCATCCATTACCCATACTATCACATAATTTGGATAGCGAGATGGGCAGCATAATTTTAATAAAATAAATAAATAAAATCTAAACCAATCATTGAGTTGGTTACATTAGAAAAGGCATTTTTTAAAAAACATGAAGAAGATGCAAACATTTGCTCCTTGCTGGCCTGAGAGTCAGAGATAAAAAATACAAAAGACAAGTACAAACTACTTCAGATCTTTAAAAAAAGATCTCTTTTTTTCCATATCTCACGCCTTATCAGTAATCAAATTATAAAACTCATCATTCAGTTGAACAAAAGTCTATTAAGAGCTACAAGTACTTTTGTTCTTTTGAAAAATAAAGCATTTTTCAGATTTAATAAGCTTTGTATAAAAATAAATGAAATTCATAAGCTGAAAATTAAGACAATGGACCAACTTTTATTATTTTATAGTAAATGCTCAGCCCTTGTGCTCTCTTTTTAATTCTCTAGAAACATTTATTGGATGGGAAGATGACCACCAGGTAGATCATCATTAATAATTAGGCTCCACCCTAATGAGTTCCTATCCACCCTAATGAGTTCCTATCCAAATAAATTTACATTGTCTTTTATAAAAATTGAGTCTAGGGTGGAGTCAGATAGAGATGATATTTGTGATATTTATTAAAATCATTGAATAGAATTCAATAAATGAGCAGCAGATGAAACAAAATAAAACAGTATAATTTACTATAGGATTACTGAAGCAATCAAAGCGTGTCTGGTTTTTTCAAACATAACAAAACATGGCCATTTAGAGATATTATTGGCTGTGTCAAGCAATACATGTTCATGCTTGCTTTCTTGGCTATATTTTTTTTTCTGTTTATAATGTCTTTTTGTCACTTGAACTAAAGATAAGCAGGTAAAAATGAATGTAATGTTTTTATTTTATATTGTCCCTGTTACAGGTAGCTTTATATAAGACCATTGTTTGAAGTGTTCTCTCTGCAAATTTAAAAGGGACAGATGGTTTTAGTTTTTAATATTAAAAAACAGAATCATTTTACATAATTAGTTAACTGTATATTCCCGTGTATTATTTTCCAGTTGGATCTAGTCACTAAGAAGTCTCTAATACAACTTTTCCAGAATCTTTAGGTCTTCGCAGTAAAGTTTTGCGTAACATTGAGGAGCTCAGGAATGAGATGAAATCTGCTTTTCTAGAGATTCCTGATGAATTCCTGTGCCCCATAACCAAAGAACTTATGAAAGAGCCAGTGATTGCTGCAGGTAAGCATAATGAAGATGGCTTAGTTGCATATATCGTTTTGGTAGAGATTTAGTAATGAAAAATATTACTTGTTTATAAAGCAAGTTCTGTGTATTCTTTTTCTATCAAAGGTGCAGGGAAAACATTTTTAGTTTTAATTATCACCATGTTGATTACATTCCCAGAAACCAATAGCAATGAACCATAGTATAATCATGATACAGTGAAAGTCTATTAGACAATGGCTGAAGAGGTTGTAGAAAAAATGGTTTTAAAAGTTTAAAAAAAAAAAAGTTGGCCACGTCCATTCAGTCACATTACCCCTCCACCAAGCTGATCATCAGAGGTTTTTTTTTTACTTTTAAAAGCATTTTTTCTATAACCTCTTTGGCCGAAGAGGTTGTAAAAAAAAATGTTTTTAAAAGCCTCTTACGATCCCAGCTGAGTTGCCTGATCATCAGGCTTTTTTTTCTTTTAAAAACATTTTAAAAATGCTTTTAAAAATTAAAAAAAAACCTCTGATGATTGCGTGGCTCAGCTGGGCATGGGGGAGGGGCAGGGATTTTTGCTACAGGGTTCTCCGAACCACCCACCACCATCGCTACCGGATCAGGCGATCCGGCCCGAACTGGGAGCATTTCACCCCTGAACTGGCTGCCCAATACTGCATAATGTTCACATTTGTCATTTCCAAGATTCATGAAAGAGATAAGGAATATCTCATTAATTCTGAAGCAAAATTGTGTGAAGCCAGAAGCTGGAGCTTTTCTCATGCTTATTAACACAGTTTTTAGATTTAAAAATTTGTTATGTGAATCACTGCAGTTGTTTAATTAGTAACAGAGTTATTAAATGAATCTGGCTTCCCCATTGACTTTGCTTGTAAGGATCCAAAAGTAAATCATGAGACTATGGGGATGCTTCTATGGTTGTGTGAAAAATGGTCATGACTCACTGTTTTCAGAGCCATTGTAACTTCGAACGGTCACTAAGCGAACTGTTGTAAATTGAGAACTACCTGATATTTTGACTACCAGACAAAATTGACTGTTTTGAAAGTTCAGGGATGGGTTTAATGTTCTCAAATTGATTCCAGTGCCTTTTAATCCCTTGTCTGGCCACCATAATTCTGAACCTCAGAGAGCACTTTGTGATATTGTTGAAAATGTCCTGGTTTTAAGAGGAGTTTTTTTTTTTTTTTTGCAAACTTGCAATGGAAGGACAAGGGAGGGACAAGGGACAGACAAAGCTTCCCCTTGAATGTTGGCCTTTTCAGTCTGGCATGTAGACCTCTTGCTTGGTTCCCAAATTTATAAATTTATAAACATTCTTTAAAGGGTTTTTTAAAAAACCTGGGGACTTAGTTTTTACATTTGAGTATGTCCTCAAGCATTAAGCCTACAATTTCAAAGGAGTTAGGATGCATTTTACTGCTTCATTGTAAATTAAGTCCTTCCTTCCTTCCTTCCTTCCCACCCTCCCTCCCACCCTCCTTCCTTCCTTCCTTCCTTCCTTCCTTCCTTCCTTCCTTCCTTCCTTCCTTCCTTCCTTCCTTCCTTCCTTCTTTTCTTTTCCTTTCTTTTCCTTTCTTTTCTTTTCTTTTTTCCCCGCCCATCTCAGTCAGTGTCTCTGGGTGGCTTACAATTCAAAAACCTATAATACAATCAAAATATTAAACCATTTTAAAATAATGAAACCAATAGGAACAATAATCATAGAATACACCCACACTTCAGACTTAATAGTATCGCATATAATCTATGGACATATGATTGTCAGTTGAACACTGATAGGTTTGAATAATGGGAGGAGATTGCTTTAATCATGTAAACAATCTGTCAACCTAGCTTGTTTAAAGCAGCATCCCTCTGGCAAAGGTTTATGGAATGGCTACCATTCTGTTCAGTTCTCCATTATGTATAAAGTTTGGAAAAACATAAAGCTCACGAGAACATAGGAACATAGACATTTTGTAAGGGATCTTACAAGTTACAAAGGTGATCTGAAGTAGAGGAGTGGCACTTGGCTGATTTTTTGGAATGGTGTGGATTCTTGGCCCTGGCGGTAGATTTGCTTGTTTGCTGAGTACATAGTCTGAACTTATAGATGTAGCTGACTCAGTAATCAAGTGACTGCTAGTGGCTGGAACTGCATTTGTCAGCAAGCAGCTACCCCTCAGGCATCATTCCTAGGAAGAGATCAGGCAACAAGGACTTTGTGATTAGAGTGAGCCAGCAACAGCAAGCAAGGAATTTAGCTGGGGAGGAACAAGGCAAACTTAAAATCTGACAGGGAAAATCTGTGATTACCTGACAGGAATGGATTGTTTATACTAGAATGGTATCTTAATTGTACCTATTGCAAATGGAAACTTCTCTTTTTAATGAAGAATAAGGTAAAAGAATTGGAGGACATCTTCATTTAAGAGCCATCAGGGAAGTAAACATCAGGATTGCACAGAGTTTTTCATGAAACAGCTGGATTCCTAAGAGGGGAAGGCACAGAATGTTTGGGACCAGGATAGATAAGAAGAGGGCCACAAAGAGGAATGCTGGAGTGAATACTTGATGATATCTAGCAAAAAAACAGTGGACAAACTAGGAATAGGTTTGTCCTCTGGAGCCAGCAGCCAGTTTGAACATGTGGACATGAAAAGCAAGCTACAATTCCTGAGATAATTCAGTTATCCCAGGCTTTCCAAAATAATAGAAAGGACTCTCAACTCTGCATGCATCAACAAAACCAAAGCTTTTCACTGAAAAACAAAAGAATGGTGTTGGTGTTGATGAAAGAATCGCTCTTGCAAGAGTCAGAAGCAGATGTGTGTGGACCAGGCAAGTTATTGTGAGAAGAGTGAGGTCTTTTTGGTGCACATATTTAGGACTTCACAGAAACATTCCTGTGGCTCATGCATTCATTCTGGTCATTGGCCATGCCTTCTTATACATATGGGAACAAATCGAGAAAAGAACAGAAGTGATGCTGTTGTGAGGGGTTATATTAGATAGCCAATCTACTTGCCAAAATGATAATGGGGGATTTCAATTATCCTAATTTCTGCTTGGAATTTTGCTCTGCCCAAAGTCAGAGGTTCAACAAATCCCTGTCCTCTCTCGCTGACAACATCAAGTGGAAAAGCACAAGACAATCTGCTATCCTGGACTTGCTTGCTGACTGCTTGCATGCCATTTACACATTGTAATGCATATAACTGGAAAAATGCATCAGGTTTGAAAATTAAGTTGGATTGCCTCCCATAAGTACACATTTTGATTGTCAGTAGTGGTATACATAGAGTGGAATTAAATTTTGCTTCGTTGACAGAATGAAGCCTCAGACATTCAACCAGACCATTCTAGGGGGATTAATGATCTGGACAAAGCAAAATCCAGATCATTGAAATTGATTCACATTTTGACCCAGACAAATACACTGAACTGTTAAAGGAACTAAGACATTGTTTCTCCCATAGTTCTCTTCCTCTTGTTGCCCTGTACCTACTTAATGGGCCTGACCTGCCTCTCCAGCAGCATGAGCCTTCTCACCTACTACTGTTGCTTTAAAAAAATCATTTCTATCATTACTTTATATCAAAACAGGATGCTTCATAATTCCTCAGGATATTTGAATAAGTTAATAAGAATTTAATAAGGATTTAATTTTAGAAATTTTAGAATGATTAATGAATCCTCAGTTTTACAAGTTAAGCATTGCTTTTTTAGCTATTTTATTTTACCCACTGCAGCCTTTGATACCATGCCAAGCTTTATTCTCAAAGGCCCTATGAACTTCAGTAATTAGTTTTTGAGGAATAAAGAACCCAAAATGGGTTTGGAAGTTGTGAACCTCCATATTGGTATCTTCCCATCCTATTAAATCCAGCAGATGAGGTATGCTCCAGGTCCTGCCTGCAAGAGTGTGCCATCTGGCAGGATTAAAAAGACTGTTATGGGGCCCACTCTCTGGAATACCATCTCCCAGAGATCAAACTCACCTTAAACATTCTGGCATTTCACAGGGCCTTAATGATCTGGTTTTGCCATCAAGCTAGGAGGAGTCCTGACAATATAGGATGAGCCCAGTTTTGTTATATCGATTGTGGGATGCAGTGAAAGTCTTCTGCTGCTATTTTATGCTATTTAAAATTTTGGTTATTGATTTTACTGTTTTTAATTTGTTAGCTGCCCAAAGTCATGTTTATTGGATGGGTGGCCATATGAAGTTATACCAAAAAAAAATCTTCCTGAAAAATAACTATTGTAGCTTAGCACAATGGAAATGGGCACATTTGAAAGCCCATGTTCTTGATGCTTGCATTAAGGAAAGCTATTATCTGAATGCAGCATGCACTAAATTATTTCATTCTTATTTCAAAAGGAAGGTGAGAGAAAGTAGATTACAGATTTCTAAATTCTTTGGAAAGTCTACGTGACTTAAATACAGTGGTGAAATGTAAAATTTGTTACTACCGGTTCTGTGGGCGTGGCTTGGGGGGTGTAATATGACTGAGTGGGTGTGGCCAACTTTTTTTTTTTACTTTTAAAACCATTTTTTCTACAACCTCTTCAGCTAAAGAGATTGTTAAAAAAATGCTTTTAAAGCCTCTGACTATCCCAGCTGTCTTGCCTGATCGGCAGAGGCTTTCTTTTTTTTTAAAAGCCTCTGACAATCCCAGTTTACTTGCCTGATTGGCAGAAGCTTTTTTTTTTAAAGCCTCTGATGATCCCAGCTGACTTGCCTAATTGGCAGAGGCTTTTTTTCTCCTTTAAAAATGTTTTTTCTATAACCTCTTTGGCCGAAGAGGTTGTAGAAAAATCCTTTTAAAAGCCTCTGCTGAGCTGCACAATGATCAGAGGCTTTTTTTTATTTTTAAAAGCATTTTTTTGGCCAAAGAGAAAAAATTGTAGAAAAAATGCTTTTAAAAATAAAAAAAAAGCCTCTGATCATTGTGTGGCTCAGCTGGACAATGGGGCGGGGGGGGGGAGGCATTTTTGCTACCGGTTCTCCGAACCACCCGCCTCCATCGCTATCGGATCCGGTGATCCTGTCCGAACCTGGAGCATTTCACTGCTGCTTAAATAAGTAGGTAACATCCTCTACAAAAATTGGCAGTACATTTATACATTATTTCTTTTTCTTAGCAGAACTGAATATCACCTGGTAAATGCATTTATCTCCTAGTCACATCACAATTTTGTGCTTCTGTTTTATACATGAAAAGCTTAGGACACAAGGGACTCTCTGAAGCAGTTTTGATTATTCCTTTGACAGCTTTGTGATGAGATTTGGAAATTAATTTTGAACTCAGGATTAAAGTAACAGACTCCGCATACTGAGAATTCTAGCTCACTTATAGCAAACTAGGAGAGAGTGAGATGTGTTTATCCATCAGTACAAAATGTTTAGTGACATTTATTTATTCTGTCATTTTAATTTCATGGAAATTAGATTTCCAGATGAGAAAATATTCATATTGTCTGATTAACGACTATATGGTATGAGGTTCAGATATATTTGATTGGAATACAGTATTTTAATTCTTGCACTATCTTAAAACAGTGAGATAGATATTGCTATATATAAGTGCTACACCTATTATTTATATATTATAAATTCATATTTCTCTTTCTCTCTTTCATACACACACATACACAGACGAGAGAGAGACTCAGTTTATTTCTGTCTAGCTTGTTGAAGAGGTGTACATATATTCAAATGATCGCTGCCTCTCAATTTTTGTCAAAACTGCATTTTTTAAAATTTTGGGGCAAAGGCTTTGCCTATAATTATAAAAATGTCCTCCTTGTATATAAATATTGTAGCCTTTAATGAGGCTGTCATTTGTAAGTATAATACACAGGACTTAGTTTTGAGGGAGCTGGGAAAAGACGTGCTTTCCCTGTTTACATACTGCAGGTGAAGAAAATTTCAGTATGTGAAGATAATCCTTGTACAGTCCAGATCCTGCAAAACAGGCATTTAAATTGCCAAGAAAGGCCTTCTCACATAGCACAGTCCTCTGCAATAGTGGCCCTCCGCATATTGAGCCAGCATATCTGATCCCAGCTTGGTATAGATGTATGTATTATGGCAGCACAAAGCTATTTGGATCAGTTTGCCATGCTGGGGCCTTTCAAAAGCTCTGCATGGCTGCTTTAGGAGCCACCTCACAGCTTCTGAATATGAATGACTAGTCAGACAGCACTTCCAGTCTGAATTGCTGCCAAAGCAGCAGGAGCCTTCAGTGTGGATGTAAAAGATGTAAAAGACACGACACTTTGTCACTTCAAGCAGTGGTGCTGAATGATTTTGTGTAACATTAAAATGTATTTAATGAAATTTTCTACATTGTATTAATATTTTCATCTGTACATTAGTAGATTCTTCTTGAGTTAAGAGTTAAAGGATGCAGTTACAAAGTTCATACTGATTTCTTCTAGGTAATATATGTACATTTGTGTCTATTGATACAAAGTTGGTCCATTTCCTAACTGAATAGAGTAGATAGCTTGCTTTAAGGTATGATTTATAGAGCATGACTGTTTTTCAGGAATGCTTGTTTCTTTCTTTAGATGGCTACTCCTATGAGAAAGAAGCGATGGAAAATTGGATCATTAAAAAACGGCGTTCTAGTCCAATGACGAATCTCCCTCTTCAGAGACTTGTACTTACCCCAAACCGAACCCTAAAAATGGCTATTAACCGCTGGTTGGAAACTCAGCCAAAATATAATGAAAAACAAGCACTTTAAAGACTGTCATTTTTTCCCCCAAAATTAGAGGCAATGAATCTAAAGGTATGTAAAACATTTCAGTGGTGAGCTGCTTCCTGTTGATATAGTACACTTTTTTTTAACCACAGGGTAATTGATAACATTAGCTCAAGTACTTTGATCCTTGACAAGTGTCAGCAATTGGGTGTTACAAATGATTTAAGTGTCTGTTACTGAATGAAGTCCTGGCTGTGGTGATATTTATATTAAAATGGATTCCATTGATGTAGGTCTTGGTTTTGATTAAGTATGCATGGGATAGAAAATAAGTTTTATTAATTTCAAGACACTATATAGTTTGTAATAGGTTGTGCTCTGTAATAAGTTATTTAGTAACCAGCAAAGTAATTATGTGACTTTTCCTAGCTTGATTTGGATATTAGAGCGTCCCAAAAACTCCTGGGCCCAGCCCATAGTAGACCAGAAGTACAGCATTGAGGCCAGAGAGATACACACGTTTTTCTCTTCCTGTCCTGGATCTCTGAATGTACATATTTACGTTTCTGTTTATTCCAAAGAATGTAGGAACACCATGGCCCTTACAGAGAGCCTCAGGTGCTTGATCTTTGGGATCAAAAGACTTGCCTGTCTTGCCCAGCCTTCTTCCAAATACCTTTGTGAGAAGGGTCTGGTGTCATGTTTTGTTGAGCTCAGAAAAAGCTAGCACAAGGAGCAGGAACCTGACATTAATTTTCCAGTTCCAAGTTCGCATGACCCTGTGCTGTTAGATTTTGCATGACCTGGTATGTGTTAATGGCAGAATTACTACTGCTTACTACCAACCCTGAAACCATGTTCCTTTTATTAGCTGTTACAGTCTTCAGAGGACTATGATCAAGAATGAAGTGAAAAACTTTCCAGACTACGCATAGTTTAATTAAAAGGGCATCTCACAATCAATTATAACTTTGTACAATTTCAGTACGCTCCTATTTCAGCGCCTTTCCAGATGTGCAGCTTAGATAGAAAGTTGACAATTCAACCAAAGTTTTGGCATGGGCTAGATATCAACTCATTGGAAACCAGCCGTTGAGTTGATCTACAAATATTAAATATTCACCTGGGTTCAAACAACTTTTGGAAGACCTGAAGTAATCCATGCAGGTTCTTCATATATTTTACATTTGGAACGGATCCTAATTAAGCTTGCATTAGTGTTGACCTCTCAACGTTGTGCTGTAAAACTACACTACTGAACCATAAACTATATTAATAATCTTTTATTTAATAAGAGAAAAATACAGTAGCTGTGCAAAAAATAGATCTACAGAACAAGAGAATAAGATTGTACAAATACCAAGATAAACAATAAATAAGCTACAGAATAGATTAAGTCATTCCAAAACAGACTTTTTAATGCTTTTTTTTTAAAAAAAAAAGTGTGACGTTGTTGAAACGTAACATATATTCTGTACATATGGAAATAATTTGTTAAAGGGGCTACAGAATTTTCCAGCTTATACAACCAGCCTTTATTACTTACAGGAACATCCTTACAAATGTGCCTCTTCAAGAACAATTTGTAATTTAAATAGATATTTCCTACTGCATGTTGAAGAAAGTATCAATGGCCTTTTTGTAAGCTTCTCCCTCAGATAGATATTAGATGTTCTATAAAAATACTCTATGACCTGTATTTCTTTTTGTTTTTCTGATATAACACCTCAAAAGATGTTTAGATAAACTATGTAAAGTGCTGATTGTATGTTGTTAACTTGTCATATGACTCAGTGCAATAACAAAGATGTTGAATAAAATGCATGCAGAATTTTACTTCTTGCCTTGCAATAATGATAGACAGCCTTAATTGCATGGAATAAAATATCACTGCTGAAATATTTGTAGAGATGATATAAGTTATATTTGCCAGGTTTATAAAAGTGGGAGAATAACAGTCAATCTTTCTTCTAAGAAAATACTCATTGACAAAAGTAAAGGTTCTGTGGGTTCCATTCTCTGGAACCAATTAATCAACTTTAAACAATAAACAATATACATGACCAAACAAAGTGAGTTTTACAACACAATCCTATACTCTGAGAAGTAAATTATACTTATGTTCCTTGAGACTTAGTCCCCAGCGACTGTATATACCACTGCAGTTTCAGGACTGCAGATTTTTAAAAGAATTTTTTAAAAAGAAAAATTAGTTTGCTATAACTGCCACAGGCCGCGTAAAACCATACTTGCAAGTTTTGGCATAAATGATGGAACTTTTCAACTGTGTTAACAAACACCTTAAGAACATATTTCAAAAAACAATAAGGATAGCTGGGTTAATGTTCATATTGCAGCTATAAGATCACATTTTTGTGATACACTCCCTAAAATATGATTAATAGCAGTAACCTATATGCCACTATTGCCATACATTTTACAACCAAAAGCCATGGTTCATCCCTGTTATTAATTTGCAACAGAATCATACGTTAGATTCTACAAAAGATCGCTTTGGTTTTGTAGAAGTGATGTGACTTGAATGAATGTCTTTGCTTAGCTGAGAATGCTGTTTGGAGAGAGCTTCCTGATATAAATGAGCCACTGGCTTACCTATCCTGTTATCTTGAGAGCTGGCAGATGCTTGGTACTTTAGTTCCTCCAGTTCTTTAGATTGAGTTCCATTTTGGAGATTGTCTCCTATTAGGGGAGAGAAAGTTGAACCCTGATTTGCAGAGTTGCTTGCTGCTGTTTTGGAAGAAAACTCACAGCTTGCAGATAAAGTTGTCCCAGAACTCTTCAGGACCCCTTCTGTAGCTTGGCTGTGCCAACTGCGATTTGAGGGGTTCATCTGCTGCTGTTGGAAGCGTACAGTTTTATCCATGATCCCCATGAACGGAATACTGCGGGACCGGTGTTCGGCTGGTCCACTCTGGCCAAGCCCAGCTTTGTTCTCCTTGAGTCGAGTGTCGAGATTTTGTCCTGCCATGGACTCAGAAAAGCTACTGCTAGATGACAAGCTGCTTGTTGAGCTGGAAGGTGCCAAGTTGACAGACAGTAAACTGGCACTACTTTGCTGCCTTAATTCACCAGTTCCTTGACTTAATGATGGAGGAGGATGCACAGCCAACTTCTCATGTGTTTTGGACTTGCTCATGAAAGAAGATCCTTTATCACAATGCTGCAAGTAGGGAACCTGGCCAGCTGCTAATCTTTCATTGAAAAGTGCACAGCTACTGCTTGCTGATACTGTGTGTGCCCCATCTAAATGCTGTGCTTTATTGTTTGGTGTCATATGGTGTCTGGAAGTCACAGGGCTTGGAGGAAGATACTGGAGGTGCTGAATCTTTGTGCCAGTCTGACTAGAACTAGGTTTTGCTCCAGCCTGGGCAGAATTCAGATGCTGATTGGTTTTTACTATCTGAGCTTGTTTCGTGGGCTGCACAGACAAGCCAGGCTCTCGCATGTATGCACCACTAGCTCTATTTGGAGGAGATACAGGCCTAAATTTCTGCTGGGTACCTTCCTGAGGGTTTCTGCTACAAGATAAAGAAGCCTGGGAAAGTGGCAATCTTAGCCTAGCTGGACCAGGTTCCTGTTCACATAAAAATTCCTCCTCTTTTATCTCTTCCAGGCTGAAGTGATCCTGCACAAGTACTTCACCCTCATAGTCAGAGTCATTGCTCAACTGCATCGCCTGAAAACATTGCTGCTTTTGTTGCTGTGTTCTCTGGAGCTGTTTGCACTCCTCTTCAACTCGAGCTAGCAGTCTCTTGATTTCTTGGTTTCCAGGACACAACTTTATGGCTTCCCGCAGATCTGAGAGGGCTGCCTGGAATTGCCTGGAAGGGAGGAAATCCAAAAAACAATGAGCTTGGCACACTCTTCTTTTCACAACCACAACAAGCCACAGTATATTTATTTTGGCAGCTCCTTATATATTTTATAACCCACTTGTAAATCCCCTTCAAGAGTAGCACAATAAGCTCCTGGCCTTATTTCCCAAAGCAGTTTCAAAAACAAAGGAATCACTTGTCAAAAATATCGATAGCAATAAAACAGTTTTTGTGAAAGTAGCTTCTTTTCTGCAATGGGCTTCCTTCTGAAGGAGATCAAGGCCACTTATGTACACTCCAGGATGGTCCTGAGGAGTCTGGAAAGGCTCCCGTGCAGGATTGTAGTCTTCTCCTTAACGTTGCATTCTTAAGACATATGCACATCTGTGTACATTTCATACTATGATAAATTTAGGATCTGTTACAATATGCATCTGGAGAGCATACAAAAATGTAAAATAGTAAAATATTTTATGTTGATGAATAATGTAAAAATAAATTTGATATATAAAATAAAGATAAATAACTTGGTAAATGTTTATTATTTATTTATTTAAATGTTCTCTTCTACAAGCAACAAAACAGTATAAGCTGCAACGCCCAAATACAGCAACAATAGGCCTCAAAACTCTCTCAAAAATTCCTGACAAAAAATAGAAAATCTAACCCTATTAAATTATATAAATATGGAATAACACTGTAGTGTTTTAGTTAACATAACTTTCTGTTATTATCCTTAAATGATATAAAATGTATTTGTTATCTTGGCATCCAGCTTTTAAAATGTGGCTCATGACTTTAAAAAGCTAATATAGTACTGTTTTAGAAAGAGCAGTCCCAAAAATGTATCTGTTTGGAAAGGAAATAGATACAGTAGCAGCCAAAATTGTGGAAACCTTTTGTGAAAAGTGTATTTTTGAGGTTTGATGGCTAATAACACCACCTTTTTTTTTGGAGTAGTACCATAAAATTATATATCAACGGAAAGATAATTTAATCAAGAATGTAATGCGTTTCAACCTTTGCTTTTTTTGGTGGAATTCTAGATTTTAGGCCAAATTCCTGCAGTCTGCGCCGAACAGTCCTTGCACTCAACTTCACATTGCATTGTGCCATTTCATTTTGTAAACACCCAGATGATTTTCTTCTGTTACGTAGGCACAGTCTCTTAATTCTTCTATCATCACTTGCTGTTATGCACCTTTTCCTGCCTTTACCAGTGTGGTTTTGTAGTGACTGAGTCTCCTTGTACCCCTTCAAAAACTTACAAATGCCACCTTTGGTTAAGTTTCCACCAATTTTTCTTCTAATTTCTTTATAACTGTAGTCTTGTTCACCTACTAATACTATTTTACATGGCTTTCTAAGCGACCAGTCAACTCTTTGCACCATTACTTTAATTTTATTATGTTTTACAAGCTCACTAAATGAAAGAACACCAAAAAACCCAACCAACTTGATAGTGATCACATAACACACTGACAAATGTCCTCCTCTTAGCTTCAATACATGACATCAATAATTGAATCCTACTGTAATATGATTGGCTCATTGCCAAAACAAGACGACACCTGATTGGCTGTCTAAACACTCATGCTCATTGGCTACAATCAGATGAAGGAAAGCTACCTGATATCAACCTAAGCAAGTTATGCTTCCTTTTTCTGGTTATTTGGCTATAACTTTTCATAGAATACAGATAATTGAACAAACTTTGTTGCATTAATTCTTGATTAAATTATCTTTCCACTGATATATAATTTTATGGTACTACTCCAAAACAAAGCGGTGTTATTAGCCATCAAACCTCAAAAATACATTTTTTCCAAAAAGTTCCCACAATTTTGGCCACTACTGTACACATAACCAAGCCTTGCTTTTAGCAAAGCATTATGTTTTCCCCTCTTTTTAGAAAATTATACCAAAAATTGTGATAGTTGGGCTATTTCATGTATATTGCACATACCAATGGTTTCCTATTTTCAATTTCGTGCGAAGTCAGTGTTTGGTTATGGCATTTAAGGAGGTGATTTTAGCCATTTTTTGTGCTCCTACCAAAAATATCCCAATTAATTTTTTCCTCATAGTACTCTGTCAATTAAGAATTTTTCTGTTTAGCTGCACAGACCATCATGGTACCCCACCAAGATTGGAAATTCTGCCAGCATAAACAAATAAAAGTAACACAAAATTAACACAAAATATCCATTAAGAGCTTGCAAACCAGTGGAAAACCTCTTGGTCTTTTATCAAAATGTAATATTGAAAGCTGAATCATCATTCTTATACATTTTTAAAAATATTACCAAAATAAATATTATTGCAAAATGGCTTTAAGTACCTGCTGTTCCTCTTGGCTCTTGCCCTAGCATAATATGCTTCATAGGATGTGGGTTTGAGGTCAAGGGCCTTGGTAGCAAATTCTTCTGCCATCCCAAAATCCTGCCAACAATCACAGTGCGCAAATTAATGTAACCATTTGACTGAGAAGTCATCTTCCTAATCCCATTTCTGCTGATTATTATTATTTGAATCTGTTTGTGATCCATCTGTATCTGAGATAACAGATGATTGCCATGAATTGAAGATGTGTGTACCTAAACTGCTTTCAGAAATACCTTGTCTGAAAGACATTGTAAAAGATGTCTGAAAAGATAATGCGAGCAGTCACATAACTCATCACTAACCAATGTCTAGAACACATTTAGATGGTGCCCATTGTCCTCTCCCTCATCCCTCACCCAATTTAAACAATTCTAAAAGAGCCAAAACTTTCAAGAACTCTATATTCTTGGATGAAATCGTAAGTTTCAAATGTTTTTTTTAAAGGCAATTGCCCGTTATCCAAAAAAAGCTGCTGACTTAGTATTATCTAAACTGGCAGTTCCACCCAGAATTATTTTCTGCAAGTTACACCATGGGGAAAAACTTGGAGGAGGAACTTACATTAGTTTTTCTGCGACATCTTGATAAGTTCAGGTACAAGGAAACCCTGAGTTCATTGAAAGCTTTCATTTCTTCTCCAAAACTCTCTCGAGGAAACTTCCTTAAGGCATACTGATACCGTTGTGCTGCCTCCTTCATCTTCCCTTTCTGCAGATCAAACCACAGAACAATAATAATATTTCACTGCTAAAAGTGTTTTCATCTTTAAAATAAACTGGTAGTCCAGTGGGCATCATTAAAGACTAAAAAAGATAGATTTTCTTGATAAACAGTAATACTGTTTAGTACGTCACATAAAGAATAATTTTTATGGGATAATATAGACTTGGAATTTCATGCAAATAGAGGAATATTTGCACATTTACTTTCAGGATCGATCTATCTATAGGCAAGAATCGGCTATGTGGTATGATAGGAACCACAAAGACTTTTTTTAAAAAAACTAATTAAATCTGAAACTGCATTCTCTATCTTAATGAAACTGGGATGTTTAAAATATTTTTAAACAATATCCTATGTAAATGTGTAACACCTTACCAGTCATTTTATAAGTTATGCAGCTATTTCATTTTGGAAGCTAACTAGATTTCAACAATAACAATCTTTTACATCAGGTAAGGAAGCAAATAATATAGTTGATGAAACTTAACTACTGGTATATTTGCTTCACACCTGAACTATGGCAGTGCTTTGAATATTCTTTTAAAAACAAGTTATGCCTGTAAATAAAGAGAATAATTTTTCATTTACAGGTATTTTTCTGTTTTATTAAGATGTATATTTGTAAAGAGAAAAAGGTTATACTATGCAAAACAATATAATTCAGAGACTACAAAGCTATGAGTAAACTACATTGCTACATTGAATTATGCACAGATTTTATCAACTTGAGATGTTTCAGAAGGAAGAGCGCAGAGTAGTAACTTCATATTTAGATAACATTTATGAAGTTAATTATTAAAGGATATCTGTCTATATATGTAAACCCACTGAAATAAAAATTAATTAACACCATAAAGTAGATTCACAAATGATATTTCTATAAAAAGAATGAAAAGGTAGGAGTGATCAGGTGCAATTTCATAAATCTCATTAAAATACAATCTTTCACTTGCATATTAACTTTAACTTGAAAGTCATTTAATTAATTTCAACCTAAGTTATCATAATGATTTTTTGTAACAAAGAGAAAGGCATCCAATATATTTTAACTACTAATATAACACTGCCTTACATCTGGAGAAAATTCAAATTTCTTCATCCAAGTAAACAACTTCTTCACATGTTTTGAAGAGTAAAGCATTTATGGAGGTATGTATTTACAAATGTCCTTAATAATACTTTTCTCTATAAAGTGTCCACTGCACTGAGATAACCTAAGCAAGACTCAATTAAATTGTGTGCACATTCTTTTAAAATATAATTGGCAATGGTTGGATAATTTCTAGTTGGAAAAGTGTGTGAAGAAGCAATGGCGCTCCCTGCTGTTCCACTTGCAATACATTGCCTTATATTTGTGCTTCTCAACTTTGGCAATTTTACAAGATGTGTAGACTTCAAAAACACAAAATATGCTGTTTGGAGAATTCTGGAAATTGAAGCCAATGCATCTTAAAGTTGGTTGAGAAACTCTGTCTTATACAGATACTGTCTTGACTTAAGGTAAGCCTTGCTGTGCATTGTTTTGAATGTGGAGAAAGGCCGCTTCACAGCACATTGGTGCATGTGCAGCATCACTTGGCAACCCCTTAAACCAACACCAACATTTCCTGGGATCATGTAGCTGCAGAGGGCAGCTGCTGATGGCTGTTAGCTGTGAAGTACCTTTCCCCCCCTTTCTGTCTTGGTTTTATTCATCATACACAAAGGCCTGTGCAAACTATGGTTCTGGAACATTCTAAAGCTTAGCTTTATCATTACACCAGTCTTTAGCATTTCAATTTACTGAGCTGAGTTTCAAAGATTACTCCTTGGCCAGGGCTTTTACCTTCTTTTGGAAGTGTCGTAAAATGAGGAGAATGGACTATATGTCTTTCCATCAGGGAGAATCCTATGCACCTTATCCTTAAAACACAGCTATCAGTTCTCTACGCCTCATTTAAAAATCAATGCTTTTAAGGCATCAAAAGGCCTTCATCATCAAACGGGCCTCATGTTCGGCCTCCCTTGTTACTCCTTTAAAGTCCCTTGTGCTGGTGCACCATCCTGGCTGTCATAGCTCCATATCTAAAAATGAAATTGAGAGGAAAGGAGGGGCAAAATCACAGGGTCCAGTGTCTCCCTCCACTTCTCACTACTCTGCTTAGGTTGCCCTCTTCTTCTTTTCCCTTTGGAGAATAAGCACAAACTCCCTTAATCACTTCTTAATCTTTAATTTAAAAGATACTGAATGGTTTCCGTTTATGAAGTATTCATCTTCGAGTTCTCAAAAAGTCTTTCCAAAATTGCTAGGACCTAAGGCAACTTACTTCTCCGAGAGCTGCTGACCATGAAAATTGTTCTCTTGGTTAATTATTTCTGTATGTCACACCAGAGAACTTCGCGCTCTGCAGACCAGTGAACCTTACATTATTTCACACAAGGAAAGTTATATGCATGCCAGAAAACTCAGCACTTTTTTTTGTCACGAAGACCTCAAAGCTCCATGCCTTTCATGGTGGGAAATGGCTTACTTCATAGCTCATCAGAGTCTAAAGGGCTGCTTTTATGTCTGCTGTCACTGCCAAAGGATACCCAGTCAGGATACTCATGGAGTGTTCCCAGCTTCAATCCACCCAGTATTACTGCTTGGATGTTGCTGACTGGCCTCATGCAGCTTTTCACAAGGCAAGTCCACTGTTCTATGTTATCGAAGACCATCACTCTACAATATGCTTTCTATTCTCTAATATGTGTCACATAGAGAATCATAAAGAATAATGAGAGTTCAGTTTCCTATAACTGCAATTCCTTTAAGTAAATATTTGCACATTCAAGCACCCCTCCCTTTAAGCCTCTTATCGCATCAAGCTCCTTAACCCTACTCTCTGAAGGGTGATCCGTAATAGGAAGGAACAGCCCAATCAAATGACAAACTTTAGAATGTTCCAGAGCTGTATAGCCTTCACGGGCACAAATCTGTGAATCTGATTACCTGGTTAGAAGTACATAACTAGTCATTGCTATTTCTCCTATGTAAGATTACACGGGGTTCACGATTACCTATATTATTTCTTCATGTGATTTTCACTGTCATTAGAGAAACCTTACTAGAATCAGGATTACATTGTATTATATTCGTGCACAGTTCATGGAGGAGCATTTAAAAGAAAACAAGGGTTTTTTTCTTTTAAATACTACGATGATCCCAGGTGAGTTTTAAAAAAAACCCTGCCAATCAGGGAACTCAGCTGGGATCGTCAGAGCCTTTTGAAAACATTTTTTTTACAACCTCTTAGCTGAAGAGGTTGTAGAAAAAATGGTTTTAAAAGTTTTTTTTTAAATGGCCACGCCCACCCAGTCACATTACCCCACCACCACCAAGCCATGCCCACAGAACCAGTCGTAAGAAATTTTAGATTTCACCCCTGCTCTGCACGTAATGGTAGTTTAGCAATCCATAACTATGGATGTTTTACTGGTACATATTACCTTTTCACTCATTCATTCAGATCTCAATTGCCCCAAGTATCCACCTACTTTATACATGATGTTTCCTTCTTCAATTAACTTCTGTAGAAGGATAATCAGAATATCAGGTTTTGAAGTAGCCATGGCCCAGGCGGCATTTCCTGAAACAAGTAAAATTAACACTTAAATGCATTCTAAGAACTCTTTCAAATGATTGACTACTCTTATATTTATGTAACTCAACAGTGCCTCTTAGCTGACGCTATCAGGAGTGCTCCCTCTCCATTTTAATCCAAACATGAAGCATTATAGCATAATGGTTTGTTTGACTAGAACAAACCAGCTCTTTTGCAAATGAAGAATGCAATTAAGAAGGCAATCTTAGCTTTTAGGGTGTTGTTGAATTTTCAGGCTAAATCCTGACATGAAAAAGGGATGTTGCTTGCAAGTAGATCAACTATTTTCACAAAGTGGCTGGCTATTCATGATCCAAGAGTCCCATAAAAAGTGGGATGCTTTTATCTGTCTTCCAACAATCTCAGGAGGCCTTGCTGCTCTCAAGCCTACATCTTTGAAATGGATTCTGCAGGCTCTGAAACTCAAGGTGCTACAGAACAGTTTCCCTGTACTGGATTATATTAGCATGCCTTGCTGTTTTTTGGAATTCCATGTATGTTACTACAACTATCTTTTCAAATCTGAGCATTTGGATGTATTGTTTAAAAGAACACATCCTAGGATTTTCACAGGTCTTACTAAGCCTATCTGTTGAGGGCTGAAAAAGAAGACCCTTTTGGCAATTGGACTGAAGGGAGCAGCTCCTGGCTTACAAGTACCTAATTGCATTTGCCACTTTAGCACTTGTGGAAGTGTGGAAATACCTTTCCTGAACCAGAGTTCTTCCCAAGAAGAAATGGACCCTACCTCACTCTTCTGGATAGTGGGAATCAAAAGCAGCCCAGGAGAATTGCAGTCTGCAAAGAAATAAAGCCATTCCACCCTGGAGATACTATAGAGGTCCTCACCCAGAGTCAAGAGGAAGTCAAGGTCTCAGTGAGAAGACCCAAGGTGAAGGTAAAGCCGAGCAAGTCGGATGCCTTGCTAGGAATCATCTGCCTCCTTGTTTGTCCCAGTGATTAAGGACATTGTCTGAGTTAATCAAATCAGGTTTTATTGCTCTGTTCCTGAATGCTTTGAGTCCTTTGTTGATGTGGGCAGTCTACAAGTAACTGTAGAAATAATTTAATAAATTCACTCTGAAGTAGGAGTACTTCCCCAAAGGAGCAGGTCCAGAACTTTTAGACAAATGATTTCTGTTGGATTGTCATGTCTAACCCTACCTGCACAAGGAAAACCTGGAGCAATTATCCAGGCCCTTTTAGGTTAGATTACTGCAATATGCTTTACTTGGGGCTATATTTTAAAACTATTTGATAGTGACACTTAATAAAAAAATGCACAGCCCAATCAGGGTGCAGTCTCTGGAAATGTCCAGTGTAGCTATTCAGTGCACTGTAATAATAATAATATAATAATAACTTTATTGTCATTGTACGTGTATACACAGTATACCGATACAATGAAATTCACTTAACACCCAAAGTCCAACACACATAACAATCCCCAAACACAACCCCACCCACCACAAATTCCCCACCCCACACAACAGACCAAGTAATGCTGTCCAACAGCTCACTGATGGTGGCCCTTTAGTTCATTGTTGAGTGCAATTATAGCTCTGGGATAAAAACTATTCAGAAAATATGTGGTCCAAGTTTTAATTGTTCTGTATCTTCTGCCAGTAGGCAACAGTCCAAAAAGTATTGGAAGCCAGTGGACTTTTTGTTAGAATTTCAATAGCTAGCCATTACTTTTACAATTCTACATGATTCTACATAACCTAGATATGCTTAGAACTGAAGACAAGCAATCTATCCAGGATATATATTAAACAGGGATCACAGATATTTATGGGTTATTTTGGCTTTGTCTCTCTCTATATGCTCCATCCTGAAGAACAGCCTTCCCCGATAGCTTTCACAGAAGAACATTCAGAGTGCAATGTTGCTAGGCATTACCATGGGAGGGATCTTAATATAATTTTAATGAAAATATTTATTTTGTATTAGTGTTAATGAGTTATGCACCACTGAAAGTCCATGTGGAGTTGGCAGCCTAGAAATATTGTAATAAACTTAGTAATAACCTATTTCTGTCTTGTTCTTGGATGATTCCATTCTTTCTAATCTTATTTTGTTTCTATTATAGCTGCTAATTTTTCATGATCTGTAACAGATATGTAACCTTTGGGAGGGGGGGGTCTACGCTCTAAAAAACAGACAGACATGAAATTTTATATGAATTAACTGAACTATTAATCCGATTCTTCTTCATGTGTTTAATAATTCTACCTTTTTTGTCACATTTGTAATTACTATTCAGCATTAAGTTTGAAGGTACCTGGGAGTTAATGCCCAAGCTTTGGATACTTACAGGCTAAGAATTTAACTTAAAATAGATAACATCTGAAATGCTAGAAATCTCAGTTTATTTAGGATAGGCATAATATTAGTACTAAAATTGTATTTATAAAACAGTCTGGTGCAAATAGTTTTGGGCTTTGAAACTTTCCTAAACAGAACCATTTTATTTTCTCAACACCTTTCACTGACCTAGCTTGGCTCCTTTTCGAAGCAAGGTAACTACCACTGATGTATTTCGACATCCAATGGCTCTGTCCAGTGGGCGCATTCCACTATTATCAACATGCTCAATTATGGCTCCCTTCTCCACTAAATACTGCACCTGTAAACAATAAAAATATAAAGCAATAAAGCTTTTTAAAAAATCAACATTACTTTGTGGTAACTGGGGCAACCACTCAATCCTCAGTTTGAAACAATACAACTAGGAACAGTTATTTCATGTATTTGTTTTGTACATCAATTCCCTACTATTGTAGTAGGATTACTTGATCAATAAAGTGCTCTACAGCTGTTTTTCCAGGAAGCATAATCTTGAAAGAAATGTTTAATTAATATTTCTTAATGTATTTCATCAAGCTTCAAGAAACCTTTGGCATAACTTGATTTGTAAATTAAAATATTTTCTACCGCCAGACATCGTATTTAAAAAACACCAGGTACTTAACCATTTATATTACAAATATCCAGACCATAAAATACCCTAAGCAATTTTTATACTTTTATACTTGGCTAATTCAGAACACAGCGGCCTGAACAATTTTGCTCAAGCCTAGACTTGCATCTGTGTCATCTCTTCTTGTACTTCTTGCAGAAGCTGTGGGTACAATTCACCTTTAAAGCCGTACAAGGCTTAGGGACAGGTTATTTGAAGGTCCATGTCTCCCCTATTATATCCACCCACCCTCACCAGCATGGGAAGGCAGGGAAGGCACTACTGGTTTCATCAATTAGGGATTGTCATCTAGTGGAACCACGGAAAAAGGGTCTTTTCAGTGATGGCCACTTTGTTATGGAATATCATTCCCGCCTCCTCCCCGAGATACAATTGGTCCCCACCCTGCTCCTTTTCCAAAAGGCCATAAAAACATTGCTTTGTTAGTAGGCCTGGGGACAACAGATGGAAATGGAGCTAATTAAGTGGCTAATCTAATTGTGTTGTTCTGCATGAGGAGTGGCGGTAGCGTTTTTTATTATATGATGGACCTTTTAAATTTTTAAATGTTGTAAGCTGTCTGGAGTCATCTATATATGCGTTGGGCAGCTATATAAATTTGTTAAGATGAATAAATAATTCTGCAGCTAGACTGTTGTTACAGGCAACCATGCTATATGAAAGTGTACAAACTACAAATACATAAAGTACGAACTACAAAAATTAATACTAAAGCTATACTCAAGGACTTTGAGGCATCTTTTTGCATCTCATCTACTGAAATCACAATAAACAATGCAATTTTGATGTTAGGCAGTAGGAAAAAAAACAGGTTATGATGTTATTCCTTTCAGTATTTTGATCTGATGGTGTGACACAGCATTGAAGGTATTTTAATTGAGAATCAGATGAGCAAAATATATGCATTTCTAAATTTCTCAACATTAAATAGCAGTTACATTTTTTTAAAAAAAACTGTTAAATGTATTTCCTGTACCTACAAAAAAAGCAGTATGAATTTACTTAAATGGTATTCAAATGGAAAAGATACCAATAGTTTTACCTGATTTCAGCTAGTGAAATTGACAGAAAAGATAAAATGCATTTTGGCTTACAATATCTGAGTCTCCATAGAATGCTGCTAGATCCAAAGGTGTCCTTCCATTCTTGTCTGTTTGTCCTATTTTGGCATCTTTTTCAACCAAATATTGGACCACACTCTTATGTCCTTTGAGGCAAGCCCAGCTTAATGCTGTCAGGCCTTCCTTGTCCACTAATGAAATATCAGCACCTACATGCAAACAAAAAAAAATTGAGTGAGAAAATGTTTTTTTGATTAAGCTGATTTTCATATATGGTATTTTTCATTTAACTGCTTGACTTTCCCTAGAAAGCTCATAACACACACTGTTTAATTTCAACTGGAGTTTTGGTCTTTGCCTGAATTCATAAAAGTCAATCTATGTTCAGAAATGCAGCAATAATAAATACTATGTATGTTAGAATAACTGGAAAAATAAGGGAAAAAAGTTTTGGTGAAGCTATTCATTGTACCTTTAGAGACTAGAAATTCAACAGTGCTCAGATGTCCTTCACAAGATGCCACCATGAGTGGTGTCCTGCTTTGCCTGTCACTTAAATTTATATCAGCACCATGTTCCAATAGAAGCTTTGCTATCTGGAAAAATGAAAAAAGCCCCATTAGCCCTGCTACAAAATTACAATCATTGAAAACAAAACAAAAGATGTCCTTCATATGAATATCTGAACCAATATAAACTCTGGCTAGCTGACTGAAACAAATTTAAACCACAAAATACAAATTTCTCCTAACCATACTAGACCAGAGGGTAGTAGGGAGTTTCCAGAAGTAAAGATATGACCCAGACATTATTTGAGATGTCTCAGAAATCTGGCAAAAAGGCCCTATTTTGGGACAAGCCACCTCAAGGATATACATCAAAGGATTTATTACCAGAACCACCCATCTGCAACTAAGAACACTGAGAGTTTATGCACCAGAGACAAATTCCTTGTGTGCCCAATCATGCTTAGCCAATAAAGAATTCTCTCCTCTCCTCTCCTCTCCCCTCCTCTCTCCCTTCCCCTCTACTCTTTGCTAAATCAATTAGTTATACACATTTGTAATTATACCTAAACAATAGCCATGGCTTTCGTTAATTCATCCGATTTCCTTTTGATTTCCAAAATGGCTACCCTGAGTTGATATTATGAATCTTTCCTTCATTCCCGTCAATGAAACTGTTTTATGCATAATGGTATAGCCCCACCTGCCAGTGACCCTGACGCACGGCACAGAAAAGCGGAGGTATCCCTCTCTTATTAGGTCTTGTAACTAGAGCCCCGTGTTCAAGTAACAGCTCACATGCTTCCAGTTTTCCTCTCCCAGCAGCAGCAGTCAATGCTAAAAATTAAAGAAAAAAAAAGTACTATATAGGTTTTAAAGGGGACCAGAAACTTTAAAAAAAAACCTATAAGAACATTCTATGTATTAAGGCTACATAGAGCATATAATTAAATAATCACTAAAAGGGCACTTCCCTATTCCCTCAGATTTTAACTTTCATTATAATTATAGAGAGGAAAATAATTCAGTTCGCTTATATTAAAAATCAGAACTCTTGTCCGTATTTTAATAGGGTTATTGGACTCAACCTAAATTTAAAAATATGCTTGACCTTTTATCTAAAATACTACAGGAAATACACTTAAAATTTTTAAAAACATGTCATTTGGCATTGGGAATAACTCTTACTTATTTTAGGATTGTGCTGACCCAAGCAGTCTGACAGTTGTATTTATACTTTTTAGCTGATCACTATGGGTAGTGTAAGGCAAGGCTGGCCACCAAGGTAAAAACAGAATGCAGAGCAGACCTGTCTTCTATCTCAGTATTTCTCATAGCTCTAAGGTCACTTAAGATACAAAAACAATGAATCTCAAGTATACCATATTGGGAAAAAAGCAAGGCTGAAGATTAGTTTGCACTGGGCTTAAACAAACAAGTTCCTCTGGGGGAAAAAAAACTATGCTCAGGAATGCTAACCATTCTAGTTGAAAAACCCCATCTCTAATCTGTCCGATGAATTCTGACTTTAGGAAAAGAAGTTTAAATGAAAATCTAAACAAGAAGCTGATGCTAAATGGAAAATATGAGCGCGACCCATTAGACCAGAGGAATGCTGCCACAAATGTTGAAAAAAGTTGGGGTGAAGGAAAGGACATTTTTCAGTTAAATGATTCGAACAGCTGAAAGCTGCTGTACTCAATATAAGCTGTCTCATTCGCTTTACTGTATCTCACATGGCATTTCAAATAATCTCCGTTTCACAAATGTTGGCTTTTGTGCACAGCTACCTTCTGACACAGTGGAGCAAAACTTATTAGAATTTAACTTCTAGTACACATCTTTTCTGGCAAAATAGAACAGTAGCTTTTGCACTATTGAATCAGGCCATGACTGATTCATGTCAGCATTTTCCATCCTGACCCCAGAATTCCAGGCAGATGTATTTTTTTGTCCAACCCGAGATAGAATTCGCAATCTTCTGCAAGTCAAACACAGGCTTCGTTGAACATTGAGCACCCCTCCATTCTCAGATACTGGTCTAGTGTTGTACATTACCTAATTAGACAGACCCACTGAAAAAAGAAAAGGATCAAACCTTAATCAAAAAAAAAAATCATACAAACCACCTTGTTGCTGGTATCCTTACGATTTATATTGATATTGTTTCCTGATTGCTTATTTGTACCCTATGACTATTATTAAGTGTTGTACCTTATGATTCTTGATGAACGTATCTTTTCTTTTATGTACACTGAGAGCATATGCACCAAGACAAATTCCTTGTGTGTCCAATCACACTTGGCCAATACAAAATTCTATTCTTTTTTTAAAAAATATACTTGATTAAGTTTATTATACATATACATCATATTTCTACTAATATCGGATGTGCAGTGTTTATACATATGTGCATAGAATACAACTGGTGTCACTTGAACTCTTTAACAAAATTCTATTCTATTCTATTCAAAGAAATGGAAATTAATGCTTTGAGCCTCACAATCAGAAATACTAATTAGAATTAAACATTAACATGATAAGAAGCCGCATTAACTTCATTTACTTAAGTACACTTTCATTGCACACTTTCCACAAAGAAATGAGGAGAAGCTCTGACAAAAGCAGCAAGCAAACTTTAAAATAAACAAGCACTCCCATGACAAAAAAATGTGAATTTTTAAGTCTAACATTGCTTCACAAAAGGTAACAGCCTTAAAAAGTTCAATTCCCTATTCATGCTTATCATGGGTATTAATGCCATGACATAGTTACTCTGACACTATCATTGCTATCTCTGGGTAAACACCACAAACAATCATCAGATTTTCAACCAGTGAATTAAGCTTGGTAATTGTGTCCCCCCCCCCCCCCCAAATTGGTAAGCATTGGTTTAAATCTACACATTTCACTCAGCTTTTACAATATACCATTGTTTGGAAAGGTTTTTTAAAAAAACTTTAAGTACATATACCTGTTTCTCCCCATAAAGTATCTGTTTCATTGATGTCAATTTTAGGCTCCTTGTCAATTCTTATCAAAAAACGAATGACCTAAGAGAAGAAAAATGAAAAGAGAGGAAGGGAGGAGAAACAGTTGATGAAGTCCTTCAAATCACGAGTTTGCTCAATTGTTGCACTTCATTACTGTGAATGATGCTTGTGTAAACACTGAGTTTCAATTAAAGGACACATTATACATAGATTGTACTGAATTAATTTTGAACTTGAATGGACTCCAGAGGATGATAGAGGACAGGAAGGCCTGGAGGAACATTGTCCATGGAGTCATGATGGGTCGGACACGATTTCGCAACTAACAACAACAACACTGAATTAACTTAACAGCAAAGCCGACACAGATGTAGCTTGTGAATAAAGCAGGTCTTTTTGCCTTTTAGCTTTGAAAAGTTCTAAATTAAAACTCCCCAATATTCATCAGCTAGGTTAGAGGTTCTCAACCTTCACCATGGACCGCCTTTAAATACCTTTTCTGGCCACGAACCATGACCTTGGACCCCCAAGACTTAACTCAAGATTTAAATTGTAACATTTCTTCAAAAGTCTTTGTGGACCCCCTATGATGACATTGGGGTCCCCCAGGAGTCCTCGGACCACAGATTGAGAATTAGTGAACCAGATTATCATCAGGAGTGGCCAATAGATTGTCTCAGAAGACAATGTTCCTATTTTTGGTATCTTATTCCCTGCAATGTGCAGCTATAGGAGTACACTTATTTTTCATTAAAGTGGCAATAAGACCCAACAGACTTTTGCAAAAAAAGGTAAAAATCAAACAGTTCCAGGGGCAATGCTTAGATTATTCTGAGTATGATGCTCTTGAAGTCTGAAACCATTGTTAACATATAAATACAACCTTGAAAACATAACAGCTGTATTCAATGTTGTTTGACTTGTGCTATTAATCAATATTCAATATAATTATGTTGAATTTCGTATAGAAGACAATTGGATTGGGTTTGGATGGTTTAATGGAACTTTATGGAAAAGAAATTTTACTAAAGCTAAATGTACACAATACAAACCACAAGTGTGGTATATATATGTTAGAGAACCGTAGCTGGGGAATTAAGAGATTCAAAATCTGAAAAATAAGTGGGTGATTTATTAAGACTGTCTACGTTCTAACGAGTAAGACTTATTAGAGAAAAAAACAAAGGTATAAACAAAGAATTCTGTTAAATATTTCCACTTTCAAAGGTGAATCCCATATATACAATAGTGAAGATTTAATAAGGCAGGTAACTTCCTCCATCCCCTGGATCAGAGGTTGCCACTTAGAAGGGCCAAAGAAACATGGCTTCTCATTACCCTCTGCTATCGAGTGGCATCTCTCCAGACATTTGAATAGCCCTGATGATCAATGATTTGTGAAAACTTAGCTACTTCATCAAGCCAAACAGGCAGGGATGCTATTAGTATCTTTCTAGATGAGTAATGCCTCTTTTTAAAATGTTTGAATTCTTGAGTATGTATATACAGCTGTTTTATAATGTATGATCTTGGTTAATATTTGATCACGATATAATTATTTTAAACAAAATTTGTGAACTTGAATCCTACTCAGAATCAACTGAATGGAATGGTCTATACCATTAGCCCTGCAAGCAGCCAAATACATTCATTAACACAAATTAGTATCCTGTTTTCCTCCCTCCTCCCCCCCCTGCTCCCCCCCGCCCCCCGTATGTCTGGACTAGAAAGAGGAGAAGACCTATGAAAGGACAGGCTGGTCTACCTCTGGCTACTGTAACACAATTACTAGCCTCTTTACCATACCAACTAGAGGAGCAGTATTAGATGTATTGCCTTGGTCTCTGCACAAAATTATAGGCCTTCAGTGGTCTTCCATGAATTCACACCCATCAGTTATAGCCTATGCCCATGATGGCGAACCTATGGCAGACATGGCAGAGGTGGCATGCAGGGTCCTCTTTGTGGGCATGTCTGCCGTCGTCAGCTGCTCTTCTGGTTTCCGGCGCGCGCATGTACGCCAACCAGCTGATCTTTGTGTGTCCCAGAGCACTGGAAATCCGAAGACCAGGTGGTCTTTGGGTTTCCAGAGCTCTGGTACGCACAAAGATCAGCTGGCCAGCACACATGTGTGCTGGAAACCCAAAAAACAGCTGGTGATGGCACGTGTGCCCAGAGAGAGGGCTCTGCATGCCACCTCTGGCATGCATGCCATAGATTCGCCATCTGGTCTTCGAGTTTCTGGGCTGTGGCGCGCACTCCGGTTTGGGCACTCAGTGGTGAAAAGGTTCCCCATCACTGGCCTATGCAGACCCATGTTCCAACTTCTGAGATCTTACAGAATTATTAACTTCCATGCATATCATATGACTAGGCACACTGCCTTTTAGGTGACAATACCCTGCCATCTGGGAGTTAGAGCTCTCTCTGAGGGAGATGGGCATTTTAGAAATAGGAAACATAAATGAAAATAAATAAAAAGAAGTGCACTCCCTTGTTTATATGACAGTCCTTAATTTTTTGAAAACTATTAGATTATAGCTAAACATGCTCAGATACTTTAACCATTGTCCACAGAGCGAAGTTTCCCGGCCCCTCACCATGTTGGCAGTTTTTCTCGGAACTTGCTCCAACTTGTCACTATCCTAGAGGAAGTCTGGTGCCCAGAACTGGACATAGTACAGGTAGTCCTCAACTTACAACCACAATGGAGCCCAAAATTTATGGTGCTAAGTGAAACATTTGTTAAGCGAGTTTTGCCCCATTTTATGACCTTTCTTACCATGGTTGTTAAACGAATCAGTGCAGTTGTTAAGTTAGTAGCAAGTTGGTTTAGTAAATCTGGCTTTCCCATTGACTTTGCTTGTCAGAAGGTCACAAAATGTGATCACATGATGCCAAGACACTGCAACGGTCATAAATATGAACCAGTTGCCAAACATTTGAATTTTGATCACATGGATGCTACAATGGTCACAAGTGTGGAAAATGATCATAAATCACTTTTTTCCAAAGTTAGCTGTTGTCACTAAACGAACTGTGGTAAATCAAGGACTACCTGTAGTTCAAATAAAGTCAGATTGGGGCAGGGTAGAATATAACAATTACTTCATATAATCTGGACTCTACGGTGTGTTAATGCATCATTTGCCTTTTAGCAGATGCATTGCACTGCCATGTTTAATTTCTCCCTGCTAAATTCCATCTTTTTTCATTTCAACCTACCGCTAAAACCTGAGTAAATCTTTTCTAAAGCATTAGCCACTGAGAAGATGAGGAAACTTAAAGGTAGTTCTCGTCACCTGCAGAATGCATTTGAAACAAACACATGGTAGTGTCTATGCTGCCTTGGGACAGACATTAAGTTGGCAAATCTATAGTTTCTTGGTTTCTCTTCTTTTTAAAGATGAGTATTATATTTGCTGTTTTTTTGATGTTCTGGGATTTTGCCAATCTTCCAGAAGTTCTCATACACAATCAAGAGTGGTTCTCCAATCATTTCCGCTAGTTCCCTTAGGACTGTAGGACGTAATTCATCTGTCGTAAACTGCGGTTCCCTTCTCCTCTCAGTGGCATAACAAGAACCATGTAAAGTTCCACTCCCTTTCTAAGAGAGGACATACAGTTTCTCCAATCCATAATTCCAGAAGTTTCTGGAACCACCTTGTATTCTTCTTTATGTGTCCTTCCCTTCCCTAATCCTTTCCTGTATATGTCCTTTTTCCTCTTCAACATTTTTAGAGAGTTCTCCCTATATCCATGCTGGCCTCTTTAGAGATCTTCTAATTTTATAGAAGTTATTTATATCTGTTTCTTCATATCTTGTTTCATGGGTTTTTTCATCCTTCCTGGATGTTTTTTCTTTCAGGATTTCAAGCCAATGAAATTAATCTCTCTTCCCTCAAAGCCTGCTATCGAAGTCTGCTATTCATTACTATACAGGTATGATTCAGTACTTTTTTCTTTTGGATATTATAAATTCAAAGATAACACAATCATTTTCTCACAATGTATTCATCACCATTCTTCAACCAATTCCTCCTCCTTGGTGAGGGTTAGGTTCAGGATAGCAAATGCTTTGTGCTTTTTGAAAAAGTAATGAACAATAACAAACAGGATTTTTTGTTACTTTTAATTCTCAGCAGTTATATTCCCAGCAGAAGTCAATTCAAATTCCCTGTTCTGACACAGAAAAGCCTCATCCATATGGTCTGTTTGCCCGCACACTCTGTTATAAATTCCCAAGTCTGACTGAAGGGAAAACCTGTGATATTTGGGTAAGAGGCCACTTCTATTCTAGGGTCTGGGTGTGATGTGAACCTCAAAGGAATTTCTTGTTGAGAAGTCTCTTGGCTCATGAATGAGAGGACTGATTGCAACAAACCAGTTTAATAAATGCCTGCCTATGCTTTGTGACCTTTCACAAAACAAAAAAAAAAGCCATTTATGCCCATTAGAGGGTGAAAATTTGTTCCCACAATGTTGTCTTTTTTGAAATGGGATTTTTGGAGCCTGAAGTTTGAATCTTAGGTGCCTCTGATAGGAGGATTAAATAAAAGTTAACAATTAAGAAGCAGAAAAAGCTAAAACATCAGAAAAAAAGCTGTGAAGATCAAAAACAAACAGAAGGGAGGGCTGGCAGGACTGAGACATGGGAGGATGTGTATGTGAGCCTTCCCCTGAACATTTTGTAAGCTCTTTCCATAAAGTTCTAAATGGGACTCAACTTTATAACTTATCTGTGTGAATCAAAGAGATACCCTGAAGTGTGTGTGTATATATATGTATACATACATACATACATACATATTAGTCTATAATATTAACACACTATTTTAGGTACATATTCTGTCTTACTTAAAACAAAAAATTAAAGAAGCAATTCTTTGTTTTTACTGGTTCTTTACAATTTCTTTAAGAAGCCTCTATAGCAGGGATGTCAAACTAGCGGCCCACAGGCCAGATGCGTCACGCCCTGGCCACGCCCAGTTTAGCAAAAGGTTAAAGAGTCATGATACATCACGTGATGACGCCATGACAATGCGAGTTTGACACTCCTGCTCTACAGGATATACTGCTAACCATATAATAATGAAGGAACACATAAAAAAGCAAACTATTTCAATATGAATTGAATAAAAAATTATTATTGCTAATAACTACCCAGTTTCCCCTAAAATAAGACATCCCCTGATAATAAATCCAATTGGGCTTTTGAGTGCATAAGCTAAAATAAGCCCCCCATGAAAATAAGCCCTCCCTGAAAATATTTAAACGCATGTGCAGCAGATCCTCACCATTTCCTCTGGTTAGGGTTAGGGAGACAGAGCTGGAAATCAGATAAGATGGCAAGAGGAGCCCCGTCTTGCTCCACGCGCACCAAAATAATAAGACATCCCCGAAAATAAAGCCAAGCACTTATTTCGGGATTCAAAAAAATATAAGAAAGGGACTTATTTTAGGAGAAACACAGTATCTGGATATTCTATTCCACTTAAATAGAAGTTTTTCACACTTTGTTTGGATTTTATTTTAAAACCAAAAGGAATCTTCTATTTACACAGGAAGACCTAATCCTGCTTTACTCCATGCACATACTCAACATGTTTTTAAAAGTTGCAATAAAAATATTACAGATGTGCAAGCAAATATTAATTTGATAAAGTTATAGATGCATCAGATGAGTCTTTATAATATCAAGTAGCTTTAGTTACAAACTAAAGTATCTTGTCTAGCTAGCTGAAACCACGTCCAAAATCAAAGGCAATTAAAAAAGGAAAACCAGTCAAGACTCTGTTTGGTGTACATGCTAAAATTGTGAGCATCCAAGTTTGGCAGTGGGGCAGGCTGGATTCAGTGTCAATCCAGTACAAGCAGGCCTATTATATATGCTAACCTTTTTTTGGTTCCCATTTTACACAAAGATGCAATAAATATGGTTCTTTATACGTGGAAAAGGCATCTCTTTTTTAAACCTATGAACGGATGTAATGAACATTTGGAACAACCTTGAGGAACAGGAAGTAGAACTGGAACCAAAATAATAGATAAAAGAAATCTGAGTCCAGGCCAGAACTGTAGCTTGAGAAGGCACTGCAGACAAGAAACTCCCAGTTCTCATGAAGATAAAAGGAGGAAGGGGAGGGAGGTGTATTCACACTGGCAAGATTTTGTTACAATAGCTCTATAATAAAAGTGGCCTCCATGACTTTCCTAATCTGGTCTACCCTGAAGGAGTGAGAACAGGCTGTGGAAAAACAAGAGGAGACAAGTTACCTGGCCATGTCCCATGCTTGAAGAGGCAGTCAGGGCCTGCTGAAGAGCCTGCTTCTTTGACAGGGAGCTTTGCTGGTGAGGCGAAGTTTGCCAATCAATGCTGAGCATATATTCGAGAATATCAGAGTGACCTCTTAGAGCACTATGAACCAAAGCGCATTGTCCCTTTTTGTCCAAGTGATCGATCTATTTTAAAGGGAGGAGAAGATGCATCAAGCAAAAAAGTAATCAAAATAACAAGCTAATAATCCAGTTAAGAGTACTGGATCAGGAGAAGGACCCCCGAGACCTTTAGGGCTGTGGTTTTGGCATCCCACATATTACAAAACAAACATAGTCTCTTCTCACGCTTACAATTATATTATAAGGCCAATTTTTAAAAAGAGTTATTAGAAGGCCTGATAATATATTTCAAACAAAATGATTTTTCCCTTTCCCAAACGATTTCAATATAGTAACTGGGTTAATTATAAACTATTAGTTGCTTTTCAGCCACAAAAGATCAGCCAAGGTACGTGCAAAAGACAAAAATCCTATCACAGGATTTCTTGGCAACCTATCAGTCACCAAACATTACAGCATGCCAAGAATTATTTACTAGCCAATGTTTCTTTCATAGTATCAACAACATGAAACAGTGTGTGGTAGATCAAAGCAATAATAATAAAGAGGTAATCTAATTTCTTGACTATACGCTGATGCTTTAGGAAGCTTAAGAGAAAAAAGAAAAGGCAATGGTAACAGCACTATAAAATGACACTTAGTTGGAGGGAGGAGGCAACCTGTTAATTAGTAATTATTTCTCCTGACTCAAAAGAACCTTACAGAAAGGGAGGGATGAGATCAAAGCTATGGCAAGCTCAAGATCCACAAAAATAGCACTGGAGTGTCATGCTATAAATTTTGGCACATTTTGCAATGTCAAAACACATAGAAAAAGGATGGGGCTTATGTAACTGTCAGGGTTCCAAGTAATAATCCCATATCAAGCAAAACTCCAAGGCAGGTGAACACCTCAAGGAATAGCTTTATTAGAAATATCATATTGGCACAGATCTAGTGAAAACCGACTCTAAAAGTTCCCGTAGTTTTCACCTAATTAAAAGTGAACTTTTGTCACTTTCCCCAAACCTTCAGTCACATGGTCCAATCAGCATACAGTCCAGTTGCTAGATGACCTCAGTCTCCTCCTTCTGAACACCTGCGGGACTGTCCTTGGTTCCCATGGGGAAGCATTTTGTTTTGGCTACATCACCCCAGCTATCTCTATTTCCCCCTCCCTATTCCTCAGCTCCAGTATGTGTCAGCACTGAAGCGGAAAAATAAACATGGCCTCAGTTCGGCCAACTTCAGGGCTGACAGTAGCGATGCTGTTCTTGTAAGCATGACCCTTCTTGCTCTCCATAGAGGCCACTGGGTCAGGCTGATTTTGTAGCATGCATAAATACATGTCAATATTCTATCTCTGAAATCTCTGGAAGGCACAAGCTTCTTCTTATAATCTGACAGCACACGTCTCAATTGGAGCTCTTTCTCCCGTTCACTTATTTTTCTTCTTGCAAAGCATCTACTCTTCTCAAGGATTCTGCTAATGCTTCCATTTAATTATTTAATTACTTATATTACCATTTTAACTATTTCTTGGTACATAATTCTGAAATAATACAAATACTTGTCACCAACTCTTAAGATACACTAAATGTTAGAAAAGTAAGGCCATATGTAGTTGCATCATGTGGCTTTTAAACTTAAATTTTCTCCAAGCAATTTTGCGCAAACTTGAGCAAGGTATCAGTTACAATTTTATACATAATTTTTCCACGTTTAATTGACAGAAAGCATATCCTGATGGAGCACACTCTGCTTATCAACAACATTGCTACAACTAAAGCACTATGGAATGGAAGATAAGTCTAACTGCCATTGTTTTTGCTTCGATTTCAACATGCAAAGTCTCTTATGAAACTTACCTTTGCTCCTCTTTTGCTAAGAAGTGAAACTATGTGCATATGGCCTGCAGCTGCTGCACAGCAAAGTGAAGTCATCCCATTTTCAGATGCTCCATCAATCAAAGCGCCAAATTCTAGGAGGAGGAGGACCATTTCTTCATGCCCAAGGTGAGATTGCACGCACAATATTGGGGCATTGTTGAGGACTTCTGTCCTGTAATTTACATTCGCACCACCCAGAATCAGCAGACGACTAACCTAGGTTTAAAAAAATAAATAAATCACTGTCTCATTTTGATATTATTATTTTTGAAATTCATTTGATTCTGAGTGTTAAAGCAGGAAATTGATTCAGGTCACCTGAAGGTCATTCCTTTATTCTGTTAATATAACATATATTTATCCTTTATTACTTTATAGGTATTCCTCAAATTACGACCACAACTGAGCGCAACATTTCTGTTGCTAAATGAGACAGTTGTTGTGAATTTTGCCCCATTTAACACCCTTTCTTGCCACTGTTGTTAAGTGAATCACTGCAGTTTTTAAATTATTAACACAGCTATTAAATGAATCTGGCTTCCATGTTGACTTTTGTTTGTCAGAAGGTTGCAAAAGGTGATCGTATGATCCTGGGACACTGCAACCATCACAAGCGCCTGAATTTTGATACCCGATCATGAGCATGCTTCAAGAGTCACACATGTGGAAAACAGTCATAAGTCACTTTTTTCGGTGACATTGTAACTTTGAACAGTCACTAAATGTTGTAAGTCGAGGACTACCGGTATAATCTAAACAAACACTGAGACATATACAACAATTAAAATGTATACAGAAAAAATGACAGCTCAAACCAATCAAAATTATAAGGAAGGTGCCTATCAATTTCAATAACTTAAAACCTACAGGTTGAAATTTCACTATCATTCTTTATACTTTATAAAAATCAACCTTAAAAGCAAAGCAAGGGTATCATTGTTGTGAGGAATAAAAATTATTAGTTGCTCCATCTGTTTTTTTAAGATGAAGATATTCTGCACAGCCTTCTTTTCTCTTCCTATGCTTTTCCCAAAAAAACTTTTAATTGGGACAAAGATGAATTATGTAAGCCCAGGTGGCAGGATGTTTCATGTGCAAAAGGAATAAGAATGATTGTGTAAGATGTTTATTCAAAGACACACAGTCCTCTGTGTTTGCATTATTATTATTATGGGTCATATTTATAGGCTACTGTGCCTTAAATTATTCACTTCACAAGTGCAGTATCTCCTGTCTAGATGGCATTTTTATAATCCACAGCAACTAACTGATGTTTCTTTGTGCCTACTCAACATAAAGTTTAATACAATCTATACATGTAGTCCTCAACCTATGACCACAATTGAGCCCAAAATTTATGTTGCTAAGTGAGATAGTTGTTAAATTAATCTTGCTCCATTTTATGACCTTTCTTGCCACAGTTGTTAAGTGAATCATTGGAGTTGTTAAGTTAGTAACACAGTTGTTAAATGAAACTCGCTTGCCCATTGACTTTGCTTGTCAGGTCGCAAAAAATGATCACATGACCCAGGGACACTGCACCCATCATAAATATGAACCAGTTGCCAAGTATTCAAATTCTGATCACGTGACTATGGAATGCTGCAACGGTTATGAGTGTGAAAAATGGTCATAAGTCTCTTTTTTCAGTGATGTAACTTTGAACAGTCACTAAATAAATGGCGGTAAGTCGAGAACTACCTGCACATATTAAACAAAGCCAATTTTGTGCAGTGATCAAGGCATCAGGCTAGAAACCAGGAGAATGGGAGTTCTAGTCCTGATGGGCACAAAGTCAGCTGAATGACCTAGGGCTAGTCACTTTGCCTCAGCCCTAGGAAGGAGACAATGGCAAACCACTTCTGAAAAACCTTGCCAAGAAAACTGCAGAGACCTGTTCATGCAGTCTCCAAGAATCAGACATGATTGAACGGAAGAAAAAGGAGCATATTAGAGCATTTTCTGTACAATAGAACCAGAGAGACCAATGGTCTCCCATGTTTTAGTAATATCTTAATGTAATATTTATCTGGGACTGCTGCAGTCACAGACTTTAATTGACTCAGTATGATTTTCCACTTAAACATTGCTCTGGAGTAAGCTAATAAACATTATTATGGCAATTCACTGGCAATTTATTCAGTATAACTGCTGCCATTATTACCATAAATTTAGACTCCTACAGGTTATGGTTCCTTAGTACAATTGCAAGCTGAGTTGCACTGAATTCTATGGCTCACTATTAAACAATTACAATGATATAATTCTTAAAATTATAAATACCACACACAGACTACTCTAATGGTAGTGTATCAGGCCAAATGATACTAATGAGGACATTTGATTTGATTAATTTGAAGTATGATTACATTCAATAGAATCCAAATTAGTTGGGGCTAAATTCAGCTAATCCAGTGTGGATGACTTTGATATAAATGAAGAATTGGTTTATTCAAGTAATGTGCATTCATTCATAATGTAGAAGATAGAACCCTATATACATGCTAGAGAATTTGGCTACCTTAACTTGTCTAGCCTTAACATTTGTAGAAGCAATTACTTTATCTAGCTTTCTTCCACTGAGGTTTTTCTCCAGAGATGAAGATTTTTTTTCAGTTAATTCTGCAAAAGCAGATAGCCAAATATCACCTCAGAATCTGGGCATATTTTTGTAATAGCACATGCCTTCTTTCATAAAATTGGTTGCTTTTTCTGCCTTTACTCTCATTGGTTCAGTTTGCCATCCTAACTAGTAATTTTTTAAAAACAATTTCAACTGAGCTAAGGTTGGATGCAATAGCTGAAAGGGCACCTTTCAACTTTATGATTTGAAGACCGATGGAATATTCCTGTATTTCTCTTCATACTGGAACAAATTCGCAACACATTTAAAACCTACTATTATTTCCAAATTCTATTTTTTTTAAAGAAAGATGTTTCCCCCCCAAACCAACTACCAAATCTTTATTGTTATTATTTTTAAAATCAGAACACGAATTGGAAACCTAACCAATACTTTATTTTCTTACCTTTACATTTGGTGTGTAGAGATTTCTCAAAGATGCAAGTGCTGCTGACAAACTATCAGTGCTGTAGCCAATCCACAGGGCCTGAAGGTGACTGGAAGAAATGCCCATTTTTCTACTCAGTCCCTGGCAAGACAAAATGAACACTGATGATAACAAAAACTGAAACAACAGAATTGCAGGGAGGGGAAACTACAGAAAGAAGCCTTGAATGTTCCTTGGTGTTATAATAATAATAATAATAATAAAAAGCCCTCATGGACTAAATTCTTACAGTTCAGGGTAGTTATCATAGTGGCTTGTCAGGTGTAAAAATATACTTAAGGTGCATAATCTTTTAAAGCACATATAGCCACTCTGCATCCTAAATGCCTTAGGATCTGTCCCTGCTGCCTGATAAGGGTTCCTTGTGCCACTGCATGGATATAGCAACAGGCAGCAGTGCTTTCTCCCTACCTGAAGGGGATTTTTTTTTACCTTCTCTTTTTTTTTTTTGAGCTGTAACATAAAGAAAACTAGAATGTGATAGAGTGCCCAGAAGGGAGACAGACATGTAACTATGTGTGTTTGCATAGATACAGATGCAGCTCTTGAAACAAAAAGGATTGCCCATCCAATTTAAAAGTCTCTGAATGGTATCAAAATGGTCTGTCCACTCCTGAAACTCAGCCTGCATCCAGAAATTTGTCAACCGTTGCCCTATACCAATATCCCTTTCTGGGACAAATGGTTGAGAGAATGCTATAGGTGTAGCTCTAGTCTTTTCCCCCAAGTATCTTAATCTTTTGCAATTTCAGTTCCAGTCTGGCTTGTGGAGGGGCGGGGGGGATGTCTTTCTAGCTATCTAACTATCTGATCAATTTATGTAGACATCTTTCTCATATTTTATGATTCTGGTCAGTTTACAATTAAAATATTAACAAAAACAAAAATCTAAAAAATAAAGCAACCATACAAACAAGCATTAAAAACAATAAAAACAATTACAAAACCCATACGGTATAACTACGGTCATCCTGTCAGAAAACCATACAAGGAGACAGAGGAAGTGCAATTTCAGGACATTTTGATGCTGCCAATTATGATATCCTCCTACATTGTCTTGAGAAATTTACAGCTATGAATTATATAGTTACGTGGTGGGGGTGAGGGTTTCTGATCCTGGTTTGGAGAGATGGATTCAGAAAGTAGCATCTGAGGAGTACACCTCTGGCCATGGATAGTTACTGGCATGATTTTGATCCTACCGGCGTTTAGCATCAAAATAAAGCCCTACAGCTGACTGTCATCAATAGGAGTTAGTAAAGGCTAAAGATGTTATGGGATCTGCAACCAGCATCTACTGGATAGGGTGGATGAAGGTCAATAAACTGAAACAAGACAGATACTTTGTGAATGGATAGTTTCTAAGTATTGGAACTGGGATGCTGCCACATTTGATGTATTTAGATTCTTCCAGAAGGACAGACGGATGATTTGGAAACATTCCTAGAGGGATCAAGAATATGGGAGGTCTATGAATAACTTCCCTGTTTCCCCCAAAATAAGACATCCCCTGATAATAAGCCCAATTGGGCTTTTGAGCGGTAGGAGACCCTACTGTAAACTTCAGTGGGTATTCCAATTATGTTTTTCCTAGGCAGAAGCAGTTTAACTATTAATATTCAGACACTGATAAATTCAGATTTATTAGATTACTTTAATGCATTTTTGATAGGACTACTCCAAGTTATTTTCAAAAGGGGAGCTTAGTTAGAATGTAGGTTGCTCAGGGGTGTCTGTTTGGGTGCGAAGAAACTGCCCCGGCTGCCAATTATATGCTGGGGTAGGTTCAAAGCTCTAAACAACCTAAGATCAGGGTAGCCAAGGGATCATCTTCGTTGTTATAAGCTAATCCTATTTCTGAGATCATTAGAGGAGGACTTAATGCATGTACCCAGAAAAAACTTGGAATTGTTCAGTGGCCTGTTAGCAGTCTTCTGTTTAGTGATATTTAAAGGTTTTCTCTCTTTTGCCTCCATTCTGGAATGCTCAAATCACTGAAATTCCAGAACACCTAATATTATATCTTAATGTTGCACTTGAAAATCGGTATCTTAAACCAAGCCTTCTCTATTTAAATGTTCAAGTAATAGCTTTTGTTTCTGTATTTGTTTCCCTTTCTCTGTTTTTTTTAAAAATTGGGTATTTTGTGTTTCATAAATTGTTTTGGAATGGTTTTGTATATGAAGCAAGTAACAATAACAAAGAACAATGATTATTATGTACAACAGTGTTTCCCAAACTTTTGACATATGTGTACCCCTTCTATAATTTTGTAACGCTGAGTACCCCTCATAAAAAACATATGCTTTAATAAAAATCAAAATATATTTATTTTTTCTTTTTTTGGTACATACACAAAATAAACGAAAGTTATTTTGTTCCCGTTTCCCAGTTCCCGTGTAAAAACTGCGATACGCGCCTATTTCTTTCTTTGTTCTGTGGGCGCAGCTAAGCACGGTGCAGTGGATATTCCCACGTGATCCCCCACTAAACTCCGGTGCAACACGTACCCCCACCAAACTCTTCCCGTACCCCTGGGGGTACGCGTACCCCACTTTGGGAAACACTGATGTACAACAACGTGAAATCACAGCTGCCAGTTCTTTAGTGATGTTGGCCTCCAGTTCTTTCTAAGCACCAAGAATGTTATAATGAAAGGCACTGTGACAGAAATACTTAACAAAGAATAAGCCAAGAAGGCAAATTAAATGGCAGAATAAAATATATCTCGTACCTTAAAAATGTGCGCTTTAAGAATGTGATGCCCGAGTTCCATTGTTTGCTGACGGTTAAGTTTGCCTTCCTGACGTGAAAAGAGGAATGCAAGAAGAGCATGTCCATTCCTAAATGCAACAATAAAAAGAATGGAGACAAATTTAAATTAGTTCCTAATAAATCCCCTCGGAATATCTCAAGTGACAAATTTTCATTCTCGCTTTTCTCTGCCTACAGTTTAAATTTCAAAATATATTAAACTTAGGAAGTAAAAAAGCTATTAGTACTACAGTTAGTCCTTGACTTATAAGCACAATTGAACCTAGAATTTTGGTTGTAAGTTGTTGCAGTTGTAAACCGAGCCACCACATGACCAGATTTGTTTTTATGACCATTTTATGAAAGGTATTAAGTGAGATACAGCCATTAGTAAGGAGCCTGAATAGCGTAGGAGGCTAATGCATCCTACTAAAGGCAGCATTTAACATCCAGCTGCCTGCAATTACACCAGTTCAAAACTCCCCAGGGTCAAGGTTGACTCAGCCTTCCATCCTTTCTAAGGTAGGTAAATTGAGGACCCAGTTGTGGGGGCAATAAGCTGACTTTGTATAAAATATACAAAAGTATGAAGGCTATTGCTTAACGCATTGTAAGCCGCCCTGAGTCTCCGGAGAAGGGCGGCATATAAATCCAATTTTTAAAAAAAATAAATTAGTAAGTAAATCACATAGTTGTAAGTCCTCATTCAGCTTATCCAATGGACTTTTTTTTGCCTGCGCCTGAAGGCAGGACAAGAAGCAATGGGTGGAAACTAATCAAGGAGAGAAGCAACCTAAAGCCAAGGAGAAATTTCCTGACAGTTAGAACAATCAGTGGAACAGCTTGCCTTCAGAAGTTGTGAATGCTCCAACACTGGAAGTTTTTAAGAAGAGATTGGGCAATCATATGTCTGAAATGGTGTAGGGTTTTCTGCCTGGGCAGGTTGTGGGACTAGAAGGGATCTGCAAGGTCCCTTCCAACTCTGTTATTCGGTTATTTGTACATCATTCTGAAATTAAACTAGTTCTTTTTAGGAAGAAAACGTATTGTATTTATAATACCTGTACAAATTAAGTATAAGTATGCACGATTACAAAGTTGTGCAAACTACACTGTCAATTCCCTGTGCAATATTCAAACAGTAAGCAGATACACAAATATTTTGGGTTTTTTCCGGATCATAATAAAACTATGACAACGTAAGTCAACATTAGATCTTCAAAAAAATGACTTCCAATGTATTTCAATGAATTAATATTTTATGTATGTTAAGAGATTTAAAGAAACAAAAAGGTAATCACTTATTTGAGCTCAACTCTTAGTGACCTCATGGGCTTATCCATATTATATTCTTCAAATAATACAGAAAGCTTTTTTTTTTTGCTAACTTCTCAGTCTAGCCTCAGAATTTCCTCCCAATGAAGGACTAAAGATTAGTTTTCAAGATCAATCAAAATATATTCCACCTACATAAAAATAATAATAAATAAGAATTATCAAATAATGCAGTATAATTTAATTTAATTTATTAAATTTATATGGCGCCCATCTTGCAGTTTGGGGCAACTCTTGAGTAATTAATTATACTCATTACAATGATAAGGGAAAGCAAAGCTTCAATGGACACTCTTAGCATTTTGTGAGATGGGTGAGGGCCGCAAAATGGATGAGGCCACATCATATATACAGGTAGTCCTCGACTTACGACAGTTCATTTACTACCATTCAAAGTTACAACAAGCAGTGCAAGAAGTGACATATGACCATTTTTCACACTTACGACCATTGCAGCATCCCCATGGTCACATGATAAAATTTCAGACGCTAAGTAACTGGTTCCTATGTATGACCGTTGCAATGTCCCGAGGTCATATGAATAGCTTTTGCAACCTTCTGACAAGCAAATTCAATGGGGAAGCCAGATACACTAAACAACCATGTTACTAACTTAACAACTGCCAATAATTCGCTTAACAATTGTGGCAAGAAAAGTCAAAAAATGGAGCGAAACTCACTTAACAAATGTTTCACTTAGCAACATAATTTTGGGCTCAATTGTGGTCATAAATTGAGGATTACCTGAACAGCACAACTGGGGGAGGGGCAGAGGAAGTGATTTTAGAAATCTTCCTGAGTCAACTGTGTCTATCTAGGATATTTTTACATGTGTTGGTTACATATTTTCCTTTGTCCTTCAAAATAGGAGGAAATCATGTCTTCAGGTTTGGGGAATCATCAGACAGGCCTCCTGGGTCACAAGAAGATAACTCTGGGTTTTCTGCAGACTTGGGGCTGCAAGTTGCCCACCCTTGACTAGCACAACCTGTCTATCACAAGGTGATTGTGATAAATGCCTCTTTGTTCTGAACTGAAAGACACCTTGGAGAAAATTACTTTAGTAGTATTTAATGGGTTTCACATATGTAACTGAACTTTCTTTTTTTTTAAAATTTTGAACAATACTCTCCCTCAAAGTCACATCACAGTGTTTTCAAAGTATGCCTGGGTTTCAGGTGCACCTTACTGTAATTTTTGTGGCATGAAAAACTCATCTGAAGACCTGTTAGAGCCTCAGTCAGTGTTACATTTGTGTCGTTAAGAAAGCCTCAAAGGAGAGCCATGCTCAGCACTAAATCCCCGATTTTGCATACTGAAATGCTCGGAGCTAGGAAAGAGAATTGTTAGAGCTGCTGCAGCGCCGGGACTAGCATGCAAATGATACATCTACTTAGCAAAATAGACCTGATGAAGTACATTTCTCCAGGAGCCAACATGCTCGTTCATTCTCCTTCATTAATTTTTGAACTGCTTCTAAATTTAGAGCACCAAGCAGCAGGGACCCATAAATCTTAGATAGCTGAACTTTTTTTTTCTTCCAAATAATATGAATGTCACTGTAGACATCAATAATTTCATTACAGACCGTACCAAAATTTATTTATAGGATTCGCAAATGACAACTGGGGCGGAAAAATACTTATCAGTGTCCCAAATTCAAAAATTTAATAGATTCCTCCAATGGGTTCCTTCCTACAATATTATTCTATATGATGGGCAGCTATATATGGTAAATGTTTGAAATAAAATAAATATTCCGTCTGTCGAAGTGTCTATAATCTCTGCAAGTCTGAGAAAACATTGTCTGAAAGTGTACAAGAATAATTTGGTGAAGGATTTTCAATGCTGGACAGTCAGACTAACTAGCATTACAGCAGTTGAGAGCACCATCCTCTCTGTTACTAAATTTTAAAATGCAGAACCTAATAATTAATAATTCATTCCTTAACAATTGTAGGACCTCTATTTTTGGATATGCACACATTTCCTTTTTATTTTTCAACTCCACGTATCCTTCAACCAACTTAAGTATACAATATGAAGGCTCTTGAAGCTTTTCTCTTTAGTATCTCCGATATTTTACCTTGGCTCACACAAAAAGTCAGTGCTTTCCCCATCTGCTCTCCAAACAAGCCACTCCCTAAAGGAAGGATGGCAGAACATCCGTGTTTTGTCACGTCTTTTTATCAGAAAGCCTGAAAGGGCCTCCATCCTCTGCGAGAACTCTTCCCATTCCTGTTCGCCATGTATCTGGCCAGCATTAATTGCTTGGAAGATCTGGTCATCTGTCATTGGGTGAAGGGATGCTAGAGCCACATTCAGCACTGGGAGGGCTCTTTCAAAGGCTGAATTTGTCATGAATTTCATGTTACACTGAAGCAAATAAAGCTCAGAAAGAGATACTGGAACTACTTTGTAACTTGCACTTTTAATCACCAGGTGACCCTTCTGGAAGAGATCTAGTGTCAACTTCAAATAGAGATAAGATCCCATGCTCCTCAAGATCAAGTGGTTGCTCACTTTCCCAATAGTCATGGCATCAACTTTTCCATTGAGGGAAATATTATTTACTATATCCTGGCTGGCATTGATCCTGTACTGAATATATGCATTTAAATCAGACTGTATTTCTTTGCTGTCTGAAAAATCGTCCAGGGAGATTGTGAAGAAAGGATGTGAGCTGGTTACTTCCTGAATTAGAGAAGGAAGGAGAAAGAAATAAGTACTTTATAGCATTTGTCAAACTTCATTATTATATCGGCTGATTTTAAAACCATGCTAAATTAAAGCTGGTGAAAGCTTTCTGAGTGAGAATCAGAAAGACATATTAAAACCAGTGTGCATTTATTGAATTAACAGGTAACTCTGTGGTCTAACAATACCTTTATTCATTTCCTATATTCATACAGACAATTAAATATTTGAACACTTATTATCAGGGACAAAAAAAAATCAACCAAGATTCCCAAAACAAATCAAGGCATTTATTCTAGTCTGTCTGAATGGTGTTATATAAAAAAGCATTCAAGATATTTTATTTGAACTCTAAAATGGTAATCTTTGAACAGGTCAAGTTTAATAACTTGATAGTGACTGACTCTGTTCTTGTGACAAAGCAAGAGTTTTTTAAAAGCTAAAGGCCCAATTTACAGTAACAAGGGATATGCAAAACAAGAAGATATCTTATACTCATGAAAATGTTTCCCCCATATGCTTTAATAGGGAACAATCATATGACTTTTTGACATACTGTTCTAATAATCTTCCTGGTTAGCCTCCTGCCATGGTCAAGATTGGGAAGTAAATCCTGCTCTATACTGATCCCTAGCATTCTTCAATTCAGAGATTTATGGTCTACATCTTGAAATCAGTTTGTATTGGAGAAAAGGAATTTAAAAATAAAACTTTGAAACCACAGATGTTTCATAACAAAAGAGAAAATGGGAAGAACAAAAGAAATTTTAGCAAAAGGACCTGTGTGGTACATAATCAAGACTTGCATCAGGTCACTGTAGCTGCTTCAGAATGCTACACAGCTCACAACACCTATATTTTAGATTTTAGTAAGTATCAATGTGAGTCAAACTGTCTCACAGTGGCATTGGTGTGAAACAACGTTCTTAATACACAATGAAAACATTTGAACACAAATATTGCAGACACACAACAAATAAATTATGGCCTTTTGCAAAAATTATACCACCATTTGCTTAAATATTACCTGAAAGTTCGTTCTTACGGTCACGATCAGTTTTAGCCATGGTGGAAATTTAGAAATAATATTTGTGATGAATGAAGAAACTGTATCCCCATAATCAGGTTTATGAAATTCAGCTTCATTTAAGCCATCTATTAAAATGATGCATTCTTCTTCTGAAATTTTCTGTTCTGAAGGACACGATTGTGAAAAAGCACCAGAGGTAAGAACATTTATTAATATATTGCAGCAATGTGATTCCTGATTAGAAAAAAAAGTATTAATGTCCCTTAATTTTTATATATGGAACACAGCATGAAGCAAATAATGAAAGGCTATTTCCTCTTGACACACATTGGCCAACTAATTTAAATATAAAAAATGTCTTTTACCTATTTTTCTAAGAAACCTATAGTGAAGATTCCTTTACCAAAAAGTGGCATAGCTAAATGTTATTTTACTGTCTGTAAAGGAGACTTTTTTCTAGTAAATCAGACTAATCTATTCAAATGTTTGCCATGAATCTACTATTCCGAAGGTAAAAGAGGTACCCACAAATGTTATTCTATCTTAATAAGGTAGGCAGTTAAGTTAGATTTTTTTTAAAAAAATAAGTATTTTAATTTTAAAGAAAGAACAATTGTTCTACTCTGACAATTTCCCAGAAACATGCTCATATTTTTAAATAGTTAAAATATTTTTTAAAAGAAATGATTCTTTGGATGTTAATAGAAATACTAAAATAGTTCACTCAAACAAAATGTTATTTTTGGTTCTCCGAGGAGCTGAGGGAGATGAAGCGCCGGAAAAGACGCCTAGAGAGCGGTTGGAGGGCCAGCCAATCCGAATCTGACTTGACACTGGTAAGGTCTCATATTAAGACCTACCTAGTGGCAATAAAAGCGGCAAAATCTAATTATTTTGCCACTCTTATCGCGTCATCAGATAATTGCCCAGCCACCCTGTTTAGGGTGACCCGCTCCCTCCTTCATTTGGGAGCGCGGGATGACCCCTTACAGGGTCGAGCTGAGGATTTTGTTCAATATCTGGATGATAAAATAACTCAGATTTGGGAAGATCTGGCCGCTGACTGGGTTAGTTCAGATGAGATGACTGAGGCAGGTCCTGAGAGTGTTATCTGGGCGGAATTTGATCCTGTGGCTCCCGAGGACGTGGACAGGATTCTGGGAAGACTGAACGCGACCACATGTTTATTAGACCCTTGTCCCTCCTGGTTGGTGCTGGCTTCCTGGGAGGTTACACGAGGCTGGCTCCAGGAGATTATTAACGCTTCTTTGAGTGAGGGTACCCTACCAGCCACCTTGAAGGAGGCGGTGGTGAGGCCCCTCCTCAAGAAGCCTTCTCTGGATCCAGCTGTTTTGGCTAATTACCGTCCAGTCTCTAACCTTCGCTTCCTTGCAAAGGTTGTTGAGAGTGTGGTTGTGTGGCAGCTCCCCCAGTACCTGGATGAAGCTGTCTATTTAGACCCGCTCCAGTCCGGTTTCAGGTCTGGGTACAGCACCGAAACGGCATTGGTCACGTTGGTGGATGATCTCTGGAGGGCTCGGGGTAGGGGGTATTCCTCTATCCTGGTCCTGTTAGATCTCTCAGCGGCATTTGATACCATCGACCATGGTATCATGTTGCGCCGGTTGGAGGGATTGGGGGTGGGGGGCACCGTTTTGTGGTGGTTCTCCTCCTATCTCTCCGACCGGTCGTAATCGGTGTTGACAGTGGTGCAGCGGTCGACCCCGAGGCACCTAGCGTGTGGGGTGACACAAGGGTCGGTCCTCTCGCTGCTCCTGTTCAACATTTATGTAAAGCCGCTAGGTGAGATCATCCGTGGTTTTGGGGTGGAGTTCCATCAGTACGCTGATGATACTCAGCTGTACATCTCCACCCCAGACCATCCCAACGATGCCGTGGAAGTGATGTCCCAGTACCTTGAAGCCGTGCGGGTCTGGATGGGGAGAAAAACAGGTTTCGACTCAACCCCTCCAAGAACGAGTGGCTGTGGCTGCCGGCGTCCCGATATAGCCAGCTAACGCCATCGCTGGTTATTGGGGGTGAATCATTAGCCCCCACGGAAAGGTTCTGCAACTTGAGCGTCCTCCTGGACCCATGGCTGTCTTTAGAGGAGCTTACGACGGCCGTGGCCAGGGGAGCTTTTTATCAGGTTCGCCTGATACGCCAGTTGCGACCCTTTCTAGATCGGGACTCCTTATGCACAGTCACTCAAGCACTCGTCACTTCTTGCCTAGACTATTGTAATGCTCTCTACATGGGGCTCCCCTGGGGGTGCACCCGGAGGTTCCAACTGGTGCAGAATGTGGCTGCGCAGGGGATTATGGGAGCGACAGGGCGCTCCCATGTGACACCTCTCCTGCGTGAGCTGCATTGGTTGCTGGTGGACTTCCAGGTGCGCTTCAAGGTGTTGGTGATCACCTTTAAAGCGCTCCATGGCTTAGGACCTGGGTACTTACAGGACCGCCTTCTGCCACCAATTGCCTCCTACCAGCCGGTTCGTTCCCACAGAGAGGGCCTCCTTAGGGTGCCGTCAGCCAGACAATGCCGGCTGGCGACCCCCAGGGAGAGAGCCTTCTCTGTGGTAGCTCCTACCCTCTGGAACGAACGACCTTCCTCTAGAGTTGCGAATGATCTCCGACCTCCGGACTTTTCGTCGGGCCTTAAAAACTTACTTTTTCCAGTTAGCCGGACTGGCCTGATCCCATGGTAAATTTTTAGAGTTTGATATTAATTATTAATTGAACTGTTTTAAATTATGGGCCAAATTTTATATTAGTTGCTTTTAAAATTCCTTTAACTTTTGTAAAATTTGTTTTTTTATTTCTGGCTGTTCACCGCCCTGAGTCCGCAAGGAGAAGGGCAGTATATAAATCTAATAAATGAAATGAAATGAATGAAATTTTTGGCAATAGTACTAATTTAAAAACTGACAACAAATCTAAGATATTTATTGATAAAAAGACAACATGCTTTAATGTGCTTTCATCCCCTGAAAAAGTAGCTCCTACATGCCTAAATATTTATAGTGCATCTATTTTATGCTATTTCTTGTGCAGCAATATAATCTATCAACGTATTCCCAAATTCTTAAGGTGTGATTTCTTGTTATTGTTCTATTTGAAAACATTGTTAAATACATATTTTAAGCACACACTATCTAATTATATCCTACGCTACTTCTTTGTATAGAAGGATGTAACTAAAAAAGGTACAAATATTAAGATAAAATAATGATGACACAAATTCTGAAGTTCATTTAAATGGTCAACGAGAATAAAAAAACAACACAGCACCGAGTAGCTTCACGCCTTCTTGAAGGAACCCAAACATCCCATTTTAAATTTACATAATGGATTACAGACCAAAAAGATAAAACAAATACTGTATGATGTTGTCATTTTAGAACCTTAAGAATAGAGAAAATGATCAAGCATGCTTAACAACCAAAAGAAAGAAAGTGATAAATGTTTTATCGACTTGGATATTTCATCAAAAAGTAGCAATCCAGGCTAGTATTTGCTTCAACTTCTATCTAACAGATATACTTAAATGAACGGATAGCAACTGCATTTCATTTTATCTAGAGAGTGGCAACATTGCTAAAAGTAGAATGGTTACAAAAGCATTTCTAGATTGTGGAGCAAGCATCTGCATGGCACCCTGAGGTTCCATTTTGCAAATGGATGCACAGCGCCTCTCATTAATAATTCATGTTTTCCATTATTGTATAGATCAGACAGTTTGGAAGCATATCAATAAATATATAAAACCATAATCTAAAAAACTTTTGATGTTAATGTTCATTATTAATTTAAGACTAATATATCAACTCTCCCTTTCTCTGTCTCTGTATCTTATAAATATATACATAATCTGGGGAGCTCCATGCATTCCTAGCTCGTGCTTGAATAGAAGATGTCATCTGTGGCAAGATGGCTTTTGCACAACACCATTTGGCAACACCTGTTGCCCTCTTTCCTAGATCGGGGGATGGCTTCAGATAGTCATTCATGCCCTAATCACCTTAGGTACTAAGCACCTTGCCATGGTATGCCCATGTAATCCCGCTGCTTCATGAACTGCATTGGTTACCAATTTGCTTCTGGGTAGAAGTCAAAATGCTGATTTTTTACTTAAAGGTAAAGGTTTCCCTCGCACATGTGTGTTAGTCGTTCCTGATTCTAAGGGGCGGTGCTCATCTCCATTTCAAAGCTGAAGAGCCAGCGCTGTCTGAAGACATCTCTGTGGTCATGTGGCTGGCATGACTAAATGCCAAAGGTGCACGGAATGCTGTTACCTTCCCACCAAAGATGATCCCTATTTTTCTACTCAGCCTTTTTACGTGATTTTGAACTGCTAGGTTGGCAGAAGCTGGGACAAGTAATGGGAGCTCACCCCATTATGCGGCACTAGGGATTTGAACTGCTGAACTGCCGACCTTTTGATCGACAAGTTTAGAATCTTAGCCACTGAGCCACCGCATCTTCGATTTTTACTTATAAAGTCCATACATAGTAATACCACCTCTAGAACCCTGGATGTATGCCTTCTCTGTAGCAACATCTGCTTTCCTAAAATCCTGATGCCCCCCCCCCCCCTTTCTGCTGCTGTTTAGAAGAGCCACAAAGCCCTGGAAACGGAAGGAATGAGCAAGGAAGAGTGGAATCCCTCACTTCATCACACTTGCTATCTTTTAACAATGTATCATTTATTGTAATTTCTTTTATTGTTGTGAGCTGCCCAGAGTCCAACAGCATACAAGTTTAATTAATAATAACAGTAGTTAAAGGTGCTGAGTTTGTCAGTTGGAAAGCCAACAGCCTAGGTTTGAGACCTGAGTGCCACGCAATGGGGTGAGCTCCAGTTCCTGTCCACCTAGCAGCATGCAAATGTGAGTAGGTAAATAGGTACCACTTTGATGGGAAGGTTGTGTGTGCCTTTGGCATATAGCCATGCTGGTCACATGACCACTTGGCTAAGAAAGAGAGCTGAGCATCGCGCCCTAGAGTCAGACACGACTAGACAGGAAACCTTTACCTTTTTTACATCACCTCCATCCCGTTTCATTCTGTATGGTATTTGTTGTCCTCTTTTTCGAAGAAAGGAAACCTCTTCATTGTTCTCCAGTCCGCTGCTATAAAATACTCTACATACTTTTCCATATTGGCATGTGTATGTTTTCCTGCTTACCTCTCCTTAGATTCACCAGTGGTTCCAATACGCCTCTTCTGAACGCTGCCACAGGATCTTGAACACAGGACCTAAGGCTAAGCATACTTTGTAGGTGTGGTTCCTTTATCAAAAGTTCTCTGTATGCTGTTAACTGAGGTGACCGGCAAAGTAGAGCTGCGATACTATGCACAAATTCTGGGACAAGGCATGTGTAAGTGTTGTCAGCTTGGCAGTAGTGATAGGCAACGACCTTTAAAAAAAAAACACTGTTTAGAATTTCTGGCTGATACCTACACAAAATAATGAAAAAGGAGTATCCCAGGCTGAAATGCACTCTAATTATTCCTTAAACCATTTGAGACATAAACCTCAAAAGAATATTCAAACTGTATGTGCAGATCTCACTACTCTAGTTTAACATACAATCATTAAAACTACCAAATCTTTTTCTTCAGCGTGCGTGTGTATATTTTAACATCCATTAGCTAAATATATCTGGCCCCCAGCATTGTACATCTAATATAATTCTCTATGCAACGGTTGAATAATTTATTTTTATTTTTTGCAACAGCAGAATCACAGCATGGCATTTTTTCTTAACTGTGATAAATTCACTTATAAATATCTGTGTAAAACATTATTTTTCTTTTCCAAAAAAAAAAAAAACCTTCTGTATTACATAATATAGCACATATTAATGTAAGAGTTTTAGAAAATATTCAAGAAACGTTTAGGATGGAGTTCTTAATTTATGCTCGGTATTTTACAGAAGTCTTAAAAGGCCTTTGAAAGTCATCAGATATTATTCATTTGATGGCCAGTACGTGAGTTTTTAAGAGAAACACATTATCAGTTTCATCCATTCCTGACTAGGTGGCTCAGTGGCTAAGACACTGAGATAGTTGATCAGAAAGATCGGCAGTTCAGCAGTTCAAATCCCTAATACAGGTCTCCTGCGTGAGCAAGGGGTTGGACTAGATAACCTCCAAGGTCCCTTCCAACTCTGTTACTGTTACATTGTCTCATTCAAGAATACATACACATTTTGTCCCCCATTACGTCATCTAAACAGGACTGGGAAGAAGCAGCTAATTTCTCATCCTTTCACTTCATTTAAGGAAGCAAAAGAACAGTTTTGGCAATGCAAATTGCAAACAAAAGCCACACACTCCCACCCCCAAATTAGGATCAATTCTTCAGCAGGAGAAAATATTTAAAAGCTTCTACTTTCCATCCTATAATCTTGGTCAGCATCAGAGATCCTGTGCTGTGCGCTGAAAGAATTTACTCTGTACCCAATGCCAGAATAAATAGTTAAAGCAATAGGAAATAAACATGGCACCTCATTAACCCCACGGGGGAGGTTCCTGCCAATAAGTAAATAAAACCACAAAGTTTTAGTTCACATATTCAATAGAGTGGCAATCTAATCCAGTGTGTACAGTCTGTCTTTTTGTTCATTTGTTTGCTTTTTTGCAAAATGCTATTTGGTTGCTGACAATCAACTCTATCTTTCTTTGATAGTGTGGTATCAAAGAATTAAATAATTGTCATGAACCTCCTTTTGGAGTCTCCACAGTTTAGGTACATTCAATTACAGTCTTTAATCTTAGTGGAAAAACAAAAACTTGGTTTCTCAAAGCAATGGTAACACGTCTTCGAATAATTACTCTCCAACACAAAACATAATTTGCTTACAGTTCTCTTCAGTCACACGCAGTCCCTCTTCAGGAAATCAATCATCAAAAAACAGGAGCAGGAGCTCCGGGCTTCCTGTCTACTTTTATGGCTGCCTGCTAATAGTACAGCCAATCATTCTACCTATATCATTTAAAACATAGTTTTTCTATATATTACCTACCCAACTGTGGGATATCCAACACATAGTAAGGGCATTGAGTTTAATTTCAGCAATTGTACTCCATTTTTCAGAAATACAGCTGAATTACACCGAGTGCAAACCCAAGCAAGGGTGCATAAAACAAGAGCTTAAATTAAATTAAATTAAATTACATTAATGTGTGTGCTTTCTATCAAAGTCTAAACATAGCATGGCACTGAAGATGACAGCATTAGGATAATAGTTACATAATATTGCTTTAAGTAAATACTTCAACACCAAAGCAAATCCTCTTTTATTTTCAATCCTTTGCAAGGCTTTCCTATTTTCACAATCCTTCCTACCAAAGTAAATGCATTAGAATTATCCCTGGTGCAATCTGCTAATTCCAGTTTACGTAACTGTTAAATACATCAGTGACGAACACACTGTAAGCTGCTAAATCCAGTGTTTTATTTCTCCTCCTCCCTCTTCCCAATAGATGAGGAAATTATACTGAATAAACCAGGAAGAAGTGGGGTGGGGGGGTGGTTTGTTGCTTTTGGAATCACAGATTAACCCTGCCAAAGTCAGATAGAAGCAGCACCACCAAGAAGGGAAAAATAGCCCTCAAGAATGTGCACTGTCTCTTCTCTGTCTTTGTGCAGCAAATTGATCAGGTTTTATTAAAGCTAAAAAACGATAAAATAAAATGGTGAGACACAAGCTTGTCTATTTGCACAGCATCCTGAATTGTTATACACACACAAGCACAAACACAGAGCGTTAAATGTGCTACCTTGGATGCAAGGCGTCTAACTGATTCATCCATTTGGTTTTGATGTTCCTGAGCAGGAGGGCCGGCTGAGGTTTTGGCTGGACTGGTACCAGCTGAAGGAACCAGAGATGGGGGGAGCTGGCTGAGAGGAATCTCCTGACAAGGATCACTGGCTGCAGGGGAAGAAGCAGAGACCAGAATTATAACCAACGGCATTCATTTGTGGTGTAAATTATGTATCTGTAATACTGGAGATGTTTAGTCTTCAAGAGAAACCTAAACATTGTTCGAATTTTGTGTTCTTTTCTCAGGTGTTACCAGTTATGATTCCAGTGTATAGCTTCTGGCTATGTTTCCCTTTGGAGTCTTCTGGTAACAAAATCTTGGCACAAGAAGTTAACTGAAACAAGCCAGCATCTCCAAAGAAGTGGATTACAGAAAGGGCATTGTATGTGCGTACAATGCAAATACACACACTTCCCCCTCTCACAAAATTGTGTCATGCTACACTGATTTCTGTTTGCATCTTCATGTCAGAATTTAAAAAACAATCACATTTTGTCGCACAGTCTTACTCCCAAAAGGCTGTGGTACACCTATGTGTACTATTTGCTCCCAAGTCAGCAAATGGTACACATAGGTGTGCGTGGGGGTGGGTGGGGGGAGGGAATGTGGAAGGGGGGAGGGGGAGAGGGAGAGGGAGGGAGGGAGGGAGGGAGAGGGGATAGACAGACAGACATTAATTATGAGATATAATGGACCTTAATACTACTTAGAAACCAGCCAAGAGCTTAAGGCCAAAAGCACTCATGCTGCTGTAGAGTACACAAGTACTGTGTTGAGACGGCATCTAATGAATACATGACGAAATAGGACTTTTCTTCGCATCCATTCTACCCTTCCCTCAAGTCCATCCCAGTTTTAGAGGCCCTGTTAAATGTAGTGATTAGCTATGCTGTGAACAGGAATGGGAGGGAAAAGAATGGCATGTTAGAAGCAGAATTTGTGCCCAACTCTGAACACTGACATCAACTGAATCAATTCAAATCTTGTACGAATTCATCTTGTGAAACAAAACAAATAAGTATTGAACCTGTGGATTTGCCAGGAATATACGATTATTTTTTCTCTTCAATATATGATTCAGTATATGACTTTCCACTTTTTTTCCCTTTAAATTAGACTTTATTTTCTCCTTTAGTCCTATAGAGCTCCCTGGGCATCTTTTTAAAATGTTGATCTTTTGGCCTTCCACAATTTTATCTGTAGTTAACAGCCTCCAGCTGAAGCTCTGTGTCCTCTCTTCACACACCAGTTTTTGCATCATTTCTGGAAACAGGATAAATAGCTCCCTGTCACCAGCTGTCAAATCCATCCGGCACATATAAGATGGCACCTAGAATCCAATCCATGTGGATAAAGACGGCTGACATAGAGTGACTAGGGATCTGGACGTGATCCACACACTTTTCACTGAAGCCTGCAGGAGAAATTGCTCTTCAGTTTCCCTGACAAAACATGATCCAAGAAAATGGCAGGCGGCATCATCAACACAATGAGCTTTTCACTTGCTCCCCCCTTCCCTTCTCCTTTTTGGGTTCCTCTGAATTTTCTTCAGAGTTTCCTTTTTCAAGCCGCTTTAGCTTCTTGGCCCACATCTTTTAGAACCTTTTCCAGGATCTTTATGAGAAAAAACACACTCCAGTGAATGGATTAGAAAGGAACCACATCTTAATCTCCCATCTAGGCAAACAGGAGTAATCTCCCAATAAGCAAGTGATCACAGGATTGGATTAATGAATGCAAAATGCATAGTTCATAAAGGAGGTGAACTCTGCAGCCAAACAACTTCCACATTTAGTATAAAAAAGACAGTTTACAGGACCAGGTATTGGTAGTCCTCGACTTACGATCACAATTGAGCCCAGAATTTTGGTTGCTAAGTGAGAAATTTCTTAAGGGAGTTTTGCTCCATTTTACAGCCTTTCTTCTTAAGTGAATTATTGCTGTTGTTAAGTTAGTAACATGGTTGTTAGGGTGAATCTGGCTTCCCCACTGACTTTGCTTGTTAGAAGGTTAGAAAAGGAGCTCACAGGACTTCGGGACACTGCAACCGCCATAAGTATCAGCCAGTTGCCAAGCGTCTGAATTTTGATCACATGACCATGGGGAGGTTGCAAGGGCTGGAAGTGTGAAAACGATCATAAGTGCCGTTTTTTCAGTGCCGTTTTAACTTCAAATGGTCACTAAATGAACTGCTGTAAATCGAGAACTACCTGTACAAATCAGATAAAATTGAAAAATAAAAATTAAGCCAGAAAACACATAAATGGCAAAAACTCATAAACCTTTGAAGTTAGCAGATTAAGAAAAAGCCATTCATTAATCTGTTGAAACAGAAAAGTCTTTGATGGATTCCAACCATCAAAAGTGATCGGGAAATCTTACAAAATAGGACTCATTTCGTTACTCTTGGCACCAGGATCAAGAAGGCCCATGAAACTCCCAAAGGTAGACTTTCTGGTTTTTCTTTAAAGACATTTTGCTTCTCATCCAAGAAGCTTCTTTAGCTGTGACTGGATGGTGGGGAATCCTGTGTTTCTCTGATCTTTCCCTGAGCCGTGATGGCACAGTGGTTAGAATGCAGTGCTGTAAGCTATTTCCGCTGACTGTTGGCTGCCGGCAGTTCAAATCTCACCAGGCTCAAGGTTGACTCAGCCTTCCATTCCTTCCGAGGTGGGTAAAATGAAGACCCAGATTGTTGGGGGGCAATATGCTGACTCTGTAAACCGCCACCAATTTTGTTTTGAAATCAAAAGAAATCAGAAGAAAGCTCCAGGTGGTGCCAAAAAAAAAAAAAAAGCTTCAGGTGCTTCTGTGCTAGAAAGCATCGAACGGCACTTAATGAATCTCAGACGGGTCTTGACATACAATGTGAATACAGGTGGTTCTTAACTTATGACCACAGTTGGGACTAGATGATCCACTGCTACACACGATGGTTATTAAGTGAGTTGCGCCCAATTTTACCACCTTTTTTTTTTTGGCCACAGTTGTTAAATGAATCACTGCTGTCATTAAGTGAACTGTATGGTTGTTAAATGAATCTGGCTTCCCCTGTTGATTTTAATTGTCTGGAGCCAGCTGGAAGGCAATCGTATGACTCTGGGATGCTGCAACCATCGTATTTATTTATGATTTATTTATTAGTCATATTTCTATGCCGCCCACTCTCCAAGGACTCTGGGCGGCTTACACCAAAGAAGTATACTGAATAGCATATTGCCCCCTAACAATCTGGGTCCTCATTTTACCCACCTTGGAAGGATGGAAGGCTGAGTCAACCCTGAGCCGGTGAGATTTGATCCGCTGATCTGCTGAACTAGCAGTCAGCTGAAGTCGCTGCAGTACTGCACTCTAACCACTGTGCCACCTCGGCTGATATAAATACATGCTGATTGCCAAGTGCCTGAATTTTGATAATGTGTGACCGTGGGGATGCTTTCAATTAACTTTCAACAGTAACTAAACAAATGGTTATAAATCAAGGATTAATTGTAGGCGGGAGCTTGTCTTTCCATATTAACAGAGCGGGTTAGCGGGGGGGGGGAATAACAATTTTATGATCTGTTAATAGAAAGTTTACTACCCTTTAGGAATGGCAATCCATATAAGACACATTTACACAAAAGCATATATATAGCTCCACTTTCTGAATTAAATATTTTTTTTCCTTAAATAGGGGAAAAAAAAGTTTCAAACCTACTTTTGGGAGAAGCAGAGCTGGTGGAAGCAATTTGCCGCATGCGACCTCCATGGCAGCTCAGTGCCACAAGCTTGGAAATAATAGCCGTCTTTCCAAATCCCACATTTCCAATCACAACAGCTCCCTTCGTCTCTGTCTGCTTGGGATTCTTCAACTTTTCTTCTATTGTTTGAAACAGCCAGTCTCTTCCGACAAACACAGAGTCTGTTGTTATGCTTGGCACTTCAAACAATAATGGCTTTAGCAAAATATCTTGAGGCTTATATGGAACAAAACGTGCTAAAAGAAGGAAACACTTTATTAGAGGACAAGGCAATGAAAAAAATGGGTTTTTTAAAAAAAAAGAACTTAAAGCCTACAGAAATATCTAATCTGCTTTGAAATTCAATAATCTAGTCCAGATACAGTGAGTCGATTTTAAAGGGGGAAAAAAACGTATTTGTCCAGGCTGTTCCATTACTCCCACATGACTCCTCCTTCCAGCAGGAGCGCTAAACAAATCAGGAAGTTAGGCTCTCTAATAAATACACTAGATTTTTCATCCAAAATGCTCTTAGTTTCAACAATCATGTTCGGTAAGCCTTATCCCTAATTCTCCTAAATAAATGTTTGCTTTAAGTCTTAATAGATATGAAGGAGGATTAAGGAAAGGATGGGGATCCAATATTTATTATATAAATTAGAAAGAGAAAAGGCAGCAGAACAAGTCACAAATTCTGAGAATACCTAGTATTAAAATAGACAGCCCGAAGGGAAAAAAATATGACAGCAAATTATAAACCCAGGCATCAAGCAATGGAAAATGAACTTTATCAAATGTTGACTTTAAATTCTTGGGTATAATGTTCTGGGCCCAGAACCTATTTCTTTGAAAAATACAACATTTAAAAATAAGACACCTTTGTCTTTTTTGACTATAGTCATAGTCAAAAAAGTCATAGTCATAGTGTGGAGTCCTTGGTGCTCTCTGAGCTTGATTGTTTAACAGATTAACAGAGTTGGAAGGAACCTTGTAGGTCATCTAGTCCAACCCCCTGCCCAAGCAGGACACCCTACACCATTTTCTGCAGACGTTTCACTACCAAACTAAATAACTTTATCAGTGCTTCATGTCAGCACTGGTGATGTTACCTAAGACTGGTGATTTCCTTAGTTTGGTCTGCAAGCAAGCAAACAACCAAGCTCAGAGAGCACCTAGGACCATGATGGCGAACCTATGGCACGTGTGCCACAGGTGGCACGCAGAGCCATATCTGTGGGCATCCGAGCGTTGCCCTAGCTCAGCTCCAGTGCGCATGTGCACGCCAGCCAGCTGATTTTCAGGCCTTCGGGGCCCACTAGAAGTCAGTAAATGGACTGTTTCTGGCCTCTGGGGCGGGGTGAGAAAGGTCGTTTTTGCCCTCCCCAGGCTCCAGGAAAGCTCTGGAGCCTGGGGAGGGCGAAAAACAGGCCAACTGGGCCCACTGGTAACCTTTTTGCTGTCGTGTGCCAAAAGCGGGGGGAGTGCAGGGGGGCGTTGCACGCGCATGTACACGGGGGGGCACGGGGGGCACTGAATTATGGGTGTGGGCATGCGCACGCGTGACCCCCCCTCACTACCCCTGTTTTTGGCATGCAACAGCAAAAAGGTTAGCCATCACTGACCTAGGATATCCCACATTTCAAGCCTGACCTACAAACATTCTCTTCTATTGGCATAGTCACAGTCCTCACTTTTTAATGGAAGTTCAAACTGAGGGGGGGATAAATCAGTTCTAAGAAATGCCATAAAGAAGGAAACAGACTTCAACCGTTTTCCACGAATACACCCACTTCAGGTTCTACTGGTAGCATGGCCTTCTAAAAAAAGGATAGTGATCTTTTAAATCATGGCTTTGGCATAGGTCTTACCTTTTATTTCTTGCTGAACTCTCCCTCCAGCAGTGCTGTGCCAAGGTAAGCGAATTGAAGTGCGCAAAGGAGTATTCCTCTGTCCATCCAAATAGCTCAGGTCTTCAAGCTTTGTGGAACTTGTTGCTGTAATGAGAATAGCTAACTAATCAGGAAGGCAAGAAGAACTGATCAAAATACGAGTACACTCTTATATACTGTGTTTCCCCAAAAATAAGATCCAGTCTTATTTTCTTTTGGGCCCTGAAATAAGCACTGGGACTTGTTTTCGGGAAGGTCTTTTTTTTTTTTTTTTTGACATGCAGAGGCGGCAAGTGTGGGAGTGTTCTGCCATGAGTGGTGGCACCAGCGCAACAAGCCTCAGGACATTCTGCCATGAGCGGTAGCACCGGTGCGATGAGCCTCGCAATGTTCTGGTAATTGGGTATGGGGTACGTGGGGCACCCCTGCCCCCAGCTTGATTTTTACACTTGTGCCTTGTCCCACTTCGTACAACCAGATGGTGGGTGGGGCTTAACCAGGACTTATTTTGGGGTAGGGCTTATATTAGGCACAGGCACAAAAATTGGGCTAGGGCTTGTTTTTGGGGTAGGTTGTATTTTCGGGGAAACATGGTAGTTTCAAAAGAAGGAAACCATATAGTAATGTATCAGTTTTTCATCTTCATGCATGGATTATAAAACTATTCTCAGATAAGATATGTAAGGACCTTGCATGCTACCACATATTCTCATAGTGTTGCCGTAATGGGTCTTGGAAAAAGCTGATTTGCATGATGTATTAAGTATCACTCTATATTTGGATACTTTTAAGTAGGAAAAGTACAAGTGTTAAAAAAAAAAAACATGCTACCTGACCCCAGTCAGTTCATTGTTTTTAATTCTACATAAGAAATGGAGGATGAGGAGGAAAAATGGGTCAAGATTATAAAGCCATATTTTGAAGCTAAATTCACACTCAGTAAAATATTCAGCTATTACTTGTACTAAGAGAGATTATGTCTCGTTGCCAAGCTAATATCTTATATTAATATTATATTAATAATATTAATAATAGCATATAAGCTTATATCTCTCAATTTATATCATTTTTATTTGTTTCGTAGTATGATTTGATAGCTTATTAGTAACCTTGACTACCACTGTGTTGTATCTTTTTATTCTTGATGAATGTATTTTATTCTCCTTATGTACACTGAGAGCATATACATCAAAGACAAATTCCTTGTGTGTCCAATCACACTTGGCCAATAAATAATTCTTTCTATCCATCCATCCATCCATCCATCCATCCATCCATCCATCCATCCATCCTAAGACAAAGAACATTTATTTCTTTGAGAAAGAGAAAATGTGAAATTAATATGTTCTCCAGAATTCTTTGGAAAAACTGATATAAACAGGAAACAACAATAACAACAACTGCAGCAATGATCTTCGAAATGTTTCCTTGTCAGAATCACACAACTATTTTTGGCAGTTTTGTCACACTGAAGATAGAGCCTTGAACTTTCATGAGTATGAAGTGTATTAAGAGTTAAATCATGATTGTCTATTAATATGTCAATCATAATATCCCATGGCCCTAAATTTTAAGAATTTATTATGCTTTAAGTTGTTGTATTATGAAAGAACAGATACTCAAGGCATTTCCATGTTCTTCTTTTGAAGACATAATGTAACTAGAAATATTTTGTAGTAGAAAATAAATCCGCAGATGAAAGCCACATTTACTATGTATAATTTCTTATTTGTAAAGAAAACATTTTTCAAACAACCTACCTCTGCCCAAATTGCCTGGGTCAAGACTCCTTTCTTTCAATTAAATATATAATTTGTGATACATATTTTTAATATAAAGTAACACTGAAAGCAGGGGTGAAACGTAAAATTTGTTACTACTGATTCTGTGGGCGTGGCTTGGTGGGGGGTAATGTGACTGGGTGGGTGTGGCCAACTTTTTTAAAAAATTATTTTTCAAAGCATTTTTTCTAATGCTTTGAAAAGTCTCTGCCGATTAGGCAACTCAGCTGGGATCGTCAGAGAGGCTTTTTAAAAAATACCTCTCTGACAATCCCAGCTGAGTTGCCTGATTGACAGAGAGGTCAGAGACTTTTCAAAGCATTTTTTTACCACCTTTTCGGTCAAGAGATTGCACAAAAAAATGCTTTGAAAAGCCTCTGATGATCCCAGCTGAGCCATGCGATCATCAGAAGCTTTTTTTTTTACTTTTAAAAGCATTTTTTCGTTGGAAGAGGTTGTAGAAAAAATGCTTTTAAAAGTAAAAAAAAAGCCTCTGATGATTGTGCGGCTCAGCTGGGCATGTGGGGGGAGGGGCAGGGATTTTTGCTACCGGTTCTCCGAACCACCAACCGCCATCGCTACCGGATCAGGTGATCCGGTCCAAACCGGAAACATATCGCCCCTGATTGAAAGGGTTTAAAACTGATTAAGCAGTATCTGACTCCATTTTAACAGGATGTTTGACATTCAAATTATGTATTAAACTTTCTGCTTTTTATATGACAAGATAGCTTTTGAGATGACTTTTGAGTCAATGGATATCCAAAGGAGGCAGCATTTAAGAATAAACTGTTATTGATTGGATACCCAGCCTCACTTTTCCAAAGATTACTAATCATAAAATCTTTTCAAGAGATTAGGAAACAGACTGGTGAACCCAAGAATTAATAGCTACCTCAAAGGATTAATAAGAAGAGGTATATCAAAATAGAGAGTTCTGGTCCAAAACAGAAACTTTTACCCAAGTCCAAGTTTTTGCTTTTTTGGAAAGGTGGGTGGGGGGTGGGCAGGGGAGAAAGATTTTTTAGAATGTGTAACCTTCAAGAATCTTGCCTTTTTAGAACTCTGAGTTATGCAGCAGAAATTTAAAAAAACAAACCCGTGGTTAACATTTATATATAAATGTTGTGATATATAAATTTTTATATATGTTATATTTGTAAATATACAAATATATATTTGTAAATTGTTATATATAAATTTTGTGTGACCTTTGGATCACACAAAAACAGAGACCGGCTAGTAACAATTACCATCCTAATATTTATGTGATGTTTTCCAAAAGAGCTGAACTCACTTTAAATATAAATTAGTTTAGAAATTTGGATAAATTTCCAATATCTTGGAGTAAGGGACTGTCCCCATTTAACTCTTTTGCATTTAAGCAACATCTACCTGCCTCATTTCTCAACTATTTCTAACTGAAGTAACAACAATATATACCCTGGCATATCTCCAGTTCACAGATAAACTTAATAGCAGAATTAATTTTTAAAGAGTTCTGATACTCATTGCAATAGAGACAAAAGTTCATTAATGTAAAGAGATTCTGAGTTTGGTTGCACATAGAAAGTGAAATCCTTTAACTCTTACAACACGTTCACATACAAGTCTGGGAATTAAGACTTATATACAAACCAAAAACTATCTTTAATCTGGAAGATTTTTAAAAATTATTCTTCCTATTAAAAAACAAACAAACTAGAAATTCTGGAGGTATTTCCAAAGATATAAGCATCTCTTAGATATACTAAACATTGCTATAGAAGAAATAACAAAAACTTTAAAAAATTCAAAGTCAAAAATACGAAAGTTGATAAACAAATCAGAAAAACAAATGAAGTAAAGTTAGCTGTAATAATAGCTGAATAAAATGACAATAATTAGTTTTTTGGGGGGATGTATAGCAAAAAAATAAGGGCTTGAAAACAGAAGTAAATTAGATTAAAAGAAGAGCTGTCCTATTACTTCTAATTGTAGATCAAGAAACCAGGTTTTAACATTAGCTAATGACGTTTAGCAGACAGCTAAATGCTGTTTAAGGGAAGGGATTCACAACACTGAGAGACACCCAGATGAATTATGAGCTTTGTAATTCCCACAAAGGACACAAGCGGCTCATCTCAAAGAAGCAACACTACAACATGCGAGAGGGAGTCCTTGAACTCAAATACAGCTTCTTTCTTCCCTTCTTTAGACTCGCCATTCAAGGGAAGGCTAAGATCCAGCAGCTCTTATCCATGGTTCAAGCAGTGACATTTACGATGGAAAAGGCACCTCCTTGTCTAAGTGGGCCAACTGCATCAACAGGGGAAGAACTGCGGGTACTTGTCTGCACTCGCGGAGCCACTTCAAGCTGGAAAGAAAATTGGAAAGCAGAGATCCATGGAAATGGGCCTCTGAGGTAAACTGGGGGAAGAGGAAGGAGGTCCATCGGGGATCCAAATATCTCTACGGTATTACAGAAGTTGCAAGGCCACGTCTGATTGATTCATTCGACTAATAAAAAGCATAAAAAAGCAACCCCAAAAGGAAAGCACCGATAAATTTACAGAATGCAGTGAAGCAAAGAGTTCTTAAACTTTGCGATATTGGGATAGTGTCTAAAATGGTAAATGCATGTGCGTGATCTCCCCTTGAAAAACATTTAACTGAATAAAATTGCTGTGATTGGCACCTGGTTTTGACAAATCTTTCAATCCATGGGTTTAGTCCTCTTCCAAAAGTTGCTTCAGGTTTTTACCCACCCCCAGCCCCTAGTAAAACTAAACTACGCCTAGATAACCCAACTGCACGTTTGCCCAAGCAAAACAGAAATGAATTTTGACAGCTTTGCCTACACAGACCGATCTGCTTCAAAAAGGACAGTTTTTAAAGATTATTCCTCAATGTGAAAGTGACCATTTCCCTCTCTTTTTATGTTTAAAATGTATTGCTCTGCAGCCTCTTGCAGAGGATTTATAATGGTTATATAAATTTCCAACAGGAAGATTATTATGCCACATTAAGCATTCCCAAAGCTGGACAAGGTAATAATGCAGCAACTATCCATAGAGCAAATTCAGGTTATAGTTCTTTCTTTTATGTGCAGACTCCTGAATTAATCATAAAGAGTCCTATGAGAAGATGGAAGAGAATACTATAAGCTGCTGGTGTAGCTTACCTGCGGCTCCCAGTCCTGGGTTACTAGCTGCCAGTGCAATCACACTGTTTTTGATGTGTAGAACCGCAAACAGCTTACTCTCTTGCAAACCCTACCTCTCCAATCTCTCTGCTCGGTGGGGGAGGGAAAGGGTAAGGCAAAGGAGAGCTTGCCACAGACAGTACTTGCTCTCCCCCCCCCCACACACAATCGGCTTAATAGTTATTTATTTAGTATAAGGCATAACAAACATTGACAGACAATGGATACTAATATTTCACCTAAATTAAAAAAATTAAAAATGAATAAATACATAAAAAGTTCTATATTCAGATACTAATGTCTAGGTCAGGGGTGGGCAAATGTGGCTCTTTTACAACCTGTGGACTTCAACTCCCAGAATTCCTGAGACAGCTGGCTCAGGAATTCTGGGAGTTGAAGTCCACAGGTTGTAAAAGAGTCACATTTGCCCACCCCTGGTCTAGGTCATCTAACCACTGAAGTGCAGCATTGTTTATCTGAAAAAAAAATCAGAAACTGGAATGAGATATACACACAGCTTATAGCCAGTCACAATATGATCTACAGTTTGACGTGGGACCCCACAGTCACACTGAGGGGAGGATGTTATACCCCATTTATACAGTAAATCCCAGCAGACACCATATGAAGTGCAAATCATATGCATGATTGTCCACTGCTGGCAAGGTAGAACCTGGCACCTAGGATCACCTATATATCTTCTTCGTTTGGGCACTGAGCAACTGATTTGGCTTATACTATTTAGCTTATAGTACTCTTTTACAATTCCTTTCTCTCCAATCTCTCTGCTCTGAGAGTAAGGGATGGGGAACAGGGGTGAAATGCTCCCGGATCAGACTGAGTCACCCGGTCCGGTAGCGATCTTGGTCAGTGGTTCGGTGATCTGGTAGCGATGGCAGAGCAAAGCTCCACCCACTCGCCCAGGTGTCATTACTTCCTGTTTTAACCAGGAAGTAATTTGTTTTTTACGTGCATGCATATGATGCTCGCACGTGCGCTTCCGAACCGGTAAGGAAGGTAAATAGATTTCACCCCTGGAGGGGAAGGATAATACAAAGCCTACAAAATCATGTTTCCTACCCTCATCTGATAGTGGAAAGGTTAGAGAAGAAATTTCAAGAGAATAAGCCAGCCAGGCACAGGACAATACATACTGACTGTAATGGAGGTCACATGGCTCAGAGATACTGCAAAAGTTGTAAATTGACTGCAAATTAATTCTTCCACACTATTGTAACTTCAAATGGTCACTAAATGAGTGGTCCATAAGGGAGAACTACCTATATATGATCACCAACCTTATTTAATATCAACAAGATAAGGAACTAAGCAGGGATGAATTGTAATTCCATTGCTCTAACTTTTATCTAAATGGCTTGATAAGATTACCCATCAAATTTGCACTTTCATATTCTTAAACTGGGAAATAAATTTGCTTCCACTTCATTATAGACAGTGTGGTAATATTATGTGGGACTCTATATAGAGTCTCAGAAGGGTCCTTTATGCAATTCTGCAGGAAGAATATATTGGGAATTACAGCTAACTAGCAAAAGACTAAAATCATGAGTTTGGCTAGAAGACCTGCAAATCATGCCAGGCATATGAATAGGTCTCAAGTAATCATGTAACCTGAGCATCATTTTTCATACATTCATTAAGTAGGGAACCTCATGCCTCCAATTCAGCCCACAATGCTAAAATCTGTATATATTCCATCTTCATTTCTTGCAAAAAGAAGAGGATAGTTCTATTCTTGCTGCCCTCAAGTTATTTGCAATAAAAACACTGGCACAGATGCTGTATTACAGACAGCTGGGTCACTCTCTGGTTTAGGCTTACTGGAGCAAGTTCAATCCAATGGACTGACACTTCATAGCAACCTTATCAGAAAAGCAAGGCATGCTATTGGGTGACCAGTTCTTACCCATTTGCTTAATATACTTCCAGCAGTGTGGAACAAGCTCTTCCCACTAAGGCAACAATCCTGTCCATCCATCCTATGGTGGTTATATTTTTAACTAAGAATGAACTACATGAGCCATAAATATAGGGGTGAGGAATCTGAGTTATTTAGCCTTCACAAAAAAAACAAAAACAAAAAAAACACCATGTAAAAATAAAGATAGGCAGGAACCACCACCAGCTGACTTAAAACTTATAGAAACAAAGAGAAGAGAATTCAGCGAGAATGCACTTGACTATATTTTAAAGTACTTTCATATATGACAAATTTCTCTTCTCAATCAAGGGGATATGAACATCTGTTCCCTGACTAGAATCCTAAAAAATTGCATAGGTGGATTTTGCAAGAACCACTACAAAAATCAGGATATTCTATGAACACATTTATGGTTTATACTTTTAAAAATTTCTGTTGCTCTGCCCCTGTCTGCCCATTAGCTAAAGAACAGATCTAAATTTATGAGAACTGACTGATGCAACATTAAAGGAAAATGTTTTCACTTCAGTAGAACAAAATCTGGAAAGCAATCAACACTAACTCTTCAGTTCTTCCTTACCTGCAACAGAATTGGGTCGAGGCATTCCTAACGAGCCACAGTTTTGAATATAAGTAATGGGGCCATCTCCAGAAGATGCTTCCACTTTTGCCAAACTTTCTGAGGAACCTGTTGTCTCCTCTTCTGCAACTGGTGAACAATTATCTGTCCTTCTGTCAATAATTCCTTGGTGTACACCAGTTCTGAGATTTCCTTCTTTAGACCATTCTAAACTTGATCCACTCCGGTCGTCATTTTCAGATGAACTTGTTACTGTCCCTAAAAACCCAACAAACATAAATCCATAAAAATACACTTCTGGGTATGAGTAGTACAGTTTTGGTTACACCCACACAATCATGGGAAACTTTGAATTGACATAAGGAGAAATGATAGTTATGTGACCCATCTGGCAAGTCTACAAGTTCTTTCATGTCACTTTAAATTATAATCCTTGGGAAAATATAGGATAGTCACTGTAAATGTTCTTAGTTTTGTCTATATATACTGTCCGCCTCTTAACATTCAAGAAAATATGCCATGAAAACTACTATCATTTTACTGAGATGACTAACAACTCAAGCACTATAAAATATGTAAAAATTTGAAGAGAGCCTTATGGTATGCTTCCATGTGACAGAATTATTAAATGTTTTGGTTTTTTAAAAAATTGGTCTTTTGATATATTATGAAAGAAAACTCCCTCCTAATTTTCTAATTGAAGGAGGAGATTTTCCACTCAAGTCTGTAACCCTGAAAAGAGGGCATTTTGCCAAATGTCCCCCCCCCCCTCCTTTTGGCCACTAGCCCAGACCTTTCTCTTCTTTAGCTCACTGGAAAAGACGAAATTCTGCCTTTACTTTTTTTTTTTTTTTATGTCAGTGGAGGCACAGACAATTTCAACTAAGGCAATAAAACACCAAAAAGAGAAGGAAAGCTATCTGAGCCAGTAAAAAGTGCGGGAGGAGGAGGGGAAGGTAATCTTCCACTCAAAGGAGCTACTGGCCCAGAATAACGTAGCAGGAATGGAAACAGAATAGAAGCCGACTTAAGTGGCATAGAAGAAAAACTATTTTCATGGTTGAGCAAAGCTTGCCTTCCCTCCACAAGAAAACCTTACAAAAGGCATAGTTATTAAACTGTGTACTGAATGAACATTAATGCTAGTAATATATTTGCACACATAAACCAAAAAAAAAAAGGCCTGGTAGGTTTGAAAATTAGAGTCTGCTTCCCTTATCAAATAAATGCAGAATAAGATTTATAAGGAATTCATGGAACATTTCATTATTAGTTTTGCATTCTTTTAATGCTGTGAAGTGACTTGAAGGTTGTATGAATGAAAAGATGGGAAATAAACTAAACAGGTAAATGCAAACAGAAGAAACCTGGACCATCATTTTCATTCCATTTTAAATGTTCTCTTTCAAAAAGCATCTTCCAATATTTGCTGGGAAGTATGTGTGACAGACTGATGCATCTTATGTATTTTTGTAACAGCACTAAGAATAAATAATATGAACTTATGTACATTGAGACGGATATTTTTTCAGGATCCTTATTGTCCCAGCTATTTTTCCTTGGCTTTCTTCTAGATTTTCTAAAGCTTTCAGTTTAGCTCAGATCTCTATAGCCTACTTTGTGTTCATTTAACATTCCCAATTTTAAACTAAGCATGCAAAACATTCCTTAGTATAAAAATTCCTCTGCTTCCACATCTTAAAAATAAGCAACGTTGTCTTATTTCTTGGAAGACAGGCAGCATTTTACCAGTGTCCATTGTTTGCCTTCACTACTATTCCGAATTCCAAGCTTGACCTTGCCACAGCAACTTCAAAGTAAAACAGCTAAATGCTTTGTGTACTGCCACTTCCCAGGGAAATATATAGCTTCACAAAAATTGTAAGAAATCGTATTTGTATTTATTTATCAAATTTATGTAGCTGCCCATTTCACAGAAAGCAACTCTTAGGTGTCCAGCTTGCACATTTACTTCAGAATTTTTTCCAATTTTATACAGACCAGTGGTGTTTTTTCCAGTATAAAAAAACCAATTTTCCAGGCAATTAAACCTGGCATGGTAACTTCCAATTAACATAGACATCATGGTGACGATGAGGCTTTTGCTGAGCAATAGAGCATTAGGTCATTCATAGGCACGTAGTTGTTTATGGAAAACAATTATTTCTATATTTTAGACCGGAGTTCCTCAACCTTTCAGGCTTTGTGGACCAGTAGGGGGGGAAAGACGGAATGGTTCTGGACAATTGGCTGGCAGGTGCGTGCATGCGCACAGCTGCATTTGCACAAGTTGCGTGCACATTCCTCCACTGCTCACAGATACAGTGTGCGTGCAGACACTTGCCTGCTGCTCATGCAAGTGTGGATGTACATGTGTGCTTGCTTGTTCGCCCATTTCCACAGCCCTGTTGCAAACAGCCCATGGCCCACTAGTGCGCCATGGCCCAAAGGTTGGGGCCTCCTGTTTTAGACTTCCGTTTACAGAGGTACATTATTGGATGCTTTAGGTTAGTAATGACTGGACAATGGTTAGCAGTAGATCTCCAAGCTTTTGTACACAAGCCTTGATTATATCTAGGTAATACTACTGAACCGTTCACCCATCATCCCCACAACTCAGATACCACAAATTCTCTACACTGTGCTACAGTAACACAGTGTGTTTGTGAACACAGGTAGTCTTCGACTCAAAACAGTTCATTTAGTGACTGTTCAAGATTACAACAGCACTGAAAAAAGTGACATATTACCGTTTTTCACACTTATACTGTTGCAGCATCCCCATGGACACATGATCAAAATTCAGGTGCTTGGCAACAGATTAAGGCGTTTGCAGTTCCCAGGGTCATGTGATCGCCTTTTCTAACCTTCTAACCTAAATCTTCGATTTACGACTACAGTTAAGCTTCTTTGCTAAGCAGGACATTTGTTAAGTGAGTTTTGCCCCATTTTACAACCTTTCTTGCCACAGCTGTTAAGTGAATCACTGCAACTTTTAAGTTAGTATCACGCTTGTTAGGTGAATCTGGCTAACAGCATTGATTTTGCTTGTCAGAAGGTTGTCCTTGCATTCCAGATGAGATTCAGGGATAATATCAATTCTGAAGATACTTCAACAAGATCATAGTGGTACTGAAATCTGAAGAAAGGACTTGGAAATTCGTAACTCTATTAACGATTAAGCCATAGCAATCTTATCTGTTTCTACAGAAAAGCTACAATCTTCCCCATCCAACATATACCTCTGAAAACCACAGCCTTGTAATAAATGAAGGTTTTCAGCCCCTTCTAGCCCAATAAGAGTAATAAGTAAATAGAACATAATTACATACCTAAAAGAATACTCAAAGGAATTCCAGAGAATGACATAGTATTGAATGAAAGATCATTTTACATTTAAAAAAAAGAAAGAAATTGGGAGTCACGCGGTATCAGGAATTAAGATGAGAGAGCTTCAGCTCCATTTTCTTTGCAGCAGATAGCCTTTGCAGACACACACAAAAAGCAAGCTACAGAAGAGACAGCCAGAAGTGACTGCATTTTCAGGAATTAAACTGCTTACCTATAATTCCACTGTCCTTGCTTTCCAACGTGGAGCTGGGGCTGCTAATGGTCCCACAGGGACTACTTTTGTTGGCCGCTGTTTTGTCAGCACAGCTATTCAGAGTAGAGCAGGGACTATCGGTGCTAGGCGACGTAGTGCTGCTTGTTAGTGTAGAACAAGGGCTGACTCCTTGACTAGCTACTGTGCACTAAAAAAAATGAATGAAACAAGGAATTAACAAACACAGCACAGATCAATCCACAAAGAGAACAGTTCATATTCAGCAGGAAAAAAAAACTGCACAGACATATGAAGTTCCCCTGGAAATTTCTCAGATGATCTGCTGAATACGTTTCAGGCAGTTAATACAGCCATGACTACAATAAGAAGTTAAATCAACTTATGGACCTTTGATATTCTAGGTCAGAACTGCATAGGATTTTCTGAAATATTGGTGAAAAATCATCTTACTAAAAACCAGCAATACCAAATCCAACTATTGGGCTTTCAGGATGAAGGCAAAATGCAGATTATATTTCATTAGCTTTTAAAACAACAACAACAACCCAGAGCCAAATCGAAGATCTTATTTAAAACTATTTGGTCATAACTGATGATAGGTTTAGAATGAAGCAGATTAATAAACCACATATTCTTTTAGATAGAGATTCCATTCTTTAAACATTTTGTAGAAAGATTTTTCTATATCGTCCTAAACGATAAATCTGTCTAATTGAAAAACTTTTAATTCAATATATATAGAGTTCATGTGCAAAATAACTATGCATGCTGCACTGTAGGAAAAAAAATAATCATCTCCAGTTGCATCATGATTCAGAACTGATTTCCAAATGTCATACAAAAATTGTATAGTTAATTTTTCTGCTAGGAGAGAATTTCATTTAGTTTTTCTCCACAGATCCAGCAAATCAAGTACCATAACCTGCATCGTTGTGGCCTTAGACAAGAAAAGAGTAAGAACTAAATATTCTTTTTTTAGTATTTTCTAGGTCAAGTAGTTTGAATCATCTGAATTAAAAAAACAATTACTCAATAGTATTCAAATCATTCTTAAAAGTAGTGTTTCTGTTGTATCTTAAAAGTAGTGTTTCTGTTAAAAAAAAAAGCGAAGAAAATTACCAATAAATATATCACTTATTTATTACAGATAGACTACAATTGAGTCCAACATTTCTGTTGATAAGTTAGACACTTAAAATGACTTTTGTCCTGTTTTACAACTTTTTAGCCACAGTTGTTAAGCAAATCACTGCAGTTGTTAAGTTAGTGACATGACTGTTAAATAAATCTGGCTTTCCCATTGACTTTGCTTGTCAGAAGGTCGCAAAGGGGATCCACATGACCCTGGGACACGGCAACCATCATAAATATGAGTCAGCTGATTTTTGATTCACGTGACCACGTGGATGTTGCAATAGTTGCAGGTGTGAAAAACAGTCATAGGTCACTTTTTTCAGTGCCATTATAACTTTGAACAGTCAATCAATCAATGTGTTAAGTTGAGGACTACCTGTAGTTATTTTCATGACACTTTTACATGTTCTGGTGAAATATTTTGAAAGCAAGAAATATGTAGCATCTTAGATTGAGACTATTTTCCATTCGCATACCATAGTTTCATGTTTTTCTTCTGTGGAGATATGGGCAGAAGCTGGAAGCCCTTCTCCCAGTAAAAACCCAAGCCTTGTCATCAGTTCCTGAGCTGCTGGTGAACAGCTTGATTCCTTCTCTGACTTTGCTTCTGTTCAAAAAAGGTAATTTCAAGGGAATGAAAAAGATTAATTAACGTTTATATTCACTTCAAATGACTGTAGCTTCCAACATAAAGGCAAATAATGAAATTTAAACAAGTTATTATCAACAAATTTTATTTTGCCATATTCTAACAAAACTCTATTAAAAAAAGCACTTTCAATGTCCATTTATTAAATGGAACTCCCTATATAAAGAGAGATCCTCACACACGTTTAACTTCTGAATCTGAATTAAATTAGGGGTAAATACTAGCTCTGCAATCTAGAATTAAATTATTTGGGTTTTGCATCCAACCAGCATGGGTTTTTAGAATATAAAGAATGTCTTTCTCTCTCACACATAAGTAGAATCTGAAGATGCTATTTTTTCAATGGATGAAAATACAAAAATGCAGTGTATTTTTTTGAAGAGTATGTGGTCATACATGAGCCTCTTTATGTATGTGTGTGCCAGTTTGTATATATGTATGTGTCTGCACACCTTTATCTATATTCTTATGGAAACTGATAGCAACTTCTAAAATGATTCAGACTGAGAGGTGACCAAAAAAACTCATGTGATTATTTTTCCAGGCTCTTCTATGCTAACAAAACAAACCTATGAAATTGTCTACCAGTGTAATAGGTATCTCAGGACTGATCATAGGAAACAATTCAGTTAATAGCTATGCTATCTACCAAAATACTTTCAGGCTTTCTGGATGTTATACTGTTGTTTGCATTGCTAAGTTTCTGTTAAATAAATACATTTAACAAATAAGTAAATTTGTTTTATGTTTTAAATTGCACCAAGAATGAGTGAACAAGCACGGTTGTTTTAGAAGCTCATTGCCTTTTTAATTCTTGCAATCAGATAGCATTCCAGCATACTAATCCTCCCATACACAAAACAAATAATCAGAAAATTAATCAGTGGAATGACTTGCCTCCAGAAATTGTGGGTCCTCTAAAATTGGAGGTTTTTAAGAAGAGATTGGACAACCAATTGACGTAAATGGTATAGGGTGTCCGGCTTAAGCAGGAGGTTGGACTAGAAAGCCTCCAAGGTCCATTCCAACTGTGAAATAGATTCAAGAGTTGGAAAGGAGGTATTTAAATCCTCACCCATAGCTGATACTATAATCCATTTTCTTCTATTGTACTATTGTTTTATATGAAGGTATAGATAGAAATTCCAACCAGAACCTGTCATATCAGCATTGATTAGCCTAGAGTAGCCCCACAGTGAGATAGGCAACAAGTGAATTTAACAAATAATAAGTGATGTGCTAAAAAATAAAACAATCTTAATAATTGTAAGATTTTAAATGATGTCCATTTAGAGGGCAACATTCTAGCGCAAGGATTTGCATGCTTCTGTTTTACCTGGCAATCCATTTACTTTAAGGGAAAAAACCCTATGATTTCTAACATGCTCTGCAGATCTTCATGCAACTAGCTACTCCAGAAAGTGAGAGTTGTCTATTTCTCAGCATTCTCTGTCATATACATCAAAGTTTCACTTGGTTCCATCCAAGGTAAATTCTTATAATTTGCCCCATGCCAGCCACATCTCCAGAGACCTTTTCATCAGCTATAGAAGCTAAGGGAATCTTCATGTCCAAACACAGTTAATTCTGAATACCAGATGCTCAAGGCAAGAAGGGGAATGCTGTTGTCATCATATAACAATTGTGTAAGCTTTGTACACAGACTTAGCAGCTGTTTGTTGTTGGAATCATGATATATGAGTTGGAGACCAAAAAAACCTACTTACAGCAGCAACCTGATTACAAGAAAAAGACAATGCTTAATCCACACAACGCACAACTCCTATGAACACATTTGTGCTGTTATCACTATCGTTGACATTACAAAAAAGCAAATTTGTGAGTCAGAGATTCAAATAACTTGCCCAAACCCATATTCTGGGAAGTCAACATCATGTTGACTAGGTTTACTCAATCCACTAAAACACAGTTTTGTTTATTCTCCTTTATTGGTACGGTTTGTTTAATCAGGTCTTTTCAATAACTATGGTAGCTAGTTTAGCATATCATATCATATCATATCATATCATATCATATTATATCAAAAGTGTTTTTGCACAACATTTACAACGTTAAGTGTTGTACCTTATGATTCTTGATGAACTTATCTTTTCTTTTATGTACACTGAGAGCATATGCACCAAGACAAATTCCTTGTATGTCCAATCACACTTGGCCAATAAAAAATTCTATTCTATTCTATTCTATTCTATTCTATTCTATTCTATTCTATTCTATTCTATTCTATTCTATTCTATTCTATTCTATTCTAAAGCAAGACAAGACAAGACAAACTTAATGTATTATGTAAACAAATGAAACACTTTGTATTCTTCACTAATGTATTCGCTTTTCTTTCAACCTTTTTTTAAAACCTTACTTCAAGTAGCCTTTTCATGGATGAATATTTTATGAAAAGTACAGGATGAAGTAAAAGGGCTAATCTAGAATTGAAGATATTTGGTGGATGAAATATATACATTTAGAAAGCCTTTTTACAATTTATGACGCTGCCAGGGTTTTCCTAACAACAGAAAACCCAATTTAATTACTGATTAGAAACAAATCAAATCTCTCTGAATGCCATTCAATCCTATAGTAGGTCATTTATCCTACCTATTAAACTTGCCAAAGATTCAAGATGCTTAAATCAAAATATTGCAATTTAATTATCACTTGCCCACAATTATGAGCCAAAGCTCCTTCACTCCCACCAGCTCCTCAATCCTTTACCTAGCAGATTGCACAAGCATAGGACAAGCAGACAAACTTTCTCCCAAATCAGAATCAGCCTTTCCTAGCAAAAATAAACAAATTGAGTAGATAGGCATTAGAAAAAATACCTAACAAAGACTTGTATGAATTTGATCTGAGAATATTTTTATAACGTAGTGAATGTTAAAATATATAATCTTATCATATCTGTGAGCTATGCCATAGCATTCATATAATGCCTGCTATGCCAAAAATCTTACTTAGCAATGGCTTTGCTATCTTAGCCATTTGAGTCCATTCATGAAGGTCCTTTCTCAAAAAACTGCAATTCCTATAGTAATTTTTATATGATTATAAACAATGCAGAATAATAGTCAAAACTAACCTGTGCATCTGTGATGTCTATGATTTCTTCTACCTATTTTACCAAATATTAGACCTTATTTTATTTTTTGTCCAGATTTGTTATTTTTAATATATTAAGTATAAATAATACATACAGACTAGTGATTGTGTGGCATCTTGTCATGTGGAACTGATGGACTGGAGATTTAAATCAACTAACTAGCAAAATTAATGTGTTTCTTCAGGTTTATAGGATGTTCTTTAGTCCCTTTTCTGGATTACCAGCACTAGCTAGGTCTTCTCTGCTGAATAAACAGAATTAGTAATAAATAGGGCATTGGAGATGATAGAAGAATTCTTATGCACTATTAACTACAATCTTTCTTTTACAAAAAGACATCACCTTTTCATCAACAAAACTGCCAATCCTTCCCAGTCACTGCACGCACATCTCATAGAATAAAAGAATGAGCATAGCGTTTTGAAGGAAAGATCCTCAAAATCAATACATTATAACTGTCAAACATTTTAGGCTTGACATCTATGACAGCATTAATATACATAAAACTACAATTGGAAATTATAATAATAAATTGTTTTAGCTCTCCATTAATTTCCCAACTATGGGAAAAACTGGAGGCACAAACACTATGTTATAGAAATTAGCTTTGTTATACTCAAAGGAGAATCAGGGCTATAGTAGATTTCTCATTAAAGAAGGGAAGGGGGAAGGTGTGAGATGTGGGGGAACAGGCAGACAAAGCTTTCAATTCTGCTAGAAGAATCTATGCCTCAAATAGCAAAGAGATTTTGAGAGTTCAAGCTCAAGAAAAACAAGGAGGTAATTTACTTAACTAGATGTTATATACTGATTTTGCTGATGTCGACCAGGCTGTAAATCTAAAAATATAATGCTGAAGATGAAATTCTTATTATATTAGAAATACTTATAGAGCATTTGATTGTAATTTCTCACTGACATTCACTGAAACTGCACTCTGTTATGCCGTGGTCAAATTTAATGAACATGGAACTTTTCAAGAATACCAATTAACTCCAGGGTCAGGCTGTTACTAGTCTTGCTGACACAGTCATCTATTGTTATTGCTGTCTGATTTAGCAAGCTTTTCATTTGTGATGCACATCACTTTAACATGGCATAAGTGGAACACTCTGATTTTTTTTTAAAAAAAAACATCCTGAAAGAAAGTTCAGAAACTAATTCCAAGCAGGCCTCTCATGTTAAAAGAGACCCCCCACAACCATCAGACTGAATTTCACTTGAAGATTAGGTACACATCATCATTCCCGAATGTCAAGCAACCAAACACAAGCATACATTCGCCAATGCAAGATCCGTAAAACGTTCGTCCCCATTTCCCTTTCAAGGCAACGTCCAGCCATTCAGTTAAAAATGAAACAATTCCAAATACACAGGCTTACCATTCTGTTTAGGTTCTGTTGGCTCCAACACTTTTCTCATTGGGACGACAACTGTATCTGTAGGTATGCGAGGACTTTCCACATATTTGGGCTTCCTAACCGGACCTGAAATGGGAAATGAGGTATTTACTATTACCTTTTGTAATATTTTTCCAAAGGGATTACAGATTTCCAGAAGACATAATCAGAATACACTAAAAGCAGAAGCTCATCATGCAACTACTGTCCTCGACATATACTATAGTGATTACAGCAATCTCTCTCCTACTTCCACTTGTGCAGTCTGTTGTCAGGGGGAAAAGCAGCAACAGCAAGCTGTATTTAGGCTCACTTTTTGGAATGTAAACTCTTCTGTAGAACAAAAGCAGATTCCTAGCTGTGATGCCCCTGAAGCAGCCTCCAGCATATGTAAAGAGAGGGTGGCTCTGACATGATCAAAAGCCACACAAGCATCAGCACTGGCCTCTGGAGGCCAAATCCCTATTTTTCACCTCAATTGGAAGATAACCCTTGTTTACAAGAATAATCTTTGAAACTGGGATGCAATGATTACAAAGGCAGCTTGCAGCATTAGCTCTCTTAATACCCCGGTCTATAGCTTTATATTACTGAGTACTATATTTTTGGCCAAGTTGATGACGCACACAGGTCAGTGATGAGAGAAATAAAAGAGAGAGAGAAAAAAAATCCGTTTGGCAGCTCTCTCAATATTTTCATTTTAAAAGAGACCTGCAGCAATTTGCCAATGGATAGTTAAATTAAGCCAAAGCATATTCAGTATTTCACTAGCATGTCTTTTCACCTGGGTCAGTTCATCAAACAGATTTCATCAAGTGTAAAAGAAAAAAAAATAAGAAGGCCTAAGTACTTTCATTAGGGTATTTAAATTATTAATGACAATGCAACAATTGCTGGAAATATTAAAGGAACAATAGAATGTGTAGTCACAATGAAAATACTGCCATCTAAAGTTTCTTTAGAGAAAGGCTTTCAGTACTGAGGCAATAGCTTTAATGTGAACTGTTTATGTTCTCACTGCAATCTGTCATCCTACCACCCCACCCCACCCCATAATTGAATTACTATTAGAAATAAGATCTCCACAACACCACCGACAGCTCCCATCCCCATTGCATTTTCACTGCTGCAACCAATCACAATTTGCACCATTGCCATTAACTGAAACAGCACTCATGAAGAAATGCCACATACTGCAGCCATCCATATCAGTGGTGAAATCCAAATTTTTTTTACTACCCATTCTGTGGGCGTGACTTGGTGGGCGTGGTGTGGATTGGTGGGCGTGGCTTAATGGGCATGGCAGGGGAAGGATACTGCAAAATCTCCATTCCCTCCCCATTCCTAGGGGAAGGATATTGCAAAATCTCCATTCCTACCCCACTCGGGGGCCAGCCAAAGCTATTTGCCAGTTCTCCAAACTGCTCAAAATTTCCGCTACCAGGTCTCCAGAACCTGTTGGATTTCACCCCTGATCCATATCCATCATTTCATCAAAGCTTTCAGGTGCAGCTCCCATTCATTGTATATGAACGATTGCAACAGTTCATTTAGTGACCATTCAAAATTACATAAGGCACTGCAAGAAGTGACTTAGGACCGTTTTTCAGAGTTACGACCTTTGTAGCATCCCTGTGGTCATGTGATCCAAATTCAGATGCTTGGCTACTGGTTCATATTTATGACCGTTGCTGTGGCCCCCAAGGTCACAGGATCCCCTTTTGCGACCTTCTGGCAAGCAAAGTCAATGGAGAAAGCCAGATTCACTTAACAACCGGGTTACTAATTTATCAATTGCATTGATTCACTTAACAACGGTGGCAAGAAAGGCTGTAAGATGGGGCAAAACTCATTTAAGAAATGTCTCACTTAACAACAGAAATGTTGGGCTCAGTTGTGGCCTTAAATTTAGGACTATGTGTAGTTTACACGTCTTTAATTATCTATTTTGTTTCTTTAAAAGTTCTTTTAGCATGCATTTTTATAGAGAAAAAGATAAAACCAGCAAAGTATTTGTCTGACTTAAATTCAATTCCTTATAGTTCTACCTAAATGCTAATTGCATTATTTTCTGTTTCACTGTTAAATTATAGTGGTCCTGGATTTTTGAAGCCAAATGGCCTTTCAATTAGGAAGAGGCAAGCTTCCAATATAGTAAGATTATTCTTAAACCTAAGTATATTTCATTGGGCAACTTTTTCACTGCATTCAACAATAACCATCCACAGCTTCAATATCTCAATGAATAACTCTCTTTCCTGAAGGTGGGAGAACTTAACAAAACGAGTGTTCTTGCCTAATTTGGCTCTATCAGAGAGTAAGGCTGGCTATCTGCAAAAGGCTATTTAATTCAAAAGACCTTGGTACAGCATAAAAATACAAGATAGGAGAAAAAAAGAATTTTACTAATGGGAGTATGCAAAACACAGAATACAAGAATTTCAAATTCAAAATACCCTAGTTCAGCTGTGAAGTAGCCTATTTTGAATGCAAAATATGCCACCTTGAACACATGAACAACATTGTTTCAACTAGAGAAACACTTTAGCTCAACACCTCCAAAAGATTCAAAATGTCCAATTTGCATATGAGGTAGAGTATTGTGTATTTGAGATGCAATGTTTCAAGTTCAAGATGGTTCAGTCTGAAATGTTTTGAACAACCTTAATTAATCATGACTTTGCTTCCAGAGCCTCAAGTGGATTTTCAAATTAAATTATTCATAATTGTCCTTATTCTGAATTTACTGGAACATTGTTTTTCTTACAGTACTGTCTCTGGGTCATAAGATGTTGTTTTTTAAAACTGCACATGGTTTTAAATTTCAGTAATATACCATACTTGAGCTCATACCAACCCCATGTATAAAATAAAGATAGCTTTTATTCTGTGCTTCATCTTGGCAGTCAGTCAAGTTCATATTAAAAACTGGCCACCTATTCTTTTCTTCCACCTAATAGTAACTAATCTAAACATGGCAATATTTATTTTCTTACACACAGAAGTAGCAAAAAGCTATAGGCCAATTACAGTAACTTTAAAATGCACTCCACCAGAAGTAACTTTAGCTACATAGATCTGAAACACAAAAAACATTCACACCTGTTTGTTGGGATCTAGAGATACTACTCCAACCCTTCTCCCTTTTGGGATTAGAGGAAGAGAAACTGAGGGATTTACTCAGTTACTCAGCTATACTGAGGGAGGGAAAACGACAAAGTTCCTTCAGCCTCTGAAAAAAGAAAAAGTAAGAAGCCAGAGGATACTGCTGTGGTCCGCCAGCAGCCTGAGGAACTGGCAGCAGAATCAGACAGTGAGGAGGCTGGGGAGGAACATGGGCCAGTCCTAGAGTCTGGGGAAGGCTTGGATGAGGGCTCTGAATCGGAGGCAAAGATGGGGCCAGGGCCATCAGGAAGTTATGTGCGGTCTCCAGAGCCTCCAGAGTTGGACATCAGAGAGGCAGAGGAACAGGGGGAGCCTGTTCCTAGTGTGCGCATGTGCAGAGCTACCAGAAGACAAGAACAGTTAAAACAAAAGCGACAATTCAGGAGTAAAGCTTGGAGATGATTGGACCCTCCCATAAGACATAAAGGAAGAGCAAAGGCACGTGGGCCTTTGCAGGAAGCAATGTTGTAGATGGTGTCAGTTTGTACTTTGAAGCTCTGTTTTTGACTGTGTTTCCGTGTGGCCTTGCCAAGATAATTGCCAATTAGGTGTTTGGCAGCATGTCAAAGAAGATAAAGGTGGGTGTTTACCAGCCTTATCCGAAGGACTGTGGCAGACTTCTGTTGGACTATTAATAAACACTTGGTGATTCAGTATGTGCTGTGAATGAAAGGAATTCATAGTCATTAAAATAAAAAAAGGGTTTTTGGGACTAATTTGTGTGCTTTTTACTATATCAGGAAGCCTAGGTCAGAACAGGTCTAGGACAACTTGCTGTGGCTAACTCACCACAGCCAACCTGTCCCAGGACAACTTGCTGTGGGGCAATTCAACATTGTATTGATCATTGTATTCAGTTACTTTTATTATTGGATACCAAGTTTTCATAAAAATTATTATAACACTTTTATATTTAGCTTGACTTTCTTTATTACTATTGGTCATGGTTCTGTTGGAATTAATTTAACTTTTGTATTGTTGAATTGTCACGTGGCAAGTTGTCCTGTAGCAAGTTGGCCACGGCAAGCTGTCCTGCAGCGAGTTGGTCACAGTGAGTTGTCCCATTCCGAAGCTGGAAGTCCAAGAAAGCACAGACAAAGAAGCCAAATCAATAGGGATTTGAGGTGATGGGCAAGTGAGAGAAGTCCATATATAGATAAAATGTGTAAGGAAATCCAGCATCAATAAAACAGTGTCTTCCTTATTCAAGTAACTGAGAAAGCAGGTAATCCACATACTGCTAAATATTTAAAACTAGTTAAAGTAAAAAATGTAACGAATGTCCCAAGAATTTCAAATGCACAGCATCACAGATAATGACGCCAAAATAAATTGAAATGTTGAAAGGAACAAAAAAACGTACTCAATTTCAGTATAGCCTAATATTTCAATACCATTAAACTTTTACTCAGTGGAGTTTGGATGCATCACACAACAATTTTCTTTGGGTCTCTCCCCAAAATAATGGCAATGTTCACTTTATCAGAGTAACCCAGATAACTGAAAATGTTTACATAATTTGCATCTGTTTACATCTTTTATATAATTATAGATATTTTATGATTCTAATAGAAATTCAGGTTTAATAGATCTCAAATGCTCCATTAAATTGAGGATTTACTAGATTAATAGTCAAATTAATAGTCTCAGTTGATGTTCAATGGAAGCTTTTTTAATACACAATGACAATTTTAAGAAAATAATTAAAAAAATAATAGTGCAAACACTTTTTCCAACTCACTTTGTTGCTAAAGTGAACACTAAGTACTAAGTGTTTAGCAGTAGAATCAATACTTAACTATTGAAAGAGAGGACTTGGTTGTATTATGTGTATTCACAGCAATCATTCTTTCACAGTTAGCAGCTATAATAAATTTGAGGGCAACATGATTCATTCAAGAAATATATTTACTGGTAACAATTTAAAGTCACATGTGTGAGATGGTAGAAGTCATTTAAACATTTTGATTCAGAGACTACTGAAATAGTAACCCCAACTTTTAACATTTAATGGTTTCTTCTATTTCTGTCATTTCTTCCATTTGAGCAATTAATTTTCTTTAAAAATTGGGAATGAGAAAAGATAGGAAGTTTGTAATCAAGCAGAATGTATTTTTGTTAGAGATGAATTGATCAGAATTTTCCGAAGTAATGAATAAAGAAAGGTTTTATCAAGAGGTCACAGGCATTTTACTGCTATGCAAGTTGATACAGGCGTTCCTCAACTTATGACCACAACTGAGTCCAAAATTTCCATTGCTAAGTTGTTAAGTGAGTTGCCCCCATTGTACAACCTCTTTTTGCCACAATTGCGCTCAATTTGCGTTAGGCAAATCACTGCAGTTATTAAATGAATCATGCAGTTGTTAAGTGAATCCGGCTTTCTCATTAAATTGGCTTGTAGGAAGTCAGCTGGGAAGGTTACAAATGGTGATCACATGACCCCAGGACACTCCAAATGTCATAAATACATGCCAGCTGCCAAATTGCTGAATTTTGAACACATGACCATGAGGATGCTGTATTGCAGGGATGTCAAACTCAAGATCGCCTTCTGCCACCGATGGCCTCCCACCGTCCAACACGCTCCCACAGAGAGGGACTCCTTAGGATGCCATCAGTCAAACAATGTCGACTGGTGACCCCCAGGGGGAGAGCCTTCTCTGTGGGGGCACCCGCCCTCTGGAATGAACTGCCCCTGGGGGTACGTATGATTCCCGACCTACGTATCTTTCGTCGTGCCCTTAAGACTCTACTATTCCAACAGGCTGGGCTGGCTAGATAAGGAATTGTAATGGGGTTTTAATCGTGAGTATTTAATTTGGGGCCAAATTGTTTAATACGTTTTAAATTGTTTTTAAATTTTGTATTATATGTTGTTTTTATTATGACTGTACACTGCCCTGAGTCCCTCGGGAGAAGGGCGGTATAAAAATCTAAATAATAAATAAATAATAAATAAGGCCCGCGGGCCAGATTTGGCCCATAGGGTGCTTAAATCTGGCCCGCGGGGCTGGCCTGCGGTGCCTCTGGCAGCCAAAATGAGGCCTGGGGGGGGGGGCACCCCATTTTGGCCAGCAGGGTACTGCAGGAGGCCGTCCAGGCCAAAAATGGGCCATGGGGGGGGGGCACGGGCAGCCCCACCATGCCCAATTTTGGCTGGCAGGGTGCTGCAGCAGGCGTCCATCCCATCTCTTCCCCCTCCCCCTGACTGGCCCATGGAAAAGAACTACAATGCTGATCCAGCCCTTGAAGAAATCCAGCTTGACATACCTGCTGTAATGGTTGTAAATGTGAAAAACATCATAAGTCACTTATTTCAGCGTAACTTCAAACAGGCAGTAAACAAATGGTTGTAAGTCGAAGACTACCTGTAGTTTTTTAGGACCTAATCAAGAAGCAACATTCAAATGACAGAAAAGTGTCTGTGCCTAAATCAGCATTTGTTGCCATTATGAGTCTCTTGAGATTCTTATAGAAACCTAGGGTTCCATAGGTCACAGCTTGAGAAACCTGGTTTAAATCATTAAAGTAAATCTTGTAGGCCGGTACCTTAAATCAGGATTTAAACTACTGTATATATCTATATATCTACATCTATATATCTACATTTAATAGCCCTCTCCCTCTCCCTCCCTCTCCCTCCCTCCCTCTCTCTCTCGGAATTCTGAAATAAGCTTAGCAAAATGATTCTCTGGTAAGCTTTCTACATTCAATACAAGAGAGATGCAGCAGCAGAAAAAGACCTTTATAAATCTAAAAATCAAAGATTTAAATATAAAAATACCAGTAGAGGGTGCTACTTTGATATATATAAATAAAAGCAGCAACACCAAATGAAAATGGAGTAACCCTAATATTAATAATTTAGCATTCGTACCACATCCTTTCAAAAGACAATTCCTTTCTGTTCTTTACTGCAAAGGAATGCTATAATTAGATACAGTAAACTAGAACATCAGAGGACAACCATTTGGAATCCGGATTACAGTAATAAACAAGAAAGGGTAAAATTAGGGTAAAATTGCATTACAGCCTGAAAAGATCCTAAATCTCCAACTGACGCAGCTTCCCTCCAAAATTTCATTATTGTAGGAACAATGGAAACTTACTGCTGAAGTCATCATAGACCAGACATCACAGCAACAATTAAAACAAACAAACAAAAAACTGCAGACTATTGTCATGAACTTCTAACCACAAATTTAAGGACAAACCCTGGCAAATGAAAACTTCAGAATTGTTCGGAATGATACAGCTGTTATGGGAAAATATAAAGCTTTCAGAATCCGTCACCGTTACCTTCTAAAGTCTTAATTTACTCTCCATCGGCTAAAAATGTCATACAAAAAAGAGCTATAGAACCAAGGACTATCCCAAAATAGAATAGTAAGTCTTTAGATCATCTTGCCGATGAATTAGCATAATTTCGGCCAAAAAGAAATAGTACAAACAAAACACGATAAAAGTAGAACTAGAGGATACACTGAAATAAAAGTGAATCTATCAGCATCCAATTTCACTGCGGCTATGAATTCTTGTTGACAACATTTTACTGACCCATACCAAGGAAAATATTAAACATATAAAACACAGCAATCTCTTTTGACTTCATGCATGTTTGAATGAAACACGTTAAAGTGGCATTATAAACATATCACACCAGTTTGGAAACTGCAAAAGAGAAAAGTGATAGAAGAGAATAAGGAGAAAGCTGTGTCCCTCTCTCATTTAACCTACAATTTCCTACATTCTCACTGTTGCTATTCCTGAATGTCCCTTGAGTTGCTGATCCTTTACTCTACTATGTTCCAGTATTTCCTTTGTTTTTCTCTTCATCAATTATTCCTTTTTCTAACCACCCAGAAATTATTCTACTGTTGTCCACATGGTGTCACCAACTGCTATGTTTAATATTTGAATTACATAAAGGAAACATCAGAATTGTTATCACATAAAAATGACATACGTATTAAGTGGACAGGTCATTATGCTCTTCCAAATGTAACTCTGGATAAAGCTTCCAGAGTTCTCCAAATTGCCCCTGGACTGTAATTTCAATGTAACTCAAATGGTTAATAATTACATTAGACACTTGTTTGTTAATTATACTTATTTAATTTATAACAAATTTAAACATTTAATATTAGTCTGGATGCCACCTATTTTTTCATTCTAATATTTACTATGTCAATATTCATCTCAAAATAAAATTAAGCCTCATTGTCCCAAAAGCATTAAGCACTAATATTGGGCCACTTCACTGTGTGCTTTGTTTGTTTACTAAATATCAACTAAATATTTTAGTTATGTTCAGGAGTTAACTACAGTCAAGTTGATATATTTTTCTGTAAAAGTTAGAAAAATTTAGTTGCATTGGAAAAATTTTCTACTCGTTCTAGGAAAAAATAAATTTTAAAAAGAAATCTAAAGTTGGCTCTATAACAGTGCATTAAGCAAAATAAACTCCAGCTGGATTTTAAAAATATATTAGATTTTTAAGGCAAAGCTATTTTTAAATTAAGTTCCTGAATGACAATAATATTTAATTTTAATAGCTTACATAGGAAATCAATTAAAGCTTCCTTGGTGCTTGTACTGAGAAAGAGCATTAGTTACACTAATATATAAAAATGAAAAAATGGGAGAAATTACATATCTTTCTATGTGTGCTTTTCTCTTAACAAATAAAGTGCTCAAAGAAGGAACATTTAGAGCACGGGTGTCAAATCCGTGGCGTCACGTTGCCATCACATGACGTTTCACGATGTTTTTCCCTTTGAGGAGCTGGGGTGGGCGTGGCCTGCACATGACTCATCTGGCCCATGGGCTACCAGATTGACACCCCTGATTTAGAGTAACCAAAAACTAAAGATAAAAAGCACCTGGCAAACTATTGCAGATGCCTAGAAATCTAGCTGGGCAACATCAAAATGATGTTACTATACTGGACTGAGTCCAATTTATTGATAAAAGGGAAGTCAGTAGATAAACTCTATTTAGTAAGATTTGTACACAAACATTCTATTTATTGTTACAAATAAATCTTTCAAAAGTTGTTCTTTCCAAACCCAAACAGTTCTCCATTTTCCGAATCATATTTTATTTAACTTGACAAGTAATTTATAAATCAAACACAATCTAGGCATAGCAATATAATCCCAAGTTTGCTGTATTAACTGAGTGTTTATGTTTTCTAAACTCTGTATGAAATAAGAGCTTCAGGAAAGTAATATAGCCAAATTTTCCCTCCTGAAAAATCTAGGTAAATATGCTATAATCACTTCTTTCTGAGTTCACACCTACTTTACAAGGACAAAATATGACACACTTATAAACTACTTTTACCAAATACATTTTTAATTACATCAAGTTACAAAAAGTCTTTCATCCAGTATTATGTCACTGGACTCTTATAATTATCTCTTCCTGTCCATTCCTTAGTCCCATGGCACGGGTGCCACAGGTGGCATGCAGAGCCGTATCTGTGAGCACGCGAGTGTTGCCCTAGCTCAGCTCCAGCACGCATGCACACAGCGGCCACCTGATTTTCAGCCCTTCCGGGCCCATCAGAAATCAGGAAAAAGGCTGTTTCCAGCCTCCAGAGGGCCTTTGGGGGGATGGGGAAGGCAATTTTCACCCTCCCCAGGCTCCTAAAAAGGAGCCCACTGGGCCAAAAGCGGGGAGAGTGTGGGGGGGTCACACATGTGCAGGGGGACAGGGTGCATTGAATTATGGGTGTGGGCACACACGCACACAAACCCCCCGCGCTCCCCCCATTTTTGGAACACGATGGCAAAAAGGTTAGCCATCACTGCCTTAGTCTATTACCTTAAATATTCTTTTCAACTCTCATTTCTTTAAGTGCACATTTCTACCAATTGTTAGGGTGCTACTCTGCCCTCTATACTGAACATTACTTTGCCCAAGGGAAAGAACATGAAGATTTTTTTTCACCCAATTTATTTATTAATCATTTTTTAAAGATTTAAACAACAATTTAAACATTACTTCAGCTGGTATGGCATGGAGAAACAAAGCCGTCTCTTTTTCTATTTATTTGTGGAATTAGTGACAAAGTTTTAGTTGCAAAATAAGACAACAGAGTAAAAAATTAGATGCATATCCAAACTTAGCAGATAGTCCAGAAGTGATGAACAAGAAAGAAAAACAGAGACGGACGGAGGGAGGGAGGGAGGGAGGGAAGGAAGGAAGGAAGGAAGGAAGGAAGGAAGGAAGGAAGGAAGGAAGGAAGGAAGGAAGGAAGGAAGGAAGGACGAACCAGGACCAAGAATAGTTTTTGGACCCTTTTGGAGAAGGAGTCAGAATCTTACTATTCCAAACTGCCCAAGTAGACCAAGGAAACTGAGCAAGCAAGCATGGATTTGAGATAATGGGCAGTGTATCTTTGATAACTGATCAATCAGAAGTTTTACACCTGTCCTTAATAGGTCATAAAGATCAACATTAGGCAGTCAAGATTCAGGGGGAGTAACAACAACAAAATTGCAAAGCCCAGTTTTTTCTTTCTTATCACCTTATCTGCTTCTATCTTCAAGTTTCTAATTGGACGAGCCCTAATGTTGACAAATCTTAGTATTCTGAAAGATAACACCAATTTTTATGAATTACTTTTTAATTTTAAAATTAAATCAATTTTAATGTACCTGCTTTTTATACTGCAGCATCCAATGTGCAGCACTGAATCCAAGTGTCAACCCTGAAGTACACAACTCTGGCATGTAAGATATCTATTCAAGCAATAGCTGACTTCAAAAATTTGTGCTAAACATAAGTCATGAACTATGGTTTGTAAACTACAACCTTGGATGGGTTCACACCTTACGCTATGCCAAAAATAAACAAAGTGCATTGTGACTTCACCAACTGTGGCAAATACAAGTAGTCCTCAATTTACAGCAGCTTGTTTAGTGACTGTTCAAAGTTACCACGGCACTGAAAAAAGTTACTTATGACAATTTTTCATAGTTATGACCTTTCCAATATCCTCATGATTATGTGATCAAAATTCAGATGCTTGGCATCTGATTCATATATATGACCGTTGCTATGTCCCAAGGTCATGTAATCAGCTTTTGTGACATGGGGAAGCCAGATTCACTTAACAACTGGGTTACCAACTTATCAACTCTCGAGACCACCTTCTGCCACCGATAACCTCCCACCGACCAATACGCTCTCATAGAGAGGGTCTCCTCAGGGTGCCGTCGGTCAGGCAATGTCGACTGGCGAACCCCAGGGGGAGAGCCTTTTCTGTGGGGGCCCCCGCCCTCTGGAACGAGTTACCCCCGGGGATTCGATTAATCCCAGACCTCCGCATTTTACGCAAGGCATTAAAGACTTTTCTATTCCAGCAAGCCGGGCTATCTTAACATAGATTTTAATGGGTGAATTTTATGAGGGGTTTTAAATTCGGGAAAGCCAAAATTTGATTTAATTATGTTTTAGATTATTTTAACTTTTATATTGCTTGTATTTTAATGTTTGGCTGTTCACCGCCCTGAGTCCGTCAGGAGAAGGGCGGTATACAAATTTAATAAACTAAACTAAACTAAACTAAACTAAACTGCAGTGATTCACTTAACAACTGAGGCAAGAAGGGGCATAAAATGGGGCAACACTTAACAGATGTCTCACTTAACAACATAATTTTTGGGCTTAACTGTGGTTGTAAGTCGAGGACTACCTGTAAGGTAAAAAATGTCAGACAAGCAGTTTATCCACATTTATCTGTTAAAATGTAGAGACAATTAATTTCAGGTATTAAATCAGAAGCATAAAAAGTAGGATATTCTTTCCCACCCACCCCCAAAATTCAACAAGGCAGTAATGAAGCCGGAATGAAAGGAACTGCAAAGCATGGCCATTGGGAAACTATTTTGTTCACTGAATAGTGTGGAACTGCAAGTGAGTCTTTCTAGTTACCTGGAGATTTTTTGCTTACTCTTGTCTGCATCAAATAAGCATGACGAGGCAACAAAGGTGATGATGGCAAGGAGACTGAAACTCCTTTGGCCAAATTCATTCTGTAGACATCTTCAGATAGAGGTTGGATGCCACTTTGACAATCTGCACTGTGGCCAGATGTGGATATGATCTGCGGTACATTTTCTGAATATGAATCACCTAAAACAAACAGTGAAAAATTAAGCTACTTAGCAAATGAAATCTCATTAAGTCCTACAAAATTGATCAGAGCTGTATGATATAGGACATGTATCTCTTTGATGTACTGGCAACAGAGCAAAAATTAATTTTAGTGGCACGGGCCGCAAGAGAGAACTAGAAACAGAAATAGTTAGTGAACAGGACAAACTTTGCTTCAGGTTCTAATAATTAGAAAAAAAGGTTTACATTAGTTTGTTTTGTACTGAAATCATGTTGCTACACCAATGTCAAATTCTTAAATCTGAATTAGCACACATGATGTCAAAGAAAAAAAGCTATTCCAGGTATTTTGCTAGGAACTGGACCACTGCTTTGTTCTTCATGTTTATCCTGTTCAGTTGAAAAAATATTTATTTATTAAATTAATACAGTGTCATCTCACTCTGAAAAGCAACTGTAGGCGACTTATAATTAATATCATAAATAAAGTATTAAAAATATTAAATAAATCAAATACAAAAGCAAAATTGTATTTGTTTTCTTATAGCATGGCTGTAACATTTATTTCTAAAGAGAGCCAGTTAGCTGTAGTGATTAAGGCACTAAGCTAGAGACCATAACTCCTGGTCCTGCCCTGCCAATTGGGCCAGTCACTTTTCTCAGCCCTAGGAAGCAGGAAATAGCAAACCATTTCTGAAATCTTGCCATCTGTAAGCATTTATCCAGGCAGTCAACACTGATTTGGAGGTACACACACAAAAATACAACTCTTCCAAACTATTACCTCTATTGGTATTAAATAAGGATTAAAAATAAAAAAATAAATATTAAAATATTAAAAGAATAACTATTAAAATTATACTAAAGAATAAAGAGTAAGGTTAAGAAGCTGTTTTGACATGCTGGATGTAGCATTTTAAAATTATACACCACAGATTATTTTTACAAGAAGGCCATGGCAAGGGGACAAGCTCCTTGATCATCCTTAGTCTCAAACACTTAGAAAGAGCATCTGCAAGGATTTTGCTGCCCTAACCTCAAAAGAACACTTGGCTTCAAGAGCCAGTTGCCATAGGATGCCAGAACCGGAGAGAAGGATATGCTGTCTCCATTCATCATCCAAAGAACTGCTAGGAGGTGGGAAAGTTTGTTTTGTTTTACAGCAGTTTGTTGCAGAAGACCAACTATAAATCTTCAAAATAAATAGAACTTGGAAGCTTTGCAACAAAATGTTGTAGTAAAGTTTTTTTCCAAATTACATCAACTGAGTACTTCTTTCCCTTGCTGAAATCTGCCAGTAATTCTGAGGCTTGTAATTCCACCACATCTGGAGGGCATTGGGCTATGGAAAGCTGATTTGGTATCTTGTTGCTAGGTCTGTATATTTTGTAGAATTAATGACAGAACAGTCCCACAATCACATTTTACAGCTGCCCAATTTCTAGCCGCTGAATCATTAATTTACATGCACACCAATAAATCAGTTAACAGTTTGTATGTTTTACATCTTGTATACCGGTAGTATTTTATAACAGAAGACTTAGATTAGGATAAAGTAGAGAGAAAAAATAAACCTTTTAAGAAAATTAAGTACTGGTAACTCATCCTCAAATACAGATATTAACAAAATTAGGCTTTTTCCACCTATATTCAGACTCTTTCTGTTTAGTTTCACCCCAATCAACAAATAGCCAGAAGCAAAGTCTCTAAAATGTCTTTGTTAGGACTAACCAAAATAACAACCACAAAAAAACGTATACAGGTCTTTTTAGTTTTCTGATATTTTTATAGTTAGGAAGGATGCTAGAAAAAAATAACTGGAAACAAGACATAAAATTTCCAAAATTGTGTTTAAGTCATAAGATTTCCAGTGCAAAGTCAGCACAAAGCTAAAGACTAGAGCAGGGGTGTCAAACTCGTGGCCCGCGAGCCAGATGCATCATGCGCTGGCCATACCCACCCCCATTTTAGTGAAGGGGAGGAAGTCACAATACGTCACATGACGACAATGTAAGGACGCGAGTTTGACACCTCTAGAATAGAGACTGAATCAGTATGACCTTATCTGTCCTAGTAAAGATAATGCCCAGCTATGGATGCTTAACGATGTTTCTCTTTATTTAAATCAGAGTATTTTCATCTGTGTTAAGAGCAACAGCTATGGAATATGATTGTGCTGTTGTCATGTGCAAGTATGGGTGGGGGCACTTTAATATTCTGGCCCCGAAAATATATATTACACAAACTTTTTTTCCATTGACCTAGGGAAGTTTCTCTGATTCACAGCATATTCCTGATTATTTGAATAAAAGCATTATTATAATATTATGTTCTGGCTTTGTTAACAAGAGCAGCCATCACACATGTGTATTACAACTACTATTGATTCCCTAAGATGAGATATTAATGACTACCAAAATTGTGTGCCCTTTTCAACACAACGTAACAAAAATGGGAAAGGGGCGTTGGTCCTACCTGAGATGCCCATTTTCAGATGGTGTGAAGAAATTCCAGGCATGGGTATCACTCTTGTCCTATAGCTCTATAGACTGGGTCGAAACTGAAGAAATGCCCTCTGCTGATGCTCCCCAATTTAGATGATGTTACAGCGATGTCTCCTAACGTAGTACCTGCAACAACACCCCAAAGCTACCCTGGACCACATCCTCCTTAGGGTAAGTCTGGAGTCTCTTCACACTGTCTGAAAATGGGTGTCTCAGGTAGGACCAATGCCCCCTTTCCAGCACAATGCTCTAAGACTCCAGGCATGGGACATACCAAAGCTGGCTGTCCTCACAGGAGTGCACCTGTCTGGTCTGGGTCACCGGTCGTTCCCAGTACTCGCTGAAGAACTCTCCTGCCAAAGGCGGCCGAGGCCGAGGCGGAAGAATCTAGTTGGTAGTGCCTGATGAAAAGCAATGGCGAAGACCAGGTCACCACCCTACAATCTCCTCCACTGAAGCCTGAGTCTCCCAGGCTGCCATTGTGGCCACACTCGTGGCAGAATGTGCTGTCAGCACCCTGGGTCTCGGAAGGGCCTGCAAGTCATATGCCTTAGCAATGGTCACCCGAAGCCACCTGCTTATTGTCAATGCCGTAACTTTCCGCCTCATCGTAGCCGGATGGAATGATATAAAAAGCACCTCAGTCTTCCTGAATGTCTGTGTCCATTTTATATAGATACGTAAGGCTCTCCTCAAATCTAGAGTGTGCCACTCCCTTTCTCTGGAGTGAGATGGATTGGGACAGAAATCTGGCAATATCAACTCCTGTGCTCTATGAAGTAGAGAGCTGATTTTGGGCATAAAAGCTGGGTCCAGCCTTAATACTACCCTATCAGTGTGGAAGATGCATAAATCTTCCTTCACAGAAAGAGCAGCCAACTCTGATATTCTCCTGGCCGATGTTATGGTCACTAAAAATACCACCTTGTAAGAGAGAAACTGGGGGTGGGTAGTTCTTAGGGGTTCAAAGGGTGCCCTGATGAGGGCCTGCAGCACCTTGGCGAGATCTCAGGTGGGATATCTATGAACCACCAGTGGTCTTAAATTGGTGGCTCCCTTGAGGAATCGCTGTACATCTGGGTGGTGTGCTATGGACTCTAGGGTCCCAAAGATAAAATCAATACCAAGGCTGCTACCTGCCTCTGAAGAATAGTCAGAGCTAACCCCTTATCCAGACCTTCCTGAAGGAAGTCAAGCAACTGAGGAATTGATACTGTGGTGGGCTCTAAGTTACGTCTGGTACACCACCTACAAAAAATCCCTCATATAGTGTTGTAAATCCAAGTGGTGGATGGTCATCTGGCAGCCTGGATGATCTGTATGATGCCGGAGGAGAAATTTCACTCCGTCAGAAGTCTCTGCTCAAGCGCCACATGGTCAAGTGGAGCCACTGTGGGTCTGGATGGCATATGGGACCCTGACTGAGGCAGACTCTGTCTGGAGGAATCCCCCACAGCCTGGCAATCGATAAGCTGACCAGATCCGTGAACCGGGGAAGTCTGGGCCAGTGTGGTGCTATCAATATCACCTCCACCCTCTTGGCTAACATCCTCCTGAGCACCTGCGGAATCAAGGCCAGGGGTGGGAAGGCATAAAGAAGCCCTTGAGGCATGGATATTGAAGGGCATTGATTCCCTCCACACCCTGTGCAGGAAACCTCAAGAAGAAGCAGGCCAGCTGGTAAGCAAAAAGATCTAATACCAGAGGGCCAAACCAGTTAGATATTTCCCGGAATAAGTCTGGGTGCAGACACCACTCCGAATGGTCGATGGTGACCCTGCTCAGCCAGTCTGCCCACACATTCTTCCACCCCCAAGATGTGCTTGGCCTTTATGGAAAGCACATTCTTCTCCGCCCAGCGACAAAGTCGCTCTGTCTCCTTCATAAGTGCCTTGGAGTGCATGGCCCCTTGCCTGTTGATGTGCGCCTTGGCCACCACATTGTCATTGAGGATGAGGATATGCCATCTGGCAATCTGCTCCTTGAATTCTCTCAGGGCCAGGCAAGCTGCCTTCAGCTCTAGCCAATTGATCTTTTGGTGTAAGTCCCTCTGTGACCACCTCCCTCGGGCCACCAGATTCTGGAAATGGGCTCCCCAGGCTAGTGTCTGTAGTGATAGTCAGACGCCTCTGGTCCCTGTACACACAAGCCTGCTTGTCTGTGGGAGGGCACTGACTGTATTAATATGTCAAGATAACATTGTATCCAGAATGGTAGCGTCCAGAGAAAGGCCCCTAGCGCTGCCAAGAGTTTGGTGAACACTCTGGGTGCCAGTCCAAACGATAAGGCCCTATATTGCAGGTATCTGCCGTTGTAATAGAACCTCAGATACTTTCTATCTAGAGGTGAAATTGTGCAGATATGCCTCCATGAGGTCGATCGAGATCAAGAAATCTCCTTCTCTGACATTCTCCAAAATCGATTGTAGAGATTGCATCTTGAACCTCCGGTACCATAAGTATTTGTTGAGTCCTTTGAGATTGAGAATTGGTCTCAACCCCCTGAGGCTTTCTGAATCACAAACAGCATGGAATAATAACTTTGTCCCTCCTGATCTATTGGGACCACTTCCACCACCTGTATATCCAGTAGATGCTGGATGGTGGCTTCCTTTTCTTGGTCACATCTCTGGAGACAGGACAATGGACAAAAAACCTCGGGGGGGGGGGCAGTGATCAAACCTCCTGGAGATTGATGGCAAAACTTTCCTCTTGTCTCTAGATTCCATCAAAACTGGATCCAGGGACACACCAAATAGCTTGCCCCCTTTAAAGTTGGCCATCACAGCCAACTTCCATCTCCTCTTAGTGTCTGCCTGCCAGTATTTTAGCCACAGGAGACACCTTGCCGTGACAGAAGAAGCAATGGCCCTTGCTCCAAATTTTGCAGAATTCAACATGGCATCCACTGTAAATTCCGCTGCAGCTACAATCTTGTTGAAATCCTGGTGAGTCTGCAGATCACTGGGTGGTATTCTTTCCTGCATCTGCTTCAACCAAAGCAAAGATGCTCTGGTGTAAAAAGAAGCGACCGTGACAGTCTTGACCACCCAGGCAGCCGCTTAGTGGGATTTGTGAACCACAAGCTCCATCTTCTTCTCACCTGGCTTAAAAATGTCCTCAGGATCAGTGAGAGTAGCTGAAGGGGATGCCAATGCCATCACCAGCTCATCTACCTCTGGGATCTGTAGAAGCTCCGTGAGATCCGGGGTGACACTGTAGAATTTTTTGTCAAAGGATATGGGATTGGGATAAGCCCCAGGAGAAATCCACTGCCCCTGAATTATGTCCACATATAATCTTGATGCTGGAATGGCCTCTGTTTCAGTCATGGGCTCCGAAAAAAAGTAGATCAGTGGGATCCGAAGTCTCCTCAGACGCCTCAGGCTTTGACGAGTTTGTCCCTAGCCGGGTCGAACTCTTAGCCTTAAAAAGTAGTGCCTTAAAAAAATGAGGCTGGAACAAACCTTTGAAGATAGGTTGTTCAGGTGCCAAACCCTCATCTTCTGGTAACTCCTGATCAATCAGGCCTTCTTCCTCAGATATAGAATCTTCATTCCTTGAGGAAGAATCCGGCGAACAGGAAACCTGATAACTCGGTAACTCCCTAGGGAGCTGAGGGGATCTCTCCTGCACCTGCAATTCCAGTTCCACCGCTGCTGTTTGGTGAAAATGCTGTCTGCTAGCATCAAACCCTCTCTTAACTGCCTCAGAAATCCATTGTTGGACTAAAGGAGGCATTACTGAGTTGCCCTCAATAATGCCTCAGTAATGCTCCCCCAGGAGCCCTGCTGCCATTGGAGTGAAGGTAGCCTCGGGTGGATGCCTTGTCTGACTTGCCACCCCCCTCTCCTGCGGTAAAGGTGAAAGGCCCTGTGGAGTCCACATGCCACCTGTTGATGGCCCAGGATCTGGTATAGAGACTGAACCTGACTCTTCTTGTATAATTTAGCCTCCTGCAGTGCTGAGATTATCAGACTCCAATATCTGGCTGAAAGCAAGGCCAACCATAACATGCTTGTCTACAAGGGGGCTTAGGTGTTTCTTTTTCTCTGCTGTTTTTGCCCCTTTTTCCACCTGCTTCTCCAAGCCCCTTTGAAGCCTTTGCTCTGCCTTCTCCTGGGCCTTAGAAGACTTCTTGTTGGGAACAGCCTTGGATTTTGTCCTGGCTGCTGCTCCCCTGGCCCCACTCCTAGATTTAGAGGATCCATGCTTGGAGCCGCGACTGGTAGTTCTGCTCGCCTGAGCTCTGTCAGCCACCTCTCTGTGCACACATGAAAAACTGCAGATCCTGACCTGGTCTACTAACCTGCTTTAAAAAAAAAAAACTTTCCTGCCAGGAAAAGCCCCAAAAGAAAAATGGCTCCAATGGCATCAGTTATCTCACCACTCCAGATCACCATCACTCTCGCAAGTAACAGAAGGCTCCTATACTTTGGAGGTCCTGGTCTACCTCCCAACCGAGCAAGCAGCCAAAAAGCCTCAGTTCTGTCTCTATTGCAACAGATGTAGGTCCCGGTCTACCTCCCAATCGGGCAGGCAGCCTAGGAACTTCCATGTGGTCTGGAGCCGGAAATAACTCCGAGACTGCACTCCCTATTGGGCAGGCAGCTGAGAGAGCCTTCTCCTGAGTGCTACCAGCCAATAACACTAATGGCCTTTCAGAGTAGCGTGTTCTAGCTTACGGCCTCCACGCTACTCCACAATCAAAATGGCACCTGGTCTCTTCACCGTTTTGCGCCAAGCCAGAAAAAATGCTGCGAGAACCTGCAGAATGCTCCAAATGGCACTAGCAATCATGAGGAGCTCAAAATGTGCTGGAGTCAACATTTCCTTCCAGCGACACCTTCCAAACCTCCTTCATTGTGGAGTAGCAGGCTCGAGCCAAAGGCTCTTCATGCTGGCCCCCGAAAATGGCTGCCACAGTTAGTGAAGCCTTTTCTGGCTTCCACTTTCCTGCAATACCAACTCTTCCAATAACAGCGGGCTCAAGCCTAGGGCTCTTCACGCTGTAATCTTCTCTCTCTCTTCCTTGCACTCTTCTTCCAAATCACTGTGCTGAACCAAATGCTGTTTTTAGCAGAGCTCACTCTGCTACATCTATACAGAGCTACGGACTAAGTCAAAACTGGGGAACGTCAGCAGTGGGCGTTTCTTCAGTTTAGACCCAGTCTATAGAGATATAGCTCTATAGACAAAATACCCATGCTCTGAGTCTTGGAACCCCATGCTGGAAAATCTCTAGTAATCATCATTCCCTTTTTCATCAGAACCAGAAATTGATAATTGCCAAATCTAAAGGAGAAAGATATTAAAGCACAGTTTGAAATGGTTTATTCATGTTATTTTGAAGCCAGTAATATAGTTTCCTGCTTTAGAAAAAATGGATATCTATAGCTAACTATAGAAATTATGGTTGTATTAGGATATCTCATGCATATTTAAAGTATTAAATGCATCAAAAATCCTGTGTAAAAGATAAACAGTATATTTTTGCAATTCTTGTGGATTAAGTATTAAATCACTAAACCTTGCTACAGTTAAGAACATGATCTCAGATTCTAATTCAATTTTCAACTCAAACACAAATTAATTAGGCTCACTTTACATAGATTATTCTTTTAAAAATATTCAACAGTTCTGCTGTGTCTACCTATAGACAAAAGCTCACAACCTGACAAATTGTTATTCTCAGAGTTGTGTCCCTCTTTATTTGAAAGTACGGTTTTTGTCTTCAGTGTACTAATTCTTTTTAGGATTCAAAACATCATATGGAATTAGAAACACTTACAAAAATATATCATAAAAATTGTATCAGGCTGAGAAAAGTATTCAGGATAAATGCCCTAATTAGTCATTCCTACCTAGCTTATTAAACATTGTTTGATAAGAATGCCATTGTCCACACCCAGCTATGTCTTTGGCTGCCAGCCAGGGGATTTCCTGCAACAAGCATTTCTATATATCTTATCCATCTGAAGAGCTCCAGGGTAGAAATAAAACATCTTAATATCCTATGCTGAATATCTGAAATCATTCATTCATTACAATATATTTCTCTAGTGAGAGTCCAGGTAAAGATACTCAAGTTGTTCAAGAGGAAAATGTGATGCTCAAGTTGTTCAAGAGGAAAATGTATTTTCTATTTACATGTCAGATGTAAGAGTCAGGCAGCATATTTTAAAGAACCAAGTTGGTTTGCAAGAATCAATACAAAAAAGCCCATTTACATCTGAGAGTAATTGTGAGGATAAGATGAAAACATTGTTTCATATTAATTCATGATGTTGGTGCAATATTTAATACTAGCCACTGTAATATATAAACCATGATTTATGGCTTAGTATGGTGTGAACTGAAGCAGTTCTGGTTAATTATTCTTTATTTGTTAGATTTATATTAGACAAATCTTCAGGAACTCAAAGGTGGCATATAAGCCTGATGATTGAACCCTGTCCCTGTGTACAAATTACTTTTATGTACGTTTTCTAGCAAACAACACACTGGAAAATGTGTCTTATCTGTATTAATGTAAACTTCTCTTCCAGGATTAATATAATGCAGGGGGAAGATTTTCATCTTTATCACAATAATGAGAAGAATATTTTAACTTTTCTCCGTGTAATTTTATTTTTGCTACAAAAATATGTAGTTATTAATTGGGCATTTAGCTTTATGTTTAATTTTCCTTAACTATAATTTTAAATATTGTTAAATTTATGCAATATGCAATTCTGGAAATAACAGGAAGTTATTGCAAATAAAAACTAATCTTACACTTTTATTTTTAGAACACATCTGTTACAAAAATAGTTACTTCACACTTGAAAACTATATACTGATAACAATACTAATGTTCACATTTCCTGGCCTTACAATCTAAAATGTACTGATTAGTGAAGGTTGAGCAGCCGTTAATAAAAAATGATTAAAGGAATGTTGTATATATTCTGGACACTAAAGAGAAGACATGTTTGACCACTTTTCCAATTACATCCTCATTAACAGTAAAAGCTGTATTATTATATTGCAGTAGTAAATAATTTAATTCTGTTTTCCTTAGTGTGTATCAGTACCCAGAGTATCATGTTACCTCCCAGTTTGTGGAAAGCAGACAACGATATGTTGACTTACAAGATAAGTCTCTAGATCAGAGAGCCTATCTTGCCTAGAATAGAATATCCTTGGAGAAAGTATGTACTTTCTGTTAGCAAAATTGTTGCATGTAGCATAGGTATGACTAAAGCTTATAAACTAGTCTAGACCTTTTTTTAACTTATTAAAAAGTGTTATGTGAAAACCCCAATTATACAAGACATGATAGGTCACAAAGGATAACAACTATAGCTCATCTCTGACAAGTATGGTCCATAGAAGATTCTGTTTTGGAATGTAGGAGGAGTACCATAAATTCATGTTCTTTACATAATTCATGTAAACATGAATTATTTTAAAAATAAAAATAAAAGTGTGTGTTTGTAAAATGAAGTCAAATAGAAAGTATGTAACAGATCTAATTGGTGGTTTGATTTTATGCAATGGAACTCATGAATATATGTAGAAAAATAAAGGTGTAAGTTTATTATGAATGAAAAGGCTAAATATATACTTTTAATGTATATATTGATGTCATCTATGTTGCTAGAGTTGCTTCAAATAGCAAGATTGATGATATATAAATATAAATAAATAAATAAGAATCCATAGATTGGTGAGAATTGCGGACTATGTTCCATAGAATGGGGATATCTGATAACAATTTTCTACTAGTGTGACCCAATGACGTCTAGTCTGATTTACATCAACTTATAGAGTACCCAGACACGATTCCACACTCATGTATTCATGAAATGAGATTAGGAATAGAGATCCCTGGCCCAACTATAAGATAACATCAACATAGTGATATATTTTCTGCCTCTATAATTCATTGATGTTTTCAAGCAAGACCTTAAGAAGTTTAATTAAAAAGGGAAAAAAGACACTGGCAAATATCTTGGTGTAAATTTAACAAAAATTAACAATCTCAAAATCTAAAGGACTGGCTTAAAAACTACCTAAAAAGCAGTATCTTCCCGAGAAAACAAAAATGAAATATACATAAGAAATGTCTCTTTTCAATTTCAGTACTTCTCCTAATGGTCTATCACTTTCATTAACAGATTAAAGCTTTATGATTCCAGCAAAGCATTCTGTTTTGCAACACAATACTTTGCATAAAAATAAATTTGGGTTTATTTTGGGGAAAATAGAATAAAATTTGAATGAAAAACAGAAAAGCAAATGCTAAGTAACTTAGATAGATTCGATAGAAAAGAGCTCCAACTGGTGGAAACAGCTTAACAAAGAGGACAAAGATTATTAGAGGGCTTCAGGAGCATGGAAGAGAAGAAAGAAAACAAAACAAAAGCATTGTCTGACAAACTAAGACTTCTGAAGGAGATATGCCTAATTGTTTGAAGCACTGACAACCAGCTGACGACCAGGCAAAAATCAAGGAACCTGTGAGTAGACTGATTCCTTGGAATCTCTCCAGATAAGGAGAATGGGACATGACTCACATCTGCTCTGAAAAGCTGCTCTTCACAAGGAGACTGCAGGACTATGTTTTCCATGGGTTTGAGCACCAGGAGACGATGGGGACCAGGCATCTTGCTTGCAATTTTAAAGGACACTAAAGTTTCCAAGCATCACTATCTAATCACTTTCAGAAATTGCACATTTACCGTCTTAAAGGTACTAGATATCTTTAGAATGACAAGGTTGAAAAATCTTCATTGGATGGGTTTAACAAAAAAATTAATTATAAACTTAAGAACTTAAAGAATTTGAAATAAACAGCAAAGACTAAATAAACTTTTGATCTAATAAAGTTATAAATGGATTAAGGATCCAAATAAATTTGGAGTATTGGCTTTTACTAAAAGATTTTGGAATTAAATAATAAAAAATAAGTTCTTGTGGGAAACAGATTTACTATCTTTGTTATGGCTATTGTATGTCATAACTAAGATAACTGATGATTTTAGAAACTGGACACTAGAGGGACTAAAGATTCTAAGCAGAAGGAAAAAAGATACAGTACAGTTGATGTCAGCTCATATTGGGACTTACAAATTGACATAAAAGATTATAACTTTAGAAATATGAAAGGAGATCTTTGAAGAATGGAGCCATAAATTAGTAGCTATCATAACCAACACTGTCAGTACAGAAAATGGAACTAAAAATGACAGGCCGGGAGAATGATTTGGAAAACAAATTGGCTGAAGTTCTAAAAATTAAAAGGAAAATAGAAATGATAAACCAAGAGAATGACCTGGTACTGAGGAGAATAGAGGAAATATGAATGCAAGTCCAATGTTTGCTGTATTTTAAAGTTAAGAAAGAGACATTCAACTGAAACACGTAAATTTGTGTTGTATCTTTATCAAAAACTAATTTTACAGAAGATTTTAAAAAATGGAAATCTTGCATGCACATTAGCCAGATCAACGGAACTTTGTGATCTCCAAGATACTTCGCTTAAATAAAACAGACATGCTATGATATTCAGCAGGCAGCACAGATGTCTGTATCACTTTCATTTTACTTATACATTAAGCAATGCAAGGGCTCTTTTCTCAATAAACACATTATCCTTACATTCCAGCCAGGCATATATTGACACAAAACATTCTGTCGCCAATTTAAAAAAAATAATTTATTTTCCCGTTGAACATAATTCTATAGAACTGGTACATTCATGGATAATAAATCCTATTCAGTTGCCTAGTATAAGAACCATTTTGTTTTTAGAAGCAGTAAAAAGACAAGAAAGAACAGATGGAATAGAAATCCCAAAGAACTGTTATTTTGCATCTGCTCTAAACCAACAATGAAGAACCAGGAAATACTAGCAATTGGGTCACAAGTCAAAGCAACAATTTAGAGGAATTCTTTCCATCAGTGCAGTCTAATACAGCTACAGTACAAAATGCACACATTTTCTTCAAATAGTTGACCACCAAGAGTAACTGAGAGTTAAAACGATTTTTTTGGAGGTTACTTGATTCAGTTCCTTGGCGGTATATACAATTAAAGATGTATTGTTAAAATACAGGCCATTCCAATATGGCCTCAACCGGTTAGCTGTTTCAGAGGCATTTGAAATACTTGAAAATTTTAAAGGTAAGTATTTGAAATAAAGCCAGTTCTATACAAAGCCCAAAACATATTGGTTAATATATGATATGTGGAATAAAGACTTGGAATATCTAAATCTTGAAAAATCAACAGGCCCAAGTTTTAGTAAACATCAAATTGTAGCACTGTTATTTTAGGCATTGGTCGGCATTTTAGACATTTTTTTTTTGTAAAAGGGCTACAGAGTTCAGATTAAGATACACAAATATTTTCTAGGTGATTCACAGAAATAAAATGGATCAAATTAAAAGAACACTATAAACAACAGTTGAATACTATTACAGCATAAATACTCTAGTTCACTAGAAAACAATTTTATGAATAGAGTACTGAATTACTAAACTACTTTGGGAGACCAGTGACAAGAACAGAAACAATGTCCTGCCAGATGGCCCCTATGGCCAATCTAGTTCACTGCTTTGTTCTCACAATCCAACCAACTGCAGAAGAAAGCTGCTGGTCTTCCAGCAGATGGACGTAAGAGCTGTGGTGGCACAGTGGTTAGAATGTAGTACTGCAGGCTGTCCACTGCCACAAGTTCAATCCTGTCCGGCTCAAGGTTGATTCAGCCTTCCAAGGTTGGTAAAATGAAGACTCAGATGGTTGGGGTACTGATTCTTTAAACTGCTTAGAGAGGGCTGAAAAAGCACTATGAAGGGGTATATAACTCTAAGTGCTATTGCTAAATCACATTACCATCAAGGCTAATAGCCAGGGGTGGGTTCTACTTACCTTTACTACCAGTTCGCATCGTGCCCGTGTGCGATTAAATTTTTTATAATAATTAACAACAGGAAACTGGAATAGGATTCAATAAATCATAAACAGATCCATATATTTAGGGTTTTTTTAAAAAAAAATCTTCCGTTGAGGAAATTGTGCTAAAAATCAGATTGCAACTTGAAAAGATTCCAAGGATAGCTTCACATTTACAATGAACAGATCTGAACTTTTCATGCCAGAAAATTAAAATCCTGTGACACATGGCCTATATGATGCACATCAACGGAGTTTGCCTGTTTTAGCTTTACATTTGTCTAAAATGATTACGATTTTGAAAGTTGAAAATCTTGGAAACCTATCACAGAAATACTAATAACTACTGTTTCAGTTTGCTATTGGGTTCACATACCACACACAAAAAAGAGATACACAGGAATTGTAACTCTGGCCTCAATTAGAGATCTCCACATAGAAGATAATGGCGTTTTAATTATGTAACACATTCAACTGTCACAAATTGTCTGGCACTGCCTTATTTCTAAGAGTGTAATCCTGCAGCGAAACCTGTCCTGAAAAAATCCTGAGTCCCAAGCAGCTGGAATCTATAAAGTGTTATTTTCAATAGCTATGTGCTATTCTTCCCATCCTCCATTCACATTTTCCCCCTCCCCGTTGGAGGCTTCTTTTGAGCATGCTGATTTGACATCCATTCCATCAATTGAGGATCTATCTAGCCGGACCCTTTTTATAACCATTTAAAGGCAAAGAGAACTTGATAACAGCAAATATATTGAATTATCAACCTTAGATAATAATCCTTTAAACTTCAGCTTTTCTTTTGCATTCAGGACTTCAAATAATTTATTGTTTTCTTAATGTCAGCATTCCAGAAAAACCCCAACTCCAAGTAAAGACTCTGAAGCAAACATTTTTCAAAGTTCTATTTACTAGAATAAATAAACTGGCACATTTGGGAAAACCCGAATCTCAGAGGTCGGGCTTTTCCCTCAGTAAATCAAAACCACCAAAATCATCCCCTCATTCCTCAGTCGATCACATGCTCCAATCAACCGCTGTCCCATCTCAAGACATCACTCTGACCACTCCTTCTCCAGATGCAGGATCGTCCTGATCTTGACCGACAGGAAGAATGCTATTATGTCTACAGACAACCCCTCTACTAAATCCCCCCTCCTACTTTCCCACACATGAGAAGGTGGCAGCATGGAAGCTTCCAGCCTAATATGGCTTCCAAAGCTGACACTTGAGCAATAGTAGGGAGTAGAATAGAATAATTTGAAGGTCATTCTAACTATCTTTGGTACACGTCTGGTTCAACCAATAGGGCACCATGTGCTTTATTTATATAATATTAAGCCAGTTATCAAAAGGAGTGGAGGTGAAGTGAAAGAACTTATATTATTTTTTACAAGATGTTGCAATGTTAGAAATGCAATCGGTATTATTTGATTCAATCTAATTTAATACTATTAAGGAAAAGTATCCATTTAAATTTTGCTCAGGAATATGCTTCATTGAACACAACTGGATTTATATCCGAATGTATAAAATCACATTGTGCAAATAGCACTATTAACATTCTATAGGAAAACAACTGGTTCATAGATCATTTTGTATCACTCTGGAAGGGAATTCCTGTTTCATTAGAGCATTGAATTTATTACTCACATCTCAGTAAGGAGGTTAGAATTTTATACATATTGAATATAAGGAATTTGCTGGTTCTTTGAAAATGTATTAGGAGGTTTGGACTTTGAGAAAGCAAGATAAAGTAGCAATAGCAATAGCACTTAGATGTATATGCTGGTTCATAGTGCTTTAAGCCCTCTCTAAGTGGTTTACAGAGTCATCATATGGCTCCCAACCATCTGGGTTCTCATTTTACTGACCTCCGAAGGATGGAAAGCTGAGTCAACCTTGAGCTGGTGAGAATCGAACTGCTGGCAGTCAGCAGTCATTGTAATACTGTAATACTGTGTTTTAACCACTTGAGCACCACGGCCCAGTATTGATGCTTTTGAACTTTGGTACTGGAAAAAACTCTTTAAAATATTATGGATAGACAAGAAAACAATTCAGAGTTTTCATTTGAGGCACAAATAATTTGGCTCAAATTATCATATGTTGGAAACATTATGTTTGTTAAAGAAGACCTACCCTCATTGGATAAGCCCACAATGCTGATAAAGATAGACAGAATGAAAAAAAAAGAGGATTCCCCACCAGTAAGGTAGATGAATTCATTCACAGCAGCAATGGATGCATCATTAGAAGATCAAAAGGAACAGGCTGGAGACAGATTCTCCTGGAGATAATCTATGAGTCCAGTAAAAATTTATAACAACTTGATGGCACACAATCAAAAAATCATTTTCAGAGCTGCTTTAATTTTGAACTCATCAAAATTGTGTCAGAATATTTATGAACTGGAATGGAGACATGGTAACAAGGTCAGTCAATGAATAGGCATAACAGTTGGGTCAGCCAATGGGGACTGTTTGGAAACAGAAACTTAAGCAAGAGATCTGGGCGTGGCTTAGCTCTGTGCTCAGCTCTAAAACGAAACTTGTCTGCTCTGAACTCTGAACTGAAACTGATCTCTCCTGTCTACCACGTTGGAAGAACCACTCTTGGTACTGTATATATGTCTCATGTGTTATTATGTATATAAGAAACATTAATGAATCCTGCTGCACCAGTTACCTGTGTGTATTTTCTGGATTGGACTGCTGCAACAAACTCTGACAAATTGGAATGTAACCTTTCAAGAATTGCTTGAGTATCTTGCTTGGTTTATTTTATTTATCTAATTTCTACACCAGCAATCTAGCCTAAGTATCTTTATAATAAAAATAGTATTTTATGCTGAGCCTAAACAAACTACAATGGGCTTTATCCACAATATACATCACAGCTGGTAGTACCTGCATAAAATAGTAAACTAGATTAATGGGGAATCACAGTTTATAGCGAATAAGCTGTGCGCATAACGTATTTGCTCCACTGGGCCTTTCTGCTACCTTGAGCAACTTCAAAATCTCAATGGAAGTGGGGCTCCCATTCAGTTGCATCTATCACAAACCGGAGTGGCAAGTCAGGTTTTACTCTTGATTTACAAACTGTGGCACAGTAAACCAGAAAACTCTAGCAAGGCCAAGAGGAAGCAAACACATTATTTTACTTTTTCCACAGTAATTCAAAATTATATGTTTTAATCAGACTTCTTCATACATTTACTTGTTCAATTTACAGTTAGGGTTCCAATATTTTGGCTGAGCGACAACTAGATATAGAAAATTCCAATTCATTGCAGTCAACTAGCATAGATATTGAAACCCTATTAATAGCCCATGCCCTGTTCAAGACATTGTACGTGTTCTGTCCCTGCACAGTGGACAGCCTGAAAGCTGTGTGGAATTAGATGGGAAAGAACCATCTTTGAATAACTCCTACCGAGACCTAGTGACATGGGGATTGGCCCTCTCAGATCTGAAAATATTCCAACTTTTTTGGATAGGGTGGTTTTTTGTTTTTGTTTAAATTTGATTTATATGCCGCCCTTCTCTGGAAACTCAGGGCGGCTTACAATGTGTTAAGCAGTAGCCTTCATACTTTTGTATATTTATACAAAGTCAGCTTATTGCCCCCACAAACTGGGTCCTCAATTTATTTACCTTAGAAAGGATGGAAAGCTGAGTCAACCTTGAGTCTGGTGAGATTCGAACTTACAGTAATTGCAGACAGCTGGTGTTAATCACAATGCATTAGTCTGTTGAGCCTCCAGGCCCCAGGGTGGTGTGAGGTTGCTTAAATTCATAGGTCCTGCTTGATGTGGAAGGCCTTTGTCTAGTTAGTTGAGCCTTTTCTTAGATTGGGGGTAGGCCTTCACACACTCCCTCAGGCCCAGGTCATTTTATGGTAGAATGCACTCTACATTGGCTGCCTTTAAGCATCACCCAGAAGCTTCAGCTGGTCCACAGTTCAGCGGTGCAGGTAGTAATGGGCATGTCTTAGAATGTAACACCTCTGCTTTGCAAACAGTGGCTCTGCAATGGTTGCCACTGTAATGGAATGTAGAGATGGCTTTGGGGAAACACAAGGGGAAGAGATAGCACCTAGGAAACAATCAGACAAGAGACGCTCCAAATGGCTTAACAGTCAGAGAAAGAACTTAGGAAGGACCTATCCTAATTGGTCAAGCAGTTAAAAGTGGTGGGTGAGGAGTTTGTACTTTTAGATTCTGTTAATGTAGCCTTACAATAAAGTAGAATTAGTTCATGCAGTCATATTTCCTGTCTGGGTTACCTAAGAGGACTGACAGACAGTTTGCTTCCAGGTGCAATTCAGGGTGCAAGTCTGCCTATAAAGTCCTATGTGGCATAGGACCCAGTTATTTGAGGAACTGCCTGTCTCCCATTGTATCCGTCCAGCTGACTCAATCCAGCAGAGGTGGCATACTCTGGGTTCCATTGATTAAACAATGCCATCTTTTGGGAACCCAGAAGGAGTGCCTTACTTCTGAAATGAGGTTCTTCTGAAATATGAATGGTCTCCATCCTGCTGTTGTTTCCAAGGGCCCCGAAGACCTGGCTCTTTGCCCAGGCCTTTGATAAGCACAACTGATGTCCTTTTACTTCCTTTTCCTTGTTCTTGTTCCTGGTTTTCTCAGCCATCTTGGTTCTTTGCTTTGTATTTCTGGTATTTTTTAAAAAAAATATTTTTAGCAATTTTTAAACCACCCAGAGTCACTGAGAACCAGGCAGCATATAAATGTGATAAATTATTATTATTACACAGAGATTTTCCAATGTTTTATCCCCACAACACCAAACCAGTGAGAAAGGTTGGACTGAGACAAACTGATTTTTCTAAGAGGGAAGATGAACTTAGCGCATGAATCTACCTAAAGTTATTTCAGCATCTTAAAGGACTTAAAGAATTTTGATTGATGCCAAACTGAGATATGAAACCACAGGTAAATGTCCTATTGTAAATCTTTCTTTGACACTTTTACAAACCATTCTTTCTCTTCTTACTCCGCCTGACAATATACATTTTGCTTACAAGATTTTTATTCTTCAGCCTAACTGTATCCTGTTGTTGGGGGAAAAAATTCTGAAGGACTTTATGGACATTTTAATCTGTGTCTAATTAACAATATCAAATGCATATTTTAGTCTTAGCTATGGTACCAAGAATTTAACAGATGTAGCTGTACTTTGATCTACAACTTCCCTCACTATCAAGAGTTCTCATTAAAATATTCCCTCACTATCAACTCATTTCTCATTAAAATATTCTTCCAAAAGTTCCCATAGCTGCTTCTCTTTGCAGGACCCCATTATTACTGATGCCTACTTTTCCTACATACTCACCAGTAAAGATTTAGTATTTAAAAACCATACTTATTGAAAAAAGCAACCATAAGAGAATGAAATTTTGCCCAGGAGGTTTCAGAATAAAACTAATTGTTGTATTTTGCTCTGGATCAGAAGCAATGGTGGGCTGCTGCTGGTTCGGATTGGTTCGGCGCTCTGGCACTATCATGTCCTATATAATCACTGGTTTTTCGATGCCGTGTGTATGTGCAGAAGGCTCATACGCAGTCACATTTTTCGGTTCCAGGCGAACCAGTTGTTACAGTATGTGACGCCCGCCTCTGGTCAGAAGAGAACAGTCATGATTCCTGCCCCTTTCAGCAACCAAGTACTCAGCTATCTCTGAGGCTCTGATGCAGAGTAATTAAATATTCAGAGGAGATTAAGGAAAACAAATTAACATGAGACAAACTAAAGTCTGTTTGATATAATTATTTGTGCACAAATAATGTCTGACTGAAAAAAAACAACAGAATTAAACCAAACTACAGATTTCCGGCAGTTTACTATTGTCCTTCAGCTGTTTTATATCACAATTTTGCTACTAGCCATGCTGATTGGGGTTGATGAGAGTTTAAATCTTGCCATAGAGTTTCATCCAGAACTGTCACTCTTGCAAACTATTCCAGTCAGTCCAATTGGAACAAAGATTCACCAGCGAGCCAGAAAATAATTTCTTGTTTGACAAAATAACCTTTCAGCATGTTATCAAGCAGCAAATAAACTGCTATGTTTACAACTAAGGTTTTCTAATATGTTTTCTTTATTTATATTGCAGGATGACTTATTAAGGTTGGGTAGGGGCAGATAAATGACAGAAGCCTTTTCAATGTGGTTTGGATTTTCTCACATTGTGTAGCAGCACGGAAGGTAGTGTTTGACGGTACGCATGCCACCAACCTAGCAAAGAAAGGGCCTTTTAGTATGGGGATGCTGTATGTCACATATGTCAGCAGTCCACAACCTTTCTGGCTTGGTGGACCAATGGAAGAGTTAGCGGCTGTGGTGGGGAGGAGGGGATGATTTTGGGCGTATCGCTTTTACAAAAGCAGCTTTGTAGACACAGGCGCATGCATGCTCGTCCATCACTTCTGCAGCCCAGTTCCTAAAGGGCTGTGGCCCGGGGCTGAGGACGCCGTTATATGTGATCCATTTATACTTATATTCATCAGAAGAGGAAATAAAAGATGGACTCATCAATTTCTTTCTAAAATATAGTTTCTAGTTTACTAGCCTCATCCATTTCAACAATATCATGATATCACTGGGCTTTCCTCAGGCATTGAAGGAAGGTAAAAGTAAAAAACACTGTTGCCTACTCTTGGCTTAAGTTCTTTGTTTAGAAAACTTTACATTTTACAAGCAAACTCTTGCTCACAGGACATTTGGCTAAAAATTTCTAACTCTAATTTCACTATACACTAAGATGGAAATCTGAGACAAAATGATTTGTTTTTAGAAATGAACATCAGCTTTAGCTGAATAGCTGTGGTTTGTACCTCACAATATTTTTAACTAGCTGAAGGGGAAATGATATTTAATTTATGTCTTATGTAGCTTCAGGAATAAATAAATATATAGGAAATATTACATATTGCATCATCCGAGATAATTTTTTATTATTTTGTTATAACTTATCTGAAGCTTGCAGAGATTGAGGAAAATGATTCTGATATCAGTTTATGGCTTCTCCTGAATATCTGATGGTACACTGCATTTATGAGGCCTGCATATCTAGAATTCACAAAATATAGTGCACTAATACCTATAAAGTTTAGACTGAGATAAGAGCTAATAAAAGGAACTCATTATTTGAATCCAGATCCTCTCAGTCTCCAACATATTAATCATATATACCAGAAGCACATAAATCCTATTAACAATGTATTAATAGGATAAAAATGTAGGTAGCACAAAGGCTCAAGTCCCACTGAGGTATGTCCCCAATCAAAGTGAAATAAATTTTATTGAAACATCGCAACTGCCTCATTGTGCACACCATTCAAGCCTAAAGCTTATGTATCCCTTCTTCTTTTGATGGACTTTATCAGGAAGCTGGCTGAATTCTTTATCAAATAAATAATATAAAAAAACCATAATTCTGCGAAGGAAATATACTTGCACTGCTTTCTTCTTTTAAGAGCTAAGCAGCTCTTAAAAAGCTAAGCACCGAAATGCTACCGGTTCACACCGGTTTGGGCAAACCGGTAGTGATAAAAGCTACCAGTTCGGGCAAACTAGTAGTAAAAAAAAGCTACCGGTTGGTCCTAACTGGTATTTCCGATGATCAGCTGTGCCACTTGATTTATATTCGCTAGAAAGCAGGAAATCCTGCTTTCTAGCGAATCTAAATCACGCAGCACAGCTGTTCTCCTCCTTGCTGTTCTACTTACCTTGTTAAGCCTCCTTTTTCTATGCAAAATGCGCATTTGGTGAGTACTGCGCATGCGGCATGCATTTGGTGCTCACTGCATGTGTGCATGCACATGTAGCACACGTTGCCAATCCACGGAGGATTTCACCACTGGAGCTAAGTTATTGGAGTTATTTTCTAAAGGGGAATTGCATTCAAATATTTCACTTTTACTTTGGAGTACAATATATTACAACTCATACCTGCATAAGAAATACTTTTAGAGTTGCTATTAAATCCTCATCACTCTTTTAACCTCAAGACTTTCTCAATTCCCTGCAAAAAAATTGTGTTCCAATATTTGAGGGGCTATCACAAAGATTGGGGGGTGGGGGGATAACAACCTATTTTCAAAGCACCAGAATGCAAGATAAAAAACAATGGGTGGAAACTAATCAAGGAGAAAAGCAACCTAGAACTAAGGAGAAATTTCCTAACAGTGAGAACAGACAACCATTGGAATGCCTTGCTTTCAGAAATTGTATGTGCCCTGTCATTGGAGGCTTTTAAAAAGAGACTGGACAACAACTTGTCTGAAATGGAATAGGATCTTCTGCTTGAGCAGGGGGTTGGATTAGAAGTCCTCTAAGGTCCCTTCAAACTCTGTTAATTACATTTCTCTGTTTTCCTGGGAGGCATCAAGATTGAAAGAAAATACACCTTGCCATAAGACTAAGGACCACTGACCAGTATCAACCTAAGGAGCAAGGACCATTAGAATGTTGCATGTCTTCCATCTCTCGACAAAGGAGATTAGCCTTGCCCCACATATTCAACTACTGAAGATGCACCTGCAAAAGATTCATTTCTCTTCTCCTACTTTTCAAAGAACATCCGTTCCAGCTTTCCATTACTCTAGGATTGATCATCTAAAAGGATGTTCCCTCTAGTCCCATATAGTCTCTTCAGGAAACTAACAACCACTCATTGCAATCTATTTCAAGAGTGGGAAATCTTTATTTCCTAGGAACTTTCAATCTGCAGAGAAGGAGAAGAGAACTAAGAGTTGTAGCTGAGGGACACAGATCCTTCACTTGTCACCAGCTGTAAAATACTTAGAAATCAATTTCTCATAATATGCATTTAAATAAAGTAAAATATCCTACCAGATTCCTTCTTGTTTGCCTTTCCACCATCTCTGCTTTTTTTCAAAACTGCTTTTAACATTTTAGCACTGTTCTTTTTCCTAAAACAGAACACAGGATATAATAATCTTACATGACTGCACATGGAGATAATACCAGTGTATTTAATTTTTGCACATTGCATGCAAATAAACAAATTTAATAATTCAAAACATGTTGAGGGCATACTTTTATTTTTAAACAATCATGTTATATTAGTGAACCAAATACTGAAGGTAAAAAGAATGTTTTAATAGTAAAAGCAAGTGGCCAGAGGTTTACTATCTTGTTATAAAGAAAAACAGCACACAACATTCTCCACATTCCACATATAATTAAGGTTAGAAGGCTAAACCTGGATAAGTTACCATTAGGCACTTGGGTACAAGCATGTCTGGTTTTTGACCGGAGTTCATCAAGAGGGGAAATAATCTGTACCATTACACTGTCTACTATAAACGGAGGGAAGTCTAGGCAAGATAAGCATCCTTGAAAGAACATTCCTCAGTAAGTTTTAAAACTCCTATATAAAAATAGATACAAAATGAAGTCTGAATTACCGAAGTAGAAGAACTAGAGGTTTCCAAGTATTTCCTGAACTTCAACCCACAACATCCCTCACCATTGGTCATGCTTTCTGGAACAATAAGGGGTTGTAGTTAGCAACATCTGGAGGACTCTAAGTTCCACATCTTTGAAGGCCACTTTAAATACTGCAGGTGCCTATGGATGATACTTTTTTAAAGGTGGGATTTTTAGTATAACACTTTCTAGGAGTATTGCTCCCCTCTTTCTTAACAACTTACACGTTAGGTAACAAGCTTGGTGCAAGACTTTTGCACTGAAGGTAACAAGATGTTTCAAAATGCACAGGAGCACAAAAATAGAAGCTATCTTCAACCCGTTAATTAAATACATCTATTTTCTTGGATGGTGTGGCACCTGTGAACAGCAGCTGTGTGATTCCTGAAAAGGTAGGGCTGCTTTATGGAGTTGCAAATAAATGCTAAATTCATATATCCCTGGGTTTTAAACTACTTTTTTGCTTTCAGACCTGTGTGTCTGAAATACTCTAATATTTTGACATCTTGGACATGTTTATTTAATTTTTTTATTACACACAAGTTTTATTAAACACACCTTTATGGCCGCCCAATTCATACATGGTGACTGGGTAGCTTACAATACTGCATTAAAAATCCATGTCAAGTGGTCTGATTTCAGAAAAGTGCCCTGCTTGATCATCACAGATTTCGATGAAATCTTTTGTGTGAACATGTACACATGTCCCCAATGAAAACTGATAAAGTGTTACATGTGCCGATGCAATACTTGTGGAGATATAGGCATTTGTGTGACCCCATATCGCAGCCTTCTACTGTATGACTCTGGGGTTCCAGCAACTTTGAGACATAATATCTCTGGCATTATTTTGCTGAGAAAAACAAAACTTGGCCATCTTGTACAAATTTTTGTGCTCTATTAAACAAAATAATAAAAACATTCTCATGAGCAGTCTCCATCTAGATAATCTGGAGCAAAGTTGGCCAAAAATAGTGCGGCTATAGGGTATAGCCGGCCCTAACCCTTCCTGCCTGCACCTTCATCAAAAGTAGAAATATCTGGTCATCTTGCCAATAAGTCAGAGTAATATTCCTATTTTCACAGAAATCTAATAGTACCATCTAAAATGAGTGCAATATGGTACTTCTGATTTCAAGGAGGCCATCTCTCATCAAAAGAATTATGAAGGTAATTTAATCACAAAGTAGCTAAGACATTTAAGCTTTCCCACCTGAAGACTGGACAAAATGTTCTTATGCAACATGTGCCAACCAACTCTCCAGTGCTAGAATATCTACTACAATTATTTTTATGAATATCTAGTGCCAAAAAAGTCATTATCGTTTCAGGTGTGGGGTTTCTCTCTACTCCTGCCATGGTCTTTTTCGAAGAATTATTCATTACATCTGTTCCATGATGTGAAACTATTTGGCATAATTATAGAATGTTATTATTATCTGGACAAAATTATAATCACTATCATGAAAGTACTCTCTCTCTCTTTTTTTCAAATTCCTGGCCGATGAGAACAGCCACTTCTGTAGTCATGGGGGCATTGAAATGACCTTGGTGCTCTCCAGAAGGCTTCCAATCAGCATTAATCACCAATTGGAAGTTCTTGTGGCCCTTAGGAATCAACAGCAGCCTTAAGTTCCAGAATATACTTCTTTTTTTAAAAAAATTGATTTATATGCCACTCTTCTCCGGAGACTCAGGGTGGCTTACAATGCGTTAAGCAATAGCCTTCATACTTTTGGATATTTTTACAAAGTCAGCTTATTGCCCCTACAAACTGGGTCCTCAATTTACCTACCTTAGAAAGGATGGAAGGCTGAGTCAACCTTGAGCCTGGTGAGATTCGGTCTTAGTAATTGCAGACAGCTGGAGTTAAATTACAATGCATTAGTCAGCTGAGCTATCCAGGCTCATACTTCTTGTGTTCACGCAGCAACTTCGGCAGTTGGCTAACCAGTTCTGGATTAATGTCCGGGTAGATTCCACAACTGATGTTCCTCTCATTGTCATCACCACCAACGAAGTATATATGGAGAAATGAAGGCTGCTGCTGAAACCCTGTCATGATACTTCCTATCCTGTGGTAGACCTGCCTCTGCACTTTGACTGTTGGCATACAATTTTCCTCCTTCCCCCATTCTGGCTCCAAAAGAGGTCATTTGGAAGCATCCGTTGTACTTCCGGGCAGCAGAAAGTAAGTGGTCTGCCATTAGATGCTGGTGGCTGAGAAGGCTGTGTAAGGGTTCACGGGAGGGCTCAAGGGGAGGGAGCTGGACTTTACTGCCACCACAGCACATCCCAGGAGTCTCATTCTGCCACTTTAGGACACGGCACCAGGCAACCAAGGTCTGAGATCAACAACCTTTTCCCTGGCGTAATCAATCTGAAGTTCATATTTAAAACCAGACAAATACTTACTAGTCCAAGGCACTGATCTGATTTGTGATATCTTTTCATTGTATTTAGCTCTAGCTGATTAATGTAGGGGTTATTATATGCATACTTTTTTACAGCCTCTCTACTGACTTCGTGATGGCTTTGATGATTTTTTTTGCAGCTTCCCTCACTTGTGGTTTTTCTAATCGCATCTGCAAATCTTTTCCTGCGTTTTTTCCCTCTTTTACCTTTAACTGGTGTTATAGTAGAAGGAACAGATTCGTCTGAACTGAGGAGGTCAGTGTAAGAAGTGACTTGGGGCTGGGACACTATGCAGGAGAAATTTGATTCACAATCCATTGGTCCGGTGGTGGTTGGTGATTGAAACCCATAAGGGAATATCTCTCCCGCCGCCTTGTGTTCGGAAGCAGTTCCATAGGTGGAAGGCATAGACATTTTGGTAAAGTAGTGACATTTAGGACTGTAAGGAGCCCCAGACCGCTCCTGAGTGAAAAAGTGGAACGTCTGCCAGTTTGACCTGAGGTAACAGAATGTGAGGCAAGTTGGAACTTTTCAGGTGAGAAGGGGAAGTAGAACGTCTAACTCCTTAGCATCAGAGCATGTTAATATACTGTATATGAATATAGTGTATATGAAATACTAATGATCGGATGGTCATTTCGAAAAATCCTTTCTTAGCGAGCACCTAGAAGCCAAGAGGAACATACATGCCAAATTTCAGGTTTGTAGGCTTTGCAGTTTTGGAGATTTTGTGATGAGTGAATGGATTTCTTTTATATATATATAAGATAATATAGTTCATGAAAGCTTATACCACAAAGTCTTTGACTACATTAAAACACCATGATTAGACTTTTTTTTTTTAATTTGAGATATTTAGTAAAGGGGAAATAGCTACACAATTTTGTTATTTGCTTTTCTCTGTAGGAATAAAACTACCTGAGCTTGTGGTGTAGTATCAATCCATTTTTATTTGGATAAAATCCCAAGGATGGGAATGGGAACATTGGAAGAAAAATCTTTAAATATAATTATTTTCATTTTCTTTATTTTGTACAATATTATTCAATTATGAATTGTCCAGAAGTGGCAGTAATCTGCAAGGAATAAAAGCAAGTTATCATCATGTACTTTCCGAACAAAGCTGATACCTCTTTTCTGGATATGTCAGTTTTCTTGTCAACACTGAGGAACAGTATTACTCTTTCTTTAAGCAAGACAAAGACATGTTTTTAATACAAAAGCCTTTTCCTTTGTGACTATTTTGCAACTGAATATGTTCTTTATATATTCTTTAATGTATTTTTTTTAATGTTCATGGCTCCAACTTATAAAAGAGGGACAAATTATTCCATGTGGTGGAGTCCATATGTTTTCTGCTCAAAGTATCAGCAGACTTCTTTGATGTTTACAGAGTCCCACAGCTGTGCAAGTACTGCAAGATCATGAGACGGCTGTGATTTACATCTCTAACATTCCAGCCAAAACTACTAGGAGCCTCCATTGTTGCTACTTCCTCTTGCAAATTCTTAATCTCATTGTTCTCTTTTCCACTCTCCTGAACAACATTTTAGAACAGCATGGTTCTAATTTTAGGCAGCACCCCAAGGCCTTTTTCCAACATTTAAAGTCACTTTTTTGTGTTCCCACATTTATAATCTGAATTCAATTCAGTATTTAGAATAGCCAGATCACATTTAGTTTTTTAAAATAACTTTTTCAGCTTCCTAACTCAAGTGACTCTCAGTAGAGCAGCCATCAATGCCACCTATGAAAAGCATCCAATTGTTTCTATTCACACTGCAAAATAATGCTTTGGTACATGGCACAGATTTGCCAATCATGTTTTTCTTAAACTCCTATCGTATTTACAAGTGTCTAATGGACAATCCTTCTATAAGAGTTATTTTACATTTCCAGAGGATTATATGGATACTAGTGGTATGCAAGTTCAGATATGGCAGAATGGAAGTTCTAATCCCAATGAAGATTTGTGCGTATCTTCTACACTGATCTCATAACAAAGCGGTAAGTCAGAAGTAGGAGCTACCACAAATATTTAACTATCCAAAGGTAAGCATTGGGTAGTTTTCTACTTTGCAAAATATTAGTGATCTGCACACTTCTGAACCAGAAATTATGAACAAATGGCAAACTGACCCTTTTTTTCCATGTTGGCCTTGCCAATATTCAATTCCAGTATATTTGTTTCAGCCACAAGTCACATTAAGAATTTTTTTTTAGAAATCGGAAAAAGTACTGTATAATAATATGTAATTAGTAGGTCAAAGCCATGGGATCACATTCCACAAATTCTGCCAATGTATTTCATAGCAGTTTGAAAAACAGCATCAAGCATTATTTCTTATGCCTTCTCTTAGGTTATGTATCAGGAAATCAAAAAAGGGAAATTAAAAGTGATTTGCATGTTAAAGATTTTTCTTCGCTTCCAGTTATTGACATAAAGTAGGGGGAAAGAAAATGAGAGGCCTGAAATAATGTAGACTCCATGAACATTAAAACTTTCAATCATTCTATCCAAAAATAAGTGGAATGCCTTATGTTCTGACAAGAAAACAAGTTCTAATGTCTGGAAAAACAGAATAGGAACAAAGCAATTAGATTTGCAATTACACATTAAATATAATCTCAAGCAGCCTTTTAAGATGGGTATATAGAATATTATTTTATATTAATTTACCACAGATCCTAAATTGTAGGCATGATCAATGGACTCTACTAGTAGGAAAATCTTTGGCAATAAGTAGCATCTATGTTAAGGGTATTTTAAAACCGAACAGAGTGGTGATTTATAGTTAGCATGGAAATATTAACCGATCTACTGTGAAATCAGGACATGTGGTGAATTATTAATTGGTATTCTATGCAGTGCCCAGACTTGGAAGGTGACTTTGAAATATCAGGGAATGGCTTAGCGCAAAGCATTCAAAAAGATGCCCAAACAAAAGAAAGCTGGCAAGGAAGACTTTAGTGAAGCTGAATCTTTCATTAGCAACCCCTTAAAATTAGATGTTATCTTCTCTCCTCCCCAGGCTTTCGTCCTTTCTCACTGATTCATTTCACATGTTTTGCTGGGTGGGGAATTTTTAGAAAAATCTGGAAGCAAGCAGGGAAACTTCATGGATGTTTTCCTCAACATTGATGGGAGACTTTTGTCTTAAGTTTCCATCAATTGAACAAAACATCCATGAAATTTCGCTGCCTTCTTCCAGAATACCTTCTACTTTGCACAAGTTTTCAAGATTGACCCTACCATAAATCCTTGGCTTCATCTTAACCTTTGCATGTAGTCTTCTCAAAGTAAGTTGCATATATGCACTCTGTCAATAAGCAGAGAACTAGAACTAGATGTGCAGTTCCTGAGCCTCTGGACGACCCAGAGTGTGTTCATGCTCTTTGACCATGAAAATCGAGAGTAATTAAAATTTACTCTCAATTTACATGGTCAAAAGAGCAGTGTGACTTTCTCCATCCCACATGTCAGCCAAAAGAGGCTGAAGTCACACACAGCATTGCAAAGCAGAATGTTAGATAATATTCGGTCATTAAAAGTGCTATGATTTCTGTCTGAGTTTTATAATATAGAATAATGGACTCCATTTTTGGTGGTCTAAAGCAACAGATGTGGACACACTATATATTTATACATAGATATACACACATACATATACATATACATACATACCATAAATACATACATATACACACATACATATATATACATACACACACACACACACATATATATACATATATACATATATATACTTACACACATACTGATACTAACACAACGAATCATTTGAAGATATATAGGGCAACTTGCCTAGGGACCAGTAATCAGCATAAAACTACTAGCATAGGTTTTTTTGACAAGTCTATCAGGGGAAAAAAAGCAGTCTGTTGACAATATACACTATTTTTCATCAAATCAACTACTTCCTGAACGTCCACAAGGAATTCAACTAACAGGTTTTAGCAGGACAGGCATGATTATTAGCAATCATAAGTCTTCTTTGTCTATGCAATTATTTATTCTGTTCTTCATAATTGCGTTTAGTCATGCACATATCCCAAACATGCATCACCATAAAAATCTGCTTTTGAAAGAAAAACAATTTTGAAAGGTGAGGTGCCTATGTTCGTTCATTCATATATATTAATTCCCTTGACTGAAGCTGAATCCTGGAGGCACACAGTTAGTCCTCAACTTACAACCATTCATTTAGTGACTGTTCTAAGTAACAGCACTGAAAAAAGTGACCTATGACTGGTTTTTCACACTTACTTACGACTGTTGCCAGTATCGCTATGGTCATGTGATCAAAATTTGGCCACTTACCAACTGGCATGCATGTATCCCTGTCTGCCCCCAACAAGCTAAGTCAATGGTGAAGCCATATACACTATGACATGATCCACTTAACAACTGCAGTGATTCACTTAACAACTGTGGCAAAAAGACCATAAAATAAGGCAAAACTCACTTAACAACTGCCTTGCTTGACCGCAGAAAAGCTGGGCTCAATTGTGGTCGTAGGTGAGGACTACCTATAGGTCCATGCAGTGGTGAAGTCCAAATTTTTTTACTACAGCTTCTGTGGGAGTGGCTTGGTAGGTTTGGTGTGGCTTGGTGGGCGTGCCTCGGGAAGGATACTGCAAAATCTCCATTCCCACCCCACTCTGGGGCCACCCAGAGATGGTATTTGCTGGTTCCCTGAACTGCTCAAAATTTCCGCTAACGGTTCTCCAGAACATGTCAGAACCTGCTGGATTTCACCCTGGGTCCATGTAGTTTTCCTGAAAACAATATGGACGTAGTTTGCCGCTGTTTTCTTCTGAGTCATTTTGGTGATTAGAACAGAGGATCCTGGGATGGGATAAAAGGGGGAGATGGGGAGGTATCCTCAGCAGTTTGCGTTCTGGAAAACTGCTGCTGTATAATGTGTAAACCCTTTAACTCAGTTCAGAAGAAATGATTCAGAATATGTGGAAGTGTGAGCAGAGCTCCTGTCTTCCTCCTACAGTAGCTGTGCAATCCTGAAAACAGACCCAGCTGCCTCACCGAGCTGCAAAGAGTTGCCACAATTATTTTCCTGTACCTTTGGCAAAGCAACTCTGAAGCACTGCACTCATTGTGGCTGGTTATGCCTTCTATAGCAACCACTGAGTTTAGATGCTGTGAACTCTCAAGTCGGTGCTGACAGGGTTTTTTGGCAAGATTTCAGAAGCAGCTGGCTATTGCCTGCTCCTTCTTATGGCTGAGAAAGAGTGAATGGCCCAAGGTCACCCAGCTGGCTTTGTGTTTAAGGTGGAACTAGAACTCCAAAACTCATTTCTAGGCTGCTGCCTTTACCATTAAACCAACGCTATAGTTTAGCGAAGGAGGAAAAGTCGCGATACATCACGGGACACCGCCGTGAGTTTGACACCCCTGGTCTAGATGCTCATTATATAATCTCAATTTTTTAAATGCACAACTTCTTCCAGAAAAGATGGAGAACCACATGCATTAACATGCAAAGGTGCTTAAGCACCTATGAACGCAATTCATAGATAGAAAGAAACAGAATGGGGCGTTGTCTTACCTGAACGCCCTTTCTGGGGACCGCAGGGGACAGCGGTCACGTGTGGGTAGTGTGCCCAATCCGGCGCAGATCGAGTCAGGAATCAAGAAGCTCCTCCTCCTCATGCTTCCTCCCAGCTTTTTGACGAGGGATGATGCCTGACGACGCACTAGCCAACTGCGCATGTCTCTCTGGAACCACCACTCGAGTAACTGGACCAACTGGTAACTGAACCTGGAACGAGAACAAACAGAGCACCAGCCAACGAGGCCCGGCGGAAATAGGGCGGGGGTGACCGCTGTCCCCTGCGGTCCCCAGAAAGGGCGTTCAGGTAAGACAACGCCCCATTCTAGGGATCCAGGGGACAGCGGTCACGTGTGGGACGTACCAAAGCGTTCGGCCTAAAGGGAGGGACCCGGCCGGGAAGAGGCAGGCTGGTCCGCACAGACCTGTTGGAGCACCCTGCGACCAAAAGCTGCCTCTGCCGAGGCGTAGCTATCAATTCGATAATGTCTAATGAAGGGAGTGGGAGAGGACCAGGTCGCTGCTTGACAAATCTCTAAGAGAGATGCCTGAGTGGCCCAAGCCGCCGAAGTGGCAGCGCTACGAGTTGAGTGGGCCGTGATGCGCCTCGGAACAGGTAAGGAAAGGGCATCATAAGCCGAAGCAATGGTGGCCCGAAGCCAACGTCCCACCGTGGGAGAAGAAACCTTAAGGCCCAAGGAGGCGGGTTGGAATGAGATGAAAAGCGCTTCAGAACGCCTAAAGGAAGAAGTTCGTCGAATGTATATGCGTAAGGCCCGACGAACGTCAAGGGTGTGCCAGGTCTGTTCCCTAGGGTGGGAAGGGTGGGGGCAAAAATCCGGGAGCACTAGCTCCTGGGAACGGTGAAAGGTGGAGTTGACCTTCGGTAAAAAGGTAGGGTCCAGACGTAAAACCACTCTGTTAGGGTGAAACACACAGAGATCCGCCCGAATGGAAAGGGCCGCTAACTCTGAAATCCGTCTAGCGGACGTGATGGCTACCAAAAAGGAAACCTTATACGACAGGAAGCGGAGTCCCACAGAACGGAGGGGTTCAAAGGGGGCCCGGGTAAGGGCATCTAGAACCTTAGGTAGGTTCCAGGTGGGATAACGGTGGATGGGCGGGGGTCTGATGTTGGATGCCCCTTTTAGGAATAACCCAATAAGGGGCCGGCTGGCCAGGGAATGTCTGGAGCCCAGGCAGAGAATAGAGGACAAAGCAGCCACTTGCCTGCGGAGGGTGTTGGGTGCGAGCCCCGCTGCCAGACCTTTCTGGAGGAACATGAGTACCTGCTTGGTGGAAGCCAATCTCGGATCCACCCCCTTCGACGAACACCATCTGTGAAAGGATCGCCACGTTGATCCGTATATGCGTTTCGTGGCCGGTCGGCGGGCCGACAGGATGGTGTCCACCACGTCCTCGGGAAGATGTGAATCCGTCAACAGTTGCCGCTCAACCGCCAAGCGGTTAGCTGGAGCCAGGCCACGTCCGGGTGTCGCGACGCTCCTTGGCGGAGGCTGTCGTCGTGCAGAGGAAGACGCCACGGAGGAAGAATCGACAAGGCTTGCAGGTCCGCAAACCAAGGCCGGCGGGGCCAATGGGGTGCAACCAGGATGAGTTCCGCTCGTTCCTGTAGCAGCTTCCTGATGACCTTGGGCAGTAGCGGGAGAGGTGGAAACGCATACAGGAGGCCCGGTGGCCACCCGCAATGAAGGGCGTCGGAGGCCTCCGCCAGAGGGTCGGGAAACCGCGAGAAGAACCGGGCTGTCTGACGGTTGTCCCGAGTCGCAAAGAGGTCCAGGACTGGCTGGCCGAAGCGATGGACGATCCGCTGGAAGATGGCTGGATCCAGCTGCCATTCCGTGTTGTCCACGGCTGACCGGCTCAGGGAATCGGCTTGCGAGTTGGCGAGACCCGAAATGTGCTCCGCCCGGAGCGATCTCAGGTTGTCCTCCGCCCACGCGCCCAACCTCAGAGACTCCTCCATGAGGAACCGAGAGCGGGTGCCCCCCAAGCGATTCACGTGCGCCTTGGCCGCCACGTTGTCCGTCCGAACCAATACGTGGCGGTCCTTGACCACAGTCTCGAAGGAACGAAGGGCCAGATGGATGGCCCGCAGCTCTAACCAATTGATGTTGTGAATTTTGTCGTTGGAGGTCCAGAGGCCTTGGGCTGAAAGAGATAGAGTGTGTGCCCCCCACCCCGAGAGACTGGCGTCCGTTGTGATGGTGATTTGGTCTGGCTCCCTGAATTCTCTCCCTCTGCGAAGAGCCCCGGATGCCCACCATTGGAGGGACTGAAGGACGTCCTGGTTAAGGTGAACAATTTGGAGAGATGCCGAATTATGGGACTTCTGATACGGGAGAAGGAACCACTGCAGGGCCCTGCAGTGGAGACGGGCCCATGGCACAATGCCGATGCATGAAACCATCTTACCGAGGAGGTGAGAAAGCGTGGCCAGGGATACAGAGGATCCCTGAGCAACGGAGCAAACCAGCGACCGCAAGCTGGAGCGCCTCTCCTCGGAAAGAAAGACCTTACTCTCAACCGTATCGATAACCGCCCCAAGGTGTTGGATGCGGGTCGTCGGAACCAGATGACTCTTTTTGAGATTGATGGAGAATCCGTGAGCCTCCAAGACCTGGATGGTGGCGTCCAGGTCTTGGCGCGCCCGCCCCTCCGAGTCCGACAGGATGAGAAGATCATCCAGATAGCATTGGATCCGAATAGGTCGAGCCCGGAGGTGTGCCGCAAGAGCGGCCATCAATTTAGTAAAAACTCGAGGAGCCGAGGAAAGGCCGAATGGAAGGGCGCGATACTGATAGTGACGTCCCGCATAACAAAACCGAAGAAATTTGACAAAAGCCTGATGAATAGGGACATGAAGGTACGCTTCCGTCAGGTCAACTGACGTGAGGAAGTCCCCGACCCTTATGCTCTCCAGAATTGACTGGAGGGACTGCATCTTGAATCGCCGGTAGAGGATCCAGCGATTCAAGGACTTAAGGTCCAAAATGGCCCTCCAGCCCCCCGAGGGTTTCTGAACGACGAACAGACGGGAATAAAACCCCTGTCCGCGCTGCTCCTGCGGAACGGGCTCGATGGCCCGGATTTCAAGAAGATGATCAATGGCCGAAACGAGCAGGAGCCGTCTACGCCGATCCCTGGAAATGGGGCATCGGAGAAACCTGTCGGGGGGAATGGAGAGGAATTCTAGGGAGAGGCCCCACCGGACCGTCTCCCTGACCCAAGCGTCCGTGGAAGAGGTCTCCCATTGGCCGGCAAAGAGAGCCAGGCGGCCCCCAATGGGAGAAGAGGACATGCAGTTAGTGGGACCTACGGAAGGGGCGGCCTCGGCTGCCACGAAATGAGCGTCTAAATGAACCCCTCTGGGAATGGGGCCCCTGACGGTCAGAAGCTCGGGCCCTGGCTTGGAAGGGTCTGGAAGAACGGCCTCCTCCCCAAGGGGAATCGAAGGGCCGAAAGGGCCGAAAGGAAGAAGGAGGAGGTCGATGGTCAGACCGTCTGGAAACGTTTGGAAGGATACGTTTCTTGTCCTTTGACTCCACCAGTAGAGGTTCAAGGGGAGCCCCGAACAAGGAGGGTCCCTCGAAGGCGGAGGACGCCAGGCGCCATTTAGACTTGGCATCCGCCTGCCAATTGCGGAGCCATAGAAGGCGACGGGAGGTGATGGAGGAACCTATTGCTTTGGCTGCGAAGCGAGACGCGTTTAGCGTCGCGTCGGCAGAGAACTCCAGGGCCGCCAGGATCTTGTTGAGATCCTGGTGAGTCCTGGAATCGGATACAGGGAGCTTTTCCTGGAGCTGTTTGATCCAGAGAATTGATGCCCTATTAAAGAAAGAAGAGGACAGGGCAGATCTAGCTGCCCAGGCAGAAGCCTGGTGGTTCTTTATTAATGACTGGTCCAGGCGCCTGTCCTCCGGCCGGAGGCTGTCCTCGGGGGGGCCTGTAGGGTTAGCCTGGTTAGATAAGGCTGCTACCGGAGGATCCACCTCTGGAATTTGAAGGAGGGAAGCCAAATCCGGGGCAAGATTATAAAACCGACGGTCCAGCAAGGAGGGGTTAGGCCCAGATGCCGGAGTGGCCCATTGCTTTTTGAGGACATCCTTAAACAGACTGGGTCCCGGAATCTCCTCGGTCTCCACCTGAGGAACCTCAAATAAAGGGAGGGAACCGCTAGTTCCCTGAGGGGAAGTGGGAAGAGTCCGTGGGGAGCCCAATCCAGTAGTTATTTTTGCCTTATGTAAAAGAGACCTGAAGAGCTGTGGCTTAAAGAGCCCTACGAAGGAGGGCTGATCAGGAGCCAAGTCCTCATCATCGGATAGCTCATGTTCCCGGGCTTCCTCCTCCATATAGGACTGATGTTCAGAGGGGGCCCCCGATAGGGAAGCGACCCCAGCTGGAACCTGGCCCTCCTCAAGCAGAGAGCCCTCAGCTTCTGCATCAGAAAAGGCAGATCCAGCCGCCCAGGATGCAGTTCTGCGCTGCATCTCAGCCTGAATGCCCTGTTGGATAGCTGCCTGGAGATAGGCCTTCATTTCTGGGGCGATAGGCTGGCCCAGGGACACCTGGTCCGTCCCTGGGTTGGTTTTGGAGGTGGCAGGGGTGGGGGTTGGAGGAATTGCCGAATTCTCAGGGCCCTCAGAGGCAGGGTTTGGTTGGACCCCGAAGAGGGCCTCACAGACCTCAGTCTGGGGAGCAGGAAGGCTTTGAGACCCATCAGGGGATAAAGTGGGTAAGATAGAGGCCTGGTCAGAAGGCACCCTGGGATTGGGGTTGGGGGTAGAGGAAGAGGCCGGAGGAGCCTCCTTTGGAGAAGGGGCTGGGGGTTCTCGAAGAGAAGTCTTTTCTAATGCCCTCTGGATAGACCTCTCAATGGCCATGTGGAGGCGGAGCTCCTCCCTGGCCTTGTCAGCCGCTGCTTTCTCGTCCTTAGAGGACTTGGATTTTTTTGATTTCTTGTGCTGCCCCGAAGAAGAAGGTTCAGCTGCTGGTTGATCCGGAGCCTGGCGTTTAGAGGCTCTGGGCTGCCTAGAGGCCATGATGTTAAAGGAGGGCCTCAAGACCGCGCTGCAATGAATAAACAAAATGGTGGTCGTAAATTAAAATGGCGGCCGGCAGCAAGCAATCGAGAGTAAAGGTCCCGGGAATCCCCTGGTGGCCTAGGGAGACGCCGATATACTTGCCGACCTGAATGGCGAAGGACTCCGCTTAGCTCGACGGCTGCAAGAAGCTCCTGATCGTCGCTGGAGCCGGAGGGTTGCTGGGCGCTTGAAATGGCGCCAAAACCCCTCGCGGAGCAAAAGCGGCAGATTTAAATGCTCCGCGATCCTCGCCTGCAATAGAGCGACCTGCTGGGCGTGCGCCGAAATTAAATCGGCGTGAGGTGCCTTCGGCGTGCAGAGAAAGCTCTGCCGCCGGGAGAAAAAGCCGCTTCGCTGAACGCCCAGCAGCGGGAAGCCTCTACTCGAGAGGAGGCTTCCTGGGTGGAGTCGGACGTGAGCCCTTCGCACCCTCGGAGAGAGGCAAGCCTCAATCCGCTAGACCATAAGGTCTCGGCGGAGTCAGGCGTTAACCCTTCTCGCCGTGCACCTCCTACAAGGAATATAGAAGTATCAATTAAATCAATAATATCAACAGTTAGACTCGATGCCAAAGGCAGAGCACGGCTAAGTGCGTCCGATCTGGCTCAGATCGAGTCAGAAAGCTGGGAGGAAGCATGAGGAGGAGGAGCTTCTTGATTCCTGACTCGATCTGCGCCGGATTGGGCACACTACCCACACGTGACCGCTGTCCCCTGGATCCCTAGAATATTGTGGATTCATTCCACTTCTCATCCCCATTTTTATAACCCAACTGCCAATTGTAAACAGAGTCAAACGGCACATTTTGTAAGTTTTTATCTTAGAAAGAATTATCAGTCTAGGGAAGGTAAGAGGTTTTTTTTGTTCTCTTTCATATCTGTGTTTGCTCTAATACTGAACAACTGAATTGCCTACCATTACGTTAATGCCCAGAGAGGAACTTTGAAAAACTTCTGCTGTTGGCCTCTTTTCTCACTGACTCTACCAAGAAAACACTGACAACATGCCAGAACAGCAGTTAAACATTAAACATTCATACTAACTCCAGCAAAGCAAAAGTCATTGGAAGGATTTAAGGAAGTTTTGGAGAAAAAAAGAAAAGAACAAAAATGCATAAAAATGAAAACCTCTCCTTCCAGAGCAGCTGTGTTTTGGCTTACCAAACTGGTTTTCAAAAGTTTAAACCAGGAAAGTCTAGTAAAGTCCATGAAGCAAACAGACACAAAAGAGCCATGCTTAAGATAACATTACACGCTTCTGAAATTCTTCAATATATGCTGCACCTTTTAAGCCAGTGGCAAAACCCTCCTTTGTCACAACTCTTCTATCTCCTCCCATGGGATCAGGGAATCTCCTCGTTCTTGTAATACCTAGCCTCTGCAGGAGGGACTTTAACAATGATTCCCACCCACCATGTCAATACAACAATTTAGGTTCTCATATGAGTGATTACTGTAGCTTAAATCTTAACAATGATGGATCAGCATTAATTATGAAAACTTTTATGTTTAGAAACTGTGGTACATACTGAAAGGGAGAAAAAAGCAAGTTAGAAGTCAGCCTGATTAAAAAAAAGAGGAATAATATGTCAGATGTGTACACCAGGCCTCTTGCTGCATTCTAAAATAAAATGAAATAAATGCACAAAGCCTGATTTAATAGATTATCCTGAGACTTCTTTTGACATTCTGCTTCCAATTATAAGAGCTTCTCAAGAATTCTCGCAATAGCTGTCGAAGGGCACCAGATCAATGGTTCCTAAGGACTAAGATATGTAAAGACCAAACCATTTGAGCAAAGGAAAAATGAGAGAGATTGTTTTTAAGATTTTAGAGGAAATGGGAAGTAATGTGGTAGGTATTTTGGAAGGCTGCCAGGGAGTGATCATGTAAAAAGGAAGGGTGTGCTGTGAAATATATTTTAATATAGGAAAACACTGATCTGAAACTATTTACCAGCTTTCAAAGGAGATCAGTCTGAGAGACTGATAACAGGTTACTAAACCATAAACAAATCATTACTACATCACAGTGAAGACCACCAGACTAATAATTCTGTAGCAAATCAGGGCTAAATAGAGTCGCCTTTAGAAGAGACGGGCGGCACATAAATCTAATAATAAATTCTGATTTGAATACTTTATATTTTATAGTAGTTGAATACTTTATATTTTGAACATATGCAGTTCAATTCTTCCTTAAAAGCCACATAAGCATCATTTTTGTTTATAGGCTGCCATCCCGCCACAATGAGAGCCTATGAACATGATTTTTAGTGGTGGGTCCAGACTTTCCCTTAGAGAACAGTTTTTGAAAATAATTAAGATTAAATACGTTTTCTTTAATGTGAAATATCAATTATAAATTTGATTTTATAAAACAATTATATGATCAAGTAGCAATATTTACAGGTTTACCATATGTAAGCTACTGTATTTATATCAGGCAGAGGAAATCAGGAGCCAGGATACAGTTCAAAAAGTATTGTGAGTTTATTCCATGCAACCTATATACAAGAATCTGATCTATTAACGATCAAGGTGAATTGACGCCACATAAGTGTCAATGGATTTGCGGGGGGGGGGGGGGGGGGGGCTGGTTAAGGTCTCTTATGGGATTATAGATGCCTTTGATCCCACTCTTGGGCTCAGCTGGGTCATCTCCTACATCTCCTTAAATGTATTAGTCTAACTTTCTCAGGGGCAACCTTTGTCATCAGGAGCTGGGCTTTGTTCTTATTGTATTGCATTTATTTGGCCATCGAAAGTCATTGGAGCCTGGTGGTAACGCAGTGATCACAGGAAGCACAATAGAAGCACTAACAGCAAGATTAATGCACCTATTCTGCCAGTTTGTAGATAAATTTGGTACTATTTTCTTGGAGGTATCTGGCAGTTTAAAAAAATTGGGCTTATGATTCACAGGCTGTCCAACTCTGAACTCCAATTGAAAAAGCATTCCTACACTGATTTCAAATGGTTTTATAGATCAGTTCCAAATATTTGACCATATGTAATTAGATCAATAATTTCTATGATAAGAAATATTTGAAGTTTAGTTGAAGTTCATATTAAACCAATAAAACAATAGCTAGGCAAGAGAACATTCAACCTGGCCACACAAAGTACTTAAGCTGCTTTGACAGATTTAAAGCATCCTTTTTTTTAAAAATTTGATTTATATGCCGCCCTTCTCCGGAGACTCAGGGAGGCTTACAATGCGTTAAGCAATAGCCTTCATACTTTTGTATATTTATACAAAGTCAGCTTATTACCCCCACAAACTGGATCCTCAATTTACCCACCTTAGAAAGGATGGAAGGCTGAGTCGATCATGGGCCTGGTGAGAATTGAACTCACAGTAATTGCAGGCAGCTGGATGTTAAATGCTGCCTTAGTAGCATTTAAAACTCCATCATTTCCTTGGTGAAGGGAGGGGGGAGGAACCACATGAAAGAACTTATTTTATAATCCTATCAGAGACTTAATAGTCTAATCATCAAAATTAACTGATAAATATGCTTGAACTGAAGTATAAATGTTGTTTTTATTTAAAATAGAGATACAAGAAATTCAGCTAAATGGTTGCTTTTCAGCTTCTAGATTTCTAATTACAATGTTTTGTCTTGCAGGTTTCTCATTTTTTCATTCATTTCAGTCTTTTGCTCCTTAAAATACATTGTTTGCACAATGTGGGTAGAATTAAAGGTTCACAGATACATTTTTCTATGAATGCTTTTGGACACTGAAGAAATCTCTAAAAGGCTAGAATTTTCTTCATGATAGGTTTTCAGCAGTTCAGTACACAAGAAAGGTCAGAGAAATAGTGTTCAAAATGTATTTGGGGATGAATGCATAGTTAGTATGGCACAAGAGTGAAAATGCTTTCCATTTGTGGCAAAACAATATTCATTTCAAACTTAAAAGCACAGTTCCACCCTAGTAACTGGTGTGGCAACATTTAGAAGAAAGGAAGAAACCGGCAGATTAGAGAGTTACTGAACCCAAGAAGTAACCACTAATAATAGACTTGCAAATCAGGGAAGGGTTTGGTAAGGAATGAAGACTAATTAAATGGTCTTGTTAAACAGAGATCCAGAGAACACTTCAAACATATTCCAAGCAAACTGTATTTCATAACATCAAATCCCTATACAGACGACTTTACAGCTTGGCCATTTTTCTTAAGGATTATGGTTAGGTAATGTACTAACTCATCGCTAATTATTTAACCCAAGCACAACACTATGGTCTATCTGAAATCTAATAAATGCAATGAAGGATGACAGAGTAAAGAATTAAATTATTTATGTAGATCCATTTAGTTTACAAAATATTAAACCCTGGAACCTACCTCATGACCCTAGAAAAAAATAAGGCTGTTAAGGATACAGCAACAAAAACAATTTTGTGGGCATATGGTTTCCTTTTTATTATTTGTGTAGATAATATATTCATATCAACCTCCTCCTTTTCAACTTACATTGTGGAAAGATACAGCTGAGGACTTAATTTTCTTGCCAATGGATAGTGGCTTTCAGATCCTTATAAATATTAGTCATTATTGTCCCTGGATATTTTCCTTCTCTCTTCCCTTTTGTTCTTACTGAAAGTTAATTTTTTAAAAAGTGCTCCTATTTGCAAAGTACACTGTATGGTGAAGAAATGCACGGAGGGTTATAAAAAAAAAAAACTCCCTTATTTTTGGAAGCAATTGGAAGAGATCTTCTTAGAACAAAAAAGCTTCCTCAGAACAGTTCCAACAGTGAAAGTATCTTCTTCAGCTCTGTGAAGCTTCCTGGGTCTGGCTGCTCCCTGGAGCTTTTCCTGATCACTTCTTTCTCTATAAGCAGAAGCTGCTTCTGCAGACCAGAGAGTTTGCCATGGTTGCCACATCAAATACAACAGTAGCATTACTTGTTACTGCTCAGCTGTACTGTGGCTCAGCAGTACTGGCACTTCCCTGGCACTGATGGAAGTTCATCTGGCTCCTTCTTGTCACAGTAATATAAAACCTTATATTGCTTCCATAAGGCATACCAGTTGGGACTTCCAGAAGATGCAGATGGAAACTACTACTGAAAATGCAATTACATATCCAATATCCAGTATCAAATGCCATCAAAATTAGCTGTTTCCTTTAAACCCCGTGTCAAACTTTCATGCAAAATCTCTCTCTTTCCCTCTCTCACTAAAAAAGAATATTACAGTAGTTTTCCCCAACCTGCAGCTTTCTGTATGTGGACTTCAGCCCCTACAATTCCAACGTAAGTAATGAAATATCTACCAAAAACTAGTGTTGTTTTATCCAATACATTAAATATATTACCGCTAGTCCACAATTAACAATCATAATTAAGACTGGGAACTCCAACACAATGCAACAGGGTTGTAAAACAAATGACCGTGCTGACTTACAGTGGCAGTTCAGGTGACAGTCATTAAGCAAATCATGCAGGATTATTAAACACACAGTTATACGAGCACAACTTCTGACTTCCTGCCAGTTTCCCCCATTGGCTTTATTTGTCAGAGGCCAACAGTGAAAGTCACAAATGATAACCCAATGACTATGGGACTTGCCACTATCATAAGTGTGTGCTAGCTGCAAAATGCCCAAATTCGCAATCACATGACTGTGGGGACACTGTGACACAGGGGTGAAATGCTCCCGGTTCGGATTGGATCGTCCGATCCGGTAGCAATGGTGGCTGGTGGCCGGAGAACCGGTAGCAAAAATCCATGCACACCTCCCCCCCACCATGCTCAGCTGAGCTGCACGATCATCAGAGGCTTTTTTTTTTACTTTTAAAAGCATTTTTTCTACAACTTCTTCTGCTGAAAAAAATACTTTTAAAAGTAAAAAAAAAGCCTCTGATGATCGTGCGGCTCAGCTGGGATTGTCAGAGGCTTTTCAAAGCATTTTTTCCTGCAACTGCTTCCACCGAAGAGGTGGTTTAAAAAATGCTTTGAAAAGCCACTGCTGATCAGGCAACACAGCTGGGATCGTCAGAGCCTTTTCAAAGCATTTTTAAAACCACCTCTTCCGCTGAAGAGCTTACAGAAAAAAATGCTTTGAAAAGCCTCCGACGATCCCAGTTGAGTTGCCTGATCGGCAGATAGGCTTTTTAAAAAAATCTGACGATCAGACAACTCAGCTGGGATCATCAGACAGGCTTTTAACACACTTTTTTCTGCAACTTCTTCAGTGGAAGAGGTGGTTTAAAAAATGCTTTGAAAAAGCTTTGACGATCCCAGCTGTGCTGCCTAATCGGCAAAGGCTTTTCAAAGCATTTTTTTGCATTTGCAGAAAAAATGCTTTGAAATTTTTTTTTAAAAAGTTGGCCACGCCCACCTAGTCATATTACCCACCACCACCAAGCCATGCCCACAGAACCGGTACTAACATCTTTTGCATTTCACCCCTGCTGTGACAGCTATAATTTCAAGGACTAGCTATAATCCTCCTTGTTGAGCACTATCATAAATTTGAATTGGTCACTGAACAAGCGGCCACTAAGCAAGGGCTACCTGTAATAATCTTTGGCTAATATGCTGTCCTCAATAAGCATAGTTTTCACATACAGAGGGGAAGGCAGTGGACAAGAAGGGAGAAGCAAAAAGAACAGTGCAATGTTTCAGACTTTATTTGGGGAAAAAATGCTTTGGACACCTAGGAGAACCTACCACTCATTGCTTTGGCTGTGTAATCTTGGGAAAAGATGCTGTTGCTTTAGTAAGTTTGGACCAGTTGTGCATTTGTGCCCCAAAAGGTCTCTTCTGGATTGAATTCAAGGCAGCACACAACCCTCGCAATAACAGAGATGGAAAACCATTATATCTGAGTTACATTTCTCTAGCACTACCAATCAACAAGCATCGCCTATCCATTCTATCATATTAGTAGGAAAAACAGGGAAATAAACTGTGAAGACACAGAATATGTTTTAAATAGAGAACTAAAAACACCTGTAGTCTCATAAAATTGCCTATATGAGGTAATGTGGCAGCACAAAGCAACTTACATGAAAGCTAGGGATGAAATGCTCCCGGTTTGGCCGAACTGGTAGCGATGGCGGCCGGTGGTTCAAGAAACCGGTAGCAATGGCGGCCGGTGGTTCAGGAAACCGGTAGCGATGGCGGCCGGTGATTCAGGAAACCGGTAGCGATGGCGGCCGGTGGTTCAGAGAACCGGTAGCGATGGCGGCCGATGGGTCAGAGAACCGGTAGCGATGGCGGCCGGTGGTTCAGAGAACCGGTAGCGATGGCGGCCGGTGGTTCAGAGAACCGGTAGCGATGGCGGTCGGTGGTTCAGAGAACCGGTAGCGATGGCAGCCGGTGGTTCAGAGAACCAGTAGTGATGGCGGCGCAAGCCTCCACCAACCCGCCCGCTCGTTACTTCCCAATTTTAACCAGGAAGTAACTTGTTTTTTACCCTCTATGCATGTGCAGAAGGGTTTGCACATGCACAGAGGGTTTGCACACACGTGACACACGCATGTGATGCGCACACCCACGAGCAAATGGCGCATGCACTTCCAAACTGGTTGGGAAAGTAAGTAGATTTCACCCAATAAAAGCTCCTTGTTTTTTTTAAACAACTTTTAAAAATGAATTGTTTCTCTCTTCTCTCTTTCTTGCCTTTTTTTTTTTTGTATCATACATCAATAAAATGGTTTTTTATCTTTTTTTACATGGCTACACAGGTTAATATATTAAAAATTATTAGAAAAAATAACATTTAATCCTGCTTTTATTGAAATAATGGTACATGGAGGAGAAAGTTAAAGTTCTATGAATCCATTTAATTTTTTTTTTTTTACAAAGCTTCATAAAGCTATGCAGGAAACCTAAATTTAGAATTTTTCCCTCCTTTCCAGAAATAAATGGGATTTATGGAAAAACTATTTCCTTTGGAGCAGAATGTATATTCCATTTATCCTAAATTGTCAGAAATTTTAAAAAACAAAACAAAAAAAATCAGAAATTTTCATACCTAAATTAGTAAGAAAAGAAACAGAGCAAAAATACCACTTCTGAACTATGAAAAATGCCACCTTCTTCCCAAAATACACAAAACAAAGCATCAGAAAATAAGTCTGCATCCTCAAGTTTTAATACTATGTTTGATACTTGCTTTCTTAGATGCTTCCATTGTTGAGGTGGCTCTTCTTACCCTCCTTGCCTATGGTTTGTATATTTTGTTATTTTGATAAGTATTAACATAGATTTTTATATTTTACACCTGGTTTTTTTACATTTGTTCTTTTATCATATTGTTGGGCACTGTCCAAAGTTGCTTTTAGTGAGATGGAAAACCATATGAATTTGATAAATAAAAATTAAGTTGATTAATAGCTATGTTCAAGGATAAATTCCTTAAGTTAAACTCGATTTATGTCAATATTAAGGAAATACTCTTACAGAATTCTGAACAACACCACAGGCTGGCTCAGGAATTCTGGGAGTTGAAGTCCACAAGTCATAAAAGGGACATAGTTCCCCACCCCTGATCCACTTGTTACCTAAATCGAATTGCAGTTCTACAGTAATTTTTCATTTCAGTCCTAACCAGGTAAACCCTATTGAGCTTCAAGGCCCAAATATGATCAGCCAGGTGCTGAGACTACTGAGAAAAGATTGGTGATGCACCCAGGAATGCCTTAGTCTGGATCAATGTTTAACTAAAATCCCATTAATTTCAATGGGATGATAAGAATCAGAGGGACAGTGAATAATCTGGAGATATGAAACACTTGCCTGCATACATGGTCAACTTTATTAGCGATGGTGAAGTCTGATAATGTTTGAAAAATTCTGGCAGTCTGAAACTCAATTATCTGGACCACATGTACTCAACATGTCAACAATTCCCCACTTTAAAAATCCATTCTGAATAAGTCTATTTTAAGTAACAACAGATTGATAGCCAAGCAACAAGAAATGCATCACTGGAAAGCAGCAAACTCTCCCAAAAGTGAAACTTGAGAAAAGCTGCTAGACTCAAGAAGCAAGCTACTTGTAGTATTTAATAAGACACAACTATCAGATTTATGACCTCAAGAATACTTTCAAAATGTAATTGTATTACCAACACTAATTCTTTCTTCATGTGAATACAATATGTTATTTCAGTTTAAGAGTATCAGGAAATGAAAGTGGATAATGGAGCTCATCTTGAATAATTATTATTCTCCATTAAATGAAAGATCATTTCTTTGAAAGGAAGCTACAAGAGAACAGAGGAAGATCATTGTGTTCTTTATAAGCTTCCTATAAATATTTTATTCTGCAAGACACTGCAGAGTAAACATATCTTTTAACAGGCATGGGGTTCTCTATTTTTTCAAAATCTGTTTTATGGAAATGAGACACAATAAAAAAAAATCAGGACTCCCAATGATGGAAAAAAGGGATAAAGCGGATGACCTCTGCTAGGACTTGGATGTTGACGGGGCGGGGGGATGACTCTTCTGGTCTTGAGCAGCCTTCAACACCACCAACCTTGGAATCCTTTTGGGCTGTCTTTGAGGAATAGAGACTAGAGCAAGAATGTCAAACTCGCGTTGTCACATCTTCATTATGTGATGTATCACAATTTTCCCCCTTCATTAAATTGGGGGTGAGGGTGGCCAGTGCGCAATGCCTCCAGCCTGCGTGCCGTGAGTTTGACACCCCCAGGCTAGGGGCACTGTTCTGCTCCTTCCTGCAGCTGGCTTCAGTTGGGGATAGTAAGGAAAGAGGGTTTAGTCAGTCAGTCAGTCAGTCAGTCAGTCTGTCTGTCTGTCTGACTAGGACTAGAGCACTGTTCTGCTCCTTCCAGCAGCTGGCTCCAGTTGGGAATAGTAAGTAAAGACGGTTTAGTGAGTCAGTCCATCTGTCTGTCTGATTTATACAGTCATCTACCTCACCCAAAGCAACTCTGGAGAGCACACAACAATCAAATAAAACAAGGAAAGTAAAAACAACTCTTCTCTTTCTTGATATTTAACATTTAGGTGAAACCATTAGAAGGGGTTATGAATGGGATTGGGATACAGCAGCACTAAGGTCAGGATGATATGCAGTTTTCCATCATAAGTGTTGTATCTAATGTTTTACGATGAAACAGAGGTTGGCTTACCTGAACATCCCTTTTCTGGGCACTGCGAACACAATCCATAGCTAGCTGTCATATTCTGACAGTGAAATATATTCAAATTCTTCCCCCTTGACCACACTTACCATCCCATGATCCTCCAATCTTTCACGAAGGCGCAGTAAGACTGCATAACAGAAAGTCAAAAATAACAGCAAAGAAATGCAACACATCCAATGTCGGTGGAAGAAAAGAAGGGCAGGAAGCCACAACTAAGGCCACAAACAAGGTGGGGATGGATTGTGGTCGCAGCGCCCAAAAAAGGGATGTTCAGGTAAGCTAATGTCTGTTTACCTGATCACTGCTCCCACAATCCATAGCTGGGATATACCCAACCTCAAAGCTCCCTAGGACGGGAGGCTGACTGCCCCAGATGCCCCATCCACGTACACACACTGCAATACTCGGCGACCAAAGGAAGCCCCCGCCGAAGCATAAGTATCAATCTTGTAGTGGTGAATAAGTGGCATAACCGATGACCAGGTCACCGCCCAGCAAATGTCCACCACCGAAGCCTGCGTAGCCCAGACTGCTGAGGTGGCCGCGCTCCATGTGGAGTGCAGCAAAATCCTGCCAGGCAGTGGCTTAGCATTTAATTCATATGCCATAGAGATACAGGCCTTAATCCACCAACCAACTGTGGGGACTGAGATCTTCTGGCCCATAGAGGCCAGATGGAAGGAAACCAGGAGAGCTTCAGTGAAAATCGGCAGACCAACGAATGTAGTGACGGAGAGCTCGACTAACATCAAGTGTGTGCCAAAGCTTCTCCCTACGGTCATGAGGCGATGGGCAAAAGTCCGGCAAGATGAGCTCCTGGGCCCGGTGAAACCAGTTCACCTTGGGGGTGAAAGAAGAGTCCATTTGTAATATTACCATGCTATCCCGAAAAATGCAAAGATCCTTTTGGATAGACAGAACTGCGTGCTCCAACACCCTCCTGGTGGAAGTGATAGCCAGTAGGAAGGTTACTTTAAACGACAAAAATTTCAGCGGAACCGACCCCAACGGTTCAAAAGGGGGAGATGTCAATGTCTGCAAAACCAGGGAGAGGTCCCAGGACAGGTAGCGGTGCACCATAGGAGGGCACAAATTCATGGCGCCATGTACAAAACCCCTGATGAGCGGATGCTGGGAAAGAGAATGGAAAGGTGCACACGTAATCACCGTGGACAAGGCTGCCGTTTGGCGACGTAACGTGGAAGGAGCCAGCCCCTTGTCAAAACCAGCCTGGAGAAATTCGAGGACGTCTTGAACCACAGCAGAAGTGGGATCCACATGGTGACGGGAACACCAGTAGCAGAAAGCTCTCCACGAAGCCTCGTAGATGCAAGAGGTGAAAGGGCGTCTGGCAGCTTGAATCATCCCAATCACTCCATCTGACAAGTTCTCCTTCTTAGAGATGACCCGCTCAAATGCCAGACAGCCAACCAGAGCCACTGAGGCTCTGGATGAGAAATGGCCCCCTGACACAGAGCGACCCGATGAGGAGGGATCACCCAGGGACTGATGATGGAAAGAGCTACAAGGTCTGCGTACCACGGCCGAGGCCAGTAGGGAGCCACTAGGAGGAGGTTGGCCTTCTCTACAAACAGTTTCCGAATGACATGAAGTATGAGCGAAATTGGCGGGAATGCATACAGAAGGCCCCTGGGCCAAGGGCATCTCAGGACGTCATGGTCCTCCGCTAACAGGTCCGGGTACCAGGACACGAAGCGAGGCAGATGAGCGTTTGCTAGAGACGCGAACAGGTCGACCACCGGCATCCTGAAGTGCGACATGAGTTCCTGAAACAGAAGCAGATGGAGTGCCACTCCGCCAGGTCTATCTGCTCCCAGCTGAGCCAGTCAGCTCAGATGTTGGCCGTCCCCAAGATGTGGTCTGCCTGTATCGACCAAAGGTGATGTTCCGCCCAAGCGAACAGCCTCTCCGCCTCGACCATCAATGCTTGAGACCTCGGGCCCCCTTCCCGGTTTACGTGCGCCTTGGCTGAAATATTGTCCGTGAGGACCAAGATGTGACAACCCTCCACCTCCTGACTGAAGTGAATGAGAGCTAGCCTGACTGCTCGCAGCTCGAGAAGGTTTATGCTGCTTCTTTGTTCAGACTCTGACCAACCAAGTTGAGAAGGTGCGCCCCCCAGCCCTGAAGACTGGCGTCGGAGGTTAGAGTCAGTCTGTCCGGCTCCAGAAAGTCGCAACCTTTGAGGAGAGACAGAGATGTCCACCAACGGAGGGAGATCCAGACCTGTGGTGGAAGGTACACCTCTTGACTCGAGCTGGAACGGACCGCACATTGGAAGGGGAGCAGAAACTACTGCAGAGCTCGAGAGTGTCTGCGTGCCCAGGGAACGATATCAAAGCAAGACACCATCTTCCCCAGGAGACGGGAGAGGAGCAGCAAGGGAACCTTCTTCTGGGCAAGGACCTGATTGATCAGCTCGACAATGTTCTGGACCCGGTCTGGAGACAGGAACACCTGGCCCCTGACCAAATCTATCACCACTCCCAGGTGCAAAAGGCGCGTGGACGGTATCAGATGACTTTTCTCAAAATTTATCGAGAAGCTGTGATTCTGAAAGACACTCAAGACCAGTTCTAAGTCCCTTGTCACTTGGTCCTGCGACGACGAGAGGATCAAGATGTCGTCCAGGTAACATAGAACTCTCACCGGGAGCAACCGGAGCATGGCCGCCACTGTGGTCAGAATAAATAGGAACGTACAGATAAGCTTCGCGGAGGTCCACCGACTGAAGTAGATCCCCAGCTCTCACGCCCCCCAGGATAGAGCGGAGGGAATGCATTTTGAATCTGCGGTAGCAGACCGACAGATTCAGGTGCTTTAAATTTAGTATCCCCCTCCAGCCCCCCCCCCAGTTCTTGGGGACCAGGAAAAGGACCAAATAAAATCCTGTCCGGTACTGGTCCGGGGGTACCCATTCCATGGCCTTTATGTCCAATAGATGGGAGATCTCTGATGTCATTAAGAGATTCTGTTCGGGGGAGTTTGGGACCAGGCAACGGACAAAGCGACTTGGTGTGTCCTTCCCTACCAGCCTGCAACAAGCAAAGTCAATGAGGAAATCAGCAGAAGTTAAAAGCCAGGCCATGTGGTCCGCACTTAATGACAGCAGCCAGGACTGCCAGAATTGCTGTTGCTAAGTGGCGTAGTCGTGTGGTTTTTCAACTTAATAATTGTGTTGTTTCTCAACAGAGTTTCCAGTCCTAATTGGCATCATTAAACAAGATTTATCTGTAGCAGCACATATGCAGGACTTCATTCTTCTCCTTCATTGTGAAGGAAAGCCTTCAAAACCCAGATGCTCAGCATGGATAACAAAAATGCCAGGATACAAAATTGAACTGAGGGAATGAAGATATAACCAAAGAAATGAGTGCAGAATGCCTGTAGTATGTGATGCTTTACAAGCTGATTTTGCTAATAAAAGCTGCGGAGCACACTTATCAAGCACTGGAAAATCAGAAGTCCAAGCAGTTCAAATGAATATAAAGATTTCTTGCAAGCTTATGCTCTCTAAAAGAATCCGAACTACTAACAGTCAAAGCAAATTGGCGGTAGATAAGAGTCAATGGAATTCAAAGTGGGCTGGTCTTAGATCTCTTGTGGGTGTGATGGGACTTAAGACTGATGACTCATTTGACTCCTCCCTCGGGCTCAAAGTTACAACTCTTTTCTTAGACATTAGTTACACTTTTGAGGCGAGATCGAACCAGGCTGAAACTGAGAAGCAACCTCGCAGGAAATTTGGCTTATTCTCCAATCAAAGATGAGCTAAACTACTATTGCTTAACGCATTGTAAGCCGCCCTAAGTCTCCGGAGAAGGGCGGCATATAAATCAAATTTTTAAAAAAAATGCACAAAATTTGAGCACACTATAACAGAGTTTGTCCCCATCCATCTTCCTCGACTGTAAGAGGATTCAGCAGGAATCTGCTTATCTTGCTCACAGGCAAGGGAATATCAAATATAACAAATTCAATAGCTTCAAAAGCAGTGGAACAGCCAGGAGGGAAAGGTGAACCAAATAAACTTTGGAACAAAAGAGACAGTGTCTTCTGGGTGCATGCAATATCTTGAGGCATATGGAAAAGGCATTGCATCACAACATCATCATCAGTGCTTCTTTGGTCCCTCTTACCCCGCTACCCTCATTTCCAGATATTGCATGTGTCTTCTAATTGTTTGTCTTTCAAAGAATGCAAAATGGAGAAACAAGTGAATTGCTAATGACTATATTTATAATGAAACATATATTTGAACTGAGTACAATAAACATGCTTTCAAACTGATCCTATACCTTTTTTAAAAAAAACCTCTTAAACAAGTAATAAAGGGAAAAAAGCAGGGCAAGTCTGCAAGGAAGATGTTGAAGCATTTAAAACGTAAATTGAACTGCCATATCATCAATTTAAAAATGTTTACTTCCAGAAACATTTGTCAGATGTACAATATATCCCGTCTGATCTCTGTAGAAAGATGGCTGATAAACTTAGCTGGGATCAAAAATTAATTTACCAAAATGCTGGCACAAAACAGGATTCAACCTTCTACATGTGGTTTGCATTATAGATAGGAGAATGCTTGATTCTTCGGATAAAATAGGACTACGAGTATAATTGGAACATTAAATCAAGACCTACTGTAAGTCCTTTGAATTAACTCCATGCTTTTCAAACTAGAGGCCTTCTCAAACCATTAAAAGAAAGATTCTCGGAAACAGATGCTGGATTCCTTTGTTTAACTTAAAGAATTGCATTAGGGCAGATATGTATCTATTGATAGTGAATCTATACATAAACCTCTAAAACGACCTCTTTAAACAATTTGCCATAAACCTCAAACAATAAAGTGACCAGCAGCAGTCTGTAGGAAAGCATAATCTTATAACCTTTGTGTGTTTTGACTGAAATATGCCAGATGTACTATTAATGACATTAAATGATTCTGTTTCATATAGCTTAATTGCATTACTTTTTACAAAGCAATTTCAGCAGACAACTATAATACTTATTTTCAGCCAAAAGTGCATGCACACAGTCTCTGTTCCAAAGCACATGATGGTGGAGATATCACATTCCTGAGGATGTTGTTACACAATTAATCTCCTCCAAAACATGAACAAGGGAGATGAGAAAATACATAGTTTTATATGGGAACATTTGCCTAGAGTATTTTTAGGTTTACAGGCAAGCCAGCTTTTTAAATGAAGCCCTAGAAAAACATAATCAATGTGCTTAAGTTATTTCCTCAAAGTTTATAGAGTCACTGCAATGAGTTATAAAGGCAATATAACTGGGCAGCTTAAAAAGGAAGAAAAAACTAATTAGAAATTATACAAAAAGGTCTTGATCATATTTGTACAGACTCTTTCTGATAGTTTCCCTTACTGATTCCAGAGAATTGTTACATGATTAAAGTGTTGGTGATTGTTCTATAGATTTTCTTTTGAAAAGTATATGATTAGAATGGTGTGTAATCCATAAAGTAGCAGTTATCCTATCAGTTAATTGGAACCTAGTTTGCAAAATGTTACAGGGTTATTAATTTGTTCATTTTTATTTTCTATATATATGAGTAATTGCAAAATTTTCATCAAAGGAAACAAATATCTTTATCAATTTATATAAATGTAACAATGTTCCTTACAATATCGATCTGTATTTTGAATCAGATATGTTTTTTTTCACCATCAAACTTCTGGAGGAAAACTGCCGCAAAATATTTCTCTTAATATACCAAGTTGAAACTGTACTTTTCTATTCTGATTAAAACAGCATGTTTCATTTCTTAGAACTATATCCAATGATGGAAGGTCACTATGGGGCACAAGGCTTTTGATCCAATAAAGACTTCCACTACCAGATAAGGAAGGGTGACAATTTTTGATAGTTGCACTTTCCAAAAGCCTCCAAACTTTGAAATAATCTTGGGGTAGCCATAAAATTCTGCTGATTAAACCTTCACTATAGAGTATTGAATACCCCTTTGTGCATTAGTTACATGTGAACAAGCTCAGGATGTCCCAAACACTTAGATTTCACTCACTTTATATTTTACAGACTAAGAAGAAACAACAAGTACCATAAGATAGTATTTTAAGTTTTTCTTCATTAGTGCATTACAGTTCCTAACTTTACTTTTAAGCAAACCAAACTCAGAGTTGGTTTATCACTAGTTCTTCACAGCACTAGTTTGTCAATTGAGGGAATTATTTCTTATTTGGTTTTTAAGAATTGGACACATTTTAAAGTAGGCTTTTGATACCAGATTTTGTAATATTTCAGGTTAATTCTCATTTTATTATATTAAAACAACTGAGTTATTAACAACATAAACATTTGATAATAAAACATATAATACTTCCTTTCCATTCTTTGCTATTCCTCCAGTCATTTATACTATAATTGCCAATATTATGTAAACTTGTAAGATGAATTGAGAATGTGGAACAAAGATGTTATCTCCAATAATAATTTCTTTCCCATATACAGGTAGGCCTTGTTTAGTGACAATTGGGACCAGCAATGGTAATGAGTGATGACTCACATTAAACAAGTGGTAGATTATGTGCCATCAAAATGTTTTTGACTCCTAGGAATCACATATTGCAGATAGAATTTCTCCAAAACAATCCACTTCCAATCTATTATTTAATGTGTCCCAATAATGCACTTATTACTTCAACTTTCTTTGCTTAACAACATCAGAAGGATATGACCACCACCACCCCAAAAAAAGGTGAGTTAGCCCAAATAGTGGGAAAAGTTTCTGGAACTTGTCTAACAAGGAAGCTGGATAAAACAGTAAATCTAATAGCCCATTTCCCCCCCACAGTCCCCTGTCCAGTGGAATGCTGATCCTGGCACTGGGATAATTAGCAAAAAGGAAATTAATGTTTGTATTTACATTCACTGAAGAGGAAGGGATTACAAGAGAGTAAACAGGCACACAACGGGGAATGCATGTTGAAAGCAATCCACAAGAGCCAGCTGTTTGCCTAGTGCATTCATGGATGCCAGCCATAAGCCACTTTGGAAGCAGCGTGAACCTGATTAGGGTCTTGTTGGGGTCAGGCAGCAGTGCCACCCAGCTGTAGCATCCTAATCAATCAAGGTCACAGAGTAGACTTATTGCAGTTAGACCAGGATCAGACACAGGACAATGCATACTAACTGACTGTAATGGTGAACACGAGGGAGACAAAAAGAGAGATACATTGCAAAAATACAACACAAGTATTAGTTGCATCACCACTATTATTTTCATCATCACTGTAACTGAGAACAGTGCTAAACAAGGATTACCTGTATAAGGTTAGCCTACTCTAGTAGAAGCTGAATTAAATATTCTTTTTTTAAACTGGATTTCATATTTTAACTTAAAAGAATTGGTAAAAACATTGTTTGGTTTGGCAAAAATCCTACCAGAAAAAGCTACAAGGATATATTACTTCAGCAGGCATATCAACAGATAAGATATGAAATTTGTGCTTTTGCACCAATCAATAAAATCTTTTTTTGCAAGGTGATTTTTACTGATTGGTACCCATTAGTTAAATTATAATAGATACTGAAATAGGCTGATTACCATAGCTTTTCTTGGAATGCTGTTCAGGAGGTACAACTTAACATCCACACAGAAACACTGTAAAACGTGATTTTATCAGATTAGGATCTTTTATCAAGAGGCACATAATACAGTGTTTTAAAAACACCAATGAGATATATAATAAGTAAAGGGTGGAAAACCCATGAGTTAGTAAATATTGTCACTATGCAGAAGAGAGATTTTTTTTTTAAAAAAAGGAAAAAACGGAGCCTAATAAGCACTTCAACTTTTTTTCTTACTTTATAGTTTAGCAATATTCTAAAATTAGGCAAAGGTGGGGAAGGAAGTGAGCAGGTAAAAGCATGTGTTGCTTGTATGCTATTGAATACTATTTTTGTTTCCATATTTGCTGTCTATTTCTTCTAGTTTTTTTTTAAAAAATCTAGTTGGCATGAAGCGTAGGAAAATCCATCTGGTTCAGGGGAGTCAAACTCATGTCGTCATGTCATCGCATGACTTATCACGACTTTTCCCCCCTTCACTAAACTGGGGGTGGTTATGGCCAGTGCATGACACATCCAGCCCGCGAGTTTGACACCCCTGATCTAATTGATCCACTCAAATGATTACACAGGTATTCTCAATCACCTCTTTATATCCTTTCTCTGTCTTGTTCTGTTTTTGTTTGGGATTTTTTTCTTCCTGAAGCATTCACTATTGAACCTTCCCCAATATCTCAATCAACTAAACCTCAGCTGCTCAGAAATATCCCCAAGCTTGATTCTATATCCTATCCTTATTTAATATTTGCATTTTGAAATAAAATATTTATCCATTAGGGAGTGCCTTTGCAATCCCATCATTCTGGCATTAAGCTTTTTGGTAAAGTACACTTCTCTGAATCATGTCGAGAGAGGGTAACATCTGAACAAATAACTGTAAAAAACACCACTTTCACTTTTTTACAGAACGTCTACTTTTTAAATCTAGAATTACACAATACTGGTTTTTTTACTTTTTGTAGCATCTTGGACATGCATTATATAGTTTTATTGCAGGAATCTTCAACAATTACCACTATGTACCTGGTCAGAGGGCAGTTTGAGAATGAATAGTACAATCCCCTCAAATATCATAATGTCCAGTGTTGTACCTGTTAAAATTTAATTTTAAATTTGCTCAGGTTTCATAATTAAAATAAAAATATCCTATAGAGTAATACCTTGGTATAACCAGATATGGAGAGAGGAAGTCTATTAAACCAAACTACAAGATTGGTTACAATAAATAATCTATTCTAAACAGGGTTCAATACAATGTTTTAATTACACGTAAATCAACCCATATTTTAGAACAATGTATATATATAACAAAATAAATATGGGTGTTTTCAACTATGGATAATAAACGTACTTAAATGCTTGGAATTCTTTGCCTTTTTTTGGTCAGAATTTCTACCGATGAATTTTTAGTCTTAATGTTCGCATTACTATTACAAAATTAATATTACTAACAGTAGTAGTATCTTTCCTCATGCCTCGAGTATTCATTTGAGTAGAAAAGGTAATGTACAAATGAAGTTAATTCACTGAGTAAATGACATGGGGCTCCCCTTGAGGAGCACCCGGAGGCTCTAGCTGGTCCAGAATACGGCCGTGCGGGTGGTAATGGGAGCGACGTGGTGCTCCCATGTGACCCCTCTCCTGCGTGAGCTGCACTGGCTCCCGGTGGTCTTCCGGGTGCGCTTCAAAGGTTTTGGTTACCACCTTTAGAACGCTCCATGGCTTAGGATCAGGGTACTTACGAGACCGCCTTCTGCCACCGGTAGCCTCTCACCGACCAGTTCGCTGCCATAGAGAAGAGCTCCTCAGGGTGCCGTCGGCCAAACAGTATCAGCTGGCAGCCCCCAGGGGGAGAGTCTTCTCTGTAGGGGCACCTGCCATCTGGAATGAGCTCCCCCCGGAAATGAGGAGGATTCAGGACTTACGCACTTTCCGCCGCGCCCTAAAAACATTTTTATTCCAACAGGCGGGTCTGGCCTAACTCTCCCTTTTAAATTGGGTTTTAAATGTTTTATATAAATTGGATGTTTTAAATTTTCTGAGCCTAAATTTAATCTTTTTAAATAGTTTTTAACTTTTGTATGTAAATTGTATTTTTATTTTGGCTGTTCACCGCCCTGAGTCCTCTGGGAGGGACGGTATATAAATTTGATTGATAAATAAATAAATAAATAAATAAATAAATAAATAAATAAATAAATAAATAAATAAAGTGAGAAAAAAACTTGTTCTTCTTCTAAATTTTACTATCTTGGATGCATAATACTATAAGGGAACTAAATTAAACTTAACGTAGACTAATTCCATGCAAAAATGATGCTCCCATGTAAAAATTCTTCAATGCTACTCCACTTTGTTTTTAACCACTTTTGTCAAATCTATCAATAAGTCTGCATTGGAGACACTTTGTCCCTGATCATGTTCCTCTTATAAGATATGTCAGGATTGTGTTGAAATGTCTGGCCAAACAGAACACAATCCTCTGAACTTGTAATAAGATCTGCACAAACCAAGACCTCAGGACTATAGGCAATACAGTATTACCCCGAAAGCTGTAACTGTTGTCCAATTTTTCCCAACATTGCTGCCAGGATGAACATCCTATTAATATTTAAGATGACAGAAAAGGAAATATTTCTATAAGGATAGTAATCTTATTAATTATATTTTAATTAACTGCATTTTACCAAATTAATTATTATTTTGAATTTGTCTTTTTTGGCCCTGTTTGTTTTTTGGTATAGCCCAGTAAAAGGAGAGGGTGGTTTTCAGTACAAAAATATTGCAGACACATGATATAAACGAATGTGCCAGATGTCTTGCATAACTACTGATCAGTTTTGGTTTAGGTGCATTTAATAATTCTGGGAACATTGCTTTCTGTATGTTTATAATTTTCCCTGGTATTGGTCTCAGAAACACATGACAAAACAAGTCTTTATTTGCAATTACCAGAATTGCAATTGTTTGTTGCAATTACCAGAAAAATAGAGACTCATTTTAATATAATTTCTGGAAACCATATATAAAACGAGAGGAAAAACACTTAAGAGTGCAGAATTCCCTGAGCGCATTAATATTTGTTTAATTTAAACACAGCCCAGATGACTTCTGATACTTTCTGAAGGAGTGTGTGTGAGAGGGAGTATGAGTAAATCAACGGTTTTGTGCATCTGCTGTATATAGCATGACAGCTTGAAAACCCTCTGCTGAATTACAGCAAGGAACAGCAGGTCTGTTTGAAGATACTACAGCAGATTCCTTGTTGCATTGTCTGGGTGAAAAAAAAGAAAAGAATATGTGGCACTCTGTCACTACTAATCATCATGGAGGATGAATATCAAACAGAAAATTAAAGATAGCATTACAATAGTGCCTTCTTTGATTCTTGCTACATCTAAAGGACACTGCAGTGGCAAATAAATAAAACACAAACCTAAATGAAGGGGGAGCTACATGATATTAAAAGGATAAATGGTTCAACTGACAGAATTGGGGTATTGTGAGTTCCAGGAAACACACATTCCATAACTTCAGAATGAACCCTGATGTATATCATTTTGGAGAGCAAAATATCAAAAATTCCAGGGTGGCATTGTAGCCATCTCTACTCAGTCAGTGGAGGCTTTCTTCATACTACATTACATATTTCCTTAACAGAGCTTTGAAATAAGCCTAAAAGGCTTCCTAAACAAAAGTCTTTTTGTGCTACCAATTGAAGAGAGGGGGGGGAAAAACAGCCTCAACAAGCACATTGCTATCCAAAGACAGGAGCAAAGGGAGGAAGTGTCTCCAAAATGCAGAATGCTAACTCCCACATATATTTTGATGAACTGAAAAATGGTGTACTCTACTGAAGACTTCAGTAACAAAGCTCCTGTCGCACGTATCTGAAAAGCAAGGCCCTGGAGCAAACAACGGAAAAAGAGAAAGGAATGTCCAGGTGACAGCCAATGTTCTTTTCCTGATTCCAAAAGAGGATATTAGATATGTATAGTCTTGACCCTGCCAAATTAATTGTTTTTGTTTTTGGGATGGAATGCTAGGTCAAGACTGCCAAAGACAGAGCTGGTGAAGACACGTCTGGCCAGCAAAGGCCGAGTCGAAACACTGGGCATGGAGGGCGGAGCCATGCAAATTTGTCGACCCGGCCGTTGCTGCATAGAGCCAGTCACAACCCACACTGACAGACGTCCCCACCTTGCGGAGAATATATTCTCTTCCCCCACCCCAAACACCTCTTCTATCTTGTCTTCAGAGGTAAGATTTTTGATTAAGTTTATAGGAATATGCCCATTGCCCCCCCCCCCATATAAAACAAACATGTAACAATGCTATTTGTGCTCATTATTCTGAATAAACCCAAATCATTTCACAGATAGGGAAAGCAATGAAAAAAGATGCATTATATATTCAAAGAGATGCATTTGTATATTCAAATAAGGATACAGAAAAGGGGAAAACATGGGGTTCTTCTGAAAAATCAGCTAACCCCCAAAATTCTGTAAGCATTTAAAAGAAACGTATATAAATATTAGTTATGTTAATTAGTTATTAGTTAACTACGTGTCCTATATGACAATATACAATATAAGGTGAATAGACAGAAGCAGAGTGAAAATGGAGCGAACAAGTTTAATTCTCAGTTGGTGAAAATACCTGAAGCAGACAGTAGCCTTATCCATATTATACTTCGTTTCTTCTCTCCTCTCTCTCTACAGGTAGTCCTCGCTTAAGAGATATTCATTCAGGAACCATCTGAAGTTATCACAGTGCTGAACAAAAGTTGCTTGCTTCAGGTTTCCGAAATTGTGCCTGTTGTAGCACCCAGGTAGTTGGGCACTCGGCAGCTCTCATCCACTTAAAACTGCAGGTGTGCTTCAACTTCCTCCACCTGCCTATCCCCGCCCTTTTAACCATCCTGCACAGTGTTACACCTCTGTGCCAGTATCTCTGGTGCTGAAGTCCCTGGTTTTTCAGCAGTCTCAGCTGCTCTCACCCCAGGCCTCTACTTCAGTCCCAAAGCCACTGCCAAGAAATGCTGAATCAAGCTCTGTCCCACAGCCAACCACCCCAGCGCCCCAGCGCTCGCCTGCAGCCCAACTGCTCATTCAGGGTAGTACCACCCCATCAAAGGACAGTATGGATTGGGAATACCAGACTTACTTGTTTTAGGCCTAAAAAAAATAGCAAACCCTGGCAGAACTTAAGCAGTGGGTGTGGGAGTCAGACATTCAGCCCAACAAAGTCTCACTTGTTCATACAGAGTAGTGCCACCTATCAATAGATATCACTGGAGCAGACAGGGAATTCTAATGGACAAACAGTAATTTTTTTCTTATTGTTGTTTGATTGTGTCCAATTCTCAAGTCCCTGCAGTTTTCTTGGCAAAGTCCTTCAGAAATAGTTTGCCAGTATTCTGCTTACTAGGGCTAAAAGAAAGTGTCTTTCTCCTCCACAACTTACGGTAATTAAAGTAGGACAATGCCTGCTGAATAGCACAAATGGAACCAAGCAGAAAAGTCCATACAATCAAAAGATAATTAGCAATTTTACTTTTTCTCAGCCTACAAAAAATCTTTTTTATTCTAAAATGAGTAGTGCACCCTACTTTAGTAGAGGGGGAAAGGAGGAGAATTAGAATTTAAATAGTCATGTTTGATTCTAACCTACATAAATTTTCAACAAAACTCAGTATAAGTAGTGAGGAGTATTTCATTTAAAGGAAAAACTTTTCTTCCCAATTATAACCTTACATATTTATCATCTTTCCTTGATTTTTTAATTTTTCCTTCATCAAATAAAATTAACTCCTAAATCACTCAATTTCATTTCTTTCATCTAGTTATCACATTTCACTTGTTGAAGTGTTTTGTCTAAAGATGGTTGAAGTTTTTGTCTAAATATTTTCTCCATATCTTGTAACAGAACATGCAAATTATCATCTTATTTTTCTTTCTTCAAAACAGTTCACATGATAAACATGACATCAACATCCTTCTCTTCTTGGAAAAAACCAAACTATTTTTGTATATCCTGAAATGTATTGTGAAAAAAAAAATCTGGGACCCGACTTTCTTTCAAGCTGTAGGGCTTGAAATATTTTCATTCATTTAATAAATCACAAATGAGACCAAGCTCTGGGATAATTCACTGAGACACAACTTATATGAACATGATCTTATTTCTACCAGAACTGAAAAGGCTGGTCATTTTCATAGCAGAGAGTGTAGATTAGGAATATCAAGTAAAAAAGGAAAGAATACTTAAAAACCCAATAGATATGTATCTATTAAGTATTCAGATTTCATTTTTTTGAAAATAGCATATGACCATTATTTACTTATTTGTATCCTACCTCTATTATTTTTACAAATAACCCAAGGTGCTGGCTAATGTAAGTAATACACCTTCCTCCTATTTTCACCTTGTGAGGTGAGTTGGGAAGAGAGTGACTGGCCCAAGGTGACTCAGACAGCTTTCACAGCCAGAAATCGTCCATGCTCTAGTCATTATTCATATAATGTGTATTGTTGCAGGTACTTTGGGCAGCTTAAAAATGATAAAAGGGTAAACAAAGATAATACAAGACTATTAAAATTAAGAAAGATTAAATAAAGACTAAAAACCAAGAGGACAGGAAACATGGAGGCGGGGATGTTCTCTCTACAGCCATCTCCAGCATAAAGCATCCCCATCCTCCAGGCCAACTGGCAGAACCGAGTGTTGAGGCTCTTTCAGAAGGCCAGGAATGTGGGGCCAATCTCACTTCCTGAAGGAGAATATTTCAAAGGGTAGGGCTGCAGCAGAAAAAGCTCTTCTCCTGGATCCCAAGAGTCGAATTTTTTTGGCAGAGGGGATCTAAAGAAGGCCTGGACTAAAATCTGTGATTCTTGCAGATCCAGAATCTGCTGCAAGCATCATATACATCATATACTATATAAATCTACATATAGATTCATCCCACATTCATTGAATTTTAACCAGCTCATTGGACCAACAGGCTTATCATAGATTTTCAAAAATATGTTATTAATATCTTAAGCATTTTCAAGGAAAAAACAACTGCATACAAACTGTTATGTGAGGAGTCCGTGGTACTCTGAGCTTGGTTGTTTTCTTGCAAATATTTCATTTCCCAAACTAAGTAACATCATCAGTGTCCCTCATTCAACCCTAAGATACAAATATTCTCCTTTATTGAAACGGTTAAGTACTTCAGGAATAACTTGTGGAGTTTTTTTCTTGCTGAAGAAAACATTCACATTTGTAACAATAAATCCATGTAGTAAATTAGAAATACAAGCCATGCGTAAATCAGTTATAAATATAAATAATAAATAGAAGAAAACTGCATAAATAATTCTGGCAATAACTGCTGCAAAGGTGAATAGAAAATCAAAAGATAATGAATTATTTGTCATTTGTAGGTAGAAGATTTATGGAGGCTACTGAGACTGCTTAGCTAATTAAGAATTCAAGCAGCGCTTAAGAGCAATAAATTATCAGTGGATCAAAGAAAGAATTCAATGTGTGTGTGTGTGTGTGTGTGTGTGTGTGTGTGTGTGTGTTTTTCTCAAAATAAGGAAAATAGTCTTTTATGAACACATTGTTTCTGTGTGTAATTAGAGAGGCAAAGTCTATACTTTACAGCCTCAAGGTCTTGCCTAATCCTGTTGAAACCTCACCGTAGTCTTAAAATATTCTCATAAGACCCACAAGTCTCTTCAGAAATAAGGGTGGAGAAAATAAGAGGCAAGCCTTTCTTTGAAATGGTATCACAGCAGTGCACATATACACACCCCATCATCATCCAGCATCTGTCCTTTTTGCATAGAACATTATCTGGATTTTCCCACTGCGAATGCACCAAAGTATGTATGCACTTTGGTGTTTGTAGTCTATAAAAACTCAAGGCCCACATGGAGGAGTCTCAGGTCCTCTCTTCCCTACTGCCAATTGACAAGCTACATTGGACTGCTTCCTTACTCTAACAGCACTGTAATCTAGCAATGCAATAAATATGAGAATTTATAAGGAGAAAAAAACAAAGGTTCTGCCCTACTCAGTTATGCCGGGGTAGAATCAACTGGTTCTTATCATGAAGATGTAGAAAGTATCTTTAGCCAGGAATGCATTTTCAGCTTCACTCGGTCTGTTAAGTATTTTATCCAGAGACAGTGGATCTTCCAGTAGAAATACATACCTTTGTTACATTTAATCTTGATTATCATTACACACTTTATGTGAGATGGACCTTAAGTATGTCTTGTAATTACAACAGGTTCAAAATGAAGAGAATTTGTTTCAAAGTAGGTCAAAAAACTTCCCAAGTGTATAAGCCTAACTACGCTTGAAGATAAACAGCTGCCGGGCTTTTTTATATAGTTTATGCCCAAGTTTCAGAGACCAATCAGTTTATACTGGTCTTACATCTTTAGAAATGCCTTCTTTGGGATGGAGGCATATTACCCTTCAGAGAGTTCTTAAAACTTGTTTGTTTTAGTCTGTGTATAGACAAAATTAACTGAGGTTTTACTCTGCTACTACTTTATCAGTTATATTTTGCCTGCATTATAGCTTATACGTTGAATGCTGTCATTATTCAGTGTATATGAAGCATGCTATCAATCTCTTAAACTAATGGAAATGCATATGGTATGATGTATGGATATGCTCCCAACCAGGCACCTACCTATTTCGAAAAAGTTTAAAAGTTGGAATGTAATGTTTTAATTACATGTATATTTTATACAATATACATAGTATATTGGCTATAATTTTTGTAGAGTTAGGTGTTTGGTTTTATCTGAAAGTGAGGGAAGATGCTATGGATGAATGATTAGAATTAGGCAAATAAAATATATTAATTCTCCTCACTGCTTGGGTTGAAAGTGCTCTACGGATAAGAATCAAACATGATTATTTAAACGGTGGTATCTAATGTTGTTGTTTTTTATTGTAAACAAAGGCTGTTTTTATGAATCATTATAGGAAGAAAGAACTGTTTTAGCCAGAAGAGGTAATGGCCAGCACCTGTGAAACTGAGGTGAAGTCTGTCATATTTAAATGCTTCATTTCGTGAGTTCATTTTTCAAACTGATTTTTCTACGAAACTGGAAAAAAACTACACATTGCTATTTTGAAGACACTTTGTTTACAATCCTTTGTCTTACCTTGAATATGCCTCACTGAACTTAATGGTTACTTCTGAACAGCCATGCATAGGACTGCATTGCCAATCAGCTGCTTGTAGCGAAGTGACTTTCTCACAGCTCAGATGGAAAAATGGAACTCCAGATGACAGGTGGGTGTACACACAACACAACTTCTGAGCAGAATGAAGCCTTATGCTTCTTTATATCCATTTTTTCTTTACAACAAAATACTTTTTTAAAATAGCACACAATGTACTTCTCAAGTTTAACCACAGTTTATGGTAATTAGTGAACACGCAAATCAATTGAATTCAGAGACATTATAATAACTATAATTTTAGTCAGAATGGATTGCACTAAAATAAAATCATTAAACCTTGAGGCTGGGTATAAGCAAAGTCAATAGTAATGCACTAAAGACTGTAGCCCCAAGCATCTGGAGACTACCAGGCTGATTGTGGCCATTCGGATTAGCAACAGCCAGAACACACTACCTAACCAGTCAACATCTCAGTTCAGTTCCATGTCTCTTCAATCACAAATATAGCTTTGAAATGTACACAAATTTGCTAAAAACCCTTCCTCCATTGCCACTGTTCAACACTGATGTAGAACCATGTTGCCAAGGGAAAGATGTTTGAGCCTATAATGACCCTATATAGGCTCAAGATTCTATATAGATTCAAGGTGTTGGTTACCATCTTCAAAGCGCTCCATGGCTTAGGACTTGGATATATGCGAGATCGCCTTCTGCCACCGATGGCCTCCCACCGACCAACACGCTCCCACAGAGAGGGACTCCTCAGGGTGCCATCAGTCAAACAATGTCGACTGGCGACCCCCAGGGAGAGAGCCTTCTCTGTGGGGGCACCTGCCCTCTGGAATGAACTGCCCCCAGGGATCCATATGATTCCCGACCTACATACCTTTCGTCGTGCCCTTAAGACTCTACTATTCCAACAGGCTGGGCTGGCTACATAAGGAATTGTAATGGGGTTTTAATTGTGAGTTTTTAATTTGGGGCCAAATTGTTTAATACGTTTTAAATTGTTTTTAAATTTTGTATTATATGTTGTTTTATTATGTCTGTACACCGCCCTGAGTCCTTCGGGAGAAGGGCGGTATAAAAATAAATAAATAAATAAATAAATAAATAAATAAATAAATAATAAATAAATAAACAAACAAACAAACAAACAAACAAACAAACAAACAAGATTCACTCATCTATATGATCCTGAGGTAATATGAATACATTATGCAACAGGAATTTATACAGAAAGTTATCACAGTTGATTGAGGCAAATGCATAAACATTTAGAAACTTGTCTGAGTTTAACAGAGCTGATTTCAATAGTACATTGGCTTGCTGTATTTGCTTTCCAAACCATCCAAAGAATAGAGTTTTAACAATAAGAAAAGAATTATCAGACTTCATCTAATCTTCATATTAAACTTGTACAGAATTCCTTTTTTCTTGTCAAATATTTCCCAAAACAGGAAACAGGAATTTTACAAAAGCAATAAACATTGAACTTTATGCAATGTTTTCATGGTGCTTAAAAAAATGAGCCACTTGTGAATGTAGAGGAAGCTGTTGACTACAAACCAGAAGAACAAGTACAAGTCCTTTCAAGCTATGTTTATCATTATCGCAGAACACACAGCTTCATCTCCAAATGGAGACAGACTTGAAAATTGGCAGAAACAATTCCTTACCATCCATCTTAGAACACAGAACATATGGCTATTTTTCTGTGGGTTGTTATCCCTGGCTTTGTCAGCACCACGTATCTGATGTTGTTTTTTATATATAAATACATATAACCTTATTCAGCATATCATATTAATCCAGTGCTTGCCCTATACAGTGAAACCATCGTTTATAGTTTGTTAATTGTATACTCATGGAAGAAGGCATTGATTATCACTGAGTCCTCCAATAAGTACATCATATGCCTTAACATAACATGCAAACACAGTCACTGTCTGATGTGATATTCCACGTCTACTTTATTTATTTGATGTTACATTCCCTTTCACATTCATTCTTATCTTCTGCTGGAAGAAAAGGGAAGAGGCGGAAAGTTCAATTCCAAACTTCTAATATCTTTCTTGCCCAATAGTTATTCTGTTTGTTTTTATTCTAGCTAAAGGCAGAATGCAAAAACTTCATGTTGCTTTGAATTCTTAAAAAAAAAAATCTCTCCTAAAAGCTAAAGTGGTTTATAGCTAATGAAAACCAGCAAGTTCTTAGATTTTTAGTAATTAAAAGCTTTTCAAATGGGTCTGCAAAAGATTCAGATCTATAGTGTTTAGTGCATTTAAACTGAGTTTGATATAGGATATTTTCCCCTACTCTCTTTTAAAAAAGATTCAGAGGAGGCAGGAATTTATACCACACCACGTTTCAGAGCTTCCCTAAAAGCAAATAAGAATTTGCAACAAGTACATCCAGCTACACAGTTCTTATTCACGGATTGTAGAGCCCTATACACACCTCTTGGTTAAGGGCGTTTCTCAGATTAACAAGTTGCAGCTTCTCTCCGGTAAGACTAGCTTTTATTTAAAACATCCCACAGAAAACCACCTTTACCTTGTTCGTTAAGTGAGTCTTCAAAACTATTTTTTAACTTTCTTAACATTTCCAAAATTGTGTTTTCCTGCACACCTGCCAATATACCACATACAGACTTCCTCACACCTTGCTTAATTAAAAAACCAGTTCTGGCCTTCTCACAGATCTTTGTCTTGCTCATATCTTTCATGTACAGACAGTATGTTCATTTAACATGAAATCATTGCATGTAGACTGAGGTCCGAGATGTCTTCTTTGAACAATCCTTATAATGGTAACTCGCTCTTGCCTTCAAATATTATAAAAGTTAGCATATCCCTTATACATATGATGTCCCTTATCCAATTCTGTGGCTAAAAGAAACATATAAAATGGATGTTGTCTTACCTGAACATCCCTTTTATGCGCGCTGCTGGAGAATCCAAAAGCATGGGTTATTCTTAGTCTGTTGGCCAGAGACTGAGTGAATATTTCTTTAAATCTTCTTGACTCTGTCTCCCTTGCCTGGCTGAGGCTCAGTTTTGATCACAAAGGTGGATAAAGGAAAACTGTCTATTAAGAGCCATCCTGGAACAAAGACCAGAAGCCAGCCAGGGCAGTTTGGATTCTCCAGCAGTATGCATATAAGGGACGTTCAGTTAAGACAACGTCCGTTCTCCAGCATGCTGCTTGGAGAATCCAAAAGCATGGGATATACCCAAGCAAGTAGTAAGAAGGGAGGGAGGCTGAGTGCTCCCGGGTGGCAGAATCAGAGTGGGCCATTTGCAGCACACGCCGTCCGAATGACGCCTCAGCCAAGGCAAAGGAGTCGACCTTGTAATGTTGGATGAACAGCATCAAAGAAGTCCAGGCGGCTGCCCTGCAAATGTCATTTACTGAAGCCTGGGTGGCCCATGCTGCTGTGGTAGAAGCACTCCTCGTCGAGTGGGGCAAAATTCATCCCGGCAGAGGTTTGTTCTTAAGGGCACACGTCTTGCAAATTCACGCCTTTAGCCAGCGGCCGATTCTAGATGAATAGACTTTCCTGCCCATTGACGCAGGGAGGAAGGAGATAAAGAGTGCCTCAGATCTTCGAAAAGGGGCAGTCCTTTTAATGTACCTGCGAAGGGCCCTCCTAATGTCCAAGGTATGCCATTGGGCTTCCAGATGATGCTGTGGGCCTGGGCAGAAATCAGATAACACCAGTTCCTGGGTGTGATGATAGAAAGAGTTGATCTTGGGCAAAAAGGAGGGATCCATCCACAGGATGACTCTGTTCGAATGGAAGATACAGAGGTCTCGCCTAACCAACAGGGCAGTGATCTCAGAAACATGTCTTGCAGAGGTGATTACCACCAGGAAGGCAACTTTAAGAGTGAGAAGCTGAAGACTGATGTATCCCAAAGGTTTGAAAGTGGGGGGGGTGACATGAGCGCTTGGAGAACCAGAGAAAGGTCCCATGTTGGATACCGCTGGACAACAGGGGAATGGAGGTTGGCAGCTCCTTTAAGAAAACTATGAATCTTCGGGTCCTGGGTAAAAGGATGATCATCCCCATCTGGCAGGGGATGTGTAAGGCCACCACTTGCCTGTGAAGCATGTTCGGGGTAAGGCCCTTGTCCAACCCATCTTGGAGGAATTCAAGAACGTCGGACACTGAAGCCAAGGTCGGGTCAATGTGCGCTCGGGCACACCTCAAGCAGAACGACCTCCAGGTGGCATCGTAGATCCAGTTCATAGAGACGCGTCTGGAAGCCTGTATGGTTGTGATCACCCGCCCTGAGAGATTTTCCTTCCTCAGGAGGATCCTCTCAAGTGCCAGACGGTCAACTGGAGCCACTAAGGTTCTGGATGCAGAATGACCCCTGGCTGACAGATCTGGTCCCAGGGAATCCTCAAGGGACAGGTGACAGAAAGGCTTACCAAATTCCACGTGCCACGGACGCCATGGCCAATAGGGGGCAACCAGGAGGATGTCTGCTCCCTCTACTAGGACCTTGCGAATCACGCTCGGGAGGACTGGGATGGGCAGAAAGGCATAGAGTAACCCCGGCAGCTAGGGGCACCGAAGAGCATCGACCCCTTCTGCCTCTGGATATGGGAACCGGGAAAAGAAAAGAGGAAGCTGAGTGTTATTCGGGTGCAGAAATAGGTCCAAAATCGCATGTCCAAATCGGTGTGACAGTTCGCAGAAAAGAGCAGGGTGCAGACGTCACTCCGATTGATCTGAGTCCTGCTCAACCAATCTGCCTGGGTATTGGTTGATCCGGAGATGTGTTGTGCTATGAGAGAGTGAATGTGTCTCTCCACCCAGGACAGCATCTTTGCAGACTCATCCATGAGTGGTCTGGACCGAGTTCCACCTTCGCGGTTGACATGTGTTTTCATCGTTACATTGTCTGTTAAGACAAGAACGTGGTGGCCTGCCATAATGGATCGAAAGTGGCAGAAGGCAAGGTGGACTGCCCGCAGTTCCAACCACTTGATATCATTCTGAAGATCCGCTGGAGACCAATGACCCTGAGCCACTCGGGAGAGAAGATGAGTGCCCCAACCCAACAGGCTCGCATCTGTTGTAACGGTGACACATTGTGGTTCTTGGAAGATGCATCCCTTCTTTATGGCCACTGAAGTCCACCAACAGAAGGATAGGTGGACCGATCCCAGGAACAGAACCGTGGCCCTAGAGTTGTTGCGGTATGACTTCTGGTATGGTAGTAGGTACCATTGCAAACGCCATGTGTGGAGCTATGCCCAAGGGACTATTGTAATGCACAAGATCATCTTCCCGAGCAGCTGAGACAGGAGAAGCAGAGGAACTGACTTGATGGAAAGGACATGAGACACAAAGGACTTGATGATGAGACGACGATCTGGAGATAGGAAAACTTGACTTTTGTTGGAATCTATCATCGCACCTAGATGGAGGATGCGGGTGGTAGGCTGCAGATGACTTTTCTCCAGGTTCAGGGAGAATCTATGTAGCTGCAAGATTCGGCACACTGTCGTCAGATCCCACATAGCTTGAGTGTGAGAGGACAACAGAATTAGTATGTCATCCAAGTAGCAAAGAACCCTGATGGGAATTTGCCTGAGAGTGGCGGCTACAGCTGCTAGAAGTTTTGTGAAGGTCCTAGTGGCCAATGAAAGGGCAAATGGCATGGCCCGGTATTGAAAATGCCGATTGGCATACGTGAATCGCAGGAACCGGCTCTATGGCTCAGATTTCCAGGAGGTGCTGGATCTCTGCGTCCATCAAGTATCTTTTGTCCAGATTGGCTGAGACTGGGCACTGAATGAAACGGTTGGGAGGGCTGGAGGAGAATTCCAAAGTGAGGCCCAGCCACACTGTTTGGAGGACCCATGCGTCTGTCGTAGACAGCTCCCATTGGCGAAGGAAGTGATGAAAATGGCCAATGGGATAGGTTGGTTGGCAGTCATTTGCCTCGCCTGAAGGGCCAACTGCCCATTCCTCTAAACGGACACTTGGTCGAAGGTTGGAGTCTACCTCGATCTCTAAAGGTAGACCTGTCCGAAGACCTGTCAAACCCCTGGGAGTAGGGTCTCTAAGGGTGGGACCCACTGGGTCCAGTCTCAGTCCAAAAGGGCTGCCGCTGCATGTATAGAGAATACCTGTGATCAGCCTTTCTGTATGAGGAAGGCATAACTTTGTATTTATCTTTGTCCTCCACTAATATAGGGTCCAACACCTCCCCAAAAAGGTTGGAGCCCTTGTACGGCACCGAAGCAAACCACCACTTGGATTTCATATCCGCCCTCCAATGTCGTAACCAAAGGAGATGATGAGATGTTACAGTGGAGGCCAGGGCGCGAGAAGCGAATTTCGCAGCATTCAGGGACGGGTCAGCCGAGTATTCTGTGGCCACCAGTTTATTGATGTCTTAGTGAAGTCTCTTGTCTTCTGGAGGAAGTCTCTCCTGAAGCTGACATAGCCAGATCAGGGATGCCCGATTAAAGAAGGAGGCTGAAGTAGTTGCCCTGGTGGCCCAGGCTGTCACTTGATGAGTCTTGCGGAAGGCAAGCTCTGCTTTTCAGTCCTGTCTGCAGGCCGTCCGCGATGTCACTGGACAGAATAGTGGAGGAGGTCAAGCTGGCGACTGGCGCATCCACTGTAGGTAACTGAAGCAGGTCTTGAGCAATATAATTTTTTGTCATGGCCATTAGGTGCCTCTAGGGAGCCTGGTTGGCTCCATGGCCGTTGAACCATCTCAGTGAAAAGTTGTGGACAAGGAATAAATTCTTGCTCCACCCTGGGAACTCTGAACAGTATGTCATGCAGATGAAAGGCTCCCTATTGGTCAGGTTGGCCTTCTGATACAGCCAACTGAGTTGTTATGATGGCCTTATGTAATAAGGACTTAAAGAGAGTGGGCCGAAAGAGACCCAGAAATGCCAGTTATCAGGCAGCATGCCTTTGTCATCGGAGAATTCCATGTCCCTGTGATCACCATCATCTAGCAAGGAGTCCTCGCTATGGACAGAATCATGTTGATAAGAGTCATCTGGATTGAAGATACCCGATGGCTGGGCGAGAGAATGAGAAGCCGGTGGCAGGAAAGGAAACGAAACGCCTTGGTGGTGTCCAGATGTCAAAATCTTGGAAATTGTCTCTGAAACTAAGGCATGAATGTCACAAGACAGTGTCGGGTGTAATCCTTCCCCAGTGCGGAACCCCGCAGCCGTGGGGGTAAATGTCACCTCTGGGGCAGATCATAGCACCGGTGGTTGGACGGAGGCTTGAAGGCCAGGTCATGTAGACAGGGAAGCCTGATCCGAGTGAGATCCCCCACTTTCTGATGGATGACCGATAACAAGTCTCTGTAGCCTGACTGAGTGAATAAAATTGAGCCTCAGCCAGGCAAGGGAGGCAGAGTCAAAAAGATTTAAAGAAATATTCACTCAGTCTCTGGCCAACAGACTAAGAATAATCCACGCTTTTGGATTCTCCAAGCAGCGCGCTGGAGAAATTATTTTGAGACTGAATCCTTCCAACAACCTTTAATAGCCTATCTTCATTTTTTGGAATATTATATTAATAAAATGTAAAATGGTCCCAGGAACAAAAAGTTAAATGAAAATGTTCTAGTTGATATCATAGAACTCCACAAAACAGTTCAAGGCAATGAATGCCTGCATAAAACAAGAAGCCACTGAACACCTGCCTCTCCATCAACATTATTGCTAACTGTATATTTGAGAACTGAACATGCAAGTAAATACAGGTAATTCTTCATTTACAACAATTAAGCCCAAAATTTATGTTGTTAAATAAGACATTTGTTAAGTGAGCTTTGCTCCATTTTACAACCTTTCTTTACAAAGTTATTAAGTGAACCACTGCAGTTGATAAGTTAGTAACACAGTTGTTAAATCAATCTCGCTTCCCCATTGATTTTGCTTGTCAAAAGGTTGCAAAAGGGAATCACATGACCTTGGGACACAGGAATGGTCGTTAAGTATGAACCAATTGAACCTCTTCCCATCCTGCTTACAATCTTTTTGGACTGTCGCTTTCTGGATTTTATCCCAGAGCTATAATTGCATTCAACAATGAACTAAAGGGCTACCATCAGTGAGCTGTTGGACAGCATTACTTGGTCTGTTGTGTGGATGTTTGGGTGGTTTAGGGGTGGGGAATTTGTGGTAGGTGGGAGTGTGTTTGGGGATTGCTATGTGTGTTGGACCTGGCCTTTGGGTGTTAAGTGAATTTTGTTGCATGGGTATACTGTGTATACCCATACAATGACAATAAAGTTATTATTATAATTGTCAAGCATCTGAATTTTGAACACATGATTGTGGGGCTACTACAAAGGTCGTTAGTGTGAAAAATGGTCATAAATCACTTTTTTCAGTGCTCTTGTAACACTGAATGGTTACTAAATGAACTGTTGTAAGTCAAGGACTATCTGTACCTATGTCAGGGAACACTATCAATAAAGGTGGATACTTTTTCATTTTTTAAAATGGTGGGTGAAACATGAAGGAGACCCCACAAAAAGGGCAACTGAGAGGTTATGCACCAGAGACAAATTCCTTGTGTGTCTAATCACAGTTGGCCAATAAAGAATTTTAATTCTTTGCTTCTTCGCACCCCTAGTTATTACCCTCGGTTCCATGCTGCTTTCAAACAAGCAGTAACCACTAATTATATTCTCTATAATACATATTAAAAGACTTGTCTGACTTCCACAAGATCAGAAGACCACCCAGAACAATTACTTCAAACCATGAGCTTCCTACTCCCACAAGATACCATTTTCTCCTGCTCTATATCTCACCTAAGAGGGAAGGGCTTATTTCTCTTCAGGGTCATTCTTATCTTGCCTCTTGAATTAATGGTTTAAAAACTGGTTTCTTGAAACATCAAGCAAAGTAGGTCACCTAGTCTCCTGTAGGTTGCTGTTCCACTTTGAAAATCAGCTTATTTCCCAAGTTTAATGTAGCCGACTAATTTTACAACCAACCTGCATATACTAGAAATCCCTCATAGTCAATCAAGTTTTTTTCAATTTCAGCAGCAGATATTCAAGTTGCAATAGACTCCTAAATCAGTAGTGGGTTTCAAAATTTTTTACTACCAGTTCTGTGGGTGTGGCTTGGTGGGCGTGGCAAGGGAAGGATACTGTAAAATCTCCATTCCCTCCCCACTCCAGGGGAAGGTTACTGCAAAATCCCCATTTCCTCCCGATCAGCTGGGACTCTGGAGCCAGAGAATAGATGGGGGCAGGGCCAGTCAGAGGTGGTATTTACTGGTTCTCCAAACTACTCAAAATTTTGGCTACCAGTTCTCCAGAACTGGTCAGAACCTGCTGAAACCCACCTCTGTCCTAAATATTTTGGCAGAAGAAGACAGCAAGGTGTCCTCCAGACATTCTGGATTACAGTTTCCACAATTCCTTATTATATGGCTAGGGTTGAAAGGTAGAGAAGTCCAAATCTTCCAGAGTACATCAGGATGAGTTACTACTTTTGGTTTCTTGTCTCTGACTCATCATCTACCTGACTGTCTTGAAGTACACCTTCCTGTAACCATGTGTAGCTGCAGTCTCTAACTACAATAGACTCGAGCTCTGCCTCCATAAACCAAATTATGGGCTCACACATGATATTAAGGCACAATGTTATTTAAATGCTGTATCAAATTAATCGCATACATGATGTTGAACAAAAACTGATCAAATCATGTAATTACAGTATTTGTATTCCAAGCAAGGAAGGACACTTTGGATGTGGTGTAAGCAGCTGACAGTGTAACAAAATAAAATACTTATGCCAGAATTGGACCCAAGTACCGTAAATCTCTACACAATATATTTTGATAAAATATGTGAAGATATTTTTGCTGTGAAATTGTTTTACTGTGTTTGCTATAATAGATAATTCCCTCTCTATTTTTGTGCCAAGTACAGTAAAACTGCATGATATCACTATAAATTGGAATGACCACACAGGATTAATCTTTCCTTCTCAACTGTCTCCCACTTCTGTGCCACGGAAAGTTTTTATGAGAAAAGGTTAAGCCTCCCTCATTTTACACATTCTCTATGAAATAAATAAAAAATACAGACAAAAATATATTTGATATGCAAAGTCATTTTCAGGCAACTGTGTTCTGAAGCAGTTTCTCTATCCCAGGGAATTATTAATAAAAGGGAAGTTTTAAGGTTTTCGTTATTTATAGTAACCAAACATTACACAAAAATGGCTATTTTACCAATTTAAGATTGCTTCAATATTTTAATGACCCATATTTTGGCAATTATGGAAATTAACAGCTGTCAAGTATTTTAACTTCCTCAAATATTTTATCACTTTTCTTTTTTTCTTATGAACTTTATAACTTTATGAAAATGTGTACAATTTAGTTTTAAAAATGTAAAAAATAATAATAGAGATGATTCAGTACCAAAACGTGTTAGATTCAAGAAATCAAAAAATAAAATAACTCCTATCATCTGAGAAAAATTGCTAAAGAAGATTCAATATCTCCCTTCCCCCCCAAGTATTTGCCTATGGTGTAGGGGGGTGGGGAAGCAAATCTAAAGCCATCTTATGATGTGGTACGATACTATTAAGGCTTTTTAAAATATTCAGATTAAACAACCATTAAATTTCTTTTTCTCTAAACTACATAATGGCCAATCCAAAGGAAATGTAGGAAAGCAGTTATCTGGTCTTTCAATTCTTTCAAAAGCAATTGTAAGGCAGCAAAAATTGGATAAAATAGGGAAAGAGAATAACCTTTGCCTTTTGTACTATTTTCTTCGTTGTATCAATTCCTTTTAAACTGTTATTTACCACAGCAGAGAACACATTACTTAAATAAAATCACCTGGGTTCTAAAGCAATATGAACAGATTGTTTTATTTTTGTATAACACAATGAACTACACATCAGCCTATCATTGTTTGTTAGTTTATATCCCACGTTATTTTTACAAATAACTCAAAGTGGCGAACATATACAATACAGCTTCCTATTTTCCTGACAACAACCTTGTGAGGTGGGTTGGGCTGAGAATGACTGGTCCAAGGTTACTTAGCTAGCTAGCTTTCATAGCTATGATGGGACTTCAACTCAAGAGTTCTTTGCTTTCTAGCATGGTGCCTTAACCACTACACCAAACGGGCTCTCAATTTGGTTAGTTCTCTATTTGTGTAAACTAGCCTATGTAGTAACTAATTGGGCTAATTTCACTAACCATGATTAACCATGAATATTGGGTTAGCTTGGCACACAAATACAGACTTAGTGTAGTGTAGGAAAATAGCAGGCATTTGCATTCCACACCATTCCCTATGTCTAGAAATTCAATAGAAATTGAATAGCTAATTATGGATCTCCAACAGGGGTGGAATTCAGCAGGTTCTGACCAGTTCTGGAGAACTGGTAGCGGAAATTTTGAGTAGTTCAGAGAATTGGTAAATACCTCCTCTGACTGGCCCCGTCCCCATCTATTCTCTGCCTCCCGAGTCCCAGCTGAAGGAAATGGGGATTTTGCAGGAACCTTCCCCTGGAGTGGGGTGGGAATGGAGATTTTACAATATCCTCCCCCTGCCACCAAGGCACGCCCACAAAGCACTGGTTTTCTTTGGGGACCTTCTAAGTCTAGTCTGTTCACAAATTTCTTAAATGAAAATGGATTAAGGGGCGCAATATCTTCTTATTTTTCCAAGGCTATTTGAAATGACAAGTTACATTTTGTACACAATTAAAAATCCTGGACTGGAGCAACAGGATATGTATTATTTGCTTTTGTAAAAATAAATTCTATATTTAGAAATAATAACTAGATCCTTCTGGACTAGAAGCATAGAAGCATACAGAATAGAAAATGCAAGCATGTTTTCTATAAAATAAATATACACAAGTTTGCATATTTAAACTTTAAAAAGATCCATAGGAATTGGGTCACCAATATTTCAAGGAATAATAGCTTGCACACTTATTTTAAAGGTACCTGATTACTGCTTCCAATAATCCTAATCTGAACTGCATGCTTCCATGCAGTAATATTTTGTACCACAACACATTTATAGTGTAAACAAGAATAGTGATTATGTACACAAGCAGCCCATATACAAACTGAGAAGCTGAAAACACCATGATCAGATTCTACTCTCCATAAACTAAATGTAGATTACAGCAAATCTATTATTAATTTCAAGGAATTTATACAGTATTAATATATCTTGTCCTTCAATATACAAGTCATAATTTGTCAAACCAAGCCAGTAAAAACTTGTGAAAGAAAGCTAAGAGCTAGAAAAGTTTGTTATGGATCACATCCAGGTAAAAAATTATTAACAACAAAACTGGATTTTTTTTCCTGAAATTTTATAAAACTGGATGTTATTAATTTTAATTATTTTAATATTAAGAGGGAATGTGGTGGCTCAGTGGCTAAGATGCTGAGCTTGTTTATCGAAAGTTCAGCAGTTCAGTGATTCAAATCCTTATGCCGCATAACGGGGTGAGCTCCCATTACTTGTCCCAGCTTCTGCCAACCTAGCAGTTTGAAAGCACATAAAAACGCAAGTAGAAAAATAGGGACCACCTTTGGTGGGAATGTAACAGTGTTCCATGTGCCTTTGGCATTTAGTCATGCTGGCCATATGACCACGGAAACATCTTTGGACAGCGCTGGCTCTTCGGCTTTGAAACGGAGATGAGCACCGCCTCCTAGAGTCAGGAACGACTAGTACATATGTGCGAGGGGAACATTTACCTTTACCTTTTTAAAATATCTAGAGATTTCAAAGTAGGTGAATATGATGGAACATAATGAAAATATGAAAGATCAATACTCATAACTTTTATCCAATAATCATTTTGACCCACCTCTGGTAGTACATGATAAAGTCAAGATTTGGAACTACATTCAAATGCATATAAATATCAAGATATTCCTATTCGGAAGCAACACTGGATATTCAATTAATATTTATTTAGATAAATAGCTTAATGACTCCCAGCTAGATTCACATTTACATCATGTAACTTGATACATTTCTATATGCATCATATAGAAACCTCTTCTATACACTAAGTAAGTATTATGCAATTGAAATAAAGCCAGTTTTGCTTTATAAAGCAAATTGGTAATATTTTACTTGCATGTCAAGTATTATAAAAATTATAACAGGCCACTATGCCTTAATTCTAAACATATTTCCATCTAGCTCACTGATGCAAAAGGCAGACTTCATTTATGTCTTCCACATGTTCACATTATATATACATTCATGTGTATTTTAGATGTACTTATGGACAGACATGTGCATGCATCAATTTTGCTCCATGATCATACTAATTATATCTTTGGGAACAAGTGCATGAGAAATATTTTCCACATAATATGGCTTTTCTGCAGCTACTATATTAATGTAAAACAAAAATGTAAATGAGCGTATCACACACTTCCTTTTATAGCATAGTTGCTAACACAAATGAGTGAACAGTTTTGACTCATCCCACCTTTTCTCCAGGAAGTCGAGGCTGATGCTCCCTTCTCCAATTTTCTCCCAATCACCTTGTTAGAAAGACCGAACTAAAAGAGAATGATTGGCTCAAAGTCATCTAATGACCCTTCATGGCTAAGGGTTATTGGCCGCCCTATTGGCCGCGTATAGCCTCAGAAATGGGACAGCCAATGCTGGTGGAATGTCAGGAAAAGGTTGAGGTTCCTGACTAGAGACCTGGACAACAGGAGCCACTAAGGGCACCTGCTCAGTGCAAGAAGGTGGAGGAGCGTCAGGAGCCAAAGGAAAAACAGACGCTGCATCAGGAGCGTAAGAAATTTCACCCTAGAGAGATCTATCTGATGACAAAGTTGGAGTAGAAGGCCTTTGGGCAGGTAGAGGGTTCAAGCTACCCATCGCTGTTGGGGAGTGACCTGTTGAGACTTCTGGGCAAGTGGGGCTGGGATCTCGGCCCGACGCCAATTGAGCCTTATGGAGGGCTTTTTCTATCGCCTTATGGCGTCTCTCCTCCTCCCTGGAGGATCTAGAAGCTACTGAGTGGGTGGAGGTATTGTTCCCAACCGCCCTGGACTTGGCATGTCTCCCCCTAGAAGAGCCTTCCTCAGGGTCGTCATCTTGAGCTCGTTTCCACTTATCCTGAGCTTGGCGGGAAGACCGCGATCTCTTGGCGTCTGCCATTTTAACTGCCGAGCAACGAGGGAATTCCAGGAACCACCTTTACACCCCACCTTTATGGTCAAGCAAGCTGTGGGGTCCCCAAATACTTGCAGCTGCCAGCGTTGAAGACTGCCTCAAGCAGTGGTCCCAGGTGTAAGTCGCTAGCCTTCTGGTGTAAACGCAACACGATGAAAGCGCGGAATGGAGCATCGCACTATAAAGCTGCTGAACAAAAAGCTCTTTTCGCAGCAATCCGCACACCAATGGGGAGAAAAGGCAGGAAGCCCGGGAGAGTGTGGAGAAGCGGCGTGCCAAACAACTGCAGATCAAAGGCTCGTGGATGCAGCAGTACCTCCGCCGGTGCTAAGAATCGGTGGGAATCCCGGGCAAACATGGTGGAGCAAGCTCGTGTGCATGTTAAAATGGAGCTGCCAGCCGGCAGTACGGTGCCGCTGAAGCGGTCTCGAATGAGTCAGGGGAAAAGCCAAAATCCAAACCAAGTCCATTCTGAGTCAAATAGTAATAATAATAAAAATAATAATAATAATAAAAAAAAAAAGATCGAGAGCACTATAGATATAACTGTCCTGGGCAGACCGAGTCGAAAAACTGGAGTCAAGCAGGAAGAGGCAGAGCTTAAACATTCCAGTAGACTGGGTCCTATTGGATAACAGCCAATGTCTCACCCATGCTTGACTGCCGTGACAGCCAATAGGAGAAATGTGTGATCCATCCAGAAATATTGTGTGTCTGTCTGTCTGTCTGTGTCTCTCAGACACACATTAAAAATCCATATGAAGTTTGTGCATCATTTGCAAGATGAAATTATTGTGACATTATTATAACATGTTATATGGTCAACAGTTTATATGGTCAATAGATGTATGTGGTAGTTAACCCAAAATATAAAACTATAAGGCAATCTCTGTAGCAAGCAAGTACAAGTGGTATTCTAAAAAATGCTTTTCCTCAGAATATGCATCTTTATGACAAAATACCTTTAAAGCCTAAATCAATCGAGCTGAAAATAATTCAAAAGACTACTTTCCCAACTTCTCCCTTCTTAATCTACCTCAAGTTATTTACGGGACCGCCTACTACCACCAATAGCCTCCCACCGGCCAGTACGCTCCCACAGAGAGGGGCTCCTCCGGGTGCCATCGGCCAAACAATGTCGACTGGCAGCCCCCCAGGGGGACAGCCTTCTCTGTGGGAGCACCCACCATCTGGAACGAGCTCCCCCCAGAGATACGGAAGATCCCGGACCTGCGCACCTTCCGTTGCGCGCTCAAGACTCACTTATTCCATCAAGCCGGCCTAACCTAAGTTTTCTCCCCCTTTTAAATGGGAATTTTAAATTTGTTTTAAATTATTTGGGGTTTTAAATTTTCAGCCAAACTATTTAATTCGTTTTATCATATCCTAAATTTTGTATTTATGTTTTATTTTATGGCTATAAACCGCCCTGAGTCCTTCGGGAGTAGGGCGGTATACAAATTCAATAAAATCGAAAAAATCAAAAGTCTTCTCCCAAAGTCTAACAAAATATTTATCTAATTTACTTAATAAAGAATTAAATTTCTATACCACCAAAGCAACCATACATTTCTGTAGAGTAAGGAATAACAGCAAAGAATCTACAACGTACAGTCAAGAATTGTATCATAATTATCATTCTCTCCTGTTTTGTGTTCCTTTTATAATTATTTTTAAGTGTGATTGTTTAATGTATTTATTGTTTTTTAATTAAGTCTTGTACGCAGTCCAAAGTAACTTTCATGCAAAATGAACGGTTATACAAATATGAAAAATAAACAAATTTAAGATCTCTAGAAATACGGGTCCTTTTGAAAATGCAGAAGAGGACAAATTTGGTCTTCCTTCAACACATTGCTGCAACTCCTCCCACATCATTCAAAAATCTTGAATAAAATGACATATTTTAGAGGTCACAATTGGGCATAAGGGAAGAAGCAGATGAAAATCTCCATCTATTAACCTTCTTAAACTAGATAGGGCACATGCTAGGCATAAAATAAAATAGAAAAACAGTTTACCATTTTATATCCACAGAGCTCATATCCAGAACCACAAGAGTTATATTTATTTTTGTGCTACAGCTCCCACGTGGAATAATTCTAAAAATAGTCCTCTCATCATAGTTATAATATGCAAAAACCACTAACCACATCCCCATTATGTCTTTTTAACAATTGTATTGTTAAAATTACGTTTAGCAATTATACGTTTTATAGTTACAAAAGCGCTTAAAATTATGATATATGAAATCCATTTACATGACAACAGAAGGAATCCAAACATGTCACTCCTGTACACAGCAGTCACGGGGGGGGGGGGGGAATGGGGATGTCACCCTTTTCATGTGCCTACATAATGTAAGGGAAACATATGGATGTAAACGAGTCTTTTGATGTAGGACTGTAAATCATTTCAAACTTCTGCAATCATAATCTGGTGGCATACATCAAGAGAATCATCTGTATGCAATATAAAGGTCTTTGCAGGAATCCATTTCCTGGATCATATTAAAAGCAATGGCTTGCAAATTGAGTGTCCATTATCTTTCCCAGGAACAGAGCAAATCCAGAAGAAAGTAATCTGGAGATTCTCCCTTCCCCATAGGTTACATGTACTGTAGATGGGTAAACTAGCACGGACAAGGCTGGAAGTCTTTAATTTTTCCACTTTTAAGTTTGTAATTGTAATGGTGATGCTGTTGTGTTCTTCTTATATTAATAAACCAATCGGGATCCATTTATTTTATAAATAAATACTTCAAAGGGAAGAGCTCTTGTTCAAGTGTATTTCTTTTCCCAAATATCCAATTCTATCTTCTTTTTCCACTCCATATAAATCAGTGAGGACCACCGAACAGGGTCAGTTTTCATTTTAGTGTTTGGGAAGGAGAGGTTTCAGTCATCGGTTTCTTTGCACTTCTAAAACCTTGTAGAGTTCCTTTAAATATGTTTATAGTGCCTTCTCTTAGAAGTGATGATGTCATTTTTGCTAGGATTAGTCATTAAAATTGCACAAAATCAGCATTATAGTATAAACAAGCTGATAAGTAGATGCCATTCACTCCCACAAACTAAAAATAATGCAGCTGTGAGTTGGGATGAGCATTCTATGACTGTATATGCTGATAAATCAATTACCTGCAATACTATTGAGTGCAATAGGAACAATATAGGTCAAAAGAACTGTTGTATCCCCTGGCAATGGAAGGAATAAAGAATTCCTACAAGCAAGTCTTTTTCTACAGATGACAAGAGAATGTACTCCTCCTTGTAATACACAAACTTCTCACAATCATAATAATGGAAATTTCCCAAGGTATAAATGATTATTTGATTTCAGATTTTCTATATGGTTATTTCTAAGATACCATCTTTATAAAATAGATTAGACCCTATTTTTATACCTCCATCAATCCATTTTGGGTTTAGAAAGTTTTCAAAGGCTTTTTAAAGTTCTAAGTCTGGAAAACATCAAATAATTTTCACAACCTAGTTTTAATTATTAATATACTTGGCTTAACTAGAAAGTGGTTTGCATAATTCAAGAGAAACTTCCCCTAGATGGCATTTTTTCCTTAAACACATACACTTTACTACAGATTCCACAGCTGACTTTAAAATGATGTCCTCCAATTCAGAACTGATATGGTATCGATTGTACAAGACTTCACAGTTAAAGGCAAAAAATGTCTCTTTCCTAGAGGCAGCGATGGGAAGCAAGCAGTTCTGGAAAAGAACCAAGTATGCTTTGGCCTCTATAGTAGACCTAATTTATCATCATTTGGACATTCCAGTGGTTAGCTAAACCAAGAAAGCAGAACAACTGGTACTTTATACTGTTGAGCAAAGTAAAGTTCCTATCCTATTAAAGTTGTAGACATGTCCTGCACATCAAGAACAATCTTCACATATAGTCATTTGCCCTCTCATAACAAACAGATTTAAATAAATATCATAGCATCCAATTCCTCATTAGTGTTCTTCAAAAACTAGGAAGTCTCATAGTAGTTCTATATCCCAAAACACATGCACATAAATAAAATCAGCTTTTAAAAGGAAATTCTGAAGGATGTAAGATATTGCCTTCATTTCCTCTTGTAATGCAAGCTGGATATTATGCTAGGATTTCTTTCTAAGGCCACAAACCAAAGTTTATAGCTGACAGACAAATTCTGCAAACAGTTGATAATTCACTGTCTACTCTGCCCCTGATTTTTTTTAATGGAACAGCTAGATAAAGCACATAATTATTTTGTCTATGTGTTTGTGCATGTGTGTATGTATGTTTTGGTCTCATTTATTTAATTGGATTATCTATCTAGTCTTGGGACTTAAATAGAGAACAGATAATATTTTAGATCATATCTGTGTAGAAATATTGAAAATTCAAAAGGGTTCAAAAACCTATAAACACCACTGTTTGTGTATGTGCATGCACATGTGCGCACACACTATAACAAACACAATCAAAGCAATGCAAGGGTGAAATCCAGCAGGTTCTGACAGGTTCTAGAGAACTCGGAGGGGACATTTCGGAGCAGCTCGGAGAACCGGCTGCGGAAATTTTGAGTAGTTCAGAAAACTGGCAAATACCACATCTGGCTGGTCCCAGAGTGGGGTGGGAATGGAGACTTTGCAATATCCTTCCCCCAGGAGTGGGAAGGGAATGGGGATTTTGCAGTATCCTTCCCCTGGAGTGGGGTGGAAATGGAGATTTTGCAGTATCCTTCCCCCAAGCCACGCCACACCCACAGAACCGGTAGTAAAAAAATTTGAATTTCACCACTGAAGCAATGGTAACTTCTTTTGATCCTAGTAAACAAAAGAACCATACTATTAGAAATAAATTTTAATAAACACGTTAGTAAAATAGTATGATTTTCCCAAGCAGAAAACCTTCAACCGCAATATTTATGGTCACTTTTGTTGTTGCCACAATAGGAAAAATGGAGAAAACATGAAAATAGGAGGGAAAACACAATTCCAATTAAAGCTTTTATTTTAGTTCAATGAAGCTTAGAACTTAAAGGTTTGATCATTTAGATTTTAATTAAGATGCCATGGTTTGGACAACAGTTTGATTTATATATTAAACCATTACTGGGATTCACACATCATCTTAACCCATAATTTGTTTTCAAATAAACCACAACAGACTTAGTTTACACTAAACTAGTACCAAGGAAATTGCATGACTCCTCAGTATCATTTACAATTTAATTAGTTTTATAACATGTACAGATTTTGAATCAGTATCCAACATAAATTTCAATTACCATGTTTCCCTGAAAATAAGACCCTATCTTATATTTTTTTGAACTCTGAACTAAGCGCTTGGCCTTATTGCCATGCACTCAAAAGCCGATTGGGCTTATTATCAGGGGATGTCTTATTTTGGGAGAAACAGGGTAGCAATTATTTGGGAATATTTTAAGTTTCTAAAAACCTTGTTAAATGATGAGCTCAACATTTGTCTTTCAAATTTCTTGAAAATGGATTATAGCAGTTTATAATTCATGGAGAAGTTGACAGTTACCTTGGCTTCTACTATTTTAAAGTGAAATAACTCCATCTGAACACTATTGTTTCATTCCATGGAGGTGGGGGGAGGGAATGCCTAAAAGCCAAAATGTTAATGTAGACTTAGTATTGTTTAACAAACAAACAAACCACACACACCCTGGTCTCCAGAAAGAGGAAAAGATCCCTAAGCCACTAATAAACACAACACAGCTCTGCCCGCTACCATATCTGAGCTGTAAAATTCAGATGACCACAAGATGGCACCATATATAACACACTCTGCTGCCATTCAATTGTACCCCCGATTCTGGAGCCCAAATACGGTAGCTGTAAACTTTATTGTAGTATCCCATCTTTAGCACTTAGAAATTAAGATTTCGTTATTCATCTTTTCCACTTTTATTAATCTTGGAACTTTGGATATCCTACTGTCAGATAGTATGTACTGCTATCCATATACAATAGAAGTCAATGGAGTCATAACTATATATAACAGAACAGTATTAAGAAAGAACCATGAGTATCACCAACAAAACTTCAGTGTTATCTAGGGAAACATTCCATAATAAGTATTAATAGTTGCTGCACCCACAATAACAGTTTCTGTACTGACAGCTAGTCTTAAGAGCTAAAGTATAAACAGAGTCTCCAACTTATTGCTAATCAAGTAGCTTTTGGTAAACTATTTTTTTTCTCAATAGTCTCCCAAGAATAATTTGGTGATCATATGAATTTGTAGAGATGGATTAGCATCAAACTATATACAAAATGTTTTAAAGATTCAAGCTTTGTAACCATAAATGCTGAAAATTACCAGGATTAGTTCACAGTGTTTATTTGCTGTCATAGGATCCCTCCTTATACCAAGGCAGGCACTGGTTTATCTAGTTTAGCACTGTCAACTCTGCTTGGCAGAGATTGAGAACACTCAACAGGCAAGAACAGAATGTGTTTGGCCAATATATGGCACAATGTATTATGAAAATCCAGCTTGATTAGCTGACATATATTGGGTAAACTCAAGCGACTGAACTAATTACTAAATTTTGGTCAAATTAACTGTGGTAAGTATGTTGAAAACATAGCCAGTAGTTCTCTGGTATTTCAGGTAAATACTTCTTGCCCTATGGTAGGACAAGGATTGACTTTGACATTATTTACATGTAAAATATGTGCTCAGTGAACATTTCAAAAATGGGTATATATAAAACATTTAACCATTAGGAGACAATGGTTGTTGTGACACAATATATTCAGTTATAATATTGTCTGCTTGTTTGTGATTGCCCGTGTGATGTGAACTCAGTCACTGCAGTTTGTAAATCATGGCTTAATAAGTGGCATGAATGCAAAACAATTCTGGTTCATTGTTCTATCATTAAACAAGTCACAATTTAGTATATAAAGACAGCAACTTAATTCACTTAAAGCAATTGGGAAAGGGAGGTGTGGATAGTTTGTTCAAGTACTTATTGGGCCAGGAGCAATTGTGAGTCAAACTATCCTCTCCTAATTGATTATGTTATGAAAACTTGAAAATCCAATCATCTGTAGGACACAGTCCAAGTCTGGCTCAAAAAACACTCCATTCCAAAACAGGGTATCAAGGCAATACCTTCCAAGTCCCAATTGTGGACTATATTCATGATCTCTGCTGCCTACTGGCCAATGGGGAAAAGGAGGTATTGATGTAATAAAGCCTTGTCAGTGCTTTTCCAACAAAAGTGCTTATCAGTTATGACTCCCAACTAGAGGAAATATTCCTAAAATGGCAACCCTTGAACCAACTACTGCATGGGTGTCAAACATGCATCACGTTGCCATCACATGATGCATCGCAACATTTTTTTCCCTTCATGGAGCTGGGGTGGGTGTGGCCTGTGCATGATGTATCTGGCCCGTGGGCCACCAGTTTGACACCTCTGCTTTTACTGGGACTGTCAGCAGCGATGTAAAGGATTTCTGACTAAGTGGTTTAGGCATTTTGAGTGAAAGCACCAGCTCCAGCTTGCACTGTATGTTTAAAAAATGGTAGAATGAAAAGCATCCCCAGTACACAGTAAAGACAATCTCTGTCTTTAACAATATAACAATAATGAAAGCATTCAATGAAAACCTGGCAATGTAAAACCTAAAAATGAAGCCAGTTTATTAAATATCGTTCTGCTTGCTTCACTGCAGGTCTCTGTTCGGTGGATTGGAATAACACCCCAAAGAGAGTAGTTCAACTGTTGCAAAGATACAGTAGACAATGCCAGGGATATTTGTGGAAAAAGAATTGGATTAAATGCAATTCACATATTATACTACACAAGCCATGGTTTATTGGAAACAAATGGCTAGGTTCTAACAGCATGCCCTAAGACATGATTTACAATAGATAATGCCTGTACTAACGTAAGCCAAAACCAAACAAACCACATTCTGTCTTAGCACAATATATTAACACAGCCTTAAAATCATGCTTGACTCAACTTGTTTGAGCAAATAGGCTGTTCAACAATACACAGAAAAGAATGGTTTTACATAAAACTTACATTGAAGTAAGTTATATATTAAACCTGGACTAAATCCACAGGTTTTACTGAGAACAGGATTACCTCACCTTCCCTTTTGCCCAGATTATCCCTTCTTTTTCCTTACCCTCATTGGGCAACTGTGTTACATTCATCTTTCTAATTGTCAAAAGACAAATAAACCAAGGCAGAAACATGCCACTTGATTCTGTACCTTTCCACTTCTAATTACAGATGACATTTGCTTGATAAAGGCCAATACAAAATAAGTTGTCTATGTTGCAAAACAACATTTAATCTTAAATATTTTCACATACATAGACATCATAATTTGTATATAGGATATACAATAAGCACACTTATTGAGACGAAAAAATAAAATGTGCTTGCCTACTTCTCTGGTAAAAATATTATTTCATCTTTTCGCACAAAAGTCTATTTGGAACATTTCCATTTGGAAACACCACTATAAGCTTAGCCTTCCTTTTTAAAAAAAATCATACCAGCTGCCTCAATTTTCCTTAAGCCTATTTTTTCCAAGATGATCAATATACAACATTAACTACCTCCCTCTCTGCCCTATATCCGATTTCCTAACAGAACATACAGAAGCATACTCCTGTGATCAATGTTTAACCTGAAAAATAACTTTCTAATGTTAAACTCTTGCTTTCTAATGTCAAGGGGGTTAGGAAGACAGTACTGGAGATTACTCAGTGATGACATTAAAAACATTCTGCCTAGGCCATAGGTTCTTTATTCTAAGAGAAATGCACAAATTTGAAATGACCCTGGCTAAACCTTGCTGCCAATTTCTCTTAGAACTGTGCGGCTTCATGATCCTCCTAAACAACCCTAGGTATATCACATCCACAAATACAACAGACCTCGAACAATTAATCCTGGGTTTGTTTTCCCATGCAGGTTGACTTCTATCATGCTCAACTAAGTTGTAACATTCCTCCAGCCATGTATAAAAATTGCCACCAGTGAAGTGACACTCAGGAGATGCCTTTGACAATTGGGCACACAAGCCACCCAAGAACTCTTTTCCTTTAACCACTGACCTTGTCCCTATGTACCACGCAGTCCGTTTTATAACACTGGCTAATCCACAAAACCCAGTTTATCAGGTCTATGGCTCATCCTCTGGGCGAGGAGATCCCCTCTTTTTCCTCAAATTCCCAAGTCCAGTATGAACGCCACGTCGTGGTCATTTCGATTTCCTCTGGCGCCGGTGTGGTAAAGATCAAGATTGTTTTTGCCTCTAGCTTCGCCAGCCCCGCACCGCCTATAGGCCCTTGGAAACCTCGGCGTCCATGCCAGCCTCCGGTGCCCACAATGGAATCCGATACGCGCAGCTTTAGAGCAGCTTTTTTTTTCCCCAGCTCCACCCTCACCTGGGCTTCCACCTTTCCCAGAGGGCTACCCGGTTGGTCTGCGAATAAATAATCCCGAGGATCACGAGAAGTGAGCAAAAAGGAGCAGTAAAAACGCCAAAGCTTCCTTGCCGCCTCGTGGTCGTCCGCGTTTTTGCAAGCCGGAGACGGCACCCGCGAATTCACCGCCGCGGAAAGCAGGAAGCCTTAAATCTTTCCCGCACCTTTGCCCCAGCCAGAAACTTTGACCCGCTTTGCTTCCATTCAAAAGACACGTTTACCTCTATTTCCATATAGGAAAGGCTGTAAACACCGAGGCGGGGGAAGTCAGGGCGGATGCCTTTAGCGGTGCAAAGCGAGAGGCTCGGGAAGCGCCCTGCTTGTCGTCGCCACCGCCGTCTCCGCCGTCGTTGTGCGAGTGGGCACTTACCGCCTTGGCTTGGCCGTCCAGCGCCTCTTTAAGAAGGCGCTTCAGGGTCTCTCGGAGAGTCTCTCGACCGAGACTCCTCCAGTAGCGCCGGGCAGGCAAGGCAAAGCAAGGCGGCTGAGCTCATTGGAAGCCAGCAGCCCCAGTCCCCGCCTTCCGCGGCTCTCCCTAAGGCCGCCTTTAGCCTGAGCAGCCAGTCTCGTGCTGGGGGAAGGGAAGGAGTTTCCAGGTTGCAAATGGATGCGTCGCGTCTTCCCCTTTTCTCCTCCACCCCGTCGGATTTGGACGGCAGGGCAGGGCAAGGCTGGGCTGAGACTCCGCAGCTTAAGCCAAACCCACCCATCACCCACCCCCGGGCGCGGCCAACTCACCGCAGCAACCCCATTTCCCCCCCTCCTCCTCCTCGGTTCCTGCCCGCATTTCACCCTCCCCCACCCCGGGCGGCCAAAGTTCCTGTTGCTTGGTAAAAAAGCACAACTATCTGGGACCAATTAGCAGGAAGGGGCTCAGCAGGATTGCAGGCTGGGTTTTAGAGCCCCGGCCTTTGGCATTCCCGCCTCCCCCTCTTTTCCCAGGATCAACAAGGCGAGCTGGAAGTCAGGGTGGGGGAGGCCGGGGCATGACATTCAAAAGGGTGGGGGGGAGCGGTATGGAGTCAGTCGACCGAAAGGGGAAAAATGCAACTGACATCTGTCGGCTACTGCACGTTGTTTTGCATGATCTGTGGGGTTGTCCTTTTGCTGGCTGGGTTCAAAGAAAGCATCTCGGGTATCTTATCTGTGAAGTACGAAATAACCTGCATGTTGCGACCGGCTTCCGCACACAATATAAGCGCTGCCATTGTGTGCACTTGGGAGTTCATTGCTGTGGTCCCAAGAGACACAGGTTTTTCACCTGAGGGGTTTTCAGGATTGCAAAAAGGGGTAAACTGTTGGGATTGAAAAATGGGGAGGGGGGGTGTTTTAAAGGACTGAAATTAAAACGACCCCATTTGATGAAGGCACAATCTTCAAAAGTTGTCATTAAAAAAAGAACATCTTTATAGTTTTTACCTGCCTTCAGGTGACTCATATATCTTGTCCTTTGAGAAAAAAAAGATACTTTTCAAGTATTTGGTAAATAAATCTGGCTGAATTCTAATTATATCTGTGCTTTGTTAATTTCCTTTTTTAAAAAGAAAAGATACTTAAAAAAACATTTCAAACAGAGATCGGATTTGTTTTTCCTCTTTTTCAGGGCCATCTTTCTGGTGGGGTACACAAGAATAAGTCTGTGGAGTACAAGTAGTCCTGAACTTATAACCATTCGTTTAGTGACTGTTTGAAGTTACACAGAAACTGCAAAAAGTGACTTATGACTGGTCCTTACACAAACATCACAATCTCCTCACAATCGTAATTAAATTTCAGGCACTTGGCAACAAGTATGTATTTTTGACAGTTGGAGCCCCTTGGGTTCATGTGATTATCATTAGTGACCTTTCCAACTAGATTTCAACAAGCAGAGTGTACATGGAAACAACAGAAGAGCAAAACCAAATATGGAGAACTACTTTTCCTTCTCTTAATCTAGCAGAATTTGTGTATTAGGGCAAAAGGTTTTCCCCACTTGCACCTAAACATAATGCAAGCATATCCTGTATGCTTCTTCCCTGTTCCCACATAGCACTGCCTTCCTCTGATTACTCATTCTGGGATTAAAGCTCTATTTTCCCTCTTCTTCTCACTTCTTCCAACGGTAGCAACAAGGCCTATAAAATTGTCTAGCTAGAGGAGATTAAGGGGTCTATGCTAACCTGAAACAGGCAACATCTGTAATGGGGACGGCAGATTTCATGTATATAAAAAGTTTTCTGTCAGCTGAAAGATTTGAGTCAAACCCAAATAAACTGCATTATGGCTGGAATCCAGTCTTCCACTGTCTTCTGTCAGCCAAAGGCCTAAACTTATCATTTGTAGAAAGGGTTTTCTCCTATCTGTCATTTATACTCTTCTGTGCCAGAAGTCTGAACTGATCACTTACAGAGAACTTTCTCTTGCTCAATCTGTTGTAACACTTCCAGCTTTTTTTTCTCTCTCCACCTTTCTCCTGTGTTCCCTGCCCTCCACCAAATTAGGGTGGGGGCAGAGCAGCCCAGCCCTGCTTTTAAAAAAAATATCCTTAAAATCTTTTAGAGAAAATCAAACATTTCGTTTTATTTTTAAATTTTATATAGCTGCCCACCTCATGATTGATTTCTAGAATGAGCAAATTCATAATTATTTGGAATTGTGTGTGAATTCAATCAATGCTTCACAGGTAGTCCTCATTTAGCCCGTTTGCAGTTATGACACCAATGAAAAAGTAATTTTATGATCAAATCTTGCATTTGCAACCTTTACAAGTCTATAAAGCAAAGGAAGGCTAAAGTAAGATTGTAACTACAGTTGCAGTTTCACTCAGCAACTGCTTTGCTTAACAACAAATTTCTGGTCCCAATCGTGGTCATTAAATGAGAACTACCTATATTTGTATCTGTACCTGATTACAGGTAGTCCTTGACTTAATGTTGCATGGCAACCATTTTAAGATTTAATGGGCCTACCTGGAGTCTCTTACGATCCAGATTGTAAACCTGTTGGTTGCCTCCCTTAGCAGTCACATCACCAAACCTCAGGCGCTCAACATCCTTGCCACATTTATAGCTGTTTACCATCCTGTAGTCACATGATCACATTTTACCACAGTTTTGTTAAAAATCAGCAGTTCCAGTTTTCAGCAAAACCATGGGTTCACTTAATGATCATGGTGGCCGCTTTATGACTATCATAAAAAAGATCACATGAAAAGATGCATTTTACAATCATCACAATTTACGGCCATGATGGGTAGGCTCCATTATACCATAGTTTTAAATCAAGGACTACCAGTATGTAACTTATTTCAAATAGCCTAAGACATTTGAAAGATGGTAACCTTAAAATGAACCTACCATCTTTATAATAGAAGTATTTCTTTTGGTACACAAATGTAGCTATTTAATGTTTTGATCCAGTTTGATTATTCTACATATATATCTCTAACAATGGAATTACTTGTGTTTATTCAGAACTGCCATTTAATAAGAATTACTTAAAAGTAACTGCATCAGTACCAGTTGAATTTTAAGTGGCAACACAATCTTGATAGTGTTTTATAATCTTGCTTTATAATTATATTTATTTAATTTGCCGCATAATATTAAAAATTTTAAAAAATCTGCATTTGGTGTCTTCATCGCAATTTAGTGTGACCTTTAATGTTGAAAGCCACCCTTTTCTTTGTACAGAACTCACAGTTAGCCCTATTGTGAGAAATTACTGGCTTATATCAGTCTTAACTGCAGATGTTTTACTTATCTATGTATCATTACCCTGGTGTCTTTTATGTCCCAATATTTATAGTTTCTGGAGGGTCTTTTAATATTGGAACATACAGGATAATATCAGTCTGTCTGCTACTTTGTCAGTTATATTTTGTGAGTAGAATCAGTTGAAAATCTTTCCTTATTTGGAATTACACCAATTTTCCTTTCACAAGAATACTTGTGGAAGAATAATGATCAGTTGAATTCTTTGACAACTTTATTAGAAAAGATGGAGAATGAAGCTATTTCAAAAATCCTGAAAGCTTTTAATCATGTAGTACCAGTGCTGGGTTCTTGAGAATTGGTAGCAATGGCGGTGGGAGGCTCCGCCCATCCAGCCCACTCACACTTCATGCAGAAGCGTGAGTGAAGCGCGCACATGCATGCATGCTCCTGTTGCGAACCGGTAGTGGACATAAGTAGAATCCACCCCTGTGTAGTACAATAATCTCTATGATTACTTTGCTCTTAACCTGTACCATATTGCTGTCCACACTTTTAGGCCAAGGAGTTTTACCAGTGGTTTATAGATTAGCACCATGTGTGAACCTGGCAAACCGTAGTTTAGTCAGCAAATCATACTTAAAAGTTAACTCATAGTGAGATGGGCAGCAAACAAATTTAATAAATAAAAGTAATAAGGTGTGTGAACCTAAGTAGGTTTTTTAGCCTTTTAACATAAAGCACAGAGAACAAATAAATGCATAGTTTGATAAATATCAGCCTCCTTTAATTCTGAACCAAATACAGCTGTGAAAAAGTTATTGGAAATTGTTATGTTGGGAAGCACCCAGCCTGGCAGAAAGGAAGGATCAAATGTGGAACTAGTCTGGAGTCACTGCATAATCTCAAAAGAGCTAGGTCTGACCAACCCAACCACCCTTTAAGTTCCTTAAAGACTTATCTGTTTGTTCCTAGGAGTAAGTTGCCAGACTAGGGAGATTCCTGTATTATAAGCATAACATAATAAAGTAGTTTGAACTCAGCGCATTTGAGTATGATTGTTCACATGTAACAGGTTGGGATTGAGGTCCCCAGATTTCAAACTAAGGATCTCTTTATAATTCTTCCCGCTCTTAAATGCTCCACTAGAATTATACTTATGTTGTATATAGAACATATACCAGTTTTCTAAAAAAAAAAAGGTAAATTAATAGCTGTAAAGAGAAACAACAGCCATTCTTGTCATGATGCAGATTCTATCCTTGATCAACTGGTCCCACCCCGACAGGACTCCCAATGTTTTCCTGCATGGGCCCATAACCTTGGGGGAAGACTCTCCCCTCCCCAGTTTATACAATCATCTGACTTGGACAAACTTTGCCATCTGGCTTGCGTACATATTCCAAGGGTTATTCAGGTTGAAGTGAATTGCAAGAGACAAGATTAGAAGCTCCTGACTGTCTCCCTTTCATCCTGTGTTGACAGATGATGTAAATAAAAGAACCGTTATCTCTGAAAGAATTTAATGCCCATTAAGTAGTGAAGTCCCAGAAGGTGTGGCTGAAATACATTGGAATGTCTTGTTCATAATCAGAGAACGGTTATCTCAGCATAACCCTGAGATAAGACATGGTTTAAACTGTGAGCTCATGAAATGGGAATACATTCATTTAAAACATCATCCTGAAGACAATTTTTCTTCTGCCAGGGAGGGCAAAACTGTTACACATCCCACTGACCCATTTCATGGTTTATTCTTTTTGACTTCAGCTATGTTTGCCTAATTAGCATGATATTCCCCTTCCTCACTCCCATGCAGCACTTTAATTGAAGACCTAGTCTTAACTGGCCTGAATAGGGGCTGCCATTTAGAGTTTACAAAAACTAGAATAGGTATCCATGGTTTGTCATAGATGACAAACTGGTTTCTGTAATCCTAAATACTATAGTAGCTGATTGAAGAAAAAGAAAAAGGTATACAATCTCATCAACCAGACTTTTCAAGTTAGCATGTAGTGCAGTTGAGCCTTAGTATATCATCTGAATTCACAAGTATACTTTATCATCTTAATGAATGACTCAGTATAAATATATGAATGCAGTCAGCTAAATACATTTTCAACAAACAACGTTAAATCATAGTTTAGTTTCATTGCATGTTTCTGGAAATCCAATAGGACACTTCTTACAGCCAAGGCATTTCTGATTTATTACATTCCTTTAATAGTACACAAATTGGATTATCAAATCTACTCCGCAGAGATTCAGACAACCACTAAATAACAAAAAACCCACAAACCCCTATTGTGCTTTTCTGCATTTCAATCTTTGTTAACCAGATATGGTAATCCCCATGCTTAATAATACGATCTGGAATACTTAAATGTAAAAGAAACAAATCAGGTTGAATCTCAACAGAATGGTTTGGAATCTGGAATATTATGCTGCTTTTAGGGTACTATGTCTATTGATACGGAAAGGGAGAAACAGAATATTATCATCTTCAGGAGCTTCCTCCTAGAAGGAGCCAAATTCACAGCTGTTCTTCCACTTAAGATTTCTCCTCTTGCTCTGATATTCAGATAATTTGTCTGAGCCAAACGGCTTTCTGAGGTTTTTTTAAAAAATAGGAGTTGTGTCTGCTTTCAGATTCTCAAATTTCCCCTTGCAAAAATTGAAAGTATTGAGAAATCTGTTCAAGTTATCAACCACCATAACTTGAGCTAGGAATGACAGCAGCAAAAGGCTGGTCCAGCTTTGGGAGTTCAGAAACTTTCCCTCCTGCTATATAACATACTTGTTCCTAGCCATTTTATTTTAGCTACTTTCTACTATGGTTTCTAGTTACAAAATGTAGCTGCTCTTTTGGTTGTGTTCCTTTGTTCAGACTACTGCAATTAGAAGAAAGCTATTCAAAGGAACTCCTCATTTTGTGCAGCACACAGGCACCGAAATGTAACTCGTTCCAGGATAAGAGGCAATGGTCACAGTGCTTACAGTTGATGGCTAATAATTATCAATTTTGTTTTAGCACAAGCAGCTGACCCTAAAAGGTTTTTTAAGGGTATAAATAGAGAGCCCAGCATATAGTTTAGAACAATAGAGCTTTCATGAGATACAGCTGCTTCTTGGAACTGTTTGCACAGAAGCTTCCCACGGTCTCTGTTTGGTCTTTTACAAAGAACTAAAAAAATTAGGGACCCAGAAACACCAAATACAAAAACAAGAATATATTTTACAGAAGTTTTGCAGACCTCAAGATCCTTTTTTTATATACCTATAATGATGGTGTCATTTCATTCTTCTGCCTTGCAGATAATTGTTTAGACCAAGAGCACAAAGGCGCTGACCCTTTTCACCTGTATTTTGTTCAATGAAAGACCATTTTGAATTGTTTGAGAGGAGCAGTCTTGGATTATGTTTCACACCTCCAGTAAAGGTAAATGTTTGGTAGGTTTTTATCAGCTGTACTAGGTAAAACAGACCTAGTCAGATGAACTCTACAGATTGCCTAAAATTGCTCAAAATATTTGAGATTGGCTAGAACAACAATGTTGCAAGCCTGATTTATACCGTACTTCAATGAATTCTGGAGGCATCTTCCTGAGCCAATATCAAATGTCATTCTGGACTTTATAAATACTAGATAATGGTTCCTGTATATTTCTATATAGGTGATGTTTCTTAGTCTCCATAGTTTTGCTGCATCAGATTTTTTCCCCTAAACTCTTTGCTACAGCTACCTCTCATAAAGTCTGAATGACAGGGGTGTGTGTGTGTGTGTGTGTGTTTGTGTGTACATGCAGTTAGCAGATTAGAATTGCAAAAATTCATTCAACCAGTAGATGGCAGCAAAGAGCTATATAAAGTTTAAATTCTAAACCGCTGTCACTGTTGTCATTCATCTCTATTTGTTTCTGTTGGTTAATGTTGAGTAATTCTTTAGACTCAATCTCCAAAAGATGCCCACTCACTTTAAAAGTTTTGGGTCACTTATCTTAGTGTATTATGTGAATAACCAAATGTCAACTTTGCTCTATTTAGTAAACTAAGATTAAACAAATCATTAGGGATGTGCAGTACTTTGGATTTGATCTATAAAGATGCTTTTGAGCTTGGGATGTTTGCAAAATGGCCACTTATTAAATACCAACTCCTGAAAAGGAAATTGGTGATAGTGCTTCCTCCCGCTGCTTATCACCTACGATGTTTTTCAAGTCTGGAGTTGAGGTCAATAACTTTCATTCCCTGCTACTTTCCAACAGCCAATATTTTAGCCCTGCTACCTGTGACGGATAAACATCAATCCCTCCAGCAACTCTCTGCCTGCTCACCTAATGAGCCCATCCAGATTAGGTGATCTCCCTGTAGGACATATATGGAATCCCCCTAACCAAGTTGCTCAGACCGAAGAACCTACTTGGATAAGCAGCAAAGTGTTTTGAGCCAACAAGAAAAGAAATGCAGTTGCCATGACTCAGCTTCCAGACAACTCTACCAGGATGACTGAGAATTTTCATTGATATGTTGCCACACATTTTGGGGAAGAAACCCTGAGGCAGGTGCTGGAATATGAAAAGACAGCAAAAATGTGGCAGACTAGAGGAATCACCTGCGCTTCAACCTGAAGTGCAGACAACAGCCTCATCCCAACTAACCTATGGCTGCAATCCACGGTCAAGGGTTGGTTACAGAGCAGACAAGAATCCTACAGAAAGCAGAAGGACATTTATTTGATGAAAGGATAAGACAGGTCCACTTCACCATTGACATCTTGCAACACAAGTACTGTATTTTCCTGCGTATAAGACTACTTTCTAACACACAAAAATCTTCTCAAAAGTCGGGGGCCGTCTTATACGCCGGGTCTCATTCTCCTGTAACCAGGCAGACCAGCCCGAAAGGCTCTGACGAGCCTTAAATGGCTCTGAGGAGGGTCGTCTTATATGCCCAGTCATCTTATACGCCGGAAAATACGGTACTCTTTTTGCAGCAACTGCTCACTGATTTTATTTATTTATTTATTTATTTATTTATTTATTTATTTATTTATTTATTTATTAAATTTTTATACCACCCTTCTCCCGAGGGACTCAGGACGGTGCACAGCCATAGTAAAAACAACATATATCACAAAATTTAAAAACAATTTAAAACATATTAAATAATTTGGCCCTATATTAAAACTCAAAAACTAAAACACCCATTAAAATTAATTATTTAGGCAGCCCAGCCTGGTGAAACAGTAAGGTCTTAAAGGCATGGCGAAAGGTACATAGGTCGGGGATCATACGTATCTCCGGGGGCAATTCATTCCATAGGGCGGGAGCCCGCACAGAGAAGGGTCTCCCCCTGGGGTCGCCAGTCGACATAATTTGACCGATGGCACCCTGAGGAGTCCCTCTCTGTGGGAGTGTACTGGCCGGTGGGAGGCCATTGGTGGAAGAAGGCGATCTCGTAAGTATCCAGGTCCTAAGCCATGGAGCGCTTTAAAGATGGTAACACCTTGAATCGCACCCAGAAGACCACTGGGAGCCAGGGCAGCTCGCGCAGGACAGGTGTTACATGGGTGCGCCGTGTTGCCCCCATAATCACCCATGTGGCCACATTCTGGACCAGTTGGAGCCTCTGAATGCTCTTCAAGGGGAGCCCCATGTAGAGACCATTACAGTAGTCCAGATGGGAAGTGACGAGGGCATGGGTAACCGTACGCAAGGTGGTCCCAGTCCAGAAAGGGATGCAACTGGTAAATCAAGTGAACCTGATAAAAAGCCCCTCTGGCCACAGCCATCATATGATCTTCTAAAGACAGGCATGCATCTAGGAGGACACCCAAGTTGTGAATCCTCTCTGAGGGGGCCAAGATCTCACCCGCAATAGTCAGCGATGGGACCAGCTGGCTATACCGGGACGCCGGAAACCACAGCCACTCGGTCTTGGAGGGGTTGAGTCTGAGCTTGTTTCTCCCCATCCAGATCCGCACGGCCTCCAGGCATCAGGACATCATGTCATTGGGGTGGTCCGGGGTAGAGATGTACAGCTGAGTATCATCAGCGTACTGATGGAGCTTCACCCCAAAACCACAGATGATCTCACCCAGCGCCTTCACATAAATGTTGAACAGGAGAGGCGAGAGGACCAACCCTTGTGGCACCCCACAAATAAGGCGCCTCGAGGTCGACCTCTGTCCCCCTGCCAACACAGACTGTGTATGGCCAGAAAGGAAGGAAGAGAACCACCCCATTCCTAACCCCTCCAACTGGCGCAGCATGATACTATGGTTGATGGTATCAAAAGCCACTGAGAGATCTAATAGGACCAGGACCGAGGAACAATCCCTGTCCCAAGCCCTCCAGAGATCATCAACCAATGCAACCAATGCTGTTTCCGTGCTGTATCCCAGCCTGAAGCCCGACTGGTACAGATCTAGATAGACAGCTTCATCCAGGTACTGGGGAAGTTGCCGCACCACCACACTCTCAACAACCTTCGCCACAAAGTGGAGGTTGGAGACTGGACGATAATTCGCTAATACAGCCGGGTCCAGGGAAGGCTTCTTAAGGAGGGGCCTCACCACTGCCTCTTTCAAGGCAGGGAAGACACCCTCACTCAAGGAAGCATTAATAATCACCTGGAGCCAGCCTCATGTGACCGCCTGGGTGGCCAGCACCAACCAGGAGGGACACGGGTCCAATAAATGTGGCAGCACTAAGCCTACCCAGAATCCTGTCCACGTCCTTGGGAGTCAGAAGGTCAAACTCCTCCCAGATAACACTCTCATTAAGAGTGTTACCTCCGTCACCCCATCTGAACCTACCCAATCGGAGTCCAAGCCTTCCCGAATCTGAGCGATTTTCTCATGCAGGTATTGCACAAAATCCTCAGCCCTACCCTGGAAAGGGGTCTTCCCGCGCTCCCAAATGAAGTAGTGAGCAGGTCACCCTAAACAGGGCGGCTGGGCGGTTCTCTGCAGACGCAATAAGAGCGGAAAAATAGTTAGATTTTGCCGCTTTTATCGCTACTAGGTAAATCTTAATGTAAGACCTCACCAGTGTTCGGTCGGATTCGGAGCGGCTGGCCCTCCAATCGCTCTCCAGGCGATTGACATTTTCATTGAGTTATGGCTTCAAAATCTACTTCCTGTTTTCTCACAGCCAGTAAACAAACATCCCATCAATGTATAGGTGAAGTTTCCTCCCTTTGTACCAACATGGATCTCTTTACATTTGTTTACAATGAACTACTTGCATTTGTCATTCTAAAGTCTCTGCATCCATTTTGGACAGATTTTTTAGAATGTCTTTGTAATCCCTTTTGATTTTACTACCCTGAAGATATAGTAACATCAGCAAAAATGACAAGAAGCACCGTCGCTCATGAGGTGGGGTGACGATTGGCAGGCTTGCATTCGAGACCCGTTGCTGCCACGGGGGGGGGGGGTGAGCGCCTTTTACAAGTTGCAGCTCCTGCCAATCCAGCAGTTTGAAAGTGGGTGACCAAGAGTAGATAGATGAGTACCACTTTGGGGAGCAACTATATGGGGATACAAAAGGAGCCCCCAACTGAACGTCCCCTTTAAAATGATGTCACCGGCAAATCCTTCCATAAGTGCTCCCAACACAGATATAGTAGTAGTAGCAAAGAGGTGATATATGAAAAAATACGGTATGTTACGATATTTGAATCTATATCATTAATTGGACAGAATTGTTTAATTAGCTGATTACAATATTTGTTATCTTAGGAATTCTACTTAAGAGAGGAAGAAATTGATTCTGATTTATGAGATTATGTCTGAGAAACCTGCATTATAATCCTAAATTTATAGGATTATAGGATCCTGAATTTATTGTTTTTAGAAAGTAGCTTTTCTTCTGTTTTTAAGAGGATATTCAGGGTTCCATTCCTGACCTGCCTATTCTTGCTCGTACATTTCTTCTATATTAATTTTAAATAGGTGTGAAAGTAGCAAAATGCAATAAATGGCAGGCAAGTGAAAAAATTCCAGCATCCCGATCTCCGTATATGACTTCTCCTAAACTGTGGGTAATGCTTCAGAGAACAGAATGCTGATAAATTCTGCACATTCATGTTGGATTTTTGCAAAGCAGCTGAAAAAACCTGGTCAGTAAACCACTGAGAGGTGCTTTAAAGCAGAGGTTCCCAGCCTTTTTTGGCACCAGGGACCAGTTTTGTGGAAGACAATTTTTCTGCAGACTGGGGGTGGTTTCAGTTTCGTTTGCTCACCCGCCGCTCACCTCCAGCTATGCGGCCCAGTTCCTAATAGGTCTGTGGTCCAAGAGTTGGAAAGCCCCTGCTTTAAGGGAAAAGACAAAATCCTTGTAGATAGCAATGTACCAATTCTACATTTTTTATTTTTAAGAAGCCTGTAATGAATACTAATGAATAAGGATTAGTACTATATTGAGATTAAAAGTAAAAAATAGAAAAGGATGAGGAGAGATGGTTATATGAGCACTGCAGCATGTCACTCACATTTTTAAGGGAAGGAACTCAAATGTATGGTCTAATAACATTGATCTATAAAATATTTAAAATGTATCTTTTTCATTTATCTTGGCTATTTCCAAGATAGCATTCAGTGGTGGGTTTCAAAAATTTTTACTACCGGTTCTGTGGGTGTGGCTTGATGGGCATGGCATGGCTTGGTGGATGTGCCTTGGTGGGCGTGGCAGGGGAAGGATACTGTAAAATCTTCATTCCCACCCATTCCAGGGGAAGGTTACTGCAAAATCCCCGTTTCCTCCCGATCAGCTGGGACTTAGGAGGCAGAGAATAGATGGGGGTGGGGCCAGTCAGAATTTTAGTACCAGTTCTCCGAACTACTCAAAATTTCCACTACTAGTTCTCCAGAACTGGTCAGAACCTGCTGAAACCCACCTCTGATTCACATCTTATTTATATTTTATGATTGTTACCGTAGTCTACGTTGTATCATGAATAGATGGTAGCATCTATTTTTCTTCGTTAGTATAATATTCAAACCTGGTTATTATCAAAATAATCCATAATTATTTGTTTATGCAAATAAACAATCTGATATTGTGTGTTTGAAATTTTTATTTTATTTTATTTTAACTTAATATTTGATTAGGATAAAAGATCAGTATGTTTACTAAAGAGTTTATATTGATAGACAGAGCATCAGTACCCATTAAAAATATGGTCTTACTATTAAGACCATATTTGTTTGTTTATTCGTTGCACAATCAACCTCATGTCATTTGGCATTTTATCCATCCTTTGATTCCTTCCCAAGGACTTGGAATAGGCAGATGTTGATGTATGATGGTATTATAGGTATGATCACAGAATGTAAGCTATTCCAAGTAAAGCTGCCTTGTGCAATTGCCCAATGGTGATTTTGTCAATGCCAAAAGTGGTGCTCCACTTACTTTGGGATTGCACCTAAGGCCTCTATTATTGTGGAGTCCTTGATGCTCTCTGAGCTTGGTTGTTTTCTTGCAAATGTTTCATTGCCAAACTAGATAACATCATCAATGCACTGCTAATGTTACCTACTTTGTAATGAAACATCTGCAAAAAAACAACCAAACTCAGAATGTCAGGACCCCCCCCCCATTTCAACCCTACTATTATTGTTGTTGTTAATATTATTATTATTTTATTTTATTTTATTCATTATGATATACACATCACGGTGTGTCACAAATACCATTATTATTACTATTATCTTTATTCATTAAATATGAAACTCAGTCAACTGATCATTCAAAAATGCATCACAAATATTATTGACTGGTGCTAATGGCTGATAAGGGTTGCTGCCAGTGTCCTAGGTATCAACCAAATACCTTCTTAAGATGTACAATGTTCCAAGTAGCACAGTTTTTTGCAGTTCCACTGGCATTATTGCAGGAAGCTGCAATTTGCTGAAGTATGTTATAAAATTCTTGGACATGGTACCAAGTGTCCTGATAACAATGGGTATCACTGTTACATGTTTCTTCCATAGCCTTGTAGTTTCGATGGCCAGGTCATGATATTTCGAGATTTTTTCCAGGTCTTTTTCTTCAACTCTGGCATCTCCTGGTACAGAGATATCAATAAATCACGGCCCTCGACAACCGTGATGTCTGGCGTGTTGGGTTTCAAATGATGATCCGTCTGTATTTGAAAGTCCCACAAGGTCTTCACCTTCTCATTTTCGGTAACTTTGTCCACTTTGTGCCCCTATGACTTTTTGGATACACGTAAGTCATATTTTTTACATAATGAACAGTGAATTAATTTAGCAACTCCGTCGTGTCTAGCTTTCTAATCAATTTGCAATTTTGCTGCATTCACATATTAAATGTGAAATAGTTTCAACTTTGTTGTTGCATAGTTGGCAGTTTGGATTGTCAGTGGATTTTCGTATCTTTGCTTTTATGGCATTAGTTTGTAGTGCTTGCTCTTGAGCAGTATTAAACCTTCGATTTCTTTCTTGATGGTTCCCATCTTAAGCCATGCCCATGTAAGGTTGTCATCACATTTTCCTTCAATGTTTTTCAAGTGTTGTCCATGCAAAGCTTTGGTTTTCCATCTATTTAATCTGTCATCCAGCTGTTTCTTCTTATATTCTGCCTTTGTTTCTGTTGTTTTTATAATGTTCTCCATTTTTACAACCTGCAGCAATTTTTCTGTACTTTGGTTCACGTAATCATTCAAACTTCATTTTTTTTCTTCTACAATTTGATGGATTTGTAATAGCTCTCTACTTCCTATTTTTCTTGGCAGGTACAACCTGTCGATGTCACTTCATGGATGTAAAGTGTGGTACATATTCAAAAGTTTGTGCGTTTTTCGGTCCAAGTTTTCTACTTCAGCCAAAGTCCAGTTGATGATTCCAGCTGAGTATCATATCACTGGAAATGCCCATGTATTAATGGCTTTAATTATGTTTCCAGCATTCAGATTTGATTTTAATATTTTACGGACCCTCCTAATGTATTCCTTTTGTGTTGACTCTTTTTAATATTATTATTATTATTATTATTATTATTATTATTATTATTATTATTATACACATTATTAACAAAATCTAATGCTAAATAACAGCGTACAAATTTCTTGACTCTTTTGAATAATGTTAGTATTCTTTGGCAAAAAAAATTAACAGCAATCTCCTGTGACGCTATTTTTGTTTGGAACTATGCTAATATAAACTTTGGCATAATAAAGTTTGTCTTTAAGGTAGCAGAAATCTTTGTAATATAATATTCATAATACATGATGTTTAAAAATTATCTTGGGCTTTAGATAGTTCCAAAAGCAGATAAGCCACGGTGCAAGTTAAATCTGCAAGGAAGAGGCTAAAACAAATCACAGATGATCATTAGATATTCTCATTCCCATCCCATTCACTATTAAATTTTACCCCGAAAAAATTGGTGGTGCTGTTTTGGCAGAAAGATGATCTTACATAGTAAAGGTATAGAGCGACATTCTTTCAATCATTTCAGCCATGTAGGACACTACAGTGACCATTTATTATAGGCGACTCTCAAAAGATAGGACAAAACTGTATATCTTTTAAGAGTACAACTTTGATTTAGAGGAGGATACAAACATTTCCCTGTACATGATCTATAACATTTCCCCCCATTTTTATTGCCTGTTGCTCAAGGAAAATTACAATCTGTTTTTGATTATTTCAGCCTGCTGGCTGCCAGAGTTAATTTATTTGTCAATCAGTTCTGATGCTTCTGGGTGGTTACTATGAAAGTAATTATTATCGGAAAGCTCAGGGGATGTCACAAACACATGCTTTTTTCAAGGTCACATTTCAAAAATAAAAGAAACTTATAGACAAGATTAAGCAGGGCCACACACAGCAGATATACCATGTTTTCTTGACTGCTCCCTTCAGATATTTTCCTAGGAAATCTTACACAATATGGGTAGGTTCAGTAGTCTTCCACAGATGTTCTCCAAAGCACCTGAAGGCAATAGATGGAAACTAATCAAGGAGAGAAACAACCTAGAACTAAGGAGAAATTTCCTAACAGTTAAAATAATTAATCAGTGGAATGATTTGCCTCCAGAAGTTGTGGGTGTTCCCACACTGAAGGTTTTTAAGAAGAGATTGGGTAACCATTTGTCTTGAAGTGATATAGGGTTTCCTGCTTAAGAAGAGGCCTAGAAGACCTCCAAGGCAGTGGTAGGTTTCAAATTTTTTTACTACCGGTTCTGTGGGTGTGGCTTTGTGGGCGTGGCAGGGGAAGGATACTGTAAAATTTCCATTTCCACCCCATTCCAGGGAAAGGATACTGCAAAATCCCCATTTCCTCCTGATCAGCTGGAATTTGAGAGGCAGAGAATAGATGGGGGTGGGGCCAGTCAGACTTTTTACTACCAGTTCTCCAGAACTGGTCAGAACCTGCTGCAACTCACCTCTGCTCCAAGGTCCCTCCCAACTCTGTTATTCTGATATTCTTTCACTTTGCACTACAACTATCAGTCCACTCCATCACTAATGGCTAAATATGGTAGAAGTGTTACTCTTGAATAATTGACAAAAGTGCAAAGCAGAGTGCCTAACCCTAACATAGGACAAAACCATTACACCCAAAATGGCTGCCAGTTAGAATATCACAATCCCAGTTATGTTATCTTGTATGGTCAATGTAACATAAGCATATTACTGTATCTTGCATCAGCAAACTGCATTCTTGGGCAGATGCAGGAATCCTAGTGCTCAGGCAGGATCTACTGCTGATATCTATGCATGGTTTAGTAGTTCAGAGGCACCATAAAAGCTTCCTATGGAACATCAGAATGCTTCCGAGGAAATGTTGCTGTTTGTCATTACAGGAAATTTAAACAAGAGACTTGAATCATTGCTACCAGATGAGGCCATGAAAGCCTTTGGCAGAAGACAATGATTTACGAGGGGCTAAATTAGGGCATTATGTGTGTGGGCAGAGAGGGGGCCTTAAACCTAGACAAATTTCCTCTCAGTGTAAAATGTACCTAGTGTAAGCATCTGCAGATCTTTTTGCTTCCTGGTGAATTCCTAAGCGTCGAATTGAGAGGTATGAAGTTCCTTTCTCTGGGAGACCTAAGCCAGCTAAAACTTTAAGTATATTTCAGGCTGACAATTTATGATACAAATTCTGTAACAGATCATCTCAGTTGTTAGACAAATTTGAATTCCAGGCATGCTGGTGGCTCCACTTGGTCAGGATTTCCATACTGATCTGTATAATTAACAAATCCACTCTATCTTCGGTTAATGCTGACTTTTCTATGGAGCCAAGCCTCTGAATTCATTCTACAGAAAAGCATGAATTAGTTGCTGATACAGACTTTTTAAAAATAATCATATTTACCAAATGCCTCAAGGTCAGTGTTCTTCCCAAGTTACCCATGAGGGCCTTTAAAATAACTAAACCAAAATTATAATTCTTGCAGCACATAAAACGTCCTGAGTATTTCACAATTACTTGAACTATATGTAGTAGAAGCAAATGTCCTAATTTAGGCAAGCACATTTATGCCATATTGCTCATGAACCTACCACAAACAAAAAGAATTGTGACTCCTTCCCCGATCAAAGGTTCCTGAACAAATGTAGCAATCATGGGATAAGAGATATCCTTATATCATTCAGACACTAATCATTTGGAGAATAGGAATAAAAACCACAGGGCAGTATGTCAGATAAGAAACTATAAACATTTACATACAATTTAACATTTTGTTGAGAACTTGATCCTAAAGCAAATACAAAAGAAGATTTATGATACTGGAAGAAGTTTTCTTGCTTGACTGAAATGCTTTTGTAAAAAGCAAGAACAATACCCAGAAGTTTAAATCTCAGAGCAAGGAAATCTGACTAGAAAGAAAACATGGCCTAGAAAGAGAAAAAGAAGAAGCCTATTATCTATTGAAAACAATTCATTAATCAGGCATTAGCTGCTATGGGAAATAGTGGGCATTTAAGATCAGGAAACTCAATCAGCTCTATAAAGAAGTAGAGTTAACGCTATTCCATTAATGCTGGATAATAGTTTAGCTGCTCTGCTAATTACTGGAACCGAATGTTCCTTTTTAAAATGCATACCGTCATAACAGTGTTCCTGGCCATCACAACTGTTCTTTGAAGAGTAAAGTCAGATGCAGCAGTCAAATGTGAATGCTGTACCCCCGACTGACCAAAAAAGACCATACTGTTACATATCTTTTAAAATTCTTTTTAAGCCAAGGAATGTTGGGGGGGGGGAAATACATAAGGGGTCTTGAGATTCTATCTGCCATCAGCTGGTTAGTCCTCTCAAAATTGAGTGGAACAGAGCCAAATTGGACACGACAGCAGAAGCTGGCAAAACAAATGCAGAGTTTGAAAATGGGCCAGATCAAGCAACATTTAAGAAAAATATCACAGTGGGGCAGTATTGCAGACTGATTTACCCTAACTCTCTTTTGGTCATATAGCTCAGAATGGACAATAGGCAGCTTGCTCTGTGCTTACCGCTGCACGCATACCACTAACACCAGTAGTGGGATTCAGCCAGTTCGCATCACTTCGGGAGAACCGGTTGCTAACTTTCTCAGCAGCTTGGTGAACTGGTTGTTGGAAGAAATCATTAGGGCAGAGAACCGGTTGTTAAATTATTTGAACCCCACCACTGACTAACACACAAAGATGTAACATTAAGATCATAAATACACAGACACGTTGCTTTGTGACACACAGGCATTTACCGTGTTTCCCCGAAAATAAGACCCAACTGGAAATGAGCCCTAGCATTTTTCAGGATGCTCTACCCCCAAAATAAGCCCCAATCAAGGGACACAGTGGCTCAGTGGCTAAACACTGAGCTTGTCAATCGAAAGGTCAGCAGTTCAGCGGTTCGAATCCCTAGTGGCACATAACAGGGTGAACTCCTGTTACTTGTCCCAGCTTCTGCCATTTGCCATTCCTCCCGCCAGTTTTACTACCGGTTCTATAGAACCGGTGCAAACCAAGGGCAACCCACTACTGGTTGGAAGAATTTTGTAGGCTTTCTCTTCTTTATTTGATCTCAGTTTGTAAGGAATGTGGACAGATCCACTCTGTGTCTGGATTCTGATGTATGTGGCTTCCCTTTATTCAGTCTCAGTTATGACCAGGCAGTGTGTGAATATAATGTAAATAAACTTTTCCTCCCAGCCCTAGGACTTGTTAAATTTAAATATTAAGACTGTGCAGCTGATTCAGGCAGGCCCCAATCTATATACAGTACTTCGTCTCTTTCCCATCAGTTGTCAAATAAAATCAGTTAGTGAAATGCTTCTGAATGTAAGCTAGTACATTGAATGATGTATTTAAGGAGGAAAGAACCATAACCAATATACTGACAACTCTCAGCCCAGTAACTTGCTGAAATATTCTAAACAGAGAGTGTCAAGAGCAGCTTAAGGAAAGAGTTAAGGCAGCCAATCCATGAAGCCAGAATGTTATTTATTTCATGAAGTTATATACAGTACTACTTTTTAAAACCAACCAGATTTACTATAATGAAAATATTCTCAGTCATAAAATGTGTATAATAAAATCAGTACTATTTAAACTTTATAAAAGTATAACAATTTACAAATGTTATATCAATATATAAATATTATACACTGAAATATCAATTTGAGCAATAAACATATAGGGTACAATATAATGGAATTATACCCACATACAGACATGGGTGTAATTCCACTATATCCATTTTACATACATAATTAATTGCAGTCTTTTGTTTCAAAGGCTGCCATATTATTTTAAAATGACATAAAGGCAAAATCACCTAAACTCATCAGTTTTTACAAAGTTCATTTTGTAAAAACTTTTTTTCCTAAAACAGAAATATTAATATATAAAGGATGATAAAAGAATTGAGTTATTTATTATTTATTAATTAAATGTATTGGCCACCTATCTTACCACAGGGTAATTCTGATTTCCAAGAGACTTACGCATACTTATGTATTTAAAACTGTTCATTGTGTCATGGCCCAATTTTAATTATTTATACATGCACTCAGGAAGGGAGCGAGATGAATGGAAAGTTCAATATATTATGAAGTATAAAATTTTCTTAACTCTTGCCATCATGTTTGATTTACAAATTGAACAGAGATGTCAAGAGTGGGAAAAAGAGATCTAGTTCAAATGGTAACTTCAAACTGTCTGAATTGCAAATATTGCAGGCATCTACTACCCTCTGGTGGCAACAAAATAAAATAAAATCTAGAGCAGACAACTAATACTGAATAATGCCACATCAAAATAAAACAAAAATATTGCAAAGTGATAACTAATCTGATTCAAATTTTGGGTGAATAATGTCCAAAATAATATATTTTGGCTCAGTAAAAATAAAGGCTTAGAGGCAATGATTACAATATTGAAACACTCTTATGTAAAAAGAGTACCCTTGAAATATACTCAGGAAAAAAGAGCTATTTTAAATAATTTTGATTCATTTTCAGTGTTGGGATGAAGTTCAAAAGTTGCTGGATTCATTTGTTATCCATTATATGTTTATATTCTGAAGAACTTAATTCTGTGAGTTGGTTATGGAATGTTGTTGATTGATAATACAAAGAATGTGACTAAATATCTAGATACAGTAATATTTCAGGCTCTGGATGACTTTCTGAATGTGAAATACCATCTAGTTCATATGACTATAATGTAGAAATGAGTCAACTGCTGACCTACAGATATTATTGAAGTACACCACCAGCCATTAAAGCCTTATAACCAGTGGTGGATTGCTATCGATTCTCCCTGGTTCTTGTGAACCAGTAGTGGAAATTTTGAATAGTTCGGAGAACCGATAAATACCACCTCTGCCTGGCCCTGCCCCAATCTATTTGCTGCCTCCCAAGTCCCAGCTGATCAGCTAGAAGGAAAAAGTCAGGGCTCACTTGACAAAGAGGAGGGGAAAAAACCCAAGACATCTTAGCTTTAAATTGAGAAGCCAAGAAGCCTCCCAACTGATCAGCTAGAACCAATCCGCTCCTTGTAAACTACTCAGTGGTGGTAGATTGGCAATTGAGGCCAAGCTGCTTGAAAGCGGTTTCCGATGCTCTCGGTGGTGGCAGAGTGTCAAAAAACTGTTTAAACTCTTGCCGCGGCACTTCAAAGGGCTGCCCTACAGCTGATCAGCAGTAAAAGGCAGTGTGGTGGTACACCAGTGCGCTCCAAAAACAAATGGGTAGACTCGTACAGCTCTGCAAGCAGTTAAAAGCTTGGTAGACCAGTACCACTGCTAAATCCTAAAGAATTGTTTGTCACATGACCATCAAATCACACCCACAAAATAAGCCATGCTCAGAGAGCCAGTAGTAAAAATTTTAGAACCCACCCCTGCTTTTGACCAATGAGAAGCAGAGCTGGAGGCTGTGTTTCAGCATTTCTGGAGATCTACAAGTTGCCTATTTCTGCAACAACCTGTTTTTCTTAACTTTTGAAAACTGTTCCATGGTACAGTAAATCATTACTGTGTATCAAAGTAAATGGAAAAGAATTGGGATGGCGAAATAGCCATTTCAAGAAATGGAGATTTTCTGTCTTCCAAATAAGCCAAACTATGATTCCCAAAAGCTTAACTCACTATGGCAACGGTTGTTGTGGGTGGGACAACTGGCAGTTGTCATTTGGCAATACCGGGAAAGCCAGATTACAAATGCAACAATCATAAAATATGCAAACACACCCGTTGTTGGAGTAAATAGTATCTAACTATATTGGGATTGTGGAGTTGTGCAGGATTATAGAACAATCAGAAAAAGTGCTAAGTACAGGTACTCCTTGACTTACAACAGTTCATTTAGTGGCCATTCAAAGTTACAATGGCACTGATAAATGTGATTTATGACAATTTTTCACATTTATGACCATTGTAGCATCACCATAGCTCAAAAATTAGGCATTTGTCAACTGACTCATATTTATGATGGTTGCAGCATCCCAGGGTCATGTGATCCCTTTTTGTGACCTTCTAACAAGCAAAGTCAATGGGGAAGCCAGATTTAAGTAACCACCGGTTACTAACGTATCAACTGCAATGAGTCACTTAACAACTGTGGCAAGAAAGGTCATAAAATGGGACAAAACTCACTTAACAAATGTCTTAAGAACAAAAATATTGGGCTCAATTGTGGTCGTAAGTCGAGGACTACCCATACAAGTGAAAGAATGCTGTTAGGACAAAAGTTTAATTTAAACAAGAGATTTTGAGTCAAACATTTTCGAAAGGTTAAAAATAAGACCCTGGTTTGGATTGGAAACGGTGCTAGATACTCCTGAAAGTATACTAATGGATAGAATTTTGACTTAGATAAGAGAAGTTAAGTGCAGTGTTAAATGTGCTTTATTGATGCCTGTTTTTAGGACGGTGGAAATCCCATTTCTTGATGTTGTATATCACTCATTTCATCTGACGCAAAAAATTTCCTAGTACAAATTCCAATTGCATTCTAGAAAATGTGAGTTTTCTGCAATGTCCTGAGGTTTCCCAGCAGAAGGTTGGGAGTTTTTCAATGGATGAGATCATGCAAAAAGTGCTATTTGTAGAATTACTGAAAACCACTGCATTATTTTCTAAGATAATAACATGTTTTCATTTATCAAACTGAACAACTGCAGAATCCATTCTAGCCTAGATTCTCCATTTCTGTCTTGACTACTCGGAAGACATGCTCATCATGCAAAAGAGCAAGAGTTGCAAGATAAAAAATAAAATAACTTTCTCCTTATTCCCTTTTCTCTCTCTACATGTTTGTACTCCTGAAAAATGCAAACAACTTTAAAGAGAGTCCTTTTTTATTTCTCTATTCTGTTCTTTTCAAGGCTAAAATAACCTGTTGCAAATCCTTAAAGGAAAAAAAAAAGTCAGTGAGCTATTAAAAATTATATGTAGAATATTTTAGACACTTAAGCCTTTCCTAAGCACCAGTCTGGAGTTAATGTTTGTTCTATTTAACGTCTAATATTCCGTTTGAAAAAAAAAAAGGCATCACAATGGCTGACACCTATTCTTAATGACATAGAAGCCAATTTTGGATGATACATTTTATTTAAAAAAATCAACAAACACAGTTTAGAAGATTTATGAGGATGCTATTGAAACCTGCTGGTCCATTTTTGCAAGACTGACAACTGCACATCTTTATTAGGATTAGTACTGTTTGGGAGAATTAATACAACAGTAGAGTGTTGAGTCATATTATAATTAAGGATGTGTTATTCAAAAATACTTTCAATTATCTTAAAATACTTACATCTGTACATATGTCTTTGGTGCTTTGTTTTCTTGCAGACATTTCATTACCAAATGAGGTAACATCATCAGTACTATTGCTAGTCTGCAAGTTAACAACCAAGCTCAGAGAGCACGAAGGACCCCTCATGTCAACCCTGAGCTACAAATATTCTCCTTTATTAGCAGGAATATCTTTCTGGGCAGAAATGTAAAGTTTCTATTTTTTTCTAAAAGTAGCTACATATTTATACCTGGTCCCAAATTGTGTAGGTTTTCCCACCTCTTTCAATGTTTCTTACTGTGTTGTTCTGCTGTTTATATCTTATCTATTTTCTGCCTTTTCAAATAAATATTGTCAAACACATATCCAATAGGCCTTGAGTCATAAGCGGGTAGGATTCTAAACAAAGGGAAAGTAGGTTAGCTCCATCTCTGCTCCTCTTCCATCAGCAGGCAGAGACACTTTTCAGCTAGGTTCACTTACATTTAAGATGACTTCCTACTCAATGAGGAATTATTGTTTATGCTTGTTGGATTACATTTGAATTCTCACTCAGGAATGAAACCCTCAGCCTCACAGGCTTGTGGGTCAATAATATTGGAAAATGAAGAACTACATACATAGCCTTGAATTCCTGGAGGAAAAAGGAATATATAAATGGGACAGAGTTGCTTTTACTTGAAGGTTTCTAAAAGCTACATTATATTCAATCATTGTTAATCAGGCTAAGCACTAACATTCAGAGGTATCCAAGCAGCAGAACTTAAATATTTTATTTGGTGTCACCTATTTTTCTACAAACTTTTTTTTTTTTTTTTTTTTTTGCTGTTATTCTATAGCACTATTGCTGGTTGCCCCAGAATATAACTTTTATGATCTTGAACTCTTTGGAATAGAAATCATGGCCATTAAAGATGCATGTTCCTTGATGTAGCCTATACTATTACAAAACTATACTTATTATACTAAGCCTAGATTCTAAGGAGTAAGTCAAATTATTTTGTGTGCAACAGAATTAATTTTTCATGTGCTGGTAATGGATACATCATTATAGCAACTAATAACTTTCTCTCGCCAAACCAACCTAATGGTATCCTGAGAGATGTGTTCCTATTTATCCTTTTTATCTCAGTACCATTATCAGGAAACAACTAGTGTATTAACAACAATTGGTATCTAAGTTTAGATACAGAAGTTATGAATGTTCTGTCATCTGTTTTCTCTATATATCCACATTCTCAATGGTTTTTTTAAAAGGACATTATAATGAGGCTAGAACATTTCTGCCACTCTAGCAGATATAGTTTCAGAAAAGTGCTTCTCTATTCCAAGCTGTAATTGCTATAATAACATGGTGGAAAATGGTAAAATAAGGGTTTGTGGTCACTCAGAAGCTATGCTAAAACAAAAATGAAAACTTTCATCATTTCAAGAAAACAACAACAATGGAATATACAGTTTTTATTGTGAAAAAAAAAACAAAATGCCTGAGTGATATGGTCTATTTACTGCTTGCCTAGCTAACTGGTATTTTTGTTAAGTGCAAGTCTGTCAAATATATGAATATTTTATTCTACACATTTAACATTTCCGTGGCTGTTGAATAATGCACATTTGTTTGGGCAATACAATTTTTTCCAGAGTAGGTCGTGGCTTCTCATATGCTCCTTGTGCTGCGGCGGCTGGAAATGTATGCTTCAACTGCAAGAGTTTAAAAAAAAAAAGAAACAATTTTAATTGCTTACAAATCATCCACTTTCAAATCCAACCTGACAAAAGACCTCCCTTATTAGTTATGTATCAAACTGATGGCTCAGTTTCAAAATATTCAGAGTGCTCCTGCTAGATTTAAAGATGAGAGGAAAATGGGCCTATTGAGAAAAAGGAAAAGAATGAAGCAGCAAACTTTTAAGTATCCTAGAATTTTAATACTGAATAAAAAAAGAATACCAAATTAAAATGAACAAACAAAATAATCCTCCTGGAAATATTTAGTTAATTTATATTATATAAGGGAAGAAACAGCACAGTGGCTCAGCAGTTAAGATGCTGGGTTTGTTGGCTGGAAAGCCAGCAGCCCAGATTTCAGAGCTGAGCACCATGCGTCAGAGTGAGCTGCTTTCAAACTCTGAAGCAGTTTGAAAGCATGCAAAAGCAAGTAGATCAATAGGTATAATTAGGAAGATAACAGCACTCTCTAATGTCTTGCTGGCCATATGACTGTGGAAATGTTTTCAGATGGCCTTGAAATGGAAATGAGTACCTCTTCCTCCAGTCAGCAAGTAGTGGAGTAAAATCCACAGGGAAACAAGGGAGGGATGTAGCAAAATAACAAGAAAGCAGGCCTGAAATCCTATCCTTGCCTTAATGTTCTTCTTTTCAGATTCTTTGATATGATCCCTGCTTCAATTCATTACCCTAAATTAAAGGTCGATAACAAGGTCATAAAAAAAAAGATTAGCAGTCTAGAGTTGTTGTTTTAGTTTTTGTCTATCCCCTTACTACATTGTCAACAATTTAGGAGACAGAAAAACAACGGATATAATCCTGCCTTCACATTCCTGAATTGAGACATCCTTCTGCCTTCTTCTCCCTCCCTCCCTCCCTTTTTTAAATCTGCCCTCATCTGTAGATTCTGAACGGCACACAACAAGGTAAAAAATATAGAATAAGAACAAAAAGGCATATAATTAATAAAAAAGATACCTACACTTCAGACCACTAGTGGTGGAGAACAGTATTTTTCTACTATAGTTCTTACAAATATATTTCCACTTTATTCTGCATTGGTCAGATTTTCCTCAAATACTAGGTCCAGTTGTGGAACCTTTTAAGAAGGTTCAGAGAGACTGGCACATGCGCAGGGAAAGAAAACAAGGATGACTGGACTTGGAAAATGAGAATCGATTGAGGGAACTGGAACATGTAGCCTTGAGAACAGATGACTAAGTGAGGGAAATGAAAGAGCAGCCAGTGGCCTTCAAGTATTATTTGGCAACTGTTACATGTCTTTCAAACCTACCCACTTTAACAAACATATCAATATATAGATCAATGTTTGAAAAATAAAAATACTTGATATACATTTTTGTTCTTAAGTAAAAATAAGCAAAAGTAACTTTCTGTTAATAAAAAAATAATTGAAATGCAATTCAATAATACAAAACAAAATGAATTTGCCTCCATGCCTTCTATCAGCTCACCCATTCCTTACTTTCCAACCACCTTTCCACCAATATATTTCCATTCTCCCCATCAGATTGATTTTTTTCCCAGTCCACTAGACCGCCATTTGAAAATTACTGCATCTATATTAATCATTGTTCTATAAATTCCACATTTCCGCATCCCCATTAGAATGTCTTCAGGTTCCCCATAATATACCTACTAATTTGCAATACAAATAGGACAGCTATGCACAGCGTATATGTATACAAAGTACAATTACCATTCACAATAGTAAGAGTTGATAACAGAATCACCCAGTTAGATACAATATCATGACTGCATATCTTATAAAGATTTAACATGTCATCTACCAATGACAAACTATAACTGCTTTTCACTAAAAAAAAAAAAAGTACACTGGCCTCTCCCAAGATGATTCTGTTCTTATCATCAATTTGAAGTGGTCACAAATAACAGAAAAAGAGAGTTGGAAGGGACCTTGGAGGTCTTTTAATCCAACCCTCTTCTCAAGAGGGAGACCTATGCCATTCTGGACAAATGGCTGTCCTATGTTTCTTTCAAGTCTCCAGTGATGGAGACCTACAACATCTGAAGGCAAGCCATTCCACTGAATAATCATTCCCACCATCAGGAAATTTCTCATTTCTAGATTGGTTCTCTCCTTGATAAGCTTCCATCCATTGTAATATAATTCATTAAAAAGTTCACTGTCTATATTTTTCACATGCCATGGCAGTTTGTCCATTTTTTTTTGCCCTCTTCCATAACTACACTTACACTTGTAAAATATATAAAATATGCTAGGTGAGGATCTTCTACTGAAAAAAAGAAACTAATAAAACAAGGCAAGCAAATTACTTCATAAAAGTTCCATTAGCTAGGGATTAAAATATAATAGTACTCACTTTTACTACTGTTATTGTACACTAATATATACCCCTATTTCTGGGCTTTGTCAATTTAAATGAGAAGTCTTGAATGAAGTATTGTTCTTTGCTTTATACTTACATTCTGAAGGGTGTCTGTCAGTAAGATACTCATGTGCTGTACTTTGACTGGAGCAGAGCTGCAAAGCAGAAATAGACAAGTTTTTTTAATATTATCGATTTAATTCCCCTCCCCAAATATATGATTAAATCAGATGACACTGAGCATCTGGCCCCTTATAGATTCGGTTTTTATTCTTCTTAAATAACACTTGAGTCTCCCATGCCATAGTCCTATGATTACATTTTAACTTGACGTGTAAATCAGTCACCCTAAGGAAACCGTATAGCATAAATGTGGAACATTTTATATTGGGTAAAACATATAATTTCATTACAGTATTTGCACTGAAAACCTTTGTTCAAAAAGGTTAGTGAGTAATACAATAAGGTTGTTGATAAAAGCTGATCTTGGGGGTGGGCGGAAGAGAACGGGACAATATTTTGATTTTTAAAAATGCCTGAGTCACTGAATAGACTTAGGAAAAGATTCCCCAGTGAAAATTTTAAACCAGTCGGGGAGATTGATCTAAGTTTTGCAGCTCCATATTTTATGCTCACAGGTGAGGCAGAACCTGTGAGCATACGTTTATTTATACATTTCTGCCCTTCTTCCCCAGACTTCCCTTCTTTGGTAGTAACTGGCTCTTATTTAACTAGGGATTAAAAAGGCTAAGGGCAACTCTAGCATTGTTGATTCAGTCCTTGTCTTAGGGATGTAAAGACAAAAATGTTGAGGTTTTCCAGATTATTTAGATAACAAATATAATCACCCCTCAATTATGACTAGTAAGCAGCTGTGGAACCAGAATAAGAAGGTATGGTGATACATTTCAAACATTTTAAAACATTTTCTACTATAAAACAGTGGAAGGGTTTCAAAAATTTTCAACCCTTTTTTGTGGGTGTGGCTTGGTGGGCATGGCAGGGGAAGAATACTGTAAAATCTCCATTCCCACCCCAATCCAGGGGAAGGATACTGCAAAATCCCCATTTCCTCCTGATCAGCTGGGACTCAGGAGGCAGAGAATAGATGGGGGTGGGGCCAGTCAGAATTTTTACTACCAATTCTCTGAACTACTCAAAATTTCTGCTACCAGTTCTCCAGAACTGGTCAGAACCTGCTGAAACCCACCTCTGCTATAAAAGGCAATAATTAAAGAGAGCAAAATCTTATCTATCTTGCTCATTAGTGGAAAGGGAAGTCAGTGACAATAGTTGAGTCTAATTTCAGGAATAGGATTATAAGATTAAAGAAAAAACTACAATTGTTATTTTTGTGAGATTGTGTAAAAAAAAAATACTGTTAGTTCCAGAGAAAATAATAATAAAAAACCTCTCAGCATTGTTATATAAAGCACATCTCCTCAGCTTTTATTTAAATTTTATTCTAAGGGTTAAATGTATATACTGTTTTTCAAATAATAGAATGAATGCTTTATGAATTTTATCACAAGTAGCATATTTATGTGCTTTCAATAATAAAACACACACTAAGGAACGAATGTATTTTAATGGCTGTGGGATTTTAGGCAGCAGAGATAAAGACCATCATTGTAATGTTTAAGATTTAATTCAAAATATTGTAATGCCCTGAAACAGTTACAAATACTCTAGCAATTGAAAGGCTGAGATGGATAACAATGAGAACTTTTCAGTGCATATTCTTGAGGAAGTTAGAATTAAATAAATGACAGAAACAATTTGTGGTAATGTAGCAGTTTAAACACTTATCCCTGCATGTAGAGGCTAAGCAGCTACAAATTGAAGAAGAATTGAAGTCTTAATTTAGAACAGTTAAAACAGCTATCCACACAATTTCCTAGGCTTGGATATGTCTGATGTTCCAATAGAAGAAAATACATCTGGCTAGAGTTGTATTGTGAGTCTTTGGTATTCTGGATTGCCACAATGCATTTGTACTTGTCTGAACAAGGTCCTTATACAACTCCTCCTATGGATGGTTAGGTTATTGCTTTGGTAATAGCCAAGTGCTCCATTACCAAAGTAATAACCTCCTATAAGAGGAGCTAAACAATACCCTAATCAAAGAACTACCAAAGAAAAAATCACACCCCCATCAAATTGGCAAGGTAAGCCACTGAATTTAAACATGGAGCAAACCCCACACTCATTTGCACTGATGATGTTACTTAGTTGAGTAATGAAACATCTGCAAGCAAACAACTCAGAGAACACCAAGGACTTCACTGTATTTGATGTAGTTTTTCTCTCTGAATTGTTTCAGATAACCTTCATTTTGTTGCAGAAGTGCTATTTACAATACAAAACCTTCTGCTATGCCTTCATTCATCTATTGTACAACAGAAATAAAATAAGAAAAACGAGCAGGTCATATACCTAGTTTTCTCTTTTCCAGCGAATTTAGAACTTCTTTCAACTGGTGCATTTTCTAGCTTCTTAGAAACAGTTATGCCTTCAGCTTGGACTGTTGAAGAAAGCAGGAATATTGTATTTTCCAATATAATAATAATAACAACTTTATTGTCATTGTACGTGTATTCTCAGTATACCCATACAACGAAATTCACTTAACACCCAAAGACCAGGTCCAACACATTTAACAATCCCCAAACACATCCCCACCCACCACAAATTCCCCACCCCTAAACCACCCAAACATCCACACAACAGACCAAGTAATGCTGTCCAACAACTCACTGATGGTGGCCCTTTAGTTTTATATTATACAAATTATATTATACAAATGTTATCAAATCTTCATTCAAAAATGCTAAAAAATAAAGTTAAATTCATACATCATATGCTCAACTTTGTTTTAATCAAGGTTCGTTACACACAACATGATAACCCACAAACAAGTATGCAGGAGTTGGCTGGTAGAGAGATATTTGTACACAAACAAGTCAACTGCACTTTGGCTTGATGTGTTACATAAATGTTGTCACAGACTCAATTAACACGTTATGCTAAGCCAGAGACACTCAAACTATGGATCACAGCCCAAAGAATTGGGAGCAACTATGGGGGAGAGAGTTATGGTTACAGATTTTTTACAATCTGATCAGACTTGTATAAGGAAAGCTTGAGGATTGTCACGGCTCACTCCCTTCTTTGCCTGCGTTAGCCCACAAAGCTGGAAAATTCTTGTGATATATAGAGTAAAATTAATTATTTAAAATGATACATTTTATTGTACTTATTTCGTATCCAACCCTAATCCCACCAAAAGAATTAGATTTATTTATTGAAGGATGTTGTCAAACACATAAGCAACTATGCTATTCCATGGTTTGTCCACAAACCATGATTTACTGTCTAAGTTTACAAAACAAAATAAAATATTATGGCTTTGCAACTTGGATAAATTCAGCTGTTGGATCAATCCACAGCCATTCCATACTGGATTCTGCCACTGCTGTTTAGGTCTTCAAGCAGTATTTTTTATCCATTTGAAAGCATCAGCAGCCACATGTTTTCTGTCTACAAGTTACTCCCTTGAATATCTTGATTCTTAGGCTACACTTAGAAACAGAAATATTATTGTCCCTCTTATTCAACGAAGAAGACATTCATGCATTTACATGCACATAAACCAAATTAATGCTGGTGATGATATATAGCCAGAAACATTGTTTTTATTACAACTGTGAAGTTTGTTGTCTTACAATGCTCTCCCATATAGCTTCTGAGAACCAGTCTGATCTAGTTGTTAAGGCCTCAGGCTAGAACCCGGGAGACTGGCAAGGACTGTGAGTTCTAGAGCTGCCTTGCACCTGATAGCTAGCTAGGTGAATTTAGGTTTCTCAACCTCTCTCAGCTGAAGTAACCGCACAAGGTTGTTGTTGAGGAAATAGAAGGAGGAAGGAGTATTAGGTATGTTCGCTTCTTGAATTATTTATAAAAATAATAAAGGTGGGCTAAATATAAGGAAGGAAGGAAGGAGGGAAGGAAGGAAGGAAGGTTGCCAGCTTACAACATAACCATAAGTAACACCATAAGTAGCTACAATTCATAAGGCTACCTCTTTTTCCTAGTGGGATGTCAATAAATTTAAAAACATTATGTAGTTGTGGTATTAATGGAGATATCAGCAGAGCTATCCCATATATTTATAGCAATTATCTTCAGGCAGCTTAATATGAACTATATTGGAAGTGCTGCAATTACCATCATACCTAACAATGTACATGAAAATGCTTTTTATAATTTTCCAAAATACTGAAAGAGAAATAAAGATTTTATTTTAATTCACTGCTAAGGTAAAAGTAATGGTTTCTCGACCAGTCCTGTCTGATTCTAGGTGCTCATCTCCATTTCTTGGCCGAAGGAACCATTGTTCCTGTGATCATTTCCGTGATCAGGTGGCCAGTATGGCTATACGCAAACACACATGGAATGCTGTTACCTTCCTATCAAAGTGGTACCTATTCATGTACTTGCATTTGTATGCTTTCAAACTGCTAGATGGGCAGGAGCGGGAGCAGGAACAGGAGCTCACCCCACTGCCCAGTGCTTGGGTCTCAAACCCAGGGCTGTCAGCTTTTGAGATGATAAACTCAGTGTCTTCAACCGCTGAGCAACTGCAATCCAATTCATTGCTAACTATGCCTTAAGTTTCTGCCAACAGTTTAAAATTTTATTTTCAGTCATAACAGTGAATAGGATTTGTTTTTTTACAATTTTGAACAGTGCTTGTTAGAATTGTATAAACACATTACTTGCTATCTGCCTTGGAACATCTGATATTTCATGAGAAATGGCATAGCACTAATTTTCCCAAGAGTATATTAAAAGATTTTTTTTTGCTGTGTTAGTCAAATGTACACTGTTATATAATAATATGCCTGCCAGTAAAAAAAACCCAATTAGCATCCATTAAAGACGTGCTACAATTTAAAATAAAAGGTCCTACAGAAAAGTTTGAAATCAACAGCCCAACTATCTAGATTTCTGTATGGCATAAGGATATTTATTTGCTTAATTTATTTAAAAAATGTATATAACCGCCTATCTTCCAACCAACTTTGGGTAGCACCCAATCAAAAGTTAAAATAATGCATGATCGTATTAAAAGTATAAAACTAAATAGATTAAAACATTAAAAACAACAAAGACCTTGCATCAAGTCAATCTTCTAATGTCCCATTATCCAATCATAACCAGACACCTGAGGGAAAAGCCAGGTCTTTGAAGCTTTATGGAAAGGTAGTAGGGTGGGGGCTGCAAAGTATTCCATAGGACAGGGTCTGCGACTGTTTCCTACTTTCTACTTCCCATTAGATCAGGGATCAAGTGGCAGGCTAGTGTGTGAAGTTCCAATTGCACAAGTGACAGGCACGTATGTGAAACCATTCCCCCCCCCCCCGGCCGCCTCAGGCACTGCCAGTCCATGGCGTTGGAAAGGTTTGGGACTGCTTCATTAGAGGACAATATTTGGGGAAGGGACTAGAAGCATGTCCACCATGCTTACCTGGTGGGACAGGTGGATGTCCAATATTGCTAAATATTGTTCGCCTCATATTAAACAATGGTGTGGTAGTTATTTGTTTGTTTATTTGTATCCTGCCTTTATTATTTTTACAAATAACTCAAGACGGCAAACATATCCAGCCCACCTTCCTCTTCATCCTGTTTTTCCCACAACAACAACCCTGTGAGGTGAATTGGGCTGAGAGAAAGTGACTGGCCCAAGGACATCCAACTGGCTTTCAGGACTTGAGCTCAATATGTTCACAATCTGAAAGTCACATTCCAGCCACCCTGACCTTCTTCCTTTCTTATCAATTAATGCAATACATTGAAAATGTTTCTGCCTTAATTGAGGGATTTATGGTGTTCTAAACCTGAAAGCTACTTGGTTCCAAAGTTTTTAAACTTCATTTTATTCTCTTCAATAAAACTCTCAAGAGAGAATCTTGCCTTCCATTGAAATTGACTACAAAGAAACTAATAGTAGGAAAGAAAAAAAGTAAAGAATGTATAGAAAGCATAAAAGCATAAAATTATGTGGAATGTATAAAAACATCACCACAGTAAGATAATTTAGGCAAACATGAAATTCAGATACATATTTAAATACTTGTACAATAATTATAATCTTCTCTTTTAAGCTGCATTGGTCCTCATTATAGCTTACTTGATAAAAATTAACCAGGAAAATATTAACAGTGTGCAGCAAATAGGATTCCATTCTAAGGAAACTTTAACTCAAGCAGGAACTGTAGCTGGTGGTGTACAGGAGAACACCTGACAGCACACTATACTGATGGTGAACTGAAGAAAAAGCCCCTGCCCAGGAAAGAGATATATTATTTAGATTTTGTCTGAGGAAAAAAAGTGACAAGTTTTTTTTTAAAATAGTATTTGAGCTGAGGAGGTTGACTAAGGTTAAGGATTAGTTTTTCCAATAAAGGAGAGAGGAGAGAGAAGAGAATATGTGTGTATGTATGTATACCAAGTACCTTGGTATTTTTTGGCACCATGTAAGCTATTTTTGTCAAGGTTCTTAAAGAAGTATTTTTAAATGTTTTATTTCTTCTGAATTATTCATGTGATATCTGGGTTTCTGTTTTTGGGCACTACCTTCTGGGCAGAAAAAGAAAATAAGGCTTCAGCAAACAAATATTATTTTAAATGCAATTTATTGTTGCAGTTATTTGATGTTCTAAGTTGACTTACATATGTAATTGCTACATGTTTCCACAAAAAATAACTAAGTATCTCTTTGTCTTCTGGACAATGTCCCGATCACAGTATCACATGGTCTCCATACATTTCTATTTTGACTACCTAGCAGGTGTCACCACTTTTCTGATCAATCCATAAACTAAATAAGGTTAGGCCTAGTTAATACTGGGGATGAGAAACTACCAAACAAACCCAAGGTTATAAACTAATCTGGAAAACAATTTTTTAAAAATCTGGAATATGACCAAGAAAACTACACAGATGTGTCTGTAAAATCATCAAGATTTAATCTTAACTAAAAAGAGACTTGATTTTACAATTAACAAGAAAAATGTCCAAAACATTTGACCAAATTAATTCTGTAAAGTGTTCTTCCTTATCTCAATCAACTAAAGAATATTGCCAAAAATATATTAATAATCTGTTGTTGCAAAACAGACTTAGATTTCTTCTCCTAATATTGTATATATTTATTTTAGCCATCATCCATTTGTGAAAATCTAGTTCTTGATATTTTAATAAATTCCAACTACTGGAGACATATCCAAACAGCTATGTTCTTACCCTGCACTGATTTGTTCTAAGTCATGTTACTAGTTTTTTTTAAATTTCAAATAAAAATTTGGTAACTAGAGCATATGAATGAATATTTTAACTTCTATTTTGTATCTTTAACAGTAAGACATTGCCACCAAGTTTTACAGTTTTGTTTTGGGAGGTATCCAATTATACCTGAAACACAGATAGTCCTCGGCTTACAACCACAATTCAGGCCGTTTATTGTTAAGTGAGTTTTTGCCCCATTTTATGATTGTTCTTGCCTCAGTTATTAAGTGAATTACTGCAGTTGATAAATTAGTTGTTAAGTGAATCAGGCTTTCCCATTGACTCTGCCTGTCAGAAAGTCGCAAAAAGTGATCACATGACCTTGGGACACAGCAATGGTCATAAATATGAACTAGTTGCCAAGCATCTGAATTTTGATCATCTGATCACAGGGATGCTGCAAAAGTCATACCTGTGAAAAACTGTCATAAGTAACTTTTTTCAGTGCTGTTGTAACTTTGGTCACTAAACAAACTGTTGTAAGTCAAGGACTAGCTTTACTTTTTCTGGAACTATTAGTTTATTCTTAAAAAGGAACTAATGCAGCATTTTTAAATTTTAAACCTTCCATTATTCAAGCTCAGGGCTCCAAAATCATATACAGTATCCATTCGTCAATTTACTATAAAAATAGATTGCTGGTTTAGCAACCTCAACTCATTCCTCCCAACTATGGAAATTCAAAAGCAGCACTCTGACTAAATAATTACAATATTGATTTGCTTACAGTATTGATCTGCTAAGAATTATATTTAGGTTAAGTCGAATGTAAGGGTCTCCCAACCGTAAAGAGGAAAGGAAGGTATTAGGATGCAGTATCAGGAAGAATTCAATTAAATAAAATTGGAGAGTCCTTGGTTGTTTTTTTCTGTTAGAGAATAAAGTTATGATTTTTGCAATTACCAATCAATCATTAGCACATTTAAACAATGTTAAATTATCATAATTTTTATTCCAGTCTTATGCTATGTGTTTCAGGACAGTATTTACAGCTTCCTTACTATAAGAGCCTTGGTGGAACAGCAGACTAAAGTGCTGTTCAGTAGCACCAGCTGCCTGCAATTACTGCAAGTTCGAATCTCACCAGGCTCAAGGTTGACTCAGCCTTCCATCCTTTCCAGGTAGGTAAAATGAGGACCCGGATTGTGGGGGGCAATAAGCTGACTTTGTATAAAAAAGAACACCGCTGGGGGGGGGGGGAGCTGAAAGCCCTACTAAGCAGGTATATACAAAAGTATGAAGGCTATTGCTTAACGCATTGTAAGCCGTCCTGAGTCTCCAGAGAAGGGCGGCATATAAATTGAACCAATAATAATAATAATAATAATCATAATGAATAAAGATTAGGATGAGATGTAGTGTAGTGACTGACCCACAGTTTAACATTACCGTGTACTATTGAATTGACAAATTATGGTTTTTAACCATTCTGTTTACATTTTTAATCCCACTTTTATTATTTTATAAATAACTCAAGGTGACAAGCATACTTAACACTCCTTCCACCTCCAATTTTCTCCCCAACCACCACTTTGTGAGGTGAGTTGGGCTGAGAGAGAGGGACTGCCCCAGCTGGCCTTCAGGATTACGGTTAGGGTTAAAGCAGAACTAGAACTCAGTCTTTCTAGCCTAGTGCCTTAACCACTAGACCAAACTGATTTTTGGACAAGCAACTATATTTGACAGTTGCACAGTACACTGACTCAGAGTTTACTGAATTATCCCAAATCAGCTGCTTTTGCACAACACTGTCTCTCTTGTGACAAGGTGGGTGGCAAATAAATTTAATAAACATAGTCAACAAGTAATTTCTAGGTCCTGCATGCTACACATATCCATAATCCTGATTAATTCAATTTAATTTAAAAAAAAACATCTTTCCTTGGTCAGACTGGGGTATAAAAAAGCAAAATCCCACTAAGTTCTTCAAGGAAACAATACTGTCTTTAAAAAAAAAAAGACTTATAGTATACAACACTGATTGGCTGCCAATCAAACCAAACCCACTTTTCCTTGCCCAACCAATGAGGAAAATGTATCAGGTAGAACTGGAGGAAGGGGGAAAGGTGTTCATACAGTATCACTGCTGTAACTTACTATCAGTGCTATCTTATTATTGGCTATGACTCTATTTATCTGGATAAACAAGAATGCAGCTGTCTGAATAAACAAGTCACATCAAGACAAACTACCCACACTTTAAACTCTGTGTTGCACAATCCCAGCCAAAGGGTGAGCAGTTTGGACATAGTACATTGCACCCTCACATAGTTCCACTTCAATTATGGTTTACAATCTTTTAGATCCACTTACTGGTGGAAAGAACGAGTAAGACAAGCATATTTGCCTTCCTTTGGCATTCTTATGTTGGCTTTTGATTTCTACCAGTTTGTGGGAAATGATAGGGGCTGTAGTCCAATACAACTTTCTTATTGGTGTGGAATCTTAGTTGGAGGAAACGTTAGATTGACAGGTGATTGCTGGTCAACTCAGTTTCCTATCCTTCATTCAAAATAGATAAAACTTTGTCACTTTGAATGTACACTAATCTGCACACATTAAAATGAATACAACTCTCAAAGGGTCACCACCTCCAATATACACAACATACACTACTTAAACATGGCAAAATAGATACAAAATTATGCATATGCCCACATATGTTATACGACACAGAGAAACAGCAGCCTAAGTTGGGATGCTTTTTTGTGAGTCACAGGTAACCATTAAACTACTAAGCCTGAGGTCTTTAAATTTGGCAGCTTTAAGACTTGTGGACTTCAACTCCCAGAATTCTGGGAGTTGAAGTCCACAAGTCTTAAAGTGCCAAGTTTGAAGACCTCTGTACTAAGCCAATACCATAATTAACCAACTAGTGATGTATCTCAGTTACTAACCAAATGGAACCCAGTTGCAACGCTAACCGCAAGCATATGAAAGAAAGCTGAAGACAAAAAGCGCGCATGTGCGGCATGTCTGCAACCCTTGGGTTGGGTCCCTTCCCAAAGGGAAGAACTGTGGAAATGCAAAGGATCGGCTTTCAAAACATCTGGGATGGAAACAACAGCTGCCCCCCCCCCCCCGTCCCGACAAAGCGTAAAGAAGCCCGTGAATGCAGCAATGCAGCTGCTGAGAGGAAAGGGGAGGAGCCCTTTTCTGGATGGTGCAGAGAAAGTGAAGGGCTCAGGTCGTAAAACCACAGTCGTCATAAAGATCAAAGCACCGCCCTTCCCCCACCCGGCGTCTGCTGCTGCCGAAAAAACCCCAAGCAAAATAAGGAGGTCCCGGGCTGTACTTTGGCCTCTTATGTACGCGGAAAGAGAGTGAACCCGGCCGAGGTTCCTGACGCTGGAGGAAGCGGGGTCTGTAATGTGTGTGAAAGCGTCGTATATCTAGCGTAAACTTTCACATATTCTCTCCCCCCCCCCCCCCCCCCCATTGTTATTGTGCAGGCGAAGTTGCCCCTTTAGGCTTTAAAGAACTAGCAAATCCAAAGTGAAAGTTTCAGTCATTACTGAGAACATTGGAGACCATTCTTCTCCAGTAAACCTGAGCTTTTAGGGGGCGGGAGAGAATCCGCTTCTCTAAGGAAACTTTCACTGAAGAACTGCGTCACGGGCTCCCCACCTGCCCCGCTCCCTTTCTCTGACAACCTGCCTCCTTACCTGCGGGAAGGCGGCCCCCTTTAACCGGGGAAGGCGGTGGGGACAACTCCGGATTTGCCATTGAGAGTTCGGTAAAAGAACACGCGATCTCACTACTAGGTAGCCTTACTACTAGTCCTAGTACGCAGGGCGCCGCTTTGCTTTTTTATTGGGAAAGATAAAAGCTGGGCGGGGCGAAGCAGCCCAAAAGAAAGGGGCTGGGAAGAGGGAAACTTGGCGGAGTTTCACAAAATTTTGGAACGTGCTTGAGACGTAAAAGAAAGCGAAGGAGAGATTACGGTTACGCCTCCTGCTTACAGAACTTCCCACCCCCCCCCCAGCCAAAATTGACGGAACCGTGTTGGATTGGGATTTTGAATAGCGTGAAAATCCGGTCATTATATTTTAAATTATAGTTTGTCTGTTGTTAGACCAACCAAAAAGTCGGTAGCTATCGTTTTAAGTAAGGTTTTACATCACTCTGCTTCTTTCTCTTCATCACTCAAACTTGACGATATGCTTCACACCAAGCCATGATGTATTTTGTTGTGTTTGGTTTAAGTTTGTGTCAATCAGTCAATGCTGGTTTGTTAATCTAATGTTAAGATTAACCACTAGGCTAGGCAGAGGAGACCATGAGTTCAAGTCTCGCCTTACGGGTCCAGCAGACTTCTCCAGCACTGCACATCGTTTGTTTGGTGACAGTTGCATTTATGCCCTGCAAATATTCGTTCTGGCTAGGGCTGCTCAAACAACAAAACGCAAAACAGGAAGTTGGATCAACCAATCAGCATGCAGGGCATGCCCCTCCTCACAACCGCAAGTGGTATTTGGGAGATGTATGTACCACCCAGTCTGTAGTTTATGCTTATTCATCAATCCTTTGCTAATGTACATATGTGGCAACAGCTATGAACTGTTGTAGGCAATTCTAATCAGCCTTTAGCCATGAAACCTAGCTGGATCCTGGGCTTTCATTTTCTCTCTCAGCCAACAGGGTTGTTGCTGTGGGGAAAATAGGAGAAAGATGTGTTGGATATGGTCACCTCTTCGAGTTATTTATAAAAATAAAGGCAGGATATAAATAAATAGAATTGTAACTCTGCACCCACCTAATACAAGAATACAAATGACTAGTCAGAGAAAAGTAAATTAAACCACCTTTTACACTATATAAAGAGAGAAATTATCAGCAGGCAAAGTTCAGCAATCTGTAGCATCTTTAAGGCTTTTAAAAAAAAATTGTGCTACTATAGCAGGAATGCCTTGGGAAAGGTAGGGAACTGACCCACTTTGAGAGTCTGGTAAAACTTAAAGCCCCTTTCACAAAAATTTAGACACAGTAAAATGCATAGATATAGACTTTATGGAGATTCTCAGTCATCCAGGTCATGTTAGCAGTTGTGAAATCTAAAATTTGTTACTACCGGTTCTGTGGGTGTGGCTTGGTGGGGGGGGGGTAATGTGACCTGGTGGGCGTGGCCATTTTTAAAAAAACTTTTAAAACCATTTTTTCGACAACCTCTTCGGTGAAGAGGTTGTAAACAAATGCTTTCAAAAGGCTCTGACGATCCCCCAGCTGAGTTGCCTGATCAGCAGAGTCTTTTTTAAAAAGCCTCTGCCATCAGGCAACTCAGCTGGGATTGTCAGAGGCATTTAAAAGAAAAAAAGGGTTTTTTTCTTTTAAAAGTCTTTGACGGTCCCAGCTGAGCCACGCAATCATCAGAGGCTTTTTTTTTTACTTTTAAAAGCATTTTTTTCGGCTGAAGAGGTTGTAGAAAAAATGCTTTTAAAAGTTAAAAAAAAAGCCTCTGATAATTTTGCGGCTCAGCTGGGCATGGGGCGGGGGGGGGGGGGGGGGGGGGGCAGGGATTTTTGCTACCGGTTCTCCGAACCACCTGCCTCCATCGCTATGGGATCGGGCGATCCAGTCCAAACCGGGAGCATTTCACCCCTGCATGGTAGTCCCGAATATGCTTTTTTCTTTTTTGTTTAAAAGTTTTTTATTTTACACATATTAAAAACAAAACATAGACATACAACATTTATAGAAAAATAAAAAAGGAATATCACTTTTCAAAGATGCTTTATTCACGAGGCAACTGGACTTTCAAGTTTTTTCTTTGAAGACGTTTTATTTCTCAGCCAAAAAGCTTCTTCAGCTCTGACTGGATGGTGGGAAATGGAAGGATTTATACTCCTTGCAGACAGCTGGCCTTTTGCATTCTTTTAGCGGGTCATCAAGGTCAAAATTCTCATAGAACAACACATGAGGATTAGATTCAGCAGTCCATCTGCATTTAAAAGACACAGGCCACTCTTTTGAAGACAACAAAATCCATATTTTGGACAGAGAAGATCGTTTGTTTGAAAGAGGGGTTAAAGACGCCATCTATGTCAAAATTGAGCAGCCCTCTCTCAACTGAGGGGGAGGGATACATCATCTATCTCCAGCCTACAACACAGTCCTTTCAACAGTTCCAAGAAGGCATCCACCCATTTGCACCACTTAGGTGACTCTGATGACACAGATAAAGCTCCAGGTAACCTTAACGACCTGCTAAAGGAATGCAAATGTCCAGCTGTCTGCAAGCAGTATAAATCCTTCCATTCCCCACCATCCAGTCAGAGCTGAAGAAGCTTCTTGGATGAGAAGTGAAACATCTTCAAAGAAAAACCAGAAAGTGCAGTTGCCTCTTGAAAAAAGCACCTTTGGAATAGATATAGACGGTTACAAAGGAAACCAATTATACTCAAATACAGTTATCAAAACATTTTAAAAAACCCAAATATGTGATATATTGATATATACCCTCTCTTAATCCATTACATTAGTGACAAGGCAATATCTTTTTGGAGGGGTATAATAATTGTAGATAATATTTATTGAAATTCACCAATATCTTCATGTCTTTTTTATATTGCCAAATGATATATTTTCATACCAAGAAAATCCTATTTTCCTACAGCAGAGAAGGTAAAGGTTTTCCTGTGTCCAATCATTTCTGATTCTTTGGGGTGGTGCTCATTTCTGTTTTTTAGCTGAGGGAGCCAGGATTGTAAAGATAGACCTTTCCGTGTTCATGTGGGCAGCATTGACTATATATTGAGATGCACAGAATGTTGTTACCTTCCCACTGAAGTGATACCTATTTATTTACTTGCATTTACATGCTTTCGTAGTGCTGGATGCACAGGAGCTATGGCAAGTAAAGGGAGCTCATCCTGCAGTGTAGCACTCGGGTCCGAACTCTGGCTTGTCAGCTGGAAAGCTCAGCATCTTTAACCCACTGAGCCATCGGTCATCCTATAAGCAGGAGTTTCCTACTGTAGAGGCAGGGCTTAAAAAGGTTCTGATGTTGCTTCATGTGGGAAAGGACAGCTCTTCCCCAGTTTTGGAGTGTCAAGACCAAAAAAAAGAGGATAAAAGAGAACTCTTGAGAAATGCAGGAGTAATAGAAGCTATGGAGATGAGGCATTTTCTGATAATGTTTGATTGCTGTAATTGTTATTTCTCAGGACATAGTCCAAGAATGGGAACGCTGGAAAGAGGGGATGGAGGAATGTGAATGGAGAATACTTCTCTATTCTGCTGAGAAAACAAAGGAAAGGAAAAATACTATTTTAATAATTTATCCTTATCATGCTATAAGCATACTGTACTTTTTCAGAACCTTAGATTTTCAGGCAGACTTCCTTCCTCATCTTGTAATTCTCATTTAAACGAAAAGGGATCTAAAAGACAAATTCATCAGGTCCAAGAATTTAATTGGTTTTTTTCTTTTTTTTCCCTTTTTTCTTTTTGCTCTAAGTGCCTAAACAGAAGCTTCTTTTTTTTTTATTTTAAAAACAAACCTTTATTAAGACTTTAAAAAACACACATTTAAAATACACAATCAAACAAAAGAAGAAAGATAAACAAAAAAAGCCAAAAGACAAAAGACAAATGTACTTATACCATTAGTCAGCTTTAAATATTAACTAATTTCTATATCTTTTTTCTTTTATATATATACATATACATATATACATAAATACATTATTCCAACTATATTCATCTGACAGTGCTATTTTTAATTGTAGTCAATTTCTTCAAAATTCCATCTTACTCACTTTTCCTCTTCCTCTGTTTTGTCCATTGATACCATTTGTTCCATATAATGTAATAGTCTGAGTCCTCCTTATCTTTTAATTGTAAAGTTAATTTGTCCATTTCTGCACAAGCAAATATTTTCTGTATTACTTCCTGTTCTGTTGGCACGCGATCACATTTCCACAATTGTGCTAATGATAACCTAGCCGCCGTAATTATATGTAAAATTAAATACTTGATATCTTTCCTAATATTTCCTTTAATCATGCCTAATAGGAAAACCTCAGGTTCTAATTCAATTTCGTATTTTGTTATTTCTGTTATCCATGTTTTTATTTTGCTCCAAAATTTCTTAACTACTGGGCAGAGCCACCAAACATGATAAAAAGTCCCCTGCGTTTTTTTACATTTCCAACAAGTTGGATTTACATTTGGAAACATTTTGGCTAGTCTTACAGTGGCCAGATACCACCGATACCACATTTTATAATGATTTTCTTTGTAGGCTACCGATTTTGTCATCTTAAAACAGAAGCTTCTAAAGCATCTCCAACTGGACTAAGATTGTGATCCAGTCTCAAATGCTTTAAATTCAAATATTTCCTTTCTCCAACATTCACTGGCCTAAAATAAGGATAGTCAGTATTTTTTATTTCCTTTTCCCATTAAACCTGGTTTATTTTTTTATCTAAACAGCTTCATCTTACTGGAAATATGATGGATCTTGGTGGTTTAAAAAACAAAGTAACAATTGGAAATCACTGTTTTATCACACATGGCAGTAGATAAGATTTGTTATAGATTCTCCATTTTCTGACATAAGACATCTCAACACAAGGCCTCTGTTACATTTCAGAAGCAGCTACAGACAAGTTTGATCTCACAATGTTGATTCTTTGGGGAGATAAATGATTAGATTAGTTGAAACCAGAGCAAAGCTAGATCATTGCTTTGTAACACTGCACCCCTGCAGAGCCTGAACAGCTTCCAAAGCCACCTGCTGTCCATTGATGGCTGAAAACTGACAGCACCATTTCCTGCCATTTGAGCTGAAAAACAGAGAAACCCTGTAATGTAAGTCCTAAAATAAACACTACTGCTCCAAAACACTCGGCAGCAGTTCAGTCCTGCCTACGCATGTGATCTGGTTCCATTCCACCTATTTTGCAGACTTCCAGGTTCCAAAACCATTGTATTAAAAATGCTGTTGCCAGTAAGTTGCAGGCCTTGCTCTTTCTTTCTGTTGCTTAAAAGTATCACATGTACTCAGCTGGATCCAAGCTGGACATCTGAATAAGCCCGAACTCAACTTTTGTGTTGGAAACCCAATATTACCCCAGAGCAGCCTGTCACATTTATTTCTGATTGGGGAAATATTTCGTTGGAAGAAATGACCATCTGGGTTCAGTTCCAAGTGGGGAGAAAGATACTGAAAACATGGAGGCTATTTGGAAAGATGGTTTAATGGTGGACAGGACCTCATGGTTTGAGGTCCTGGGCAAAATGAGCAAGAGAGAGAGAGAGAGAGAGAGGGAGAGAGAGAGAGAGAGAGAGAGTTAGCAAACCAGAGCGAGTCATTGTTAGCTGTTATTTGTTAGCCAATAAACATTATGAAGTGTTTATTCTGCCTCGCCTCCCTTTCTTAGCCTTGTTCCTCGAATAGAACAGATTGGTTGTCAGACTCCCATGGGGCCATGCAGGGGTAACTTTGTAGGTTGTCTGGAGTACCAGGCTTGGTTGAATCTTGCTGAGTGATGCAATCTCCCCAGGTGCCATGTGGTGAGTTCTGTTGCTAGATGGGTAGAGGGCTAATCCTATCAGGTCCTGAGGGCCATGTCTTAATCCCATCACCCCGGAGCTGAAGAGGTGGGGGGCAGGGAGTTGCAGGTAGCTGCTTTGTCTTTAAAACATGTTTCTCCTTTTCTCATCCAGGCAAATATAATATTCTGCCTTTTTAATATTTCCTACAATATTTCATTCTTTTAGGAGGGAAGTGGGTGCTAACTTTCTTCAATTTGAAAAAGGACTATGGCACTAGGGAAAAGGCCTAAGGCAGGAGTGTCAAACCTGTGATGACACATTATATGATGTATCTAAACTTTTCCCCCTTCACTAAAACGGGGCTGGGCATGGTTAGCACGTAATACATCTGGCCTGCAGGTCACAAGTTTGACACCCCTGACCTAAGCCCTCCACGGTCCCTGTGCTGATATTTTAAGATCTGTAAAATGAGAGCAGTTTCTAGTGATTGCAGTTAAGTTACAGTGCTTTGGAAGCATGTTTAGGATGCAAGAGCTTGCAAAACAATTCAAATGGGTGGCAATATCTATTTGGCATGTGATTTCTTTGAGCTCCTGTAGACATGCATAAATAAACTTTAAATGACCTTCTCACATAAAAACAAAAAAAGAGCAAAGCCATCAGCCTCCAGTGACCTCATTCCAATGGAAATCATGTCTGGATAATGCCTGCACTTGTTATATTTTCAAGGCTGGAAAACAGGATTATGAGAAATATAACAATAGGGATCAAGGGCAGCCTTTCTTTGTGCATGAAATCCTGGTAATTTATTATGTTAGAGATTTGAAAGTGTGTAAAAATAATTTTGTTGGTGCTCACATAATGCATTTCAGTTCCTGAATAATTGTACAAAACAGCTTGGGAAGACACTAGGCTTAAAAAGCAACTCAAAATGGACTGAATTGACAAACCAAAACAACTGCTTAGATGAAAACTACCAGCCACTGCTGGGTGTGCAGGAATTGCAGTTAAATAGTTATATCTGTTGAGAGAGAACATTTGTAAAATACAATAAATAAAACTTTTGTGTAGCACAGTACAACTGTGAATGAATGTAAGCAATTTGAATATTAATGTTTTTTTCATGCAGGTCCTGTGCATAGCAAGGTTTAAATATGGCAACCATTAATTAGCAAGCTAGTTAATGTTGATCAGAGTTAGAACTAATGCAGACTTGTGGCTTGACATTTAACAAGCGTGTCACAGCGTAGAGAATCTGTTTAAACTTGTTCCCTTTTTATATACGTAGTCCTTGACTTACAACAGTTCATTTAGTGACCATTCAAAGTTACAATGGCACTGAAAAAAGTGACATGACTGTTTTTCACACTTACGACCGTTGCAGCATCCCCATGGTCACATAATTAAAATTCAGACACATGGCAACTGACTTGTATTTATGACAATGCCAGTGTCCCAGAATCACGTAACTTTCTGATAAGTAAAATCAATGGGGAACCCAGTTCCACTTAACAACAGTGTTACTAACTTAACTGCAGCGATTTGCTTAACAACCGTAGCAAGAAAGGTCATAAAATGGGGCAAAATTCACTTAACAAATGTCTCGCTTAGCAACAGAAATGTTGAGCTCAATTGTGGTTGTAAATTGAGGACTACCTGTAATCAACTTGTAACCAGTCCTGTTATATTCCTGTAGTTCCTTGTTGCTCAGTCATATATATAGGTAGTCCTAGTGGAAACTTCTCTCTTTTTCAATGACTGTTCAAGTCTACAACAGCACTGATTAAGTGGGAGTTAATGACAGTCCTTGTAGTTGTGACTGTTAGTCCTTCTGCAGAAGAAGTGGAGAACTATAACCCTTTTATGACCTCTGAACTTCAACTCCCAGAATTCTGGGAGTCGAAGTTCATTGGTCATAAAAGGGCCATACTTCCCCAATCCTGTTCTGCAGTTGTGTGATGGTGATTCAGGCACTTAGCTACAGTCTCTCAATTATGACATCACAGCTTCCCACAGTGACAGTGATGTGATTGTCATTTACTACCTTCACTGGTAGCTGCTGATAAGCAAAGTCAAAGGGGAAGCTGTCAGAAGGTTGCAAATGGTGATTATATGATCACAAGATGCTGTAACTCAGGGCTGTCAAACTCACGTCATCACAGCAGCATCATGTGACGTATTGGGACTGTTTTCCCCTTTGCTAAACCAGGCGTGGGTGTGGCCAGTGTGTGACGAATCTGGCTCATGGGCCAGGAGCTTGACAGCTCTGCTGTAATTGCACTGGATTCACTTAATGACAGCAGCCAGGACTAGAAGAATTGCCATTGCAAATTGGTGCACTCACCTGATTTGGACTTTATAATTGTGTTGCTTAGGAATGGTGCTGCCAGTCGCAATTATCATCATTAAACTATTTTCTCTGTTTCGAGGCTTTGTCCATTGACTAACTAAACAGGTCCTTGTTTGCCTGATCTGGGTTTGCAAACAATGTAATAAACTTTGGAAACGGAAGGTCTCTGGTGTCCTGTTTGACTGGGGAACATGAAGTTCATTTTATCCTGAGAGTCCCAAGTGAGAAGGAAGAAAAAACTTATTAAGTCGTAAGTGTGATGAAAATGAATTCAGGAATTTATCTTGCAGATTTTTCTCCCACATAGTCATATGCAAGCTTGTTAAGCAGCCAATCCCAGACTGTTCATTCATGGTTTTCCTAGCTAGGTGCATTTTTCTTTCTCTTTTTTGCTTGATTAAAAGACAAACAATTCCTATTCATATATATTTTCATATTTGTATATTTAATGCATAACAGCAGGTGGGATTTGGATTGCCTCTCTATACTTTAAATGCAAAGATTACCTATTTCTCTCTGTCCAGATTATTTTATCTAACCACACTGGAGATAAAGTAGAAAATAGTGTGAAGGTGCCACCAAATAAATAACTCAAGAGTTGCTATGAGCAAATTACGTCAAAACACTTCTTTCTGGAATTGCTATTCTAATCGAAGCACTTCATTCTAAGTTACAATGCCTTGTGTTCTTTCAGTTTTGCAAAAACCTAGTCAGCACCTTGTTTTAAGAATACAGTATGTTAAAATTCTCATCACAGTAAAACTGGTTTGCGTTTTGTTTTTCAAGAGGAATTTCAACTTACATAATTGTTCTTGTGTTGATACTTGTTCTGTGATCATGATGGGTGTAGCTATTTGGGTTCAAAGAATATAAGAATTACACCATTCCCATTAAGAGGCATAATCATACAGTTAAAACACAACAGAAATATTATCTAGCGTTTGGGGCGGGGGGATTTCCATTTCTCATCCTGGTGCCCTTTACATGTATTGCACTAAGAACCCTCAAAAGTTCTTACGGCTCTCCCGGAATTGTTATCTGACATGTTCAAAAAGCCCCAGATTGGAATTTCCTGGCTATCCTACTGTTGGAAGAAATGTCCATCTGGGTTCAGTTCCAAGTGGGGAGAAAGATACTGAAACCATGGGAGGGAGAGAGAGAGAGGGAGAGAGGGAGAGAGAGAGTCTTGTAACAGTCTTAAAGTAAACAGAGCATGGAATTCTTTTAATGAAGGTGACTGTTTAGCATTTTATAAACAAACATCCATATAAAGTGCATTTCAGGATATAATGATGAATGAAAGCACTCAAATAATATTTTTAAGAATCACATGAAGTTCATCCAATTGTCATCCTTATAATAATTCCAGAAGTATTACTTTTCGCCATGTTGAGATTTGGAAAGTGGGGAGCTGAGCGTGAGAAACAGAATGACAACGTGTGGGCAAAAAAACTGAGAGAGGAGCAGCATCAATTTCCTACCAGCTTCCCCATTGAAGGACACATTAAAAAAATCTTCCTTCCTTATTTCCCCCCTCCATCTTCCCTTCCACTCTTTCTTCCACCATTCCTTCCTTCCTTCCTTCCTTCCTTCCTTCCTTCCTTCCTTCCTTCCTTCCTTCCTTCCTTCTTCCTGTCAGTGGGGAAGCCTGCAGGAATTTGCAAATCTAAAGCCAGCAAACATCTAAATAGCTGCTGCTGGGTGAGGGAGGGAGTGGAGGTGCAGGTCGGGAATGGTATGTGAGGGTATGTGAGAGATGTTGTGTGGGTTGGGAAGGGGGTGTGAGTGTGTGCGAGAATGCCACTGGGTTGGGGAGGGTACACGGTAGGCAGTGTAGATCAGGAGTGTGTGGGAGACATGGGTGTGTAAAAGGTGCTGTCCAGGTCAAGTAAGGTGCATGAGGGGGGCACGGATCAAGAAAAAAGCATGGAGGGGGATTGCAGGGATGACAAGTGCGGTTTGGGTATAGCACACAGGGAATGGCATAGGTTGGAAAGAGGTGCTTTGGAGGTCAGGGATGGCACAGGAGTTTGAGAAGGGTGTGTGGTGTGATGAAAAAGTGATGCATGGGTCGGGGAAGGCATGTGGGAACAGTGGCGTGGGTCAGAGAGCATGCAAGAAAGTGAATAGGTACTGTGTAAGTCAGGAAAGAAATGTGATGGCGCAGTGGTTAGCATGCAGTACTGCAGGCTATTTCTGCTGATGTTCTGACCTAGGCTTCCTGAGTCATTAAAGCACGAGTAGTCCCAAAAACCTCTTTTATTGCAACAGCTGTGAATTCTGTTCATTCACAGATGAGTCCCAATAAAGAGTCTTTTGGGAGAAGTCCTTCGGGATAATCACCCACCTTTATCTCCCTTGACATGCTGCCAAAGACCTAATTGGCAAAGCCACATGGAGTCCAGAATCAAACAGAGCTTCAGGCTTTAAGCTGAACTGAATGAATAAACGTTACTTTCTGCAAAGGCCCACATGCCTTTGCTCCTCTTTTAAGTCTTATGGGCCAATCATCTCCAAGCCCTACTCCTGAGCTGTCCCTTTTGTTTTAACTGTTCTTGCCTTCCGGCAGCTCTGTGCATGCATGCACTGGTAACAGGCTCCCCCTGTTCCTCTGCCTCGCTGAGGTCCAACTCTGGAGGCTCCAGAGGCAGCGCATACCTCCCAGATGGCCCTTTCTCTGCCTCGGATGCAGAGCCCTTGTCCGAGCCTTCCCCAGACTCCAGGACTGGCCCATGGTCCTCCCCAGCCTCCTCATTGTCTGACTCTGTTGCCAGCTCCTCAGGCTGCTGGCGGACCACAACAGTTGACTTCCGGGTGCCAGCAATTTGGCAGTTCAATTCTCACTGGCTCAAGGTTGACTCAGCCTTCCATCCTTCCGAGGTGGGTAAAATGAGGACCTAGATTGTTGGGAGCAATATGTAAATTGCTTAGAGAGGGCTGTAAAGCACTGTGAAGCAGTATATAAGTTTAAGTGCTAGTGCTATATGGGGATGTGGGTCAAGGAAGGCACACAGGGAGTGGTACAGGTCAGGAGCACACAAGCTGGCATGAGTTGGAAAGGGTGTGTAGGGGTTCCTTCCTCTCCACCCTCCCCTTCCCTTTCTAGTAGCAAGTAAGTGGCTGCTGCTGGGGGTGGGCAGAGGGGGAGTAAGTCAGGACTGGCCTGGAAACTACCACCGAATATTGAAAATGAAAATAACGTCATTTCCCTAGCAGCATAGCAGCAGCCAGTAGCACTGAAGCAGGTACAACTTTCCCAAATTACATTCCCTTGGAAGTCATGGATCCTGGATTTTGGACACTGTGTAAGTTAGTCCATTTGAGATCTTTGGTTCCAAAATTGTTGCCATACGATGCCCCTTTTCACCCAGTCTCTCTCTCTTTACCACTCTATTCCTTGTTTGTGTGAACGCAGCTTTATAATAGGACTTTGTCTTTCTATGCATTCCACCTTAAATAGTACCCAGGAAGAGAAAATGGGATATTATGTTTATAACTGAACTCACATCCTATGACAATAGATTTCATTACCTCTTGTTTTGCTTCTTGTATAGAAGCAAAAATATTCCTTCCTTTTATTGCAAGGATTCATTGAAACTTTGCTACAGAGATAATTCTGGTCTATTCAAGCATAAGGCTCTTATTCCTAAGAATGCCAACATAATATTCTTTCTCTTTTGGCTTTCTTTTTAAGAATGTACTTTTTTTTTTTTTTTGACAGAGCATACACCACTAGCACAAATGAGGCTATTATAAGATGCAATTCAAGCATGGTGGGGCTGATTTAGAAATACCAGTAGGAAATCCATTAGAGAAGCAACAATTTCCTTTTTTCATATTATTGCAAATAAACCAATCTTGTTTATACAGTATTTGTAATGGAACGCTTTTTGAATTAGAAAATAGAAAGAGTACACACAGAATAAAGAAGCTTTCAGATAAGATGCTTTTATTGTGTTCTGGCTCTAACTCATTCATAGAAGTTTTCAAGAAAAATAAATGGCATTCACTTGTAGTTCTCCAAAGCTAATGCATCACTTTTATTGTGTCTTTCATGTAAGTAAAAAGCAAACAAACAAACATACCTATTACGGGGAAGTAAAGCAACAGGCGTGCAGGGGCTTTTGGTGAGAGGAACAAAGTACTTTCATCAGAAAATTCAGAATTAAAGACTATAAGAATTACAGGATTGGAAGATATGACAACTAGGATCAGAACTAGAAGTTGCTATGTTGTTCAGTTACTAAGGTGCATCTGACTCCTTGCAACCCCATGGACCATAGCATACCCAGCCCCCCTGTCCTCCATTGTCTCTCAGAGCTTGCCCAAATTCATATTGATTGAGTCAATGACTCAATGTAACCATTTCATCCTCTGCTATCCCCTTCTTTTGCCTTTAGTCTTTCCCAACATCAGGGTCTTTTCCAATGAGTCCTCTCTTCTCATTAGATGGCCAAAGTATTTGATTAATGACTGCAGCAGTCAGTTTACGATTGCCACAAAAGTCATAAAATTGGGTCCAGTCATATGATGACCACTTTATGACCTTCATGACTTACAACCCTGATGGACAGTTGTAAGTCAAGCACTCCTTATATCCATACACAAACCTATCTGTGCCAGGATGAATTTGACGACAGATACCACTCACACTAACTCTATGTCACCCTGAGGTTTGCTGCTAGGCACTGTACTGTCCCCACTTTTAGGGACCACTTAGCCAGGCCCCTGTGAAGGAAGTGCAAAACTGTGTACATACCTGAAAGCTCTTTTGGCCAGTTTAAGAGGAAAATGATACTGCAGTAGCCTTTTTACTTGTTTTGGTTCTTTCAGTTTTATTCTCCTTTTTTTCAATCTAGATATGCAGAATAGTATGAGGTTTTTGTTTCAGACGATACCAGTTTTGACAAACGATATATTGCTTAAAAAAGGCTAAAAAGATTTATCTAGGTTTGTATGGCATGGGAAAAAGCCACAAGTTAAATAATGTATTATGTGATGCAAAGGAAAGAGGAGAATTGATTTTATTATATTTTGCAGCTTATATGTAGCTTGGTATAAATGAAAGAATGGGCATTTTGAGAAACAAAAGACTTTTAGAATTAGGAGCACATGACCTGAGATTTAGGTGGCATGGATATTTGTGATATGATAAAGTCACAGTTAATTTGGATTTCAAAAATCATTAAGTTAGACATGCTATATTGAGACTATGGAATAGATACAAACTCAGAAAATTTCTGAGGGTGCAATGGTCAATCAAGAAAACAAACCAATGGATGATTAAACCAATCAAGCCAGAATTTTCACTTGTGGCATAAATGAATTGATTCAAATGATCTTATTTTGGACACATTATGTGAAGATTCTATCTCTTTAGAGAAGCTTCTAATGTTGGGAAAGGTGGAAGAAAAATGAGGATGAGGATCAGCAGCAAGGTGGATGAACCCAGTTACAGGGATGTTGGAAGACCTGAAAGACCAGGTCAGGGACAGATCATCATGGAGAAAATATTATCTATGTAGTACTTAAAAGTTGATATTGACACGATGGCACATACTTAATTGTATATACACATACATAACTTTTGTACATACAGAATAGAAAATTAGCATCAAAATTATTGCAGATGTAACCATCCTGTTTTACTACATTATTTGACCATCTCTCATATTTTATATCCTACTTTTCTGCCTCTAGGACAGGCACTTAGAGGCTTGCTAATCCCAATTTTTTTTAAAAAAATCAACTTAATATGCCATTTAAAAATATTTTAAAAATTGTAAACCTACTTTAAAAAAGCCTCCAAAAGCTTGGGCTCTTTCCTAACATCAGGAATAGCAATGAAGAAATGGGGCTTTAAAGGTTAACTAGCAGGTTCTAACAGGTTCTGGAGAACTGGTAGCAGAAATTTTGAGTTGTTCAGAGAAATGGCAAATATCACCTCTGGCTGGCCCCAGAGTGGGGTGGGAATGGAGATTTTGCAATATCGTTCCCCTGCCATGCCCACCAAGCCATGCCCACAGAACCGGTAGGGAAAAATTTTGAATTTCATCCCTGTTAACTAGCATTATAATTTTTGAAAAAGAATAGACAATCCCATGTTTAATGTTCTGTAGTCTTTTAGAAGTGTTAGTTTTTGTGCCCTCACCTCCCACTAATTTCATTGGCACCCAAATTATTTTCTGCTTTTTTTCTTTTTTCTTTTTTCTTTTTTTTTTGCAAATTTGGGGTTTCTCCAAATCTCAATGAGTTTTTAACTCTCAATGGAGTTAAAGTTAGACTCTTATTTCACAATAGCATAAATTATACCCGTGTAACATAAATAACATGGAAAAGTCACAAGTGGAAATGGCTTTCCATAGTTAAAATGTAGATACATTTCTACAGCTGAGATACAAAATATTCATTTTATTGATTTATATAAGATAGAAATTGTTTACTTTTTAGTAACTAAATAATATGCAGATTGGATATGCCACATTAATTCATATAAATTATATTTAGTTTTCATTTAAATATGATAACGAACATCTTGTCCAGACAGTATTTATTTCCTCAGTCTTGGTCCAAAGAGTTTGTTCTTATTTTAGCTTTAGGATATTTGGGTTGAGTTATTTTGCTGATTTAACCAGCTACAGTTTTTCTCTCTCTATTAATTGCTTAAATTTTATATTCTCTCATTGTTAGAAAATTCTTGGTGCTCTTTCCATGTAAATAAATTCTATGAAGGTTCTATGAAAAGTTGCTCTCGTTAAATTCAGTGTGGTTCATTCAAAGGTATAAAAACTGCAGTCCAAAATTAGTAATAATAACTTTTTAAAAAATCCTCAGTGACCTGTGAAAGATTTATAATTGAGTTTCCAACCCTAAACCCATCAAGCAGTAGTGGGATTCAAGTAATTTAACAACCGGTTGTCTGCCCTAATGATTTCTTCCAACAACCAGTTTGCCAAACTGCTCAGAAAGTTCACAACCGGTTCTCCTGAAGTGGTGCGAACTGAATCCCACCATTGCCATCAAGCAACCCAGAGTTCTGGTTTTAAGATGGGCCATAAAAATATTTTAAATAAATAAATGAAATCTTTCCAGCCACTTATGTACATAACCTTGTCAGAAGCAGCCTAGCAGGATAGATGCCTATATTTTTGTGGCCTGATCACCAGGAAAAGCATTCTGTCAGCATAATTAAATTAAGAATGATTAAGTAATATATAATGGTAAAATATTTATTATAATTTAATCCAAGGATCACAGTTATCATCTCTCTCATATGCAAAACTTGTATCTTGTAAGATAGTCAGTGGTTGGTGTCATCCAGATGTTTTGAATTTCTATAGTCCCTTGCCATTGCCATATTAACTGAAGCAAATAGAAGGTGAAGCCCAAAGTATTTGAAGGCATCAGAATGCCTACTTCTGGGCTAGGTGATTGGCCCAAAGTTAGTTCTTGAGCTTCATGGCAGAAAGTAGATTTTAGCATGGATCCTTCCAGCTGTAGTCCAATACTATGTCCTTTTTTAATTAGGTGAAGTAGAAGCATTAGTTACACCGTAAGATCCTAAGATTCTCAAAGTAATGGTATTGGGGGAGGGGGGATGCCTGTGGGAACAGGAGGAAGAGCCACAGACTAGACAATAGTCTGATAAAAGTAGCTTAGCCCGCAACATGAATGTGGGCATTGCAAATGTCACAGAAGGGATTCTACTTAGTTTCTGGGACTGTAAAAATGGGGGTGGGGGGTGGGGGTTGTACTTCAGTCTTGCAAGACTCTGTTAATGTAACCTTATAATAAACTAAAATTAGTCCATCTAGTCATGCTTTCTGTCTGGACTAATTTGTCTGGAGTCAATAATTATTGCTAGCAGTCAATAATTGTTGGAAAAATGCCCAGCCAGAGAGAGGGGAATCAAACAGGGAGGTAGCCTTGAATCACTGTGCAGCCACAGACAATCCAGGAATAACTCCCCCCTTCCAAGATCCATGGAACCATATCTATCTGTTCCTAAGGGAAGACAAGAAGCCTGGGAGATTCCTGTATTATAGGTAGCAATTCAATCAAGCAGTGTATTTGAGTTTTTCATGTATTGATCTATTGCCTGAATCTGACAATAATCTGGCAAATCATCTGATGAATTTCTTTTCCCACTCCATTTCATTATTAAGAGAATTCACAGAGGTCAAGAGTTTTAGCCATAGTCTGTTTCCTCAAGGGACCTACATACTGTAATCCCAGAGAAAAGGGTAGCTATGAGTGTCATTATTGATTGACAAAGCAAAACTTCAGAAATCTTAATGCCTACTTTCCTGGATAGCAAGTACTTTGTTTCACATATTATAATTGTACCGTGCAGAATGATTCATAATGCAGATGCCTCTCTCCCACGTTTCACTATTCTAGTCTGAGGAGAGACAGGCAGACAAAAAGAAAGAATTTTAAAAAGTATGTATCTTATTCAGTTTATTTTGTCTATGGAATATTAATAATGCATTTAGAATAACTATTCACATGATACTGCCATCAACTGGATGTATTCTTAATTTTGACAGTCGCTATTCATACAATGAAAATACTACTTTTTAAAAACGTATCAGCCTACATTTTCATGGAGTTTGAACAAGAAACCCTTCAGTGTAATAGTCACAACTGTGGTATGAATATTTGAACGTGTGAATTCATGTAGAAACAGAACTGCATTTTATAACATATCACTATAAAATATGAGTTTGGAGGTTTCCAACCCCATATTTTATACTGGAGGTTTCGGTATAATTCAAAGCCGATTTGCTTCCAATATGGAAGCAAATAGAAACCATATTATGTTTATGTATGAGACTTTAGGATGGAAGATATGGATAAACAGCTCTTTCCATTGGGAATCACATTACTCCTTGGGTCCATGGGGTAGATGGGACTTCAGCCAAAAGTAGAAATATATGTGTAGGTACTAATTCAGTGGTGGTATGCAGCCGGTTCTATCTGGTTCAGCCAAACCAGTAGCGGCTGCGGGAGGCTCGGCCCACCCACCCAGACGTCATCACATCCCGTTTTTTATGCCCTGCGCATGCACAGAAGGTCCTGAGCATGCGCAGAGGTGGTGTGTGTGCTCAATTTGCAAACCAGTAGCGAATGTAAGTGAATACCACCCCTATACTAATTACATGCAGTTGCACAACAAACATAGGTAAGCATGATGCTATTTACACTACCTTGATACTGGGTTTATTTTCTCATACCTAACCGTATAAATTATGTATGTCCTTTAATCTTCATTTCCTGCTAGAAAACATTATTCCTCAACTAAGTTTAATGGCTTCTTTCATAATATATAAGGGGATAGAGATGGTCCCCCTCCTTTTCTCTGATTGGAATCATATCCAGTAAGAGAAATATAATCATATTTCTCTGATTGGAAGAAAGCCTGGATAGCACTGCAGACTAAGCACCATAATTAACATCCAGCTGTCTGCAATTACTTCATGTTCGAATCTCACTAGGCTCAAGGTTGACTCAGTCTTCCATCCTTTCTAAGGTAGGTAAATTGAGGACCCAGTTTGTGGGGGCAATAAGCTGACTTTGTATAAATATACAAAAGTATGAAGGCTATTGCTTAACACATTGTAAACTGCCCTGAGTCTTCGAAAAGGGCGGCATATAAATCAAATAAAAAAAAAATCTGCTAAATTCATTTTTTTATAATACACCTAATGAAAAAAGGTTTTTAGGGGGTGGGGGGAAGTCTTACATATGTAAGTTGTGTATTTGGTATATGTATATGTGTAAGTGGATGTGTGTCTTTTTTAGTATATGAAATTACATTTCCTTTTTTTGCAAATGTTATTAAAAAGTATAAATGAAAGAAATAAAATCAAATGCAAAGTATGAAAAATGCAAACAGATACAAAAAAGGAAAAAAAGTATGAAAAAGGAAAGAAACAAGAAAAAAATAACTTCATCCCAGCAATTAAAGACAATTTTAATAACTCATCACATTTCTAAATACAACATAACGTCTCACCCACCCACCCATAGTTCATCACTTGGTAAAAAAAATAATCCATGTATTTCATCAATTGTTCCTTGTCAGTAGGAATCCAGTATGGGAACTGGATACAACTATTTTCCTCTTTTAGTTCTGATCAAATAAGTCAACTTTATAAACCTTCCCTAAATTCTTAAGAGTCTCATTTTTAATCCCTTCAGAAGCAGTATTTTATTATTTATTTTTACCAGTATGTTGTATGTCTAGTATTTCCAAGTTTCAAGAACTATAAACTTTTCCATACTTTACTTTTATCAAATAGATCTTGGGGTGCAAGGATATCATGCTGTGTATTAGCTTTTATTTGTAGCTAATAGGTGGGAGGAGAGGGCTGTTTTTGAGCAAAGATTGCTCCAAATCCCACTTGATTAAAGCAGCACAGATAGTCTAAAAATAGGCTTCTGGATTCTTTTTTCACTGCAAAGGGAATTGCATTGTGTACCATGTCTTGGTCCATGTCTGCCACATCGCTTTGCTTCTGCAACAAGTTCCCACTGCCATGGCTAATGACACCAATCTATCTGCATGGCAGTAACAGATGTTCATCCCCTCATAAGCGGATGCATAGATTGAAAACTATGCAGTTTTATGCATGAGATCTGCGCTTGTTGAGTGCAGTTGCCAATTTTTTTTTTCTACTTTTCTTTCTACTCTCTGGCTCCCAAGACCCAGCTGATTGGGAGGAAATGGGGATTTTTTAGTAACCTTTCCCTGGAGTGGGGTGGGAATGGAGATTTTACAGTATCTTTCCCCTGTCACACCCACCAAGCCTTGCCCACCAAGCCATGCCATGCCCACCAAGCCACCCACAGAACCGGTAGTAAAAAATTTTGAAACCCACCATTGGAGAGAAGACAAGCAAGGTCTACTGGCTCACTTGGCTTCCACCCCAACTGAGTGAAGGGCAGGGGAGGGGGGGGGGAAGCATTGCTTAAGAATAGGTTGAGGAAAGGTAGAAAAAAAAATAAGTGGGAGAGAAGGTGGAGAAAGGAGTGTGGGGAAAGGTAGAGAAAATTGTGTGAGGAAAGATTGAGAAAAGAGGAGGAAGAGGAAAGAGAGCAATAGAAAGGGAGGCAGGCAGAGGAATCAATGAAGGAACAGAGGCAGTGGCAGAAGAGAGCAGCAAGCTGCAAGCGGAGAGAGAGGGCCATCTGACCACTATCCCACCATAAGACCCACCTGCTGGGAGGAGACTGACCACTACACTAGTGTGTGACCTGCTTGCTGGGAGGAGACTGCACAAGGGATTGGCTGAAATGACAAGACAGCAGAGCCCAGCTGACCCAGGCAAGGAGGTGCCTGAGCGAGGGACCAGAGCGGACTGGCAGCTGTAACAACAGACGGTATCAGGGGAAGGCATCTGGATGGTTGGAAAAGACAGCCAGGGGAACCCGGATTCCAGCGACCCTTTCGGGAGTAGCGCTACAATTACATCAGGACAAAACAAAGAGAACTCACCTGTTTCAGTTCTTCTACAATTGCACATATTTTGATGGTGAAAAATGAGATTCTGAATCTTAAATTACACTACGCTATGAAAATTCTTGTGCATTTGGAAGAAAGACTTATGTCAGCAACATTCCCTATAATGATTTCACACCATGTTTATTATTGATTATTTTGTTTCAGAGCTGCCAGCTATACAGCTGTCTTCACATTTTATCACTGTGGCAATTCTTGTAAGAAAAACAGGGAACGTAATGGATTTAATTCAATAAAAAACTAATAAAAGTTTATGGTATATATTGGCTAACTGAAGCATTTCATTACTATTCAATTGATTTACAAATATGCAGACTCATTAAAGATTTTTTCAGTTCATCTTAGCTTAATTTAGGTATTTAAATGCCACATAATCTCTTAAGAGCCATAAGTGATTAACAACATTACAAAAATCCATTCTTTAAAAAAATGTGTGTGTGTGTGTGTGTGTGTGTGTATTATGCATGCTGGATTTAATTGATTATTTTATTTATTTATTTATTTTATTTTATTTATTAATACCAACGTATTAACATCAAATGGGTTCTGTAGAAATAAAATAATCAGTATGATCCAACATGCAACACCCAAACAGAAGAGAAATCAACAAGAAGAACAAAACAATGGGAAAGCCATCTTACCCTACATAAAAGGAACAACAGATAAAATTAGCAAAATACTGCAAAGACACAACATCAAAACCATATTTTGCACAGATAGAAAGATATCGTCTATCCTAAGAAACCCTAAGGACAAAATAGAACTAGAAGATCAAGGCATATATGAAATCCCGTGTGCTTCCTGCCCCTCAACATACATTGGACAGACCAACAGAAGAACGAGTGTGCGCATCGAGGAACATAAAAACTCAGTACAGAAGAAAGAACACACATCATCATTAGTACAACACATAAATGCCACAGGACATATTAACTTTAATAACACAAAAACAGTTGCAAAAATAGAACATCTCAATGGCAGAATAATCAGAGAGGGCATTGAAATAGAGAAAAGACCATATTGCATGAATAAACGTGATGACACCTCCCGTCTGCCTTCTATTTGGGAACCTGCTCTCATAAATAGACGAATCTTAACACAAAGTGTAAGCCATAGGTCAAAGGTTCATCAGGAGACCTGTGTTGCCACCATTTCCAACATATCTTATCCATCAACCCACATCCCAGCAACAGTGCTTCCACCCAATCAAAATACAACTACATCATCAGCCAATCAGAATAAAGCAGCACTGTCAACCAATCAGAATACACCTCTGCCTCCTTTTAAAGAGGGATGTCAGTTAAGATCACACAGTTTGCCCATAGGCACCAAACTGAGAACATCAGCCAGAATATGATGAATGAGATTTCATCGAAATGTCGCTGCAATACTTCCAAAGATATGTTTGCAATTACACGGGAAGAAACCCGAGATATCACCTGTACACACACACACATATATATATAAATCTGTCACTCTGATAGAGATTGTTCCTAAAACTCCAAGCTTCTTTCAGAGTGATCTGTGCCTCCCAAATCCCTCTCTTAATCCCTGTTACTTCCAGAATGTATTTTGAGATACCTTTTAGTACTATTTTGGAGTGACAGTTCTAATATCTTACTATCACACTATCTATATGTATTATTTGTATTATTCCTAGATCAGCTCCAGTTCTGCATGCTTCCATGTCCATGTCTCATTTGGGACATGTTTCTCAGACCTGCGTAGATTTATCAAAAACTAGAAGAAAGCTGGCTAATTACTAGTCCTACTAGTAGTAGTCCTACTAATGTTACTACTACTACTGCTACAACCACTGTTATTACCTCTTGTTATGAAAGATTAGGAAGGGAAGAAGCTGACTGAGAAGTGTGTTATAGGAACCAGAGTACTTAACTAAAATGTTTGTTTAAATTATTTTCACTAAATAAGGTATATACATATTTCAGTTTTGATCAAATTCTCATTTTTATGACCTTCGGTTTTTCTCATCCTATTTCTGCTTCAATTTGTCATTTAAAAAAATGGTGTGCAGGTCTAAAATCTAAATTGTTTTCATATGCCATTTTAATATGCTGTTTGACAAACAGTTTCCCTTAATACAAGGCATTTGGGACATGGGTTTCACCAAAGTTTTTGTTCGTGTTTTTGCCAATGTTCATATTTCTCTATGCATGTTTTGACTGGAGATCTTTATTGAACAATTGGGAAACTGAATGAGAAAACATAATGATACCTTGATTGCTACAATGCACATTAATTGAACTTGCACAAATGCATCAAAATGAAGAACTCTCCCCCCCAGCCTAAATGTGCAGATATGTGCAAAAGAATTGTTACCAGTATTTTTTGGACTATAAAAGCACCTACCTTTTTTGGTGAGGAAAAGAAGAAAAAGAAATCTCCCTCTGCTGCTGCCCAATTTTGCCTCATTGCAGCAAACAGCAAACAGCCTGCTTTACTTTCATTTTCATTTTCAGCATAGCTTGATTAGCACAAGGAAAAAAAATCTGCTCCAGCAATTTAGCGCTTTGTAGCAAGCAGCAGAGCCCTAGGCAAAACAGCTGAGTGCAAATCAGCTGAGAGTTGGAGGCAGGATCCACTCAACTTGTGCTAATTAGGCTGTGCTGAAGCTGAAAGGAGCTGTTTTTCCTTGCTGTTTGCTTGCAAGGAGATAAACTGCAAGGCAGAGACCAAAGGGTGGGGGCCAGTGGGTGGGCGGGGCTACATTTGGTGTATAAGACGCACCTAAATTTTCACCCCCTTTTGGGGGGGGGAAAGGTATGTCTTATATTCCAAAAAACACTGTACTTTCTTCTTGAATTGTAGGGCAACCCCAAAGTAGATACATTTTCCGCACTGCTTTAGACAGAAACCCAAACTTTCAACAGCAACCAAAAGAATGTAATTGGGTGGACCAATACTTCCCTGCTTTGTTTCACATTTCCTTTTCAATACAAGAACAAACAGTCTTATAAGAGCTTAACTGCATATAACATATAACATACATACGTTTTCTTGAAATATATTTTACCCAACTAAGCCACTACAATTATCTTGCCAGCTTCATGTGGTACAAACAGTGCATTTCAACCTGGTGTTTCTCCCTTTGACTTCTCCTTTCTTGTTTGGCTTAAAAGATATAGCACTAGCACTTAGACTTATATACCGCTTCATAGTGCTTTACAGCCTTCTCTAAGCAGTTTACAGAGTCATCATATTGCCCCCAACAATCTGGGTCTTCATTTTACTGACCTCGGAAGGATGGAAGGCTGAGTCAACCTTGAGCCTGGTGAGATTCGATCTGCCAAACTGCTGGCAGCCAGTGATCAGAAGAAGTAGCCTGCAATACTGCACTCTAACTATGTGATGTAGCCAAATATATCAGAAGCTTGAACAATACCATGCAATGAATTATCAATGTAGAATTTTTGGCCCATTAGCTAATGAAATAATCTGGTAGTTTAATATAAATGGACATGTTATGCAAGTAAGCACTTCATTTTGCTTCAATGCTTTTTAATGTTCATTTGAATAAAGTTGTACATTTGTGAAACGTGTGCAAGTTCTTCAGAAAGGAAGATAACATTGGAGATTCTTTTCTTGTCTGTGGTGTGATGTCTGATGCTACTTGCACTTTATAAGCTGGGTGCCAAGCTATTGTTTCTGGAGAGCAGTGACCTACATTTCCTTTGCTTCAGTAGAGTGGCGATAGTCCAGTTGTGCTTCAATTTGTGCTGGTTGATAAAAAGCGTGTTAACGAAACAGATGGGAAATGTCTCAAAAGATGTAATTTCTTATATCAGCCAGTAACACATGAAACCACCTGCTCCAATATTATGGTCTCCTCTGCATTTTTGAGTTCTTCTGGCTGGTTCAGATGTTGGAATAGGCAAACAAATGCTAACCAACTGCTCTCTGTATCTACTCCTGCTAGCGAGAGTAGATGAATGCATTAGATGTCTGATCAAGGCTTCTCTCTCTCTCTCTCTCTCTCTCTCTCTCTCTCTCTCTCTCTCTGTGTGTGTGTGTGTGTGTGTGCATGCGTGGCATTGGTTTCCTAGGAGAGGAGCTTGTGAAAGTTCCTGATTCAGTCACAATATCAAACAAGCCAAGAATAAAAGCCAAAGGAGTTGGGCAGCAGCAATTGGATTGTAGTCACAAAGTTGTTTGTGTGCTCCTATATATGACCTGAAATATGAGCTGTAATGGTAGAACAGTACACATATTTCTTCATTGTTAACTCTCACAAAAACTCTAGGACAGCTGTTGTGGTAGTTAAGGGCATTAAGGAGACTCAGGTGTTAGCCCACCTTCAGGCATTGAGTTATAAAGTTGACTGGATGGATTTAGGACAATCACTGTTTCAGCTTGCCCAAAGTTATAGTTGTGGGTTAAAACAGAAGTACCATGTATAGCTTAACTTCCTGAAGGCAAAAAGGGATATCAATATAACTAATTAAGAAATTAATATAGTAATGTTTTTTATCCCATACAAAAGAAATCCCCTTACATCAGTGGTGGGTTGCCCCTGGTTTGCTCCAGTTCTATAGAACCGGTAGTAAAACCGGTGGGAGGCTCTGCCCACTGACCCTGATGTCATCAAAATGCTTCTGCACATGTGCAGAAGAGCGCACATGCGAGCGAAGCAAGCGCATACATGCGGCCCTGTGACGAACCAGTAGTAAAGGTAAGTAGAACCCACCCCTGCCTTATATGGTAACTTTAGAATTAGAGATAAATTGTGCAAAGGCATTATATTTAAGTACCCTTAATGTACAGCAGTGATGGATTGCCACTAGTCCGCCACAGTTCGGGTGAACTGGTGGCGGTGGGAGGCTCCGCCCACCCGCACAAGCGAACCAGTAGCAAACTAAATTGAAACCCACTACTAATGTATAGAGCTTCCTTTCACTGGAACATATTCCAGAACCCCATATTACATTTAAACATAAAAACAGCTCAGTACTGCGTCTACTGTTTAAATATAACAACACGTTTCATCCCCATACTTTTTTGTTTCAGGTGTTTTCAAAGGTTTCCTTTCAGAATCCTTGCTTACACTAAGTAAATTAAAGACAGCAATTTTCAGAATACCTGAATGTTGTTTGAGAGATACATGCAGATGTGTTTATATCCACTGTCATCTGGCTTGAAAGATGTTTTGTAGGTTACTTGAAAGACGAGGAGTCTGGTAGCACTTTTTTTAGCTAACACATTTCATTAAAAAGCATAAGCTTTTGTGTGCTACAGTTTACTTCATGAGATGCACAGAGTGGCTAGAGTGATGTAGCTTTAAATTGGGGGAGAAGAAAGGGAGAGGTAGATAGAGTCATTCTGCAGATGCAGATTACACAAGAGATAAATTTACAAGCACCGGAATCCTCCTGATATTTCACCACCAATGACCAGCATGGCCTTCCTCCTAGATCGTTTTAAACAATACATTAATCTACCACCACCACCCAAAAGGGAAATTCCTGAGATGGTTGTACACATATCAACACTTGTCCGCATACACAGAACAACAATCAGCACTTCCTTTTTCACACTCCTCTCAACTCTGGGGAAAACCAATGCGCATAATGCTCTTTGTGACACTGCTGTTTGACACTTGAAATGTGAACACTCATTACTATTTTCCAGTTTCCTCCAGTGTCAGGCAATACATCTTCCCAAAGAAACAAACTGCTGTTTTATCAACCTGACAGCAATTTAATGGAAACGGCCCAGACTTCAAGCATTTGACAAAGCTCCTTTTTGATGTGCCGATTGAGGGCTAGTTACCTCCCAGTTAAAGTTATCATCTAACTCTGTCAGGGATGGATGTTTTTAAATCGACTGCTGTCATCATTATAATTAAAAATCTCTTCTCCGTTATATATTAACTTTTTAAATTTGTAACTTTTCCGATACTCTCCTATATCCATCAGAAGTTGACGGATAAAGCGTTTCTTTTGTGACAAGTATTGGCAAGAAGTTGCTTGTCTGTTGGCATCAATAGGGTTTATGCAGAAAGAGCAATGTTCTCGCTTGAGACCTGAATGGAAGGTGACATTCCATGCAACAGTAATGGAGAGATAAACCAATCAAATTAATGGTATAAAGTCTTTTGGCTATTCTACCCCCCCCCCCCACACTTCTTGATTTATTGGTCAAATCTCAAGAAAACTGGATCATCACGAAAGAGGCAAAAGACAAATAAATCCATATGAAAGAAAGGAGTTTTCTTTAAAAAAAAAGAATGTCTAGATAGGGTTTAATTATTTTTTGTTTGCAAGATGGTAGGAGGCCATAAATAACAATGGCCACATATACATTTTCAAAATAAACACAGCTAGTCCTCACTTAACTGGACCAGCAACTCCATCGCTAAGTGATGCAATGATTAAGTAAGACATCACATGACCATGCCCTACAATTTTACTGTTGGTTTCTCTTTTGATTCTGTAGAAAGCCAGGTATGGAATTCACAAATGGTAATCAGGTAATCACTGGACACTGAAATAGCTGCAAATAGGTGCCAGTTGGAAAGCACCTAAATCTCGATCACATGATTGTGGGGATGCTGCAACAGTCATAAGTGCAAGGACTAGTTATAAAGTTACTTTTTCAGCACCACTGTAACTTTGATTAGTTGCTAAATAGGGCAGTCATTAAGTGAGAAGAACCTATATAGCTAACCTAAAGATCTTTAACTAATTATATACAGTAAGAGGAGAAAAACATAGAGGAAAACTAGTGTGATGTATAGAGTAGACTCGGTATCCTGACAATAAAGTCCCAGATTTAAATTTCAATTCATTCATGAAGTTTTCCGGGTGTTTGGGGGATTCAACAACAGCAACAACAACAATAACCAATATTCTGAGATGAAGGGAAAGATTTCTGTACATCATCTTACAATTCCAGAGGGCTATGTGATCAACATAAGCAATTATCTCAGTTAAAGACTGCAAAATGGTGATATTCAGCTCACATCGCTTAAAGTTTAAAAACTAAGCAGAGCCGGATCTTGTCAGTTTTTAAATGAGAGACCACTCAGAAAGCCCCAAAGTTGTGGACTAACATGGGAAATATCCCAAAAAGCGACAATGATTTGCCATTTCTGTTTAGTTGCTAAGGAAACTACATGGACATAGGCATGGGCATAAAGTCACCAGAGATTGAGGTCACCTTGAAGGAGATGTTTCTTAATACTTCTTTATTTACAAACACAAGAACTTCAGAGGGAGAAATGATGGACTGAAGACTGCTTTGCAAAAATAAAAAATGGAGCCAACAACCATGATGGAATGAAAAACCAATGAGTAGACTAGCTCTTTAATAATTCCTCTCCAGAAAAGGAGAGGATTTTTTTTTTTAATTTGATTTATATGCCACCCTTCTCCGGAGACTCAGGGCGGCTTACAATGCGTTAAGCAATAGCCTTCATACTTTTGTATATTTATATTTATACAAAGTCAGCTTATTGCCCCCAACAAACTGGGTCCTCAATTTACCCACCTTATAAAGGATGGAAGGCTGAGTCGACCTTGAGCCTGCCTGGGATTGAACTCGCCAGTAATTGCAGCAGCTGGATCTTAAATGCTGCCTTTGTAGGAGGCATTACTCCCCTACGCTACTCCCCTACGCTACTGAGATTACCTATGGTGGCACAGCAGGTTACTTCTGCTGCCTGCCTAAAATTTAACAGTTCAAATCTCACCAGGCTCAAGGTTGACTCAGCCTTCCATCATTTTGAAAACGGGTAAAATGAGGACCTAAATTGTTGGGGGCAATACGCTGATTCTGTAAACCGCTTAGAGAGGGCTATAAAGTGGTATATAAGTGCTATTGCTATTGCTATCCGTGAAAGGTAAGAGATGAGATATGAATAGAAGAAATCATTTGTTGTATTTTAAGAGAAGGTGATAAGTTACTAAAATTGTTTATACCTTCACTTTAATGGAATAACGAAGTTGGAAGAGATCTTGGAGGTCTCCTAGTCCTGCTCAAGCAGGGAAACCCTATACCATTTCAGACAAATGATTGTCCAATATCTTTTTCAAAACCTCCAGTGTCAGAGTACCTGGAACTTCTGGAGGCAAGTCGTTCCACTGTTTAATTGTTCTGTTAGGAAGTTTCTCATTAGTTTTAGGTTGCTTCTCTCCTTGATTAGTTTCCATCCATCGCTTCTTGTCTTGCCTTCTGGTGCTTTGGAAAACAAGTTGACCCCCCCTCTTCTTTGTGGCAGCCCCTTAGATATTGGAACATTGCGATCATATCACCCCTAATCCCTAGCTGTCATAAAGGGGGAAATCACTTCTTTATATGTTTTTCTTTACTACATTCTTACTTTTCTTTATTTATTATTACCTTTTCTCTTTCTTCTTTCTTTTCTGCACCTTCTATTTTTTTTAGTATGCTTTTCTTTTAGCTTGTATTACTTTTTGCAGTTGTCATTATAATCTTTAATAAAATTACCATTAAAAGGAACATACTTTTGTCACTCTGACATTTCGCAATGAATCATTTATGTGCTATTAAAAGCAAAAACAAAACAAACCCTAGTATTCAAAGACTTAGATTTCTTCGTGAAGACTCATACCTTTCAAGAAGATTGGTGTACAGTTACCACAGTTTATTATTTTCTGCCTTCAGCATTTTTATTTCTTAATTAAGATTCATGTGACTGCATTGTTTGATTGAGCTATTGCATAATTTTTTGCTCTTAGAACCATCTACTTTTCAACAACAAATCCTTGATTTCTACCTTCACTACATTTAAAACCAGATGAAGGCATATATCAAGGATACAAAAAAGCCCCCGCATCCCTTTTCTTCTCCCCAGCCCATTTAACTAACTGAACCCCCAAAACCTAGCCCCTTTTTTTGCATTCACAAGTGTTAAGAGGCAAAATAAATGATGTAAGTCTTGGAGATGCTTACAGAAATTATTTTACCCTTTCTCAAAATGAGCCCTGGCTTGGAATGTGGCATTCATCACAGCATATCAATTTCGTATGGCTTTCAGGCAAATGAAGATATACACCCCTGGCATGCCAGGGCTGTAAGATGGCAGGGGGCAAGTGAGCCATTTAAGTCAGATCAGACACAGTTGATCCAGCAGTCCAGATAAACGGCTGTCATGTACAGGGAAAGGGGAGCAAAGACTTTTCAGCCAATTTAAAAATCTCTTTTTCGAAAGACCATATCTTATCAGGGTTTGTTGCCTATTTTGCTTTCAGAACACAGTTTTCTTCATTCTAAATAACCTAATTACTTAGATTCTTCCTTCGTGGAATTTTCAAACAAAAACTGGATAGTTGCCATTGGCAACATTTCCGCTCTGATTTTCTGCATCAAGTAGGAAAGTTGGACTAAATTATTTAGAATGTTTTTGTTGACTCTATTGTTGTTTGTGCAAGCAACCTATCACTCCATGTTCCCTAAGGCTCACAGAAAGTTCTGTTATACTACCCGCATTCACATAGTATCCCATGGTTTTGTTAAAACATGGTTTGAGTAAGCCATAATTAGTTGTGTTCACATATAAAACTAAGTCAGGCAGGCACGTAATTCCATATGAATGCATATGAAATGTGTTTGAAACAAAACAAAATCAAATTCGATGCTATGCATATTTCTATACATTGGTGTTTTTATTTCCCCAAATCTAAAAAATGTTTTGTATCAGCTCCCATTTCCCCTCCCTGTAGCCAGTCTTAAAATGATGAGTTTCTGCATTTCTACTTTTCAACAGTTTCATGAACAAGTCCTGTACCTCCTCAACTCATCTGGAAATAAATCAACTCAGCAATTTAGTAGCAATAGCAATGGCACTTCTTAGACTTATGTACCACTTCACAGTGCTTTTACAGCCCTCTCTAAGCGGTTTACAAACTATCTGGGTCCTCATTTTACTGACCTCAGAAGGATGGAAGGCTGAATCAGTCTTGAGCCTGGTGAGATTCGATCTGCCAAATTGCAGGCAGCTGGCAGGCAGCAGAAGTAGCCTGCAGTACTGCACTCTAACCACTGGGCCACCACAGCTCTTGGGATAACAGCACAGGAGTCTCTAACCTGATTGGGAATGGTTTAGATGTGATATGTGAAGCTGACTTTTTATTCCATAGGGCTATAATTTAACATGACTCCCAAACTGTGCTTTGCCACTAGAGGGCACATAAAGCTTTCTGATTGATAATGCTTGGTCACAAGTTTTACAGATCAAGAACTTGTACAAGGGAGTAATAAAAGGTGGTGGTTTTTTATTGTTTATTTTCTGGGCAATTTTACCCACTCACAGAAGAATAAATTTTGAATCCTAGAAAATACCAAAAAGATGCAAATGCACAGGAATGGGAGACCTATATAACTGTGACTAAGTACCTTATTCTCAATATTGTAGGAGAAAGATAGGCAGAGGGTTTTTATACTCACTCATCAAATGGTTGGAAGTGCTACTTCACTTTAACAAATCAACTGGGCCAATAAACTGAGGAAATTAACAGGGTTTGCCTGATGCTGTGTATCATACATAGTTCTTGACTTACAACCATTTTTTGAAGTTACAACAACACTGAAAAAATTGACTTATGAATGTTTCTCATACTTATTCCATTGGAGCTACCCCATGGTCACTTGATCAAAATTTGGACACTTGGCAACTGGTGTGTATTTATGATGGTTGTATTGTCCCAGACTCATATGAACCCTTTTCTGACAAACAAAGTCAACGAGGAAGCCAGATTCACTTAACAACCATGTTAGTAACTGAACAACTGCAGTGATTCAGTTAAACAACTGTGACAAGAGAGGTCATAAAGGGGGACAAAATTCCGTCAACAACTTTCTTGCTTAGCAATGGAAATTTTGGACTCAATTGTAGTCGTAGGTCGAGGCCTATGTGTACTGCCTAAACTTGACTCCTCAGTCTAAACAATTATTTTTAACAAATGGCCATACGGATTCCTTTATCTGCTTGTTCCAGACCTTGAGTCTCAGACTGTTTGTCACATCTTCCATATCTTCTGCCTTTGATCCTTAATCCCCAGAATTCTAGCTTTCCCAAGTGACATTTTTTGTCTTTGGCCTTCAGATTCTGTTCGTTTGTATCTTAAATGGAACCTCATCTGAGAGGCCTGTTGCAAGGCCAAACTACATGAAGTAATGCCCAGCAGTTCTTTGCTTTTATTTATTTATCTGTTGGTTTTTTTACAGTAATCCCACTGTGGGCTAATCAACATGGAAAATTTAAAAAAAAAAGGTTCCCTTGGAATATTTGGAATATTTTAAAACATTTTTGTATTTAGTAGTTTGCGCTTCAGAGCTCACTTCAAAGCTTGGCCAAGGCCTGAGACTGCTAAATAGATTTGAACTTTTTGTTTGTTTATTGTTTGTTCAGCAGTCTTGCAAAATCTTGGCTGATCATGGAAGTTATACAGAATTGGCCTTGGTTTGTACTTGTTTGGGAAGCTGCCTAGGAATTTGGCCTGCAGGGTAGATTGGGACTATAAACACACACACACACACACACACACACACACACACACACACACACACACACCATTCTGGAACAAAGCAGTTGTAAAGCTCTTTCATAATACAGCCAAGAACACTGTAGGGATGCTATCATCAAGGGCTGAATTCAAACTCAGGAGATTTTTATCTTTTATATGAAGCTCAAATTCTGCTAATATGTGTCATCTTAGAGCCTGAGATTCATTTCTAGTTTCAGATGATTAAAATGAAGGTCATTACATGTCACTGATTGCCAAATGCGGGCTGAATTGTAATAAAGGTATGTTCTTATAGCAAATTTTCCTCTTATTAACTGGGGTGTGTGTGTGGTGGTGGGGGGAACAGTAAGAACAAGCATAGCCAAAAATTGCTATAGAATAAAGGGCAGTCATTCTCAGTTTGGAACAAGGAGTATATTATTATTACACTAATCAAAAGCAAAAATTAACAAATGTAATGAAAGTATAAATTTGAATCTGAGGTGTTCACTGCTTTCCTGTGAAATTCAATCCCCAAAAGGAGCATCTTTGAATTTGATTCTGTTAGGGAATGTCTATTTTATTGTATTTTATTTTATTTTATTTTATTTTATTTTATTTTATTTTATTATTTTATTTTATTTTATTTTATTTTATTTTATTTTATTTTATTTTATTTTATTTTATTTTATTATTTATTTTATTTTATTTTATTTTATTTTATTATTTTATTTTATTTTATTTTATTTTATTATTTTATTTTATTTTATTTTATTATTTTATTTTATTTTATTTCATTTTATTTTATTATTTTATTTTATTTTATTTTATTTATTTTATTTTATTTTATTTTATTTTATTTTATTTTATTATTTTATTTTATTTTATTTTATTTTATTTTATTTTATTTTATTTTATTTTATTATTTTATTTTATTTTATTTTATTTTATTTTATTTATTTTATTTTATTTATTTTATTTTATTTTATTATTTTATTTATTTTATTTTATTTTATTTTATTTTATTTTATTTTATTTTATTTTATTTTATTTTATTTTATTATTTTATTTTATTTATTTTATTTATTTTATTTTATTATTTTATTTTATTTTATTTTATTTTATTATTTTATTTATTTTATTTTATTTTATTTTATTTTATTTTATTTTTTTTATTTTATTTTATTTTTTTATTTTATTATTTCATTTTATTTTATGACAGCAGGCAGTCTTAAAATACAGCAATCCATTATCTCAAAGTTGCTTTTTCAGGAGGCAACTGGCCTTCCTTGTTTTTTTCTTTTGAAGACATTTCACTTCTCATCCAAGAAGCTTCTTCAGCTCTGACAGGATAGTGGGGAAAGGATATCATGTAAGAGCTGTAGAAGCTTCTTGGATGAGAAGCGAAACGTCTTCAAAAGAAAAAAACAAGAAAGTCCAGTTGCCTCCTGAAAAAGCACTTTTGGGACAACCATGACCTGGATGACTGAGAATTTCTACAGACTTTCAGCAATCCATTACTTCCCGTTAGAGGTTTTACATAGCACAAGATGCCTTCCACCAAATTTTCAGCCCTCTTTGCTTCCCTCTCTCATCACCCTCCATATTCAAAATTACAAAAATATTGTTTTTGATACCATACTCCCTTCTAGGCCTGAGGGGAAAAAAACTCGCTGCAAAGGAATAAAGGGAAAACTCTCAAATGCACTCAGCCATTTGCTCCCTGAAAGGGCAGAGATTGGAACCCTCTTAATCAGAGGATCCAAAACTTCACACACACATATGCACCCCTCTGTCAACCCTTCAAGGCAGACAAAAACAAAGTCATGAAGGCCAATGTAACTCAGATTATGAAGACATAGTTGCACAATCTGATAAACCTGAATGCACTTCCCCTTATCTCTCCTTTAATCTTGACGAGAACCAGACTACGTCTTGTCTGAAAAGTTTCTGAGGTTATAATTCTGGCCTGGACTTAGATTTCTTTAATTCGACTGTAGTTTTGGTTGCAGCTTTTCCTCTTGCTCCTCAAATATATTTTTTCTGCCATTCCACCCCTGTGAATGGGAGGGGAGCAACCACCCTGAACTCCAACAGGATAGGAGAAATACAAATCCAGTAAAATATAAATATTCATTTGTAACATCCTGTTTTTGGTAACTATAAAGAAGAAAACTTGCATAGTTTGAGAAGGCTTTCTCAAACTCAAAATGGGATTTCTAATGCTACTAATTACAATATTCTTTACTGTTGGCCAGTCATTCTTTCCCTTCTGAACAAATGTATGGCAGCAATAATTCCATAATTCTCTGGCACTTGGTTAAAATTGAAATCATTGCTATTTGTGATAATCACTGAATGGATAGATAATAATATTAATAATAATGATAATATTTTTATTTTATTTATTTATTTATTGAATTTGTATACCGCCCTTCTCCCAAAGGACTCAGGGCGGTGAACAGATTAAGATTTCATATACATATAAATATATTTTATAAACAGTAAATAATAAATTAAGTCAACTTGGTGTATCTACTAAGACCTTGGCATAAAATTTAGATGTTTATGCTAGCCCTGCTTGTTGAAACAGAAAGGTCTTCAGGGCATGTCGGAAAGTGCGAAGATCTGGGATTATTCGTATTCCAGGTGGTATTTTGTTCCAAAGCATAGGTGCTCCCACAGAGAAGGCTCTCTCCCTTGGAACTACTAGATGACATTGTTTTAATGATGGTACCATGAGTAGGCCTACTCTGTGAGAGCGTATTGGTTGGTGGGAGGTTATCGGTTGCAGCAGGTGGTCTCGTAAGTACTCAAGTCCTAAGCCATGGAGCACTTTAAAGGTAAGAACCAACACCTTGAAGCGCACTCGGAAGATCCACTGGAAGCCAGTGCAGCTCGCGTAGAAGAGGTGTTACATGCGAGCACCATGTTGCTCCCATAATTACTCGCGCAGCCGCATTCTGGAAGCTTTTGACCCAAAGTTGGTTTAGAATTGTTTTAAGTGAATAACATATGTGAGAAAACAAAGGAGATTTACAAATTTATAAAATTTTATCAATACGGCACAACAATTGCACAATAAAAAGTTTTTTGCTAATCCTTCCATTTACAGATAGACAATTCTCAACAGTACTGCAAGACATTCTCACAGCTGCCACAAAAAAGAGCCTGGTGGTGCAGCAGCTTAAAGTGGTGTTAAAGTGACACCAGCTGCCTGCAATTACTGCAAGTTCGAATCTCACCAGGCTCAAGGTTGACTCAGCCTTCCATCCTTTCAAGGTAGGTAAAATGAGGACCCAGATTGTGGGGGCAATAAGATGACTTTGTATAAAAAAGAACACCACTTTGGGGGAGGGCGAAAGCCCTACTAAGCAGGTATATACAAAAGTATGAAGGCTATTGCTTAACGCATTGTAAGCCGCCCTGAGTCTCTGGAGAAGGGCAGCATATAAATTAAATTAAAAAAAAAACATTTAGGCTTTCAGCCAAAACAAAAAATGGTATTGTCTTATCAAAGTGGATTACAAGGCCAGCAAAGTTATTGTAGCGAATGAAGGGGAAAGCCTACAATATTTTCCTCCTTTTCCTTCAGTACAAGTTACACCGGAAATTAATTAAATACTTGACAATTTCTTGCCATTTCATGACATCCAGAGAGCAGCTGCCTGAAGTCCTCTCATTTTGCCTAAGGGCAGGGTCACATCTGGTCACTAGCTGTACTTATTTAACTAAAAAAAAGTATAATTCCATTCCCTCATATAAAATGCTTTTTTTAAGAAATGAAAGAATGATCTTACCAATATCTCAAGTCATTTTTCAAAAAATATGAAATACGTTTTTACTTTCAAATGTTCAGACTTTATATTTTTATAGAAACACTGTGATTGGCCATCCTCAAAGCAGGAATAGGCTGTGCTAAATGCATTTTTAATATTTATTAAAAGTGGAACAAAAGTGACATTAATTTTAAAGTGATTTTATATATGTGTTCAGAAATAAGGCTCATTAATTTCAGGCAAATTGCTTTTAGGCAAGTTTTTAGCAAAAAAAAAAGATTCTGAAGAATTGCTTTCAGGATTCTACTACTGGAAAAAATTAATCTATGACTTTTTGACACTTTATAAATATTCCCAATGGTTATTTTATTGCAGGCAATTACAGTTGTGCATAATCTAGGATTACAGAAACCCTTATCCATTTGGGCAAACTGATATCCTATTTGAAAGTGATTGACAGTTTCATATCAAATCTAAATTACCAGAACACATTGGGAAAAAGATTTTCAACTGAGTAGAGAAAAACATTTATTTTGTTCCCATGTCATCCATTCATAGGGTAGAATTGATTCCCTCACTGTGATATCAAAAGCAATTCAGACTTTTGATCAAAGACTATCTCAGTCCTATCTGTCTTGCTAACCATCTAAGGCCAATGCCACTTCCAGCCTGAATTGTTTCGGGAGACAATAGACAAATAATTGCATTATTTTTCAATAACTCGATTATAAGCCTTTTAAGAAGAGTGTGATGTATTTCTTCTTTAGCCTAATTGAGATCAATCCCCTTTTCTCCCATGTGCAAATAGTCTGTGTGTAAAGGAAATTAATTTTCTTATAATCAGCTGAGCCTTCCCAAGGATGACTCAGAAAAATAAAGCAGAAAAAGTTTGTGTCAAAGCCTTCACTCTCTCTTAAAGGACAGGAAAAACAGCCACTGTAGCTACAATCCTTGACAAGAAGCAGTTCTTCTGCTTCATGAGATGCACTGGCCGGAGCAAGCTTCCAGGTGCAATTCCAGGTGTTGTTTATTATTTACAAAGTTCTTCATAGCAGATGGCCTGTTACCTGAAGGATCATCTGTTTTCTGTAGTTTCTGCCTATCTCATATAATCCAGCAGAATCATCATGCTTTGGGTTCCATTGATTAAACATTATCATCTGAGGAGACCCAGAAAGTATGTCTTCTCTGTCAGAGAGCTTGGCCTCTGATACTGTCTCCACACTTATTTAAATGAGCCCCCAAAACCTGTCTTTTCCTCCAGGACTTTGGCTGGAGGAAACCATCAGATGAATCTATTGTTTTTTCCCTATGTATGCTTCACATTGTATTGCTTTAAGTTCTTTTATCTTGTATGCCACTTAGAGTGGCAATGTAGTCAGGTGGCCTATATATTAATAAATAAATAAATCCAGGGAGAGGCAAAATAGAGAGGTCATGGGCCCATGTCTTCGGCCCATAACCTCATGCTCTGGACTGAATGACAAGGCACTGAGATTATACTACCAGGGATGGGCTTCAAAAATTTTAGCAAGAGATTGCTGGGTGGGTGTTGCCATGTTGGATGTGGCCTACTCAACCTCCTGCACCATGGGGGGGGGAGGGCACTTTTGCCCTCCCTGAGCTCCGGAGGCTTTTCCTGAGCCTCCGGGAGGGTGAAAATGGCCTCCCCAGGCTTCAGAGGCCCAAACTTTCGGTAGGCCCATTTTTCGCCCTCTCCAAGCCTCTGTGTGCGCCCTGCACTTACCTGCATCCAAAATGGGCCACATGGGGACTCCTGGGAAGGGAGGGGTAGGCGGGGCCAGCAAGGAGTGGGATTTGGGGGTTCTCCAAACTGCACAGAATCTTAGCTAGAGGTTCTCCTGAACCACTGTGAACCCCCAGCAGCCCACCCTTGTATACTACCATATTCTTTCTGATCTTCTAAGTAACAAGAGTGCTGGTAGCCACAGCCTTTCCAATGCCATTATTCACAGCTTTCTATCTTTCTCTCTTCCCTTAGTTAAATCAGCAGGAAAAGGATAACACAGTTCTTTTAGCTGTGTTTTGAGTTCTGTAACAGAAAAGCTTGCCAATCAAAGATCCAGAGTGGTCAGCAAAATTACCCATGGTATCTTGATCATTTCTTCCATTAATTAGGGAGAAGGGGTAGTGATAATGGCTGTTATGAAAAGGCAGCAAATTGTTCATTTATTATTGTATTCTAATAAGAAAAAGATCTATGGGAATTTCCTTTGGGACTGAGATCCCAAGAAATTTGACCAGCCCATGAAATATCTTGGGCCAACCTTGATTTCGTTCCCATTAAAGTAGTATGAGATTATCCGGTCCCTTTTTGTTATTTTAGTAACACATAGACAGTAGAGAGTGAGTTTGGTACAGTGGTGAGGATACCAGACTAGAAACCAGAAAACTGTGAGTTCAAATCTTGCCTTAGTCATGAAGCCAGTTGGGTAACCTTGACCCAATCATAGGAAAAACTAACCAATGGCAAAATACTTCTGAAAGAAAACTGTGGGGCCTTGTCCAGGGAGTGAATATTGTTTGACGTTATTATTGTTGAAGCTCAGTCTCGTTAAATATAATAAAGGGGTGGGGGAGAAAGATGAACATTGGAAGCATGTGTTTTTTCTGTCATTAAGTGAACCAAGTATTTACTGCTGTTGAAAGCCCCCATTTTTTTTGACCAGGAGTTAATAACAGAACTGTCTAATTCCTCTTCAGTTCTGCAGTAGCATTCAAGAAATTGGTCCTCTGGGCAATGGAATCAGGCATTTCCATTTCCTTGCATTTTCTAGAATGCAAATAGTGTAGTATTTGAAAGTTCAGACTGTCATTTTAAAGAGCAACCCTAACCACCTTATCCACAGTAAAAAGGAAAAGTAAAAACCAAATATTCACGTAGAATCTTTCCAATGCATTTCCATTGAAATCCAGAATGTTCTGACAGGTTCTGGAGAACCAGTAGCGGAAATTTTGAACAGTTCGGAGAACCAGTAGTAGAAATTCTGAGTAGTTCAGAGAACTGGCAAATACCAGCTCTGGCTGGCCCCAGAGTGGAGTAGGAATGGAGATTTTTCAATATCCTTCCCTCAGGAGTGGGAAGGGAATGGAGTTTTTGCAGTATCTTTCCCCTGCCACGCCCACCAAGCTACGCCCACAGAACTGGTAGGTAAATTTGGATTTGGATCCAAATTTGGATTTCACCGGGGGGGGGGGCACAGGGGAGGAGAAACCCAAGGAGATTGATACAGAACAACTCTTGGAACAGTCGGTCTTTCTGGCAATTAGAGAGAAGATGCCTATGCTAGCCAATGAAGCAAAGGCAGAACTTTTGGCACAGCTTGATCTTTGAATGGAGCATTTAATTTTCTGTCTTATTCCAAATATTGTGAAATGACATCCTCTTCCCCAAACTGCCTCATCCAGCACTGCTGAGAAGGTCATCCTTTAAGGAGAGGATTCCATTTTTTTAATCCTCTGCATTTTCATTTGTATTAACTATGTAATTGCGGCCTCATTGATGAGAATGGTGAAAACAATGGCCAGAGCTTTCAGAGAGGCAGGAGTGAGTAGAACGCCCCCCACTTTGGGTTTCAAACCCAAGTAAATCTGAGAGGAACATCCCCTAGGTGATTGTGAGCAGTTGCCTAGGAAAATTCTTGATAAGGCTATCTTGCTCATATAGCAGATGGAAGAAGAGCTGTTTGCATTGCTATCTTTCAGCACACATTTAACTGCTTGGATAACAGAAAGCTAAAAGAAAAATATGTTGAGGGGAGGGAGAACTATGGCTCCATAGTAGACTACAAATGCTGGCTTCTATCTCCCCCATTACATGCACCGATAGCTACACAAAGCTATATATGTATATTTGTTGGGAGAAGGGGAAAATATGTTAGCCCTTCAAAATAGAAAATTGACTGGCATGTTGGTCTGTAAGGGAAAAAAATCCAGTTGTAGAATAATATTTTCTTTACTAGGAGCAAGAAAAATGGCACGGATGAGCATGGAAGCTTTAAGAGTCTTCAGAACAGGGGAGAAATCTAAAATTTAATACTACCAGTTCTGCGGGCATGGCTTGGGGGGGTGGTAATGTGGCCAATTTTTTTTTAAAAAAAATTAAAACCATTTTTTCTACAACCTCTTTGGCGAAGGGGTTGTAAAAAAATGCTTTCAAAAGGCTCTAACGATCCCAGCTGAGTTGCCTGATCGGCAGAGACTTTTTTTCTTTTAAATGCCTCTGACAATCAGGCAACTCAGCTTGGATTGTCAGAGGCATTTAAAAGAAAAAAAGGGTTTTTTCCTTTTAAAAGCCTTTGACCATCCCAGCTGAGTTGCTTGATCGGCAGAGGCATTTAAAAGAAAAAAAGTCTCTGCCGACCAGGCAACTCAGCTTGGATCACCAGAGGCATTTAAAAGAAAAAAAGGGTTTTTTTCTTTTAAAAGCCTTTGATGATCCCAGCTGAGCCACGCGATCATCAGAGGCTTTTTTTTTTTACTTTTAAAAGCATTTTTTTGGCTGAAGAGGTTGTAGAAAAAATGCTTTTAAAACAACAACAACAAAAAAGCCTCTGATGATTGTGCAGCTCAGCTGGGCGGTGGGGGGGGGGCGGGCAGGGATTTTTGCTACCGGTTCTCTGAACCACCTGCCTCCATTTCTACCGGATCAGGTGATCCAGTCTGAACCGGGAGCATTTCACCCCTGCTTCAGAACTCTTCATTCGGGTGGATCTTACAAAACCAGGTGATGGGAAGAAGGAGAATTAGTATTTGAAGTTCAGCTTTTGTAGATGGAAGAGGAGAAGGGTGTGCACCCACCTACTACTTAGCTCCAGGGGGAACCTTATGATATCAAAGACTGTGGGAGACGTGAGTGCCCATAAGGGTCTAGTGATGGTAGTCTTGAGAAGAATCTGGAAAAGATTAAGTTTGGGGGAAATGTGGGGAAAATTTAGAACTTTATTACTGTATCTGCTGATTGCAGTGAGAAGTCTTTATGCACAGAAATGGACAGATACATCAATCCTCACAATAGAAGAACCGATAGAAAAAGTGATAGAAGCTATCAGAGATGGCAAACTTGACTGTTTTAATTAGAGAAAAGAATATATCCAGTTTTGTTTCTACCTGAATTTCTACTTCCTTTCCTTGTCTAAAATGCTTATTTTGGATGTCTCCACTTGAAATGTCTCCTATTTATTAAACTGATGTTCTTGGAGCTTTCTTTTAATCACATCCTCCCACTCATGGTTGAGTTCTCCTTTTCTCTAGACTCAAACTTACACTTTCTCCATAAAGGGGTGGTGGTGGTTTGCACACTAAATGTTCTTAGCTGCAGACTAGTTTAAGTAATTCAGGTTTTCCGGTTACCATGGTTTTTCCCCCTCAAATAAAGCTTATATTTATTTTTCTTTCATGCAAGCACCTGTCCCCCCAGACATTTCCTTATAAAAGTTATATTCCTAACTTTAGTGTTTCTCTCTCAATGCATTTCTGTCTTCTGTATAAAGCTATTTGCTGCGCAACAATGCCCCATTTACAGGCCACCCTGCACTATTCTGCAAATTCAGCTGTTGCTGCTGAATTTTGGTGACAACTTTTAGCAGGGTAATGATTACTTTCTTTTTTTGTGGAAACTAACACTGGCACTGGGAATGGGAATGGGAGTGGGAGACCTCAACACCAGTGGTGGGTTGCTACCAGTTCTCCCTGGTTCTTGCGAACCGGTAGTGGAAATTTTGAGTAGTTCGAAGAACCGGTAAATACCATCTCTGCCTGGCCTTGCCCCCAATTTATTCGCTGCCTCCCAGGTCCCAGCTGATCAGCTAGAAGGAAAAAATCAGGGCTCACTTGACAAAGAAGAGGTGAAAAAAAACACACCAAGACACCTTAGCTTTAAATTGAGAAGCCAAGAAGCCTCCCAGCTGATCAGCTAGAATCGATCTGCTTCTTGTAAACTGCTCGGTGGTGGTAGATTGGCAATTGAGGCCAAGCTGCCTGAAAGCGGTTTCCAATGCTCTTGGTGGTAGCAGAGTGGCAAAAAACTGTTTAAACTCTTGCCGCAGCACTTCAAAGGGCCACCCTACAACTGATCAGCTGTAAAAGGCAGTGTGGTGGTAGACCAGTGAATTCCAAAAACAATTTTTGGAGCGTTCCGGGTAGACCTCTTCTAAATCTAAAGAATTGTTTGTCACATGACCATCAAGCCACGCCCACAGATAAGCCACGCCCACTGAACCAGTAGTAAAAAAATTTAGAACCCATCGCTGCTCAACACCTATCCTTGAAGTCCTACTCCAGAAGTAAAAATGTAGACTCCTCTCCTTCCAGCAGCCCTTCAGAATGATAGACAGCAGAATTATTACCTCAGGTCCTCAAATACTGTCTCTCTGCTGCTTTAAATTCACGCTTTGCTCTTGGAAAATATCCTTGCATTGCCATTATTTGTTATAATTACTCCATCTTCCTTTGCTTTGGGACAAAGGGGACAATTGAACATATTTATCAAGCCTCTCAACCAAGAAGCAAACATTTAGTTTTCTACTTTGAAATAGGCTCGAGGTTATCTTGCCAATAGCTTCCGTGAGAGATTTGCTATTGGGTTTCCTGGGGAAACATTTGTTGGCAACGGCCAGGTTTACATTGTTCTCGGTGACGCTTTTATTTATTTTTTAAAACCAAGACGTTGCTAGAGTTCTTTCTATGTTGGTTGCACCCCTATAGCTCTGATTCACAATCTGATTTAACATTATGGCTAACGGATAGAGTACCATGGTAACTTACGACACAAAGCTGCACACCCAGCATGCATGCAATCAATGCTTTCCTTTTAGGAATATAGCTGCCTAGTGATCAGTGAGTGGGAAAGCGTCACTAAAGCCTAGCTTTCATTTACTTTATTGTTGTTGTTGTTAATGTCATTGTTTCCAAATCTAGTGCTCTCCGGATGTGTTGGGACTAGAACTCCCACGTTCCTGCCAACTCTTGGCCAACAGCTGCTTGAGAATAATGGAAATTATGATCTTAACACATCTGGAAGATGCCAAAGTATGACCCCTACATAGTAAGGGAATGCTGCCTTATACATTTTTAAAAGATACACACCAAAAAAGAGAAGGTAATTTAAATGCTTTGAACAAAATCCACCTGTCTCATGAAACCAACATCTCAGTAGCAAGAAAGATTTGTAGAGGACGAAGCACAGAGAAAGACTGCCAATCACAGCCTGCCTTCAGTTTGCTTCATACTTTTTGTTATACCCTCAACTTCCAAAATTCATAACACAAATTAATGTATTGAATGGATGGAAACCTTTGAAATGGGAGAAGCAATGCAAGATGCACAAGGAGCCCATGAAAAGATAGACTTGAATATCAAGGACAGAGTAAGATCTCTGGCAAGTGGCAAAGCAAAGCATGTCAATAAAGCTGAGAGAAGGCCTGGAATGTCAAAAAAGACAAGATACAAATTGAGGAAGTTGTGAGAAAAGCGACAAAACAATAACCAAGATAAAATTTTCACAATAAGATTTCAGAAAATAAATAGCAGGTTAAGGCCAAGATGACCAAGCCAAGCCAAGATACTGAAACAAGCATCACATTCCTGGATACATGCTGAACGTAGACAAAACAAAAACAACGTTGACAAAACCTGATATTGCAAAGACATAATCCTGAAAGCTATATTTGCAACAGTCCATGAGTGAATTATCTTAAGTTCTGCCATCTGATTTGAGGATGCTAGTAGAACATAATGCATTTCAGCATATCTAGAAGATAAAAAGATAACATTTGATGATTTTTTTATTATTTCTGTGTGATTTTTAACATTTGTTTTTGTTTTTATCTTGCTGTACTCCACCCAAAATCCATTTGGATTGGAGGGTGCTCTAAATCAGAGGAGGGGGCTGACCTAACATGCATAACTGAGACTTGGCTGGGCCAGGAGGGGGGTGTTCTCCTCTCAGAAATGAGCCCAGATGGGTTTCAGGTATTGCATCAGCTGCAACTCCAGGGAAGGGATGGAGGAGTGGCAGTTATTGTCCATAAGAATCTTTGTCCTCAAGGATCCCTGCCCCGGAGATTGTTGGGTGTGAGTCTCTCCTCTTGAGGTTGGATTCAAGGGTTCTGTTGGGCTTGCTGTTGACATACCTGCCTCCCAGCTGCATTATAACAGCCCTGCCTGTGCTGCTAGAGGCAGTAGCCAGGCTGGCGGTGGAGTTCCCCAGGCTTATGGTACCGGGGGACTTCAACTTGCCGTCACTTGGCAAACCCTCAGATGTGGCTCAAGAGTTCATGGCTTCCATGACAACCATGGACCTGACCCAAATAGTTCAGGGTCCGACTCATGGGGGGGGGGACACACACTTGACTTGGTGTTTCTCTCGGGGCAGTGGAGATATGATCTGGAATTCAGGGGTATAGATACTTCTCCCTTGTCATGGTCAGATTATTTCCTGCTGAGGTTGGACTTCAGGGTGCCACTCCTCCATTGCAGGGAGGTAGAGCCGATTAAGTGGTTCCACCCCAGATGCCTAATGGACCCTGAAGGGTTCCAGAAGAAGTTTGGGGAGATACCTGACTCCCTTGTCCACAGCCCGGCCGAGACCCTGATGGCTGCCTGGAATAGGGCAGCATCCGGGACACTGGACCGGATTGTGCCTTTGCAACCTCTCCATGCTGGTGGATCCAGGAAAGCTCCCTGGTTTATCAAGGAGCTCCGGGAGATGAAGCGCCAGAAGAGACATCTAGAGCGATGCTGGAGGATCAGTAACTCTGAATCTGACCAAACACTCTTAAGAGCCTTTATTGCCGTTACGGGCAGCAAAATGTTTGCATTTTTCCACACTTATTGCATCCGCTGATTCGTGCCCAGCTGCCCTGTTTAGGGTGATGCACTCCCTTCTTGATGTAGGAGGAGTGGAAGAGTCCTTGCAGGGTAGAGCTGAGGAGTTTGTGCAGTTTCTGTCGGATAAAGGTCCTCAGATTCTAATGGACCTGGACTCTGATTGGGCAATTCCAACCGAGATGACGGGGGCAGGTCTTAGTCCTATTGTGTGGGATGAGTTTGAGCCTGTGACTCCTGAGGAAGTGTACAAGGCTGCAGGGGCAATGAGTTCCTCCACTTGTTTGTTGAACCCGTGCCCCTCCTGGCTGGTTTCAGTCAGCAGATAGGTGACACGAGGTTGGCTCCAGGCTTTAGTTAATGCGTCCTTGAGGTAGGGGTCCTTCCCTCAACCATTGAAGGAAGCGGTTGTAAGACCCCTCCTCAAGAAGCCTTCCCTGGATCCAGCAGAATTAAAGAACTTTCGTCCAGTCTCCAACCTACCCTTTGTGGGAAAGGTTGTAGAGAAAGTGGTGGCACTTCAGCTCCTATGTCTCTGGTTGGTTACAGTCAGTGTTGTTTGTGGGGTGCCTCAGGGCTTGGTCCTCTCTCCCCTCCTATTTAACATCTACATGAAGCCATTGGGTGAGATCATCTGACGATATGGGGTGAGATATCAGCAATACGCTGATGATACCCAGCTGTATATCTCTACCCCGTGTCAACTCAGTGATGCAGTGGATGTGATGTGCCAGTGCCTGGAGGCTGTGAGGGTCTGGATGGGAGTCAACAGGCTCAGACTTAACCCAGACAAGACTGAGTGGCTGTGGGTATTGCCTCCTAAAGACTATGTTGATTATCCATCCTTGGTTCTGGGGGGGGGGGGAGAAATTGTCCCCCTCAGAACAGGCTCGCAATTTGGGTGTCCTCCTAGACTCACAGCTAAGTAGGTCCGAAAGCCCTACTAAGCAGGTATATACAAAAGTATGAAGGCTATTGCTTAATGCATTGTAAGCCACCCTGAGTCTTCGGAGAAGGACGGCATATAAATCAAACTAATAAATAAATAAATAAATAAATAAATAAATAAATAAAGCAACATCTGACAGCTGTGGCTAGGGTGACCTTTGCACAGGTTTGCCTGGTGCACCAATTGCAACCCTACTTGGATCGGGAGGCTCTCCTCACAGTCACTAATGCCCTTGTCACCTCATGGTTAGATTATTACACCCACATTACACCAATTCTCCGCGAGCTGCACTGGCTCCCTATTCGTCTCTGGGTACAATTCAAGGTGTTGGTTATTACCTTTAAAGCCCTACATGGCTCAGGGCCAGGTTATCTTCGAGACCGCCTTCTACCACATAGGTCGGTTGGTCTCCTCCGGGTCCCATCAGCTAAATAATGCCTTCTCTGTGGCTGCCCTAGCTCTCTGGAATAGTTACCTCCTGAGGTCCGGACCACCCCCACCCTATTGGCCTTCCGAAAAGTGGTGAAGACCTGGCTATTCCGGCAGGCCTGGGGCCGCTGATCTCACTGTTGCGATTGTGTGAGATCCGGGCATGAATGGGTTTTAATGTTTTAATTTTTAAATGGATTGGATCGAACTCAAAAACATAAGAACATTAAGGTTTTGACTTGACAAGGGGATGGCATGCATATCTTTGGGGAGAGAAAATTACAAAACAAGAACAATTTTGCAGACATATTATAAGAGACAATTTGCTTAAAATATAGAATGAAATCAGGAAATAACACTATGATAGGATTCCTAGGTGGACTTCCATAATGGAAGCACATATTTATCCAAATACAATAGATACAAATAAATTAAAAACATATCAAGACATCTTAAATGAAGAAGGAAAACTAAAAACAAGAGAAGAATTGAGAATGCAAAATGTGGAAATAGAGTGGTGGTCATATTTGCAATTAAAATCCAGATATAAATTTGATATGGAAAACTGGAATTCAAATGGAACCAAATCAGTTGGATAAAATTTTATTAGGCCCCAATCAGAAATTAATAATCAAAATTTATAATTTTTTATTGGAATATAAACTAGCAGAGGAAGTAGTTAAAGAGAATATGATTACATTGGTTACGAATTTTGGGTATGCAATAGAATTAAATAAGTGGGAAAAATTGTGGAAAAGTATCAATAAATTAACAGTATCTGTACCATACAAAGAGAATGCTTATAAATTGTTCTATAAGTGGCATCTACCACCACCGCGAATTTCTAAAATATTTCCAAGTATATCTCCACTCTGTTGGAAATGTAAAGAGCATAAAGGGACATACTATCATATATGGTGGTCATGTCCCAAAGCTAAAAAATTCTGGAACAATATAAAAACACAACTGGAACAAATAATAACTCAAAAGGTTCCATTAAAACCAGAAACTTACTTATTAGGAATACCTACAAGCAAATATGAAAAAGAAATAATATATTTAATAACACACATTTTGACTGCAGCAAGAATCATATACGCACAAAATTGGAAACAAGAAGAGGTCCCGACTCAAGAGAAATTAATATCCAAAATTATGGAATGCGCTGAGATGGATAGATTCACCAAGGAGATCCAAGGAAAGGAAGAATCTGAATATTATCTGGTCTGGCAAAAGTGGTATAAATGGTTAGAGGGAAGTAAAAAAAAAGAGAAGAAGAAAGAAAGAAAAATTAAATAAAAGAAAAGATATCAATAGAGTAAAATAAATTTTTACATCAAATGAAATTTAAGGAAGAGACACCAGATATCAATAAAATAATATCATTATATAAGGTGAGAGAAATAATTTTACTGAAGATATAGGATATTGATATTGTAACAATTTAGATATTATAGGTAGATGTCATTAAGATGATGCATGTTGTATATTGTTTTACTTGTATTTATAAATGTATTTTGTGGTTTCTTAAATTAATAAAAATTTAATATTTTTTTAAAAAATGGTTTTTTTTAAAAAAAAAGCATTGTAAGCAGCCCTGAGTCTTCGGAGAAATATAAATTGAATTAATTAAACTAAATTAAAATTAAATCTTCTAAAAGCCAAAAAAAGAAAAGAAAAACCCAACCAACTTTATTCATTGAAGCAATCTTTAAAAAAAAACCATAGTTGTAGAAGAGGAGCAGCCTGAGCCCATGGGTGGGGATAAGCATGTCATCGATTTGGAATCTTCGTGCAGCCACAAGAGACCCAAGTCCACCCCCCCTAACCCCCCCCCCCACACACCATGAATTCCACCGACTCTTATCTAGCACCAATTTGGCTTGATCATTAGTAGCCAAGATTCTTATGTATAGGTAGCATGAAATAACTTTTAGGGGCTTTGAATTCAACTCCTGTTCCTGGTTACTTGTGCCTGACAGGCATGGCCACAACACATCAGTAAAGCCAATAAGCCAGCATCTTAAAGGAAGTTCAGAACCAAAAACACAAACAATTCCCAAAACTTTCAATACACAGCTTGAAAACTATTGATTTTGACAGAGAACCCCACTTAATAAAACAACATTAAATTATTACATTAATTTCAACAGTCCCCATAAAAGCTGTGTGTAGGTCATGGATTAAAAAGTTTCCACATTAAAATTCAAAATATTCCACATTAAAGTGTAATATTCGGATAAGTCATCTTGATATAATTATATCAAGATAACCTATCCGAATATTGCACTTTAATTACAGCACCAATAGTCAAAGGTTATTTTTTTCAACAGAGGCCACGGAGATATTTCTGGGAAACCAAATAATAGGACAGAGAGAATCTCTCTTTTTATGTTCTGACAAGTAATACTCAGTGGTAGACAGATTCTGAACATACAAACTATATGCTGCCATCATGATTAATCACATTTCAGAGTCCCATACTTCAGATATAAAGTATTGCTACTAAATGGGTAGTTTACATGGCAGATATTGCCTGAAGGTTTATTTATTTATTTATTTATTGCCTTAAATATCCCTACTATTTATTTATTGCCTTAAATATCCCTACTATTTAGTGGATAGTAACAATTTAAGAATGGAACAAATTATTTGAGTGGTCGGGATTGGTGAATGTGGTAGAAACATGAAGGCAGGCTAAATATGTAGGGCAAGAAATAAGGCTCTACTTCTTAGTTGTAGGAAGAAAAAGAAAGGAAAAACTAGAGACTTTTTCAACCTTAAAAAGCACTGGAACATTAAGAAACACCCACTGAAAATTGTCTCAGTTAACCAAATGCCTGGAAAAGGCCTTTTGGTTTTCGCCTTCGGGTTTGTATTCACAACGCAGTGAAGTTTGTTCATTTATTTCTTCAAAATGAATGTCCTAACTCTTCCATGCCCCGCTCTCCCCCGCTCTTCCCATTTTTTCCCCATTTCTATCCACTTAGGAAGAAAAGGTCAATGCTAGTTACATTAACTTCAACTACAAGCATCCCAGGAAGCGAGGAAGTTCAAGATGGAGGACAAAAAGGAAAAAGAATTAAAAATCCCTTTGCTCTTTAAAAAGATGTGTTTTTTAAGATGGGATAATGAATAGAGGTAATAACAGTACATATAACTTAAATTTTGGCAATTTTACCCAGTAAAATTACTAGAGACACTTATGCACACTCCTTACTCTAGCCTTCCTTACCTTCTGCAGCAGTCTTGGGAAAGTGAAGATACTGTCCTTTCACAGGACAGAGAATTACAACATCTTCACAGCAGGAGGCAGGCTGAGCAAAAATTCAGAAACTAAGGTAGGGCTGTCAAACTCGCAGCCCACGGGCCAAATGAATTATGTGTTGGCCACGCCCACGCCTAGTTTAGCGAAGGGGGGAAAGTCATGATACATCACATGACGACCAGGGGTGGATTCTACTTACCTTTACTACTGGTTTGCATTGCGCCCACGCGTATGTGCTCGTACCTGTGAAAAACATTAAAGCCATTTTCATCTGTTTCTTCCAAAACTGGAAAAAGAATCAGCTTTTGATGGGAGCAGTTTCAGAAATAACGGAGTCCTTACCCCACTTTTAGCTTGGGCTTCGGCATAATTATGATTTCCTATTTCCTTTCTTTTCCTATGTGAACTATTAAGAGTTTATTTATTTATCAAATTTATATGGCTGCCATCTCAGATGAAGTGACTGAGTGGCATATAGCAAAAAAAAAAAAAAAGTATAAAAATAACAAGCATGTCAAACTCAGTCCCCCAGATTGGGCATGGGGTCTGCCTGGGGCCCACCCAGTATCAAAGATGGCTTAGTGAAGAGAACCAATTTGGTCTAGTGGCGAAGGTACTGGCCTAAAAACCAGGAGACTGTGAGTTCTATTTTTGCCTTCCTATGAAAGCTATCTGGGTGACCCTGGGACAGTCATTCTCTCTCAGTCCAACCACCTCACAGGGTTGTTGTTGTGGGGAAATAGGAAAAAGATGGAGCATGTTCACCAGCTAGAGTTGTCTACAGAAATAATAAATGTGGGATATAATTAATAATAATACAATACAATACAATACAATACAATACAATACAATACAATACAATACAATACAATACAATACAATACAATACAATAAAAAATAAAATAGTCCTAGAACTGGCAGACCCTCCAAACTACTCAGTCTTGACTGGGTTCAGTGAAGCCTATTGTTCCCCATCCAAACGCTTACCACATCCATCAGCACTTTTGTGTATATTGCAATAATGTTGTCATATTGTACATCCACTACATCTCTCTCCCATCTCCAAGTTGTAGTTTTTCAATTCTCTGCTAGCAGAGGCCTGTTTCCTGCCGTGCTTGCTCAAAGGCTATTTCCTATGGTCACTCATTACATGACCTTCACCTGGTGTAAAAAGATTGCTAAGAAGATGGAAATGACTTGTAGTTCCGGAATGTTTATACTGTAATATATTTCTAAATCTTTTTGGACGGGAGTGGAGTGGGCAATAGACAACCATCTGGAAATTATAAATTTCTCCTGCAATGCCTGTATTTACCTATAGATGGCAGATAGTTCACAATTAAGGTGATAATAAATGACAGCATCTGTGTCCTTTGTGCCCTGCTTAGCCTCATGTAGACAGACCTGTAACTGCTAGCAATTTTTTACATGAAATTCACAGTCATTTTTCTCTTACTCTCTGGGCTGCCAGTTCTCTGAGCCGAAGATGCCAAAAAGGCTATATTTAAACCAGCTTTTTGCTTAATGAGAACACCTATAAATTCATTTTAGCAAAACCTCTTGCTCTTTGGTTCCTGGCCCCAAATAAATGCAGCTATTTAGTATGGTATTAGTATAGTAAGGCCAAGTGATTATTTAGCTCATTTTTTAACAAATAGGCTTTGGTTGATGTTGCCAGGCACTATTATTGCGAGGGGAACTTGCTGAATTGCTTCCCAGTTTGAGTGTAACAGAGCTAAAGAGAGAAAGAATTAAATTACCTGAAAAGTTCCTGGCTGGTTCTATGAATCAGAAGTGATGGATGCAGAAGGGAATATTTCTTCATATCCTAATTTACTAAACCACAGTGTATTAACCTGAAGGCATCTAATTATCCTTTGATTCCTCTCCCGTCCTATTTGCTATCCCAGTGAGTGACAAGGATGGGAATAGAAAGGGTGCTTTTAAATTTGTTCAGTACTAAGCCAACCATTAATGCATTAATTAAAAATTAGCATTGACATTTATTCAACTGCTGCCTGAAATATGAAAAAGTTGATACTAGAACTCAAGAATGTCATCTTCTCCCACCCCCAGGAAGGCTCCTCAGTCGTGGTCCTTGGAGAGTATTTATAATTACAGTAGAAGATTTTGAATGCACAATAAATGATGACTTATACACATGTGCTTGGAATACAATTTTCAAAAACTGAGCATAAAATTTGGATCCCCAGCACTCTGCTTGTTAGTTCATTCCATCCAACATCAGACCCCATCATGTTCAACAACCAGAATGCCCAGAGAAGCTATGAAATTTCAGACAGATTCATGTGGGAGAAAATGTCTTTTCAGAATTTGTCTTCATTGGTGGTTTATATTTTCTAATCGAGGTTACCCTAGTCTGTTTAATTCTTGTAATTTGAATTGTTCCTATATTTATCGTTGCTTTTATACTTCTGTTTTTAATGCATTTAAGCCACCCAGAGTTGCTCTGAATAGTGAGATGGGCAGCATATGAATTTAACAAATATATAAATAATAAAAATATGGTGGGAAAAAAGAAGATGGCAGCCATGACGATGCAGTCCAAGCATACTCTCCTTGGTTTTTATGTGGATTGCAGAGCTTGGGTCACACTGTCACAGCCTCCACTTTCTCCACCACATTTTTTTATTATTTATGTATTTATTAAATTCGTATGCTGCCCATCTCACTATCCAGAGCAACTCTGGGTGGCTTACAATTAATTAAAAATGCATTACCTTGTGGAGAACTGTATTTCTAATTTTAAAAGTGGCTGTTTTTTCAGTTAAAGTGATACTTAATTGCAGAAGCAGAAATGCAGACAAACATACTTCAAATATAGAGTTAAAAAACATAGCTTATGTACCGGAATGCATTTGGAAACAAAGTCAGGGGCTGCATTCAAGATGGCTGTCACAGGCTGAGATTGTCTTGTCAGAAATGTGTAAAAGATCAGTTGCTTTCAACAATTTTCTTAGTACCAGATATTTGTCAATTTTGCAAGGTCTATTACTGTTTGGCAAAACTTTTTGAGTCAACTGAAAAACTATTTTGTTTGCTCCATTTTGGGATCTCAGAAATCCTAAAAGGCCAGACTGGGATCTTGATGAATTGCTACAAGAATTTAGCTCTTTCTTTTCTGATGGTGTACACATTGTGCTCTTTTCCACAATATTCATTAGTTGTTTTAGGTTCAGGGCCTGGTGATAAGGATTATTTAGGCTTGGCATATTGGCAGAAGATACATGATGTGGAGTCGGTGATATGATTGTACAATCTGTCCTTAGACAATTGCAAATATTTATTAATTATGCCACCACTTTCCTTCAACAAATGCTTTTCAGGGTGGTTTACAGTTTTAAAAAACAAGTAGTAAACATCACCTACTCAGCTGATATTATATAGAAAAAGTAGAACCTGAAAGAAAAAGTTGTATAGAAAAATGCCCTATTTGATACTACTCCATTCCACACCTACTTTATTGTTTAAAACGGTCTACAATCCTTAGGTTTGTTTTATCGAATCCTAAAGGTTTTCAGAAGCTTGCTGATGCTTGCTTTTTTTTTCTTTCCTGGGTGGACAAATAAGGAGTGGTAAATTATGGGGGGGGGGGTGTTTAGCATGTGGGTAGTCCTTGCTTAGCAACTTTCTAATTTAGTGACAGTTCGCATTTAGGTTAATGATGAAAAAGTAACTTGGCAACCAGTCTTTGCATTTATGACCTCAGATCTGTAAAGCAAAGAAAGGTAATATTGTAAGCATAGTCACAGTTTCACTTAATGTCTGAGTTGCCAGGCCCAATTGTGGTAGCTAAAGGAGAACCACCTGTATACCAAATTGTAGGATAGAATATTCTGGTTTAACGCCCAGCCAGTCATGCCCCTTTCAAGAATATTCCATTCCATTGCCTCAGGTCTATCCTGTGAGCTTCCAATATTCCATTTCCCTTGCTAAAGTTCCCCCAGGATTTTCTTTTTTTTATAAGCAGTGAAAATTCTTGACCTAGCCAATTCTCCTTTGGTAAGTGTTTTGGCTACCCAGTGACTCCGTTCTAAGTATATGATGATAAATGATGTCTAATTTGTATAGATTTTTTTCCCTTCAGTTCAAGGCCTCATTTGGGTAATAACAATTAATTGCCACTATTTTATAGTTCTGGCAAAATAAAATCAAGTAACAGTACTTGCATTCCAATCCCTTGTGGGCACAAGAATATATCAAGTGCAGAATTCAATATAAAACTTAAAAAGCGTCCCTAGATTTTGTTGATTTTTTTTCTTTATAAGCTTTGAGGAGAGACAGCATTATCTTTGATAGAACATTGATTAATTGGACAATTAAAAGGAACACATATAGTGGAAGGTGTTAATTAACCTTTCTTGCTTTAACATGAAAAACAATAGAGGACCCTATTTGGCAGCCAGATATAAGAAAAGCAGTCAGCAATAAAAAGGATCAAATGAAGCATAAGTAAGAGTAGAACCAGAGAATATGTTTAATATGTTTACCAGATTAATTGCAAGGGAACTGAGGTTTGAGCACACAATGAGTCAAAGAACAGAATTTTAGCTGCTCTCTTGTAATGGCATGACTAGTTTTGTAAAAGGCCACGGACAAACTTCCCATTTTACCTTCCTATGCCTGTCCCACTTTCTCTTCTCTTATTTTTAAAACTACTCCCACCCCTAATCTCTGCAGCGTTACACTAACTACTCTCCTCTCTCTCTTCCCACAAGCATCTCACCTCAGCTGCCATAATATCTCCTGGCACATTCCAGTGAGCAGAAAACAAGGCAGCACACAACTGTTTTTGGTGGAGATCACTTGAGATTGGTAACTATGGAAAAAAGGGAGGAGAAGTGGTAGGATAGCTGCACATTTCCAACCAGGACTGGTGGTGTCAACCAGATGTATCTGTCAGTGTTCTAACTAATGCGTCTATAGAAATCAGAACTCCAAGGCAAACAGGCTCCTCAAAGAACAGTTTTATTGACACAACTGGCGAAAGCTGACTCTAAAAGTTCCCATGGCTTTCACCTACTTAAAAATAAAAGTTTCCCCTCCTTTCCCCCAAGTCACTGATCAGGCTGTCCAATCCAGGAGCTGGCCAGTTGCTTGGTTACTTTACCCATCCTTTGGCCAGCCACCTGTGGGAGTGTCCTTGGGTTTTATTGTTTTGGCTACAAACCCCATCTAACTATTTCCCCACTCCCTCTCTGTTGTGTGGCAGCCCTGAAGCTTTCAAGATGGCTTCAGCCATGATCACTTCAGGGTTAACAGTACCCTTTCCAGTCACAAAATTCCAGAACTGCAAGGCAGTAATGGTGGTTGACCTCTGACAAATTAGCCATCAATAAGACACTTAGACATAAACAATGTCTACACATACTATGCAAAAGAAGCAATCAACAAGCCAAAAAAGGGAATAAAAAGACCCAAATCAGCACCCAGTTGAGCATAGATTAACTCCAAGATTAACATCAGACCAATAATCCGGTCAACAATACCCAATCAAGAAACTACCAAACAAGCCAACAGTAAACAGCCTAACCAAAGAATCTCTAAGACCACCTCCACAAAAACCAACGAAGCAAGCCACTAGAATATAAACTAAGAGCAAAACCCATTCCTTATTAGCATTGATGATGTTAGCTAGTTTGGGTAATGAAACATCAGCAAGAAAATAACCACGCTAAGAGAGCACCAAGTATCTTTCATGTCAACCATGAGCTGCAAATATTCCCATTTCAGGTGGGAATAGAAACCAGTCAACTGCAATCTTGGCTACTGGAGAACTACATTGCTTAGTTCAGCATGCTAAGTACCACCACTGGCATTCAGTTGCCAAACTTCAGTGTGGCTTGGAAAATACCAAGCTGCGTCCAGAGATTCAGCCTTCTGAGGTTTTGGATAGCACAAGATTGGCGTAATCTTTTGCACCTGCAGAAGATTATGCAGATACCGTTCAAATAATCCAGCAGCTATAAATCAAACATCCAAAATCAAAGAGAGCTTTCTAGTTGACTTAGTCCTGGGGTCCACAACAAAATGCCTGTATGAACTCCTGTATGCTTACTTCTTTCTCAACGTTTTAAGATTATATTATTTTAATATTCAAAATTTAAAATCCATGTAAAGCAAATTAATCTCCAGCATCATGTGGAATTCTAGGAAAGTTAGAACCTCACAACATTCTTCAAAAATAATGTTACTGCACCACTGTGTTGCCTGGAAATTTACCCAGAAAAAGAAGAGTAAGTTGGACTGGAAGGGATTGTTTTGGTGAGTTAGAAGGAGGATAAAAAGGTAAAGGTTTCCCTTGCACATATGTGCTAGTTGTTCCCGACTCTAGGGGGTGGTGCTCATCTCTGTTTAAAGCTGAAGAGTCAGCGCTGTCCGAAGGTGTCTCCATGGTCATGTGTCCAGCATGACTCAATGCCAAAGGTGCATGGAACGCTGTTACCTTCCCACCAAAGGTGGTCCCTATTTTTCTACTTGCATTTTTAACGTGCTTTTCAACTGGTAGGTTGGCAGAAGCTGGGACAAGTAACGGGAGCTCACTCCATTACACTGCACTAGGGATTCGAACTGCTGAACTGCCAACCTTTTGATCGACAAGCTCAGCGTCTTAGCCACTGACATCTGGTGGATGGTCCGTCCTAGCAGCCATTTTGTCAGAGCACCCATAAGATCCATTCAAAATTTGAAATGGGTCCATAGACTCCTATATTTTGGAAGCTCAATCCCAAAGACAGAAGCTTCATATGAAATCTTAGCTTTGATGGGAACCACAAAGGTTTTACAAATAAATAACATTCTTAAGATAATACATGTAATACATGTATTATAATACATTCTTAAGACAATATGTAGGTCCTTGACTTACAACAGTACATTTAGTGACTGTTCAAAGCTACAATCGCATTGAAAGAAGTGATTTATGACCATTTTTCACACTTACGACCGTTGCAGCATTCCCATGGTTCACTTGATCAACATTCTGCCACTTGGCAACTGACTCATATTTATGACGGTTTCAGTGTCCCTGTTTCTTGTGGTCACTGTTTGCGACCTTCTGACAAGCAAAGTCAGTGGGGAAGCTAGATTCACTTAATAACCATGTTACTAACTTAACAATGGCAGTGGTTCACTTAACAACTGTGGCAAGAAAAGTCATAAAAGGGGGCAAAACTCACTTAACAAATGTCTCACTTAGCAACAAAAATTTTGGCCTCAATTGTGGTCATAAGTTGAGGACTACATGTATAAATGGGAATAAAGCAAAGGCTGGCTGTGTTGGTAGGACAATGTCAGCAGTCTAGAATAGGTTTTAGATAGGACTCAGTAAGTGGAACACAGTGTAGGGTTTGAAATTACACTTTTTGAAACTTATCACAGCTAAGCCGGGATAGCTCAGCAGACTAATGCATTGTAATTTAACTCCAGCTTCTGTAATTAGTAAATTCAAATCTCACCAGGCTCAAGGTTGACTCAGCCTTCCATCCTTTCTAAGGTAGGTAAATTGAGGACCCAGTTTGTGGGGGCAATAAGCTGACTTTGTAAAATATACAGAAGTATGAAGGCTATTGCTTAACGCATTGTAAGCCGCCCTGAGTCTCCAGAGAAGGGCGGCATATAAATCAAATTTTTTTAAAAAAGTATTACAACAGATGCCTAAATTTATTGATAAAGTTTACAAACCACTGTATTCCAGAGTTGTAGGAAATATACAAAATCCAAATCTAGGAACAATCCAAGGGCTAAATTTTACAAAAAAGAGAGGATATACTGTAATTTAAAAAAATAAGAGAATTGTACACAAGAACAAGCAATGATGTGGATCTCCCTCTACCTGTTTTGGAAAGCCAAATTTTAATTATTTTTTGGAAAGCCATAAGAATGAGGGGGCATTTTTGCCTCAGGGATAAACTGCTGCCAATGAAGGGAACATTCACCAAAGATGCCCTCTCCATGCCCTCCTTTCTATATAAATCTCTTTGGGAAAAATGTCTTTTTTTTTGATGAATCACGAAAGGATTCAGATTCTTCGACAGAGATGGTTGATGTGGGAGTTGATTCTCAGACTGCTAAAGACACTACAGCTTTTATCAGAACCATGAACAGGTGCAACTTTTCCTATCTTTACACAAACGGCTCGTTTTCGGTCGCCTTTATTATGAGAGCCTGACAAAACATACAAGGCTTTGGCTGCCAAAATTGGGTAAATAGAGAAACCTCATTTGAAAACAAATGAAATTCTTGTACTTTAACCTTCCTCTTCTTTCTAATAAATATTACTAGTTTTTGAATTAACTGTTCCGTATCCAAACTGCTAGCAGGAAAACATGTCAGGTATGACTTAAAGGCAGAGAACTATGTGAAAGGCAGAGAACCACTAATTCAAAAGATCAGTATCTCCTTCTCATGGTCTTTGTAGAGAAGTTCTCCCTGTGTTTTATCATTGTACCTAGTGGCGGAATTCAAAATTTTTTACTACTGGTTCTGTGGGCATGGCTTGGTGGGCATGGCAGGGGAAGGACGCTGCAAAATCCCCATTCCCTCTCCACTCCTGGGGGAAGGATATTGCAAAATCTCCATTCCCACTCCTCTCTGGGGCCAGCCAGAGGTGATATTTGCCAGTTCTCTGAACTACTCAAAATTTCCGCTACCTGTTCTCCAGAACCTTTCAGAACCTGATGAAGTTCACCCCTGATTGTATCCTGATTTCATCCCTTTGGAATCTCTCCTTTTCAGGGACACAGTATTTCATGGATGCTGTTAGAGCCTCCTAACAAACTTAAGCTTAGGCCCTATGAGGTAATGTAGCTTTAAGTGATAAAACCATCTGATTTCAGGGATATTCCATCTTTAAAGAAGGTCATAATCATGAGGTCAAACTAATTTGGGAATCCTTTTTGACCCTCATTTCCTGAATAGCAGCTGTGGCAATGAGAGCCTTATACAACTCTGTCTGTCTGTCTCCATTGATCCTTCCTACACTGAGCTCTTTTCTCAATCACATCTTAATTTATCCTTACATGGGGCTTTCTTTGATTTTTTTTTTTTTTACATTATGGCTTTTTTGGCTTTCTGATCACATTTGCTGATGCTGCCCTCTCCTACAGGGAGGAACCAGTGGTGAAATCCTCCGCGGGTTGCCACCGGTTTGCTGCCTGCACATGCGCGGTACGTGCCAAACGCACGCTGTGTGCATTCATGTACAGTGCACACCAAATGCACGCTACGCATGCACGCACAGTGCACACTAAACACACGCTACACATCTACATGCACAGTGTGCACCAAATGCGGGTTTTGCGTGGAAAAAAAGAAACTGTTGAAGGTAAGTAGAACAGTGAGGGGGCCGCTGTGCCGCTGTGCCGCGTGTTTTAGATTCGCTAGAAAGCAGGATTTCCTGTTTTCTAGCGAATATAAATCACACGGCACAGCTGATCATTGGAAATACTGGTTCGGATGAACCGGTAGCTTTCTTTTACTACCGGTTTGCCTGACCCAGTAGCTTTTATTACTATAGGTTCACCTGAACCAGTGTGAACCGGGAAGCATTTCACTCCTGGGAGGAAGGGTTAATTTGATCAGTTTATCCAAGTGACTAATTGATCCAGATGGATTTCACAGAGGGCTTAGGCTTCTACTTGGGGATGTGAGGCAGTTCAACCTAGATTTTAGTCTCTGCCTCGAATGGGTATGTGATGAGAGTTTAGGATTAGATTGTGCCTATGTGGCCTCTGTGCATCAATCAAGTGGTACTGGTATTCTGGTTTTCTGAGCGGTTGAAATAGTAGAAAAGACACTTCAAGTGAGAACATTGGCTTGAATTGTTTGATTATCCATTTGTTTATCTACTTGGTTATCCATGATATTCGCAGGAGTCTTCTCAATGCTTTTTCTCTCCTGCTTTTTCAAATCCAGCTTTCACTTCCATAGAATGTCACAGGGAAGCCCACTGCCTGCATGATTGTGTAGCAAGAGACACTTCATTGCCTCTCTACTTAGAGCTAGTCTACTATGCATTTCATAATTGCCGATTCCTTTACTGCAGATTATTATTAAGATTAATTATGTGCCATCAAGTCACTGTCAACCCTTAGCAACCCAACACTGTTTATTTCTACTCTTATTTGCAAAAAAGGATGTGTAAAACTGCTCAAAGTTGGTACCAGTATACAGTATATATCCTGAAAAATGAATAAAATATACATTTGAAGAGGAACTCAAGATCCAGGGAATAAAAGGATCCTGTGTATCATGTCTAGAGAGAAAAAGATCTGAGGTTGGCATTTAATCAGGTACTGGCATTCTATACCAGAGGTATTATTCAGCAGGTTCTGAACAGATCTGGGGAACCAGTAGCGGAAATTTTGAGTAGTTCGGAGAACCGGTAAATACCACCTCTGACTGGCCCCGCCCCCCATCTATTCTCTGCCTTTCGAGTCCCAGCTGATCAGGAGGAAATGGGGATTTTGCACTCATCTTCCCCTGGATTGGGGAGGGAATGGAGATTTTACAGTATCCTTCCCCTGCCATGCCCATCAAGCCATGCCCACAGAACTGGTAGTAAAAATTTTTGAATCCCACCACTGATTCTATGGGACAATAATTCCAAACCTCACTTTCCTTGAAGCAAGAAAAAGGGTACTTAGCTGGGACTCCTTTCACAGAAAGAAGAGCAAATTCTTCTTCTTCTTCTTCTTCTTCTTTTTTTAACCTCCCTGATAAATAAAACAGACTGGCAACTCAAAATAATGCATATTCAATAGCTGTTCTTTCTTGCTCGCATGATCTACTCAGCCATTTCCTGGGCTACTGCCACAACAACCATATGTCTTTATCTAATCACATTCAGATAAGCATATCTGTTCACATAATATTCCAGTTCCCTGCTGCAAGGCAAGGCCAAGTGTTAAATTACCTTGAAAGCAAAATAATGGATGCTGGAAATTTTAGTGACCTCTTATATGTAGGAGTTGTTGGGGAAGGAGAATTTTTTTTTTCTATGAACATGCCTAAAACAAGAAGCTTATTAGGTAGGATTAGACAAATGAGTTACAATATAAGTAGCTGTAAAATACTTAAGGAATCTGTGTTTCCAGTAATGTTACGTATTTTCCAGCATAGATATTCTTTAGATTTTTGTTATGGGTTTAAAATAACATATTTTATGAAATATATTAGAACCCAGAGTTGACATTTAATCCAGCCACAGGTCATGGCTGTGATTCTTGTTATAACTAAATATTGAGTTTATGTGAATGCTAATTGTCTGTGGCACTTAGTAACTTAAATATGGCTTCTGATTCTATTTTTAAAAGATGATTTTAGCAAAGATGAGACAACTCTAATATTGACTAATGTGGAAGGAAGGAGTCTCTCTGATAATCTTTGCTACGGGGTTAAAATCAATGCTGAAATATGTCTTATGCTCTCACCTTCTTTACAGGCAAAAAGCAACCCGCCTCTTGGCATTTTATTTCTATCTAATTACAATGAAAGAGCACAGAATTCATCACTCTTATTTCTTATGTTATGTATATAGATGGCAGGATTGTTCTTTTTCTAAATCTGTCTAGATACCAGAGAGAGTTTTATTCTGAAGCACATCCCTTTCATGTGCTGCACATTTAGAATTTACCTGTTTTCAGAAAATAAGCACTATATATCCAGATTCTTAGTCACAGGTTTCCCAGGCATTATTGGATGCCTTAATCATCAAGGGGCAAAGACCGTTTTGCTGTTCAGTTGGCTACGATTAAGATACATTCCATTAGGTGTGGCAATGTGATGTAGTGGTTAAGATGTTGGAACCAGAACTGGGGAGGCCCTCAGTCATGGAAACTTGCTGGATGACTTTGGGCTTGTCACCCTCTCTCAACCTTTCAAGGATTGTTCTTGTGGGAGAAAGTGGAGGAGGAAATGGGATATATGCTACCTTTTGTTGCTGGAGAAAAGGCAAGATGTGACTGTAAGAAATTAACCAATGAATAAGTAGTAAAATATGAAGTAAGTGTTATACCAACTCAGATCATGGGTCTATCACTGGCTACTTTTAAAGGCAGAAAAGCAGGACTGGCACCTCTTCCTTACTCAGGCAAGGAATCTTTGTTCCTAACTGTTTGCATGAGCAAGTAAAGTTCAGATCCAAACCACTAGCATATCATGCCTCTTCCCCTATGCCGGGGAATAAAAAGTGCTGAAAAAAAGGAAAAACAGCGGGATGCTAAATCCCTTTCATTTTGTCTCTTCCATTTGTATTAATATATAAGTAGTTCCCAACTTATGACCCCAATTGAGACCAACATTTATGTTATTAAGTGAATTTGGGCCCATTTTACAATTTTTTTTGCCACAGTTGTTAAGCAAATCACTACAGTTGTTAAGTTTTTGAACTGCAAAAATGTACAGTTCAAACTAAGTGCCTCAAAGTTATTCAGGCCACTATACATTCCATCAAATCTTCACCACAACAATTTGTCAACATTTCTATCCAAATACCCAGTAAAGTACATTATGATTTGATAAGAATGCACTGTAGTCAAGGTTAAACTATCCATCAGTTATATCAGTGAGAGACACTAACCACTCTCCTTCCCAGGAGATTTCTTCAACTTTGAAAAAAGGACTATGAGGCCCTCCTGGGGCGGTGGTGGCTCATGTGGTAAGATACTGGGCCTGCACACTGCTGAGGTCGGCAGCTCGGCGGCTTGATTCCTGTGAGTGAATAAACTGTGGAAGGGACAAGAAAGGAGCCTCCCCCGATTGCCTACTAGCATTCAGGCATCCCGCAGGTAAAGATATCACAACAAATTCCTTTCACAGAAGCGGCCAGCCACCTCGGTGATCCCTGGCTAATACGTGCCATACGCTAAATAAATAAATAAACAAACAAATGCCATCCTGAAAAAGAAGTGTTGAAAGGGCTAAATATGGAATGCTGATTCAGACAGTCCAAGAAAAAAAAAACATCCCATGCAAAACACAAGCAGAGGAGAGGAGTTTCACTTTCAGTTTTACTTTCACAGCAGCAAGCAGGAGATAGGTTAGGGGAGGCTTCTGTGGGGCAAGGCTGAGGGAGAGAAGGGGGATAGGATAGGATAGGCTTCTGTGGGGCAAGGCTGAGGGAGAGAAGGGGAGAGGAGAGGCTGATTGTAACTACTCATTAATTCTCAAGCTGTAAGTGTCAATTTATCATGCCCGATCATAGTTTCATAGCAGAGCACAGGTATTCAGCTAGTATATCTAATATGTAGACAGATTGTGCTTTAGTCTGGCAAGAATCCGGTCTATGAGTGAACAGCAATAAAGAAACTACTCTGAGTAGATCCTGGTTTCATTCTTGGTTCCTTATGCCTGACAATATATAGTACTAATTTATTTCTTAAATAAAAAATATTATTGAAGCTTATTCTAAGCCACTTTCATTGATTTGAAGATGGCGTTTTAGTCAATTTTCAGGAAAGGCTATGAAGGGCATTAAGAGCCTCACTTTTTGATAAAATGTATAAAAATGCTGTATTAAAACATTTATTTTTGTTAAATATTCATGTAATAACGACACAGTGGATGCCATTCCAACTCTGAAAGGAATCATATGTAATATTTCAGCTCTTCTATTATTTATCTTTTCTGTTAACAATATTGCTTCAGGCTCACACCAAATTTGATTTCCACCCCTGAACCTTGGCCTGCAAATCAACTTCCATCCTTCTAGATGCTGATGACATTGCATCTTGGGTTGTGTCCAGGAATGGCCTGCACCAAAACCTGTGGGATTTAAAATATCTTGTGTTTAAGATAAAAGCTGGAAATCTATCTTTGAAAATGATGACAGAAGACATCACAAAGAGCCAAACAGCTTGCATAACTGGAAATTCATCGATCATATGCAAATTGAACAGGTCAAGATATACCTAGGAATTTATTTCAAATATTCCACTGGCTGAAAAACAACAAATTCATGACCTTTTAGTACAGGCTGCTAATGCTAAAAACAAACCTATAGGGGTAATAATTCTATCTCAGACACAGTCAAAGTATTAAATGCCAAGACGACCAGTTTTCTCATGTAGAGTTTTGTACCTACAATACAAGGAGGGATTTGCATTTGAAGCAATTCCGTGCAAATTTTGAGGATCATCTGCGTGCCCTCTCCTTTCACCACACCAGGACAAATATCATCCTCCGGCTGTGCTAAAGGCCCCAATGAAACTCTGCCAGTTGAAATATTGGTTGAAAGAAGTGTTTGAAGATGAATTCTTAGCCCACCTCTCTTTGGCTGATCAATTTTCCACTTTTTGGAAGAAATAATTAACTGCTGATTTGGGTTATTATGGCCTCTCAATCCACAGTTTATGGTTAGAAAAAGCAATAGGTGTGCTTATACATAAAATATTTTATTTGAATGGAATATTTTATTCAGATTTTCAAAACTGAATTTCACCTATGTTATTTTTATCAGCATGCCTTCCAAATAACTTCACATATTCTTTTAGTTGCAGACAGAATGACATTTTTTGATGAGATTTGATAAACTACCTTTAAAAATCATGGAGAATTTTTAAAAATATGCAGATGTTCAAACGCAGAGTTTGAATCAATCACACGGGCTTTTTTGGAGATGTCTCTCGTACCTCACCTGATACCTGGGTTCTGATTATGAATGGATGCCCAGGCTCATCCTCCTAATCCTACACTGGTCTTTTCTTTTCTAGAAAAATCTCTCAAGTCGATTAAAATGTATGGGTCCACAGTTTTCATACTGACTTATAATTGTCCAATACCATTTTACTACTTCTTATGTTGATAACCTGCCTTCATCATCACTTTTTTTTGTTTTTGCTTTTTTACATTTACTGCTTGACACATTTTATTTATCTTTTCTAATTCCTTACTGTTCCTTTGGTCTGTGACTGTGACTAAAATCTATTTTTTAAAAATAGATTTTATTAAAAGATTTTACTTATGTATTAAAAATACATTCCAAGAAAAATATATCAAATGTGAAAAAGAAAAAAGAGACAAAGAAAACGAGACATAAAAAAAGAAAAAGAACATAAAACATGAAAAAATATATGAAGTGGCTTCTGATTTTCCTCACAGCAGTTATATAATTGTAATCAAACCTCTGTCCCTAGGATTACATAATTCCCTTCTTAAACCTATTCTTTCTAATTCTCAAAACCATATGTCACAAAATCATTTATCTTTTTTTTTACACAAAAAGAAAACATGGATCTCAGAAGAAGCATTTATAGAAGAGAAACAGGCAGACAAATGACTAATGGCAGAACGATATAGTTGTCAATAGTTTTCCAATTTAGTTATCAGAAAAAATTAAAGTAGATAAAAATACTTATGGCATGGAGCAAAGTAAGACAGGAATTTGAAGTGCAACTGTGTCCTGATGATGGCATATAATTGTTAAAATATATAAACTTTTGTTGAAATTTGAAATAGATGAATAGTTTCATTTATGATAAATGAGCAAACAGTTATGGTTATAATATACAGGTGGATCAATGGGAAAATAGGTGGTCTAAAGGATTGAAATTTACACTACATTTAAGAAAAAAATATAAAATATTGTTGATACATGATACCAAAGTAATTATCTAGAATGTATAAAAGCCTTTCAAATGTAAATTGGAAATAGGAATAGTGGAAGGACATTTTATCATGTTTGGAGGACATCTAAAAAAGCTAAAAACAATAGGGTCAAATTTATACATTGGTAGAGACTCAATTTTAAAGACTCATGAAATATTATTTCAGTATATGGTTACTGTAGTAAGATTATTATATGCACAAAGATGGAAAGATTTGGCATTACCCACCAAGGCGGAATGGTTGGTGAAATTGACAGAAAATGCTGAGATTACCAAATTGACTTCTTTGATTAGAGAAAGGTCATTACTGACACTCATCAATAAGGGGAGACTCCTCATGGACTTTTTGGGTCTATGACTGTGAATTTAATCAACTACAAGTTCACACATGAAGTTCATCATGGGATGTTTTGTATATAATCATATCTATAGATGTCTTTGGTGTTTAAAATAGCAGCCTATTTGCAGACACTTTCTTCCTTTTTGTGCAATAAGATTGTGCAAGAATTCATGGCATAATCCATTTCTTATATCCAGAAGGGTTACAGCATCCCTGCACATAGTTAAAAGATCAAGCACCAGCTGAAGAATGTACTTTGATGATCCAAACTGAGTGCTCTGCTACTCAGTGCTGACAAAATGGACTTGGCGAGATGAATGGTCTTATCTCAAAGGAGGTATTTCCTATGCTCGTTCTTTGATTTTGCCAAACTGGGCTGAGAGTAGGGGTCAGGGGTGAAATGCTCCAGTTTGGACCGGATCACTCGATCCAGTAACGATGGAAGCAGGTGGTTCGGAGAACCAGTAGCAAAAATCCCTACCCAGCTGAGCCGCACAATCATCAGAGGCTTTTTCTTTTAATTTTTAAAAGCATTTTTTCTACAACCTCTTTGGCCAAAAAATGCTTTTAAAAGTAAAAAAAAAAGCCTCTGATAATCACGTGGCTCAGCTGGGATCGTCAAAGGGATTGTCAGCTGATAATCCCAGTTGAGTTGCCTGATCGGCAGAGGCTTTTTTTTGTTTTAAAAGCCTCTGATGATCCAAGATGAGTTGCCTGATTGGCAGAGGTTTTTTTTCTTTTAAATGCCTCTGACGATCCCAGCTGACTTGCCTGATCGGCAGAGGCTTTTAAAAGAAAAAAAGCCTCTGCTGATTAGGCAACTCAGCTGGGATCGTCAGAGCCTTTTGAAAGCATTTTTTACAACCTCTTCACCTAAGAGATTGTAGAAAAAATGGTTTTAAAAGAAAAAAAAATGGCCACGCCCACCCAGTCACATTACCGCCCCCCCCCCCACCAAGCCACTCCCACAGAACCTGTAGTAACAAATTTTAGATTTCACACTGGCTGGGGTATAGCTTTGAGGAAAGAGCTATTTCTGCTAAGTAATTGCAAGTTGAAAGATTGCATTCTATAGCAACATTTTTAGTTCATTTAGTACAAAATATAAGCTTCTAATAACAGCAATGTCTTCTACATAGATAAATCTACTAATGATTTCATAGTTCCAATTAGATTTTGCCCACATCACTTATCTTTTAATTACTTTTGTGCCAGCCACCATATATTTAATATAATTATACTATATGATTTTGAACATATTTAAAAAAATACCCAACTGATTGCTTTAACCTTCTGACTGAAAAGAATTTTGCTAATCTTTGACTAGACTGTAATTTCTCTAATTATTTTATAGAATATGCGAGAATTGCAAAATGATAAAGAGTTTTGGGACCCTGCTCAACTCCTAATGTCTACAATACTTGAGGCATGATTACTTAATGTCCCAATAGTAAGACATTGAAATGCTAACCACCATTAAAAAGTAGCTTGTGAATGAACTCCTAAATCTGTAGCTGAACTAAATTTGTAGCTGTATTTCAATCCAAAATTCAAAGCAAAAGAGATTCTTGATTTTGCCATGGGAAAAACTGATGGGAATTCTATTTACAAATCAATTCAGGGGTATGGTAGAAAATGAAAATAAAGTACTACACTCACTAGCTGAGAATTCATGACTGAAATAAAGTTAACATGTCTGATACAAGAATAGTATTTCTTTGAAAATGTCAACATCCCAGTTCTACTTCTCCTGCTATTGTAATAAGACAAGTTTATTAGATTAGTGAAATAACTCTCTCTCTCAGTCTCTCTTTTCAGCACAAGCAAATTTAATATAGATAGGCTTAGGAAACAGATTTTAATGACAAATAGATTTGCTCAACTAAATATATGGGTTACATTTTAACATTATTTGGAAACATTCATGACCTGGAAAATGTTTGAACATGGTGTAAGTTTGATTTGGGTGCTCCAAAACAATCTCCTGTTTATAAACCTTTAAATAAACATTATGATAAATAAGGAAAACTTTCCCTTGTGCTGAAAGCACTGAGTGGCTGCCATTTTGATTGCAGCAGCTCTCCAGCAATTATGGAGCATATAGCTTAACTCATACATCTTGTCTATTGACCAAATGAGCTCTTGGCTGTAAGGCTAATATTAAAGGTATAAATCCTGTATCAGAGAAATGCAATCTATTTTGAAGAAAAAAACCCCAGCTGTCTTCCCAGGAAAAAAAAAAGCCTGGCTAGAGATACCAAAGATTTATTTATGATAGTCATCATACTTTTTCAGGGTTCAGCAAATAAATTTGGAAGGGGACTGACATCACCATGAAAGTTTTCTTTCAGTACCTATCAACAGGAAAAAAATTATGAAAAGTGTAGGAATGATAGTTCAGGAAACAGCTGTTTCCTGAAGCCAGCAAATATTCCAGCAATTTTGAAGTGCTTCAGCAAGAACACCTATGATCATACCCTTTTGCTGGAATTTCAGGCTCTGTCAGTGAGATCTCTTCAGGATAAAAGTATGGTCTATACAGTATATATCACCACGAATAAATAGTCAAGGATACCTTGTAATTCAGAATGGGTGGAGCCTACGTGAGTTTGGTATAGTAGTGAAGGCACCAGATTAGAAACCAGGAAACCAAGAGTTCTAATTCTACTTTAGTGGAAATCTTGCCAAGAAAATTGCAAGGTTTTGGTTAGAGCAGTCACTGATACCAAAATTCATTTGAATGTATGTGTTTGTGCATGCAAACACACACACACACACACACACACACACACACACACACAGAGGTTGTAAGAGACATATATGCTTATACCAATATATATATATACCAGTGGTGGTGAACCTATGGCATGTGCCAGAGGTGGCACTCAGAGTGCTGCCCCAGGCCAGCTCCATCACGTTTCTCCCACAGGTGGGAGAGAGGGAGGGAGGGTGAGGGAGAGAGAGGGAGGGAGGGAAGGAAAGAGAGGGAGGGAAAGAGAGAGAGGGAGGGAAAGAAAAATGATATTACAAAAGGTTTTCTTTTTTTATTGTTGCTAAACGCAATATTTCAAAAGCAGAAAAAAAAAAGAGGCATTTATTATGTTTTTCTTCGAACATTTAGCTGAACTCTGCCTGGTTTATCATAATTTTAGGTAGTAAAACATCATTATTCAGGTTAAATTGCCATGTTGGCATTTGCGATAAATAAGTGTGATTTGGGTTGCAGTTTGGGCACTCGGTCTCTAAAAGGTTTGCCATCACTGATAAGTTTAACCCTTATGTTAAACTGATCTTTTGAACTTCACATTTGCATTCGAAGCTTAGAATAGGAACATACAAAGGGAGCTTCAGGAGAGCTTGGCATTTATTATGTTGGGATTTTATTGGAACTAAGTTTAATGTTGGGAACTGGGCTCATTCTAAACCTGACAAAATATGCTACTGTTTTAATAATGCAATATTTGTGTTTTAATGGATGTGGTAGTTACGTATTTTATTGCTATTACTTGGTATATGGGTATCTAATCCAGGTCATGGTTATATCATCATTAGTAAGAAACCAAGTCCTGATTCAGTTGCCTTCCAAAGTGGCAGATTGAATCCCCCTCCTTTTAGTGTAACATGTGAGCAACAAATTTTGGTAATAGCTGCACACTCTTTTGCAAAGATGATATAGGAGCCATCTCCAGTGTAACCTTTCCCACTATGGTTTCCTCAAAATCTGTGAGATTACCACTATTGTAATTCCTACTTGTTTAGGGACTTTGGGAGTCAAGATCCAACATACTGTATTGGAAGGCCATAGACTGGACAAAGCTGATTTAAGCTATCATCCAAGTACTGTAATGAATGGCAATGTAAATATTTTCCCATGAATGGTAGGCAATTTGAGGAGCCTGTCAATGTGTTGAATGAAAATGCTGATAAGCTTAGAATTGCTTTGAATGAAACACATTTCAGAAAGACACACTGTATGTGTGTGTGTGGGGGGGTATGTATGTAGAGTATAAACTCTACGAATCATATTTAAGTGACTTCAATATTTATTTTATCATTGTTTTTATTTACTATTTTACTTTACTGACCATCTTTTTGGTTTTCAAAATTTTTTTTCCGTTGTTTTTTTTTAGCTTCTTCTGAGTGGGCTTTTACAGCTACGATTGTCTGTTTGGAAACGTTTATGTTAATTCTTCTCTAAGGAAACACATTTGGACAAAGAAACGTTTCACTTCTCACCAAAAGCACCACTTGAGTTTAACACAGTTGAGCCATGTTGCTGTTTTTGATTTGATTCTCAAATGTATGATGTTCTGGAAAATAATAGCAATTTTCAGAGTACTCTGTACCAGCAGAATATTTGGTCATTAGTTTGAAGAATCGTGTTAGTATCTTATCCAAACATTCTTTGGTGGTGGTGGAAAATAACACACCCTTAGGCATAAAATTAAGAGGGTAGTAGGAAGGACCATGAATATTGATGGAAACTCTTTGGACGACTGAGAAAAATATACTGTAATTCTGAAAAACCTTCTATTACAATTGAAAGTTACCCAATCTAAAGAAATGTGGTCTGGACCACAAAAGTGTTTAATGCATTTCAATTTTACCCAATCTGTCACTTCTATCATCATAAGTGTACATTTATACTTACTTGAATATACTTGAAAAGAAAGCATATATTATTAGAAAATTGGAGTTGCTCGGATACCAAATAGGGAAAATATACCACAACAAAGGAGAAAGAAAGAAGAGGAAGGGTAGAAGAGCAACCCTGAATGTAATTAAAATGCCTTATTTTTATGCTTTAAGAAAAATATATATATGTATGACCTATTATGGATAAGAGAATGTACATTTACATTATGTGTATAAGAAATAAAATTTTTTTTTTTAAAAAAAGTGTTTAATGCATTAATTTTGGTGGCATTCTGTGAACTAAACAGTTACTGCAAAAACTTAATGCATCACCACTGGCAGGGTAGGATGGTGTGAGAGCAACATCTACACAAATTGCAACTGAGATTGAACAAACCAAAAGGGCTTAATCTATTCATCTCACAGAGGAAGCTGTTTTACTGAGGATGAAGAGTTGTATATTTTAGTGATCCAAAAACTGGGCTGTGATCTGTGAAATCCTATTCAAAACTCATCTGAAAGCCTCAGCCATTCACCTATATTAACAATAATGCATAGGAAGCATTTGGAGTAATTAGAAAGAGTACTAATGGTGGATAGGAAATACTATTATTTCTATGGTGTTATCAAATTATAGGGTTGGAAAGGATCTTGGAGGTTTTCTAGGCTAACCTCCTGCCCAGTGCAGGAATCTCATACCATTACTTAAAGCCTTTAGTGCACTGTTACAACAAAATGTGTTTTCATTATTTAAGTTACTAAATATCTTTTACCCATCGATCAATATCTTCTGCAGCACAAGAGGTGGTTTAACAGAATGATTCTGTAGCCCTCATTACGATCCCTATGCCAGCTGTGGTTGTAATAAGATGCTAGAACCTTCAAGGAAATCAATAAAATAGAGCAGCATCTAAATAAATAAGAGTTATAGGCATTTTTGTTAAATTGAGCCAAAAATTTGGGAATCACCCTTTTATGGAAATATCCCCCAGCATTTTGGAAGCCCAGAAAAATTCTAGTGTCTTTATCTGCAATTACTGATGTTTAGTAGTGGGCTTCGCATGAGCTGCAGTAAGTTTTATCGCATTTTCTTTGTATATTTTCATCAGTGCAGAGGACTGTGTCCACACTGACACTAATTTTCATAAGAGCATCTCCGCCCTCCAAAGCTGTCAGCCTTAACAATTACTTTTCATCAGTGTCATCTTTCTCATAGGAGAGGTCAACAAAACTTGTGAGTTGAGTCTGCTACCCTACCATTAATCCTACATTAATATAAAATGGAACAGGCTGAACAGAAATAAATTGAAACTCACCGTGGCCTTTCATTTGCATAATAGAAAGTGTGACGTGTGTGGACTTCCAGGGAAGAATGGCGAATTGAAGATGGCTTCGGTAAAAGCAGAACTGACGACCACAGCAAATAGATTGGCTCCTCATTATTCCTCTCTGGACAAGGAGATACTTGAGATTGCTCACAAGCACTCCAGACAATTGCTCCTCATGAAGGGACAGCAGTCTTCAGTGGGCTTAGAGCTCTGGGAGATGAGGCAAAGCCATCTTCACTCAAACGTGAGTTGGTGCCTTTCAAAAGGATTCACATACTTCCACTCTTTTCAAAAACTGCTGGTTAACTATTTTTCAGTTATTAGGAATCTTTGGATCTACCAATTTTGCAGCACTGGGTTGTTTTCTTTCAATCCTTAGTGAAAGAAGTTTTACATACAAGTTTAAGGACTTACTCCTCCCCCTCCCCCGTTTTTGGAATAAACAGAAAAACAGAATGGAACAAAATATCTTTGCATTGGATATATTGAAGGGTATTTTTGAACAATGGACCCAGAAGTTATTTTAAGAGTGTCTGCTTCTATATATAGTCTGTATTTAAAAGCTGTTAAGGAAGAGGAACAAGTTTTATTGGACAGAACTGAAACTTATATGAAAGTAGATTTCAGAATGACCGGTTACAAGAATATGGAAAATGATACTGCATTAAATATAGAAATGAAACTTGCTGATGTCTTAATAATTAATATTAAAAGGAATATGCAACTAATAAACCAAAAGAGTGGATCTTGAAAACTTTTCTATATTCAATTTACAAACAAGACTTGTTAAAAGTTTTGAAGGATTTTGTGAGGAGGAAGAAAGAAATGAAATGAAATAAGACCAAGTTCTGGGACAATATTTGAAGGAACTAAAATCAAGATTTGTCTGTGGAGATTCTCAATTACCCAGGTCATATTTTGAGCTTAAGTTGCTGGATGAAGTTGCCTTTCCCATCATTATTTTCTAAATGTTATTATAACCACCACATGTTCCTTACACCTTGGTGCCCCTCAGTGGTTTCCAGTGGTCTCAGAAGTGGGCATAGGATGTCTTCAACTCCCTGGGACAAATTGATGAAGAGTAAGATCTCAAATGCTACTTGTGATCAGATATAAAATGGAACAATGGCCTTGTCATTGCTTGGGTTGTTTTTGATCCGTAGAAAGCCAGAATATTTCCTTTAAACCTTAATACAAAGAGCATCACGTAATCATTCTCTGATATTACTAAACTTCAAAGCAAATGATTCTACAGCAAACTATTTTTTGCCAGAACTTTGTCAAAGAGAAATACCCGTGAGTGAATTCAAGGTGGTTGAAAAAGCAGTGAAGATGGGGATATGGTCAATGATCCAGATGGCACTTTATCTTGACTTATACGATTGGCATCTTAGGCATTGTGAACAAAAGGAAGTATATAAGCTCAATCTCCAGGTATGTATCAATTTTCAGCTCAGAATTACAAACATTTTTGTTTCTGCTTGTTCTTCATCTTGCTTATGAAGACTGTAATAAATTCTACTTATGGAGTAGCAGCAATAACACAGTCACCACCATATGCAGATATGGAACAAATAAATCCTAATTAATTAGAATTGGGTCTAAAAACCGAATCATAATGAAGGTAAAAAATGTGAATGGAAATAATGCTCATTAATGAAAAGAAAAAATGTAAGAAGAAGTATATGAGTCAATCGGAAACACTAAGAAAATAAAAGAGAAAAAAAAAGAAGAAAAAAACTTTATTCTGCATCATGTATTTTTGAACAGAAATATAATCAACTATGAACAGCAAAAAAATAATGGATGCTGGGAAATAAAAAAAGATGAGCAAAAAGTACATAATTTCATGTTTCGACAAATCAGAAATAAATTCTGGACAACAGAAAAAAATTGCCAAAAATTTTGCATATGCATATATTTAAATCCATTTTTACAACTCACAGTGAGCATTTACAACTGTTTTGATCTTTAACAGTAAACATGAAAAATAAAGAAGAATGAGAAGGGAACTACTTTTTAATGGCTGAGATGTCCATATTTATTTTTTCCCCATAGGATAGGCATTAAAAATGGCAGTGAAGTATTCTGGGAAAGAGGCGAAAAATGAGAAAGGTGCAGATATATTTGACTGAAGTTTGTGCTTCAAAAGTACACTATTTGTTTTAAAAACCAAATGATATTTATTTATAACAATCAATTCCATATGTGTTCTTTCTTTCTCTGGCTAAAGTTGTCAATATTTGAAATCCATTTTAAAATGACACATGGCATTAAAATGATGGCACTTCTACCCAATGTGGCATTTCCATATTTACAACAACTAAAAAGAAATTTACAAGACATGATAGCATACAATCTTGACATTTAGTAATAGCGATAAAACAAAATGGCATCTGGGCTTTTTCTGTACAACTATGAGAATAAGACTTCTATTCACATTTTTTTTTAAAAAAAATCATCTGTAATTTGATCTGATCTACACATTTCCCAAATCCATTTCCCTCAGTTCTCAAACCTTTCATCACATTGCCCACACCTTCACCGAACTATAGGAACTACAAGCAATGAGATCTAAAATCTAAACAGAGCAATCCTCCTCTCTTTCCAATTTTTCTCCCGTCATCTTGATTATTAAAACTCTTCCTTCTTTCCTTCTTTGTAATTCACTTTCACACTTCTCCCTCAAAACAATGAAACCTTTACTCAACTTCTTCTCAAGCAAAGTTAGAAAGAAACTGTATGATGTATGAATGCTACACCCAAGAGTCAGGGGACCCAGGATATTGTTCTGTTCTGTAAGAAGGTCGTCTAGTAGAATAGAAATCGACATAGTTTGTGGTTGATTTCAGTCCATATTGTGTTGTGTAATCTGTAGAAGCTGGGAAGTGAACCCGATCATCAAAATATGGGTCTTCGTAACTATGTGGGGATTGCAAATATAATCTATATGCATCATAATGCTTTCTGTTGGAATCATCTTGACTGTAGTATAAGTGCTGATGCTATTTGGAAAACAAAACAAAAGAACAAGCAACATTACTCGCTTTCTTAGAACTATACAACAGATTTCCATGCATAGAGAAGTAGCAGTAAATTAGTCATATTAGAAAAGAGTTCTGTGATAACATTTCTACAGTGAGAAATAATATTTATCAAATCTTGCGGTTTATTTTTATTAGCCTTTTTAGATCCACTTTCAAGAAGGCCAACAATGAGCCTGTATAATTTGCAGTATGATGAGTTAGCTTACAAGTACATTGTGTATATAAAATAATACTTTTGATTTGGTATTTGAACTCAAGCATCTGTGGAGTCAAGAGACAGTTTCTTAATCAAGTATGAAGATTATGGTGATTATGCATGCTTCAATCTTTAAATAACCGTATTTTCAATTTTTGTCCTCCCTAGTGAAGATACAGATAACCAACAGGAGATATTTATTCTTAGGAAACTGATTACAACCCATCTCAATCAAACACTTTCTTTTAGTTAATAAAACATATTTAAACTACTCTCCTTAGGAACATGGTGGTGAGGGCGTGGCTCGAGGTTAGCAAGCCCATGTACGAGACTCAAGTGCTACCATGGGGCAATGTTGAGCATCATCACTCCAGTTCTTGCCGGGGACATGAAGGAGCTGCCAACTGGGAGTCTCCTGGGCAATGGTGATATCATGAGCTAATCCTTTCAATCTGGAAGTACCTCGGTGCTCCTGTCACAAGAGCTATGCTAACTAGTCTCCTACACTTTTTTTCAATCTCTTCTTCATGAAAAAGTTGAATCTCCATTCAATACTTGTTCCATTGCCTATTAATTTACACTGCTAGAATGTTGCAAATGCATTGTTTTCTGTCTTGTGCATTTGTGTTTGGATACCATACACAAACTATTGTCCTCTTTAGATAAAACATTCACCTATCTACAAACTTCCAACTTTGATTACCCGCCGAGAAGAGTTGCTTTTTTCTATTATTAGTTTGTACTTTTCCCACAATTCCTGGAAATTCAAAATTGTAAGAATTATGCCCTGCATTTGAACAGTTGAAAGTTTATTACTATGAATATAGATAGAAAATCAAAGTGCCATATTGTTTCTTCAGCTGTTCCACTAGTAAGCTCACATACTAGCATCTCATCAACCTCCCGCTAAAGGCATTTTTTCTGTATTGAGGATTTGGTTCTGTGTCATTTTTCATTCTTTCCTAATTGCAAATCTTGTTGTGCAATTGATTTTATAATTTTCCTTTTCCTAGTGGCACATTTTAAGGATGTGGTTAATTATGCCTCTGTAGGAAAAATGTTTGTGCATGCATATGCCACCTGATGTGCAAATATTGCTTATATACTTTCAGTGAAGATAGCAATAGCACTTAGACTTATATACTGCTTCACAGTGCTTTACAGTCCTCTCACCATTTACAGAGTCAGCATATTGCCTCCAACAATCTGGGTCCTCATTTTACCGACTTCGGAAGGATGGAAGGCTGAGTCAGCTTTGAGCCGGTGGGAATCGAACTGCCAAACTGCTGGCAGCCAGCAGTCAGCAGAAGTAGCCTGCAGGACTGCATTCTAACCACTATGCCACCATGGCTCTTTCATCTTCCTTTCATGCTCCACATCCCATTTTGGTATATCCATGACTTACCTTTGTTTAATTTGTCTAAGTGTTATTTGTATGTCATTTTGCTTTTACTTATCAGACACATTTCCTAAGGAATAGAGCTGGACTTTTTAGGACCTTTTTGCATCTATTGCCCTATCGTGGGTGTTGGCCAGAGCTTATCTTGGAGGGAATACAATACATCTATATTCCTATGCTTGTGGATATTTGTGGGGAGCAAATATTTTTTTCAGAAAATTGAACAATTTTGCATGATTTCTCAGGATAATGCCTTGTTTAATGTCCTTAGATTACCGCAATGCCATTAACATAAAAAGCACCCTCAGTGGGATACAAACTGATCATCTTTAGAATAAGTTTCCACACCTTACCTGTAGGCGCCGATTTTGGTCCCTTGCTGGTGAGGAATAGGAACTGATATAAATTGGCGAAGGTTTATTAGACCCTGTAGGTAAATAGCAGTATTGTATTAAAACCAAATTTCATGCCAATTTATTATTTTATGCTTTATTGAAAGAAGAACAAACCTTTTCAATCATTATATCAAAAGTAAACTGGTTTGATATCAGAAAAGATCCACTGGCATTCAATACATTGTTTTGGAAGCTATTTTATAGGTGCTTTGTAAATATAACCTCAAGTTGTTTACACTATGCTTCCCCCATCCCAACCCCTGAACTTTTATAAACAAAGAGGTTAAATAGAGAGAGTAATTTACATTCCTGCTTTCAGTTTCACCTCACTGGGTTCTTACCAGTATAGATGTCTTTATGTGCAATCCCATCACCTTGGCTATTATAATATTGCATAGAAGTCTGGGTCCTATCATATTCGGAACGTGGATCTCTAATTCCCAAGAGTGCTGGTGAGGAAGATGTGCTGCCAACTGAGGAAAAGAAGGAGGCAGAAAGAGGGGGCCAAAATAAGAAGAGAGTATCAGATCCATTAAGAAACTATACAGCTGCTTGATAATAATCAACCACCGGACTAGTGACAAAAAGAGAAAAACAAGTGTATACTGTATCTGCCAATATTAATTGTGATCTTCTAGAAGAGAAACTTTGCAGACTCAGTGCAGCAAGTGATCTGTTAAGATTAGAAATATGACGACCCAGTTCAAATATCAACTTCAAACCCCAACTCCAGCAATTTATTGGAGAATGTACCCATGAAAGTTTCTGAAAAGAACTTCCCATTTCAGTGGCAAATACTGGACAATGATAAGCATCAGGTAACACTGATTTTTGGCACTCTTTCACCTCCAGTCCTCTGTATCTGATACCACATGTGTATTGCAGCATCTTTTGGAAGTCATATAGCTACATCTTGGCAGCTATCAAGAAACTGAACCGATCAATATACTTGGACACTGGAATTTCTAGGGTTTGCAGGACTTCAAAAATCTAGCCCTGCCTGATAAGTTCATGATTTCTGGTCAGCTGAAGCCTTCCTGTATATTTCTTTTTGCCTTCTTCTTGGCCATTCCTTATCCAGTGGGATAACATACTTGTGAGGATTGGTCAGAGAAGTCCTACCTGGAGGCTGCAGCAAATGGCATAGCTGTAGAATGCAGGTGCACAATATTCAGGAATGCAAGTGGACGGTTATGGGGGCTAAAACTATATGTTGCCTCTCTGATTGGAAGATGTTATTGTCCTTGGGGGCAGGACTATGCATATAGATAAAGGAAGAACTAGTTCCTCTCCTGCTTCCAATAAAATGAAAAATTGATTAATAGTAGTTGGACCTCTACGCTGTTGAGCTTATTTTGTCAACACTGATGGGTAGATAACTGAGAGGGTTTCATTCAAGAGTTTGTCCCTTTCACATACATAGAGACAAGAAATTGAACCAAGGGCCATTCAAATACTAAATTTGTACTCCATCTCTTATCTGAGGGTTCCAGTATGAATACTGTTCAGGTTTAACAGCAAGAATTCTCTCTTTGATTGTGTCAGATTGCTTTATAAATCACCTTGGAGAGCATTTTATTAAAAGTTTATAGTCTATCCTTACTTGATTTTGTCATATCAAAATCAAGTCGGGAAAGATAGTTTTAACTGTATAGGAGAAGAGAGGCTGACATTGAACAATTTTCTAAGCTTTCAAAAGATGTATGCAAAACCTGTTTGGTTAATGAAGATCAAGTTTGGCACATGCAAGAAAGTTGATTGACTGACCAGACTGAATAATAGGTGACATCTGCTGATTCGCTGTAGACAAGGAGGGATGTGACTTGAATCTATCACGCTCAAGTGTTGACACAGGAGTAATAAAATGATTTTGATTCCAACCATCCTGTGGAAGAAGGAAAAGAAGGTCACACGATAAATAAATTCCATTTAATTAAAAGAAATTGTTTAGACTTTATTGTGGTATTGAATCTTAATGAATATGATCTTTGTGAGAAGAACATCTAATATATTACCTTTTTATAAATGCTACGGAGGTCACGATATTGCCATAATGTGTTGAGCACCTGGGCTGCTGCCTTGACAACCTTTAGTGATGATCTAAGAAGAAAAGATGTATCAGACATACCCACACTTCACAATTGGTGGCATTCAGTGCTAAGTTACCATTAGTTAAAACAGTTTCCTTTAACAGAACGGGAAGAGAATAATTTCCCCCTTGCAACCCCAAAATCTAATTCTGAAAGCAGAGTCTGCAGCCCTGAAAGTGAGAAGTCATATTAAACTAACAGGGGTCTGCTGGCAACATTCCTTGATTGAAAATTAATTTTTGCTTTACGTGAACCATAATTCACGTGAAAGAGGATCAATATTTTATGATCAAAGTGAACTATCAGCAACAAACAAATAAATTGATAAGTTGGAAAGGAGTCTTTTTTCACCATGTATATATGTATACATTTGAACTAGACTATGATGTTTCTCTATGTCATATATATGTGTGAGTATGTGGGTATATGCATAATGGTTATCTTGTGAGAGCTGAATGCAACAAAATTTCATTTTAATGTATAATTATTAGTGTACATTTAAAGTGACAATAAAGATAGATAGACTATCCTATTCTATTCCTATTATTTCTATTTCCACTCAACCCGACTCCATCCTATCCCACGATTTCCTGATAAAACAAACAAATTATCACACAGATAGCAAAGTCCATGATTATACAGATGGAAAAAAAATGAGGAGTCAACCGTGTGTGCACTCTATGTACACAGCTTTTCCTTTTTAGGAGATTAAAGTGCATAAAGGCTATAAATCAATAGTTGATAGGTTAACAGAGAACTTATTTCATATGCTTATCCTTTTTGGATAGCATGATATGTGTGTTTCACACTGTAACACAAAACCTTGTGCCAATTATGCCAGCATACTTTGATGTTTATTTCAAAGCCACCTGGTGTAGGAAGTTAGACTGGCATGGACAGGTGGGCTTTTTTGATCTATCCAGATGTGTTCTTTATTTATGGAATGGCTATGGCAAGGTTAACAGTACCTAGGAAGAATTAATCTAAGTGATTAAGAAAGAGAGGAAGACAAGTATTCATTAAATCACCTCTAAGCAATGAATCTCTTTATAGACCTAATGAAGAAAGGTACTATATGCTAACCAGCATAATCTGGAGAATGACTGATGAGGATAAGGGACTCCAAGTTACCAAAGGGATATGAAATTCTTTCCTATATTTACATGTCTCTGTTGGATGATGCCGTGTCTTGTTTAATTCCCTTGCCTATGAATATTTTCTACCTATTTTATGCTTTTTAGTTAGAGTTACTGTTTTGCTAGGCTTTGCTTAATAAACATATGTGTTTTTATTTGTGTGTTTATTGCTTTCAAGTCCACAAAATGCAAAATGGAGTGTTATTTAAATTTGGGGTATTTCCGGATGAGAAGGCATCAAGAAGTGGGGGTTTTTTTTTTTTAAACGTGGAGATTCCCATTCATAGCTTCAAGTATGTAGCCATTCCAAATAAAAGCAACAGGGCTCAGCTTTCATTAACAGAAACAAGCTTGAATGTGTTACACTTCATTTAAAAGTGCCTTAGTGACCAATCCAATTAGAAGCCCAGTGAAAGATGCAGGTTTTGGCCTACAGGATGTGATTCTGAACAACTCCTTCCATATAAACTGAAGGCAATGATTCTCACTCTAGCATCCCTGCCCCAGAAGTGGGCAACAAAAGAATCACAGTCGTCTCCCTGCATTCACCATCAGTCAGGACTTCAATCCCTACCTCTCCCTGCCAATGCAGCTATAATTATCATTCAGTGAAAAATGGTATTATGTATGAACATGTAGGCAGGGGATATTCTTGTAACTTAGGGATCCATGCATTTTTCAAATGTTTCTTTGGGATTCATACTTGCAAAAAGTTTAACAAACACTGGTCTAATCGTTTATGAAAATGAGGGTCCCTATCAGTGATGACCTCTAAACATGACTTTTCTTTCTTTGAAGCTAGAATTTTACTTTCCTTATCCTCCTTTATTTTGTTGTACCTATTGGGTTTGATTTACCTTACGCGATGGGAATATGAACACAGTGCCACTGATTTATTTATATTTTCCTTCTAACCTTTATTTCATTCATTCATTTGTTCACACTGTATTCTGCTCTGCCCTGAAGAATCTGAACCACCAAAAAACTGATAATAACAGAATTCAAAGCCCTAATAATAAGAAAAAAGTATTTTTTAAAATTACATAATACAACTTAAAAAACAATCCCAGGCACCAATCTTATGATCTCCAAATAATTATTAAAGAGGCAGGCCAAGATTTAATTCTTCTGAATGTTGGAGCCAAAAGAGATACAGTGACTGTCAAAAAACACCTACTTTCACACACTCCCTGTAATCTGATGAGGAGGAGAGACCCAGACATCTCCTTAAAGGTTAATCAAATAAAGTTGGTAGATTCTGACTGAAGTAGGCAGCTCTGAAGGTAAATCTAGATCTATGCATATAAAGTTTTACAGGTAATAACTGGAAGCAAGATCTTTTTGGCTTGGATTGGCAAGTGCTTATATAAAAATTCAAGGTCTTTTGACACACCTCATTTCATTTAGGAAAATCCCACAACCTCAGGAACAATTTTTCATGGTATAGAAGTAGAGAGCAAGAATTCCTTTGATACAAGTGACCCAATAACCTTATATATGAATAAGAATTGCATATTTCATTTAATTTAAAAAAAAAAGCATCACTAAGTGGCACTGAGAGCAAAGCAAGAGAGACAGCAAGAGAAAAGAGACTAGATTTCCGACACAATTTAATGATTCATAATAGCATCCTTCATTTCACTCTCTTTTTTCCAATATCACAGCAGACATTCCCAGTAGGTTTTTCATGTTTTGCAATATAAGCCACCTTTTAATGATCAGGCAGACATCCTCTTTTTATGACTCCAACCAGTTTTTGGCTGGAGGTTGTGATAAATACACACAGAGAAACATATATATGTGAGCACATATATACCATATTTTCCGGCGTATAAGACGACTGGGCGTATAAGACGACCCCTGACTTTTCCTGTAAAAATATAGGGTTTGGGCTATACTTGCTGTATAAGACGACCTCTCTTCCAACGCACACCAAATAAAAATTAAAAAACATAACTGGCTCACCCACAATGTAAAAGCAGCTATGCTAGACCCAAAATGGCCCCTGCAACAAGCAGGGACCTCACACAGCCACAAAAAGCCCAAAAAAACAACTTTCACACTTTACACACACAAAATTCCACATACAGCTTTGTGATATTTTGTGCGTTTGTGTAGTTAGAGTGGAATACTACAGAAACACACTAAAACTCAGAAAGCTGCACAAATATTATTTTATTTTTATTTTTATTTTTATATGAAAGCTAAATTTAAAACTTCCTAGCCTAAAACTTAGATCTAGCCTTTAAATGGCTAGGTTTAAAAAAGAACAACTAACCCCCCGCCCCAATTAACTATTTTTTTTAAAGCTCCCAAAGGGGAAAAAACCTTACCCAATAGAACAGGGGTCTGCAACTTTGGCAACTTTAAGACTTGTAGACTTCAACTCCCAGAATTCCTCAGCCAGCTTTGCTTTGCTGGCTGAGTAATTCTGGGAGTTGAAGTCCACAACTCCCTGCCTGCTTGATTGCAGGCAGGGAGATTTAGTTGCTTGCTGATGCAATGGATTGCAGGCAAGGCTAGCAGCTAAGGTAAGCAAGCTGGAGGGGTGGGGATTTTTGCTACGTACCAATTAGCAGGCAAAAATTAGCAGCTGGGATGGCCAGCCTGGTGTAAAAGGGACGTTTTTCCCTTTTAAATGGGTTTGGCCATCCAAGCTCTGGCGATCCCAGCTCAGTTGCCTGCTAATCAGGCAACTCAGCTGGGATGGCCAGCATTGTGTAAAAGGGAAGTTTTTCCCTTTTACACGGGGCTTGGCCATCCAAGCTCTGGAGATCCCAGCTGCACCAGCGTTGTGTAAAAGGGAAGTTTTTCCCTTTTACACAGGGCTTGAGTGTAACTCAGCTGATTAGCGGCAACTCAGCAGGCAATTCAGTTTGGCTCCTTAGAGCCATTTAAGGCTCATCAAAGCCTTTCGGGCTGGTCTGCCTGGTTACCGGAGACCGACACCCGGCGTATAAGACAACCCCCAACTTTTGAGAAGATTTTTGCATGTTAGAAAGTCGTCTTATACCCCGGAAAATACGGTACTCACATTTTCTCTGATCCTGTGCACAGCAACAACAGGGAAAAGTGATAAATATCATTGGCATTTACAGAGATTTTTTATCCTGAAGCGCTTTGCAAGAAAAGCATTTACAAGCATTTATTTATTACAAATAAATGCTCTATAACAAGGAGCGTGCCAGGCACTATGTGGACCTTATGAAAATGAAAACAGAAGAGATGCTAAATTTCCTTTTTTCCCCTCCTAAACAAATATAAAATATTAGCTGGATACCCGTGTTTCGCTATGTAACTATGTGATCGGGCTTGAGAAATTGACACAATTAAGTGACACTTGAAAATTAATGAGTAGTTATGATTGGCCTTTCCTCCCCACTTCTCTCCCTCAACCTTGCCCCACAGAACCCTACCCTACCCTACCCTACCCTACCCTACCCTACCCTACCCTACCCTACCCTACCCTACCCTATCCTATCCCCCTTCTCTCCTCAGCCTTGCCCCACAGAAGCCTCCCCTATCCTATCTCCTGGTTGCTCTGTGAAAGTAAAACTGAAAGTGAAACTCCTCTCCTCTGGAACAGATTTCTTTTCAGGTGGGGAGGGGGAGTAGAATTCCTTAGCATCAGAGCATGTTAATCAGTGGTGGGTTTCTCCTGGTTCCGCCGAGCCGGTAGCGGTGACAATATGACATCACCGAACCTGTTCTGCCCCCTGCCCCCCCCCAGCGTTATTCTAACCTTTTATTTGGCCCCACCCCCAATCTATTGCTGCCTTCTGAGTCCCAGTTGATGGGCTATAAGGAAAAAAAAACTGTTTAAACTCTTGCGGTGGGGCTTCAAAGGGCCCCTTCAGCTGATCAGTTTGGTGGTAGACCGGTGCCTCCAAAACAAATGAGTAGACTGGTGCCTGCAAAAATAAATGGGTAGGCCAGTGCCTCCAAAAATACATGAGTAGACCGGTGCTTGCAAAAATAAATGGGTAGACCAGTGCCTGCAAAAATACATGAGTAGATCGGTACAGCTTTGTAAGTAGTTATAAGCCTGGTAGACCAGTAATTCTGCTAAATCCTAAAGAATTGTCACATGACCATCAAGCCACGCCCACAGAACTGGTAGTAAAAGTTTTTAGAACCCACCCTGGTGTTAATCATAATATAGGAAATACTAATGCTCTGATGGTCATTTCGAAAAATCATTTCTTAGGGAGCCCCTAGAACCTAAGTGGAACATATGTGGCAAATTTCAAATTTGTAGGCTTTATGGTTCTGGAGATTTCGTGATTACAGCGTGAGTGGTTTTCACTTCTATGTATATATAGATAGACTAGTCAGTGAATTTAATAAACTGACAGTGTGGAAATAAACAGTTTCCCAAATCAACAGCTATTTTCTAATTTGATAGATTCCTGTTCTCTGAAGCTGACAAAGATTATTTGAGAAATTCAAATATCCAGTACTGACCTGTCCCCTCTTCCTTTGGTTATGTTCACCAGTTTTTCTATCCCTCCTGTATCAGCCAAGGCTTTGGCATTTTCCATGTTTTTGCTGGTGACCTCGTGCAAAGCACAGCAGATGGCTGCTACTGTTTCATCAGAGAGAATGTTGGGCCCACTGCCTCCTGGAAGGCGATTTACCAAGTCCCGCATAGCATATTTACCTGAAAAGAAGAGGCTATGAATTAAGCCACACTATATACTTTCAACATCATAAAGAATAATGATACAGAGAAATACACACATTCAAAACAAGGGAAACAGGTTCTATTTAATATGGGAAAATCAATTTCATAAAAAATAAATCGTCCTATGCAACTGTTCAGAGCAGTGTTTCCCAACCTCAGCAATTTTTAGATGGGTGGACTTCAACTCCCAGAATTCTCCATGCTGCTTAGGGAATTTGAGGAATTAAAGGCCATCCACCTGAAAGTTGCTGAGATTGAAAAACACTGGTTTAGAGGAAAAAAGTAGGTGTTGCAACGTCAGTTCTTAAATTTTAAAAAATGTACTAGATTCTTTTACTGGATTAAGGGAAATGTGATTAAAATGATTCTGGCATGAAGCCAAAGCACACAAACGTACACAAATCTGTTTACTTATTTCAGATAACCTTGTTTTAGCTGAGCTATTTTTAAAGCTAAAAAGACACATTGAATTAATTTCAGTATGAGATTTCTTGAAACATAGCAGCTATTTCATCAGGCTGCTCTCTCTTTTTCTTTCAAGCATAACTTGGAACACACAGATAACAAAACAAGATCAATGTTATGACCTAATCTTGGCTCTAGTAACTATGGAGGCAATAAATGTGTATAGAAGAGAAAAACCGGTTATTCAGACTATGGGTCTGCTGTTTTTTGAAAGGTTTCTTTTCATGAACAACTGAATAGGGTACAGATACTTCCTTTTTCACCTGTTACAAATAGTATCTGTGGATCTCTTAAAAGAAAAAGATGGACACTACACGATAAAGAAAGGTAATGACCTCAAGCTTTGGGTTGATACAATTTAGGGACTTTTAATTAGCTACTTCCTATAAAAATGAAATTTGTATCTGGATATAAATCATAATTAACACTTAATTTAACTAAACATCCAGTGCCCTGTTTAGGTCATCTTTTCCCAGATATTTCATTACTTAGGGAGGAACAGAATGACCATGGGCAGATTGTATTGAATCAAGGAATTCTGTTGGAAAATGAATAGTGTTGGTTTCTTCACTGACAGTACTGAAGGAACAATATTTTTTCATCATTCCAGGGAAATATGTAATGTATGTGGAACTGATTTTTCTCACTGCTTCATTGAGAGGAACCCAAGATAAAGTTATTTGAGGATTAGGAGGATTCTCCATTGAGTTGTAGGAAGCTGTCAGAATTAGTTTAAAAATAGGATCACGTGACTTTCTGAGGAATAGAACAAGATTAGTCTACCTAAGTCCTGTAGTCTGTGGACCCCCGAGGGGGGGTGCAATGTCATCAAAGGCAGGGATCCCCAATCCCTGGCCTTTGAACTGGCACTGGTCTATGGCATGCCAGCAACTGGGCCATACAAACAAGCAAAGCCCCATCTGTGAGATGCAGGCAGCATACAAAACCATGCTCCCTCCAGTTTGTGGAAAAAAATTTCTTCACAGAACCAGTCACTGGTGCCCAAAAGGTTGGGGGCTACTGATCACGGGGATCTGTGAAGGTTTTGAGAAATATTATGATTTAAATCTTGAGTTAAGTCTTGGGGTTCCATGGCCATAAAAGGTATTTAAAAGGGTTCCGTGGCGACGAAAAGGTGGAGAACCACTGGTCTACCTGATCTCAAGTGGCAAAAGGAGGGGCTGGTCTTTACACATTTTCAAAAGAGCAGCTGAAAAATAAAACAGGCAATGACTAAGATAAATTGGCTAATGCATTTGACTGGCACCAGAGATCCAGTTTCTAGTTCATCTGCAACCACAGCAGCTCACTAGGTGACTTTCAGCCCAACATAACTCACAGGGTTGTTGTGAAGAAATATGGGAGAATTAACACAGGCAGTCCTCGGCTTACAAAAATTCATTTAGTGACTGTTTGAAGTTACAACAGCACTGAAAAAAGTGACTTATGACAATTTACCCACTTATGACCATTGCAGCATCCTCATGGTCTATAATTTACATTTGGATGCTTGGTAACTGGTTTAACATATTTATGATGGTTGCAGTGTCCTGGGGTCATGTGATTACCATTTGTTACCTTCTGACAAGCAAAGTCAATGGGGAAGCCAGATTCACTTAACAACCATGTTACTAATTTAACAACTGTAGTAATTCACTGAACAACTGTGGCAAGAAAAGTTGTAAAATGGGGCAAAACTCGCTTAAGAAATTTCTCACTTAGCAACATCATTTTGGACTCAATTATGATTATAAATTGTAAGTTGAGGACTACCTGTATGAACAAAATGGGATACAGTTACAGGTGCATGTTTATGTGCCAGAGAAGGGACACGTAAAGCAATAAAAATATCCAGGCCTTTGTTCATGCCATATACAGATGTTGCTTCTTTTAGAGCTACATGATGAGTCAATTCCTCACTGCTGGATGGGGAAGGAGCAAGGGATTACAAGACTGGCTGGGAAACTGTCATGGAATGTTCAAAATGACCATCATGTGACTGCAGTGGTCTAAAGCAGCTACAACTTCCCCAAATGTCATTCTCTCAGGAGTCAATGGTCCTGTATTTTGGTCACACTTATTTAAGTTAGTCCATTTGAGGTCCCTTGGTTCAAAAACTGTTACCCTATGGTGCACCATTTCACCCAGAGAAAGAACATGTTTCAATAGCATATAGATGTGAAAAGCATTAATTCTCTGCAATAGTAACTGAAGACAACCTTCAGTACTTAAGTAGAAAGTATGATCGGTGACACATTTAAACATTTATATTGTCTCCTTACTGGAGGGGATGGGTCCTCCCCTCTAGCTGAAGGCAATTTCTGTGGTTCTCTTAGATTCTCAGCTTGTACCTCATTGAAATGTGAACTGAGTATGTATCTCATCCTTTTTTCAGCACTTCTCTCAATTTTTATGAGCTATGTTATGAGGCCTGTCAGATGATAAAACAGATGCAGCATAAATGATTCTCCAAGTTACCATGTCCATGATTTATCTGCTGAATGACGCCTACATTTTGCAAAAAATGTTGAAGCCTGTTTAAATTTATACATTTCATCAAGACATTAAGCATGTCTGAAGAAGCTAGAACATGGCTAACAAAATGTTACCATATTCTCAGATGCATTACCCTGGAATCATTTCATCAATTGATCAAATCCATTAGTTTCCTTATTCTTCCAGCTAAACAAAATACCAAATCACATTATTATGTACAGAGTCATATTGTAAATTTTTGCCCTGCTTGTGAATCACTTTCCCAGGGGCCATACTTGCTCTTAGTATGTTTAAACTTTCCTAGTTTCCTAGCTATTTTTTTAGTTAGCTTTTTATATTAAGTAATCACAAAGTCACTTTTAATATATTTTAAATGTTTCCTTGCAAAACCTTTTAATGAATTTCATAGCTTCTAATGTTTTTAATAGTTAATTTTGTAATCTCTCCACACATTGGGAGTATTTGAGGGAATGTTATGTCTACTGCCACTACCAAACAGGCACAGGATATTGGAAGCATTGCAGCCAGAATGCTATTCTGATTTCCTTCTACTTGATTTAAACTTCATAAAAAACTTGGGTTTAGATTTGAAGGTGTAACTACTTATATTTTCTGCCATATAAAAAGGAATATTTCTTGGCTGGCAAACTGTATTTCAAGCTACCGTATTTTCCGGCGTATAAGACGACTGGGCGTATAAGACGACCCCCAACTTTTCCTGTAAAAATATAGGGTTTGGGCTATACTTGCGGTATAAGATGACCTCTCTTCCAACGCACACCAAATAAAAATTAAAAAACATCAACTGGCTCACCCACAATGTAAAAGCAGCTGTGCTAGACCCAAAATGGCCCCTGCAATAAGCAGGAACCTCACACAGCCACAAAAAGCCCAAAAAAACAACTTTTACATTGTGGGTTTACACACACAAAATTCCACATACAGCTTTGTGAGATTTTGTGTGTTTGTGTAGTTAGAGTGAAACACTACAGAAACACATTAAATCTCAGAAAGTTGCACACATTTTATTTTTATTTATTTTTATTTTTATTTTTATATGAAAGCTAAATTTAAAACTTCCTAGCCTAAAACTTAGACCTAGCCTTTAAATGGCTAGGTCTAAAAAAGAACAACTAAAAAACCCCCCAATTAACTATTTTTTTTAAAGCTCCCAAAGGTGGAAAAAAACTTACCCAATAGAACAGGGGTCTCCAATCTTGGCAACTTTAAGACTTGTAGACTTCAACTCCCAGAATTCCTCAGCCAGCTTTGCTTTGCTGGCTGAGTAATTCTGGGAGTTGAAGTCCACAAGTTGCTTGCATCAGCAAGCAACTAAATCTCCCTGCCTGCAATCAAGCAGGCAGGGAGATTTAGTTGCTTGCTGATGCAATGGATTGCAGGCAAGGCAAGGCAAACGTTCCGGCTAGCAGCTAAGGTAAGCAAGCTGGAGGTGGGGGGCAGGGATTTTTGCTATGGAGCAATTAGCAGGCAAAAATTAGCAGCTGGGATGGCCAGCGTTGTGTAAAAGAAAAGTTTTTCCCTTTTACACAGCGCTTGGTCATCCAAGCTCTGGTGATCCCAGCTAGTTGCCTGCTAATCTCAGCTGAGATGGCCAGCGTTGTGTAAAAGGAAAGTTTTTCCCTTTTACAGGGGGCTTGCGTGTAACTCAGCTGATTAGTGGCAACTCAGCAGGCAATTCAGCTTGGCTCCTTAGAGCCATTTAAGGCTCGTCAAAGCCTTTCGGGCTGCTCTGCCTGGTTACAGGAGACCGACACCCGGTGTATAAGACGACCCCCAACTTTTGAGAAGATTTTTGTGTGTTAGAAAGTCGTCTTATACGCCGGAAAATACGGTAATTCATCTGGTTTGATCTTGGAAAAATACCAAATCAACTCCTAATATTAGGCTTTTCAGGAACTCAAACCAATTATCTAGACCAGTGTTAGCGAACCATTTTGGCACCAAGTGCTGAAAAGGGGAGCACACGCACGTGTGTGGCAAACTGGAATAGCAGCCGCCCGGTGCGCATGCGTGCACTGGGAAGATGACCTTCCGATTTCTGGCATGTGCATTGGCCAGCTGGCCTTTGCGAACACATGTGCACCAGAAACTGGGAGACTAGGTAGCCTGCGTGCACCAGAAACTGGAATATCATCTTCCTGGTGCGCAGATGTGCACCAGACGGCTGTTCTTTCAGTTTCTGGCGCTCCCATGCATGTGAAGATCAGGTGGCTGGCGTGCTGGAACCTGGAAGAGCAACAGGTGACGGCTCGCGTGCCCAGAGAGATGGCTCTGCGTGCCACTTCCTGATCTAGACTGTATTAATAACCATATTAGTAAACATTCTTCGTTCATTTAGAAAAAGAAATCCAGAAGAAGGGAAGAGAGGCTTATTGTTAAGAAATGGGTCTTACCTATCCACATTGTCATTTTGAGAGAAATACAGAAGTTAAAAAAAAAGGTTTTAAAATTAATATCTTTTTTAAAAAAAACAACTGTAAATCTCCAAAGGAAAAGCATCTTTAGGAGCTGTCAGAACCCACCATTAGATATAAAAAGATCTTTAAGATTATGGTTATATTGATGACTTCCGGTTGAATTTCCGGTGCTTTTGGAAGCAAGGTCTGTGAGCTCCACAGCCACATTCCAAGCTCTCCCTGACAGGGGCTTCATTCAAAGTCATAGCCACCCTGGAGGGGTGGTGAAGCAAAGGGGGACAGCCTTGCAGGTTGAGGGAAGCTGCCCTCCTTGACTTGGAAACCCCCTCATCTGAAGACTAGGAGCAGCGGCAGTCAAAATGGCTGTCATGAAGCCGGGGAACAGCCAGAAACCATAAGTTTGTGCAGGAAGAGAGAAATGGTGAATGATGTGTCATCTGGGTAAGAAAAGATTTATTGCTGAAGCTTGATTCCCAAAATAATTCAAGAGGAATACATTTTAAAACGATTTGTTATAGCGGTGTGCAATTATTGTGAAAAAGCATACTGGAAATTGAATCCTCAAAACAAAAGATGTGATATTAAGAAGGCATATTAAGATGCTGGAACCATAACCCCACCTTTTCTTCAATTAATTTGCTTTAAGTATTGGATTTATAAGTTAAAACAAACAAGATAAATAAATGGACTTGTCAAAATAAAACAGAGAGGCAAAGAGAGCCATCTTCTGATGAAAGTGAATTTTTGCAACCTGGGAGTAAACATTGAAATAAATGAAAATAACTATTGAACTATACATATTTACCCTTTAACCACTGGAGACTGGAATATTAAATAAGATTTTGCGTTTGGAGACCCCTGAATATTATTGGATATATAAAAATGACTTGAGGAGTGGAGGATCTCTGAAGTAAATAACTGATTTGATTGAACATTGATGAGGCATTAAAACTTGACTTGGAGGCTTGGTAAAACAGATTATCATGTCTTTGAATATAATAATGTGATGGGGGGAAATGTTAAAAAAAGTTTAAAATGGAAGTGTGGTAAAGCAATATATTAATATGGAATAAGGAAAATGGAATGTAATAATTATGAATCTGTTTATTTGTATTGAATTGTATGATACTCAGATACCACACCATTCACATAATGAGATGTATAAACTACACAAAAATAAAAAAACTTGATTAAAAAAAAGATTATGGTTATATTGAAACTGAAAAAAAAAATCCAATCAAGTTCAGCAAACATAAATTCCATCAAAATTAATTTAACTTTGGTGGCAGTTTTTCACAGTGGAGAGGCACGGAATGGATAACAGAATGCTAAAATTATTTTTTAAAAACATGTCTTCAAAGTTTCTTGTATTTATTGTTTGGACCGTATCCCTTAATACTCACCAATAAGCTCTTTGTTACGCACATCTAATGCCATATTTCTCAGGGCTGTTGCCACAGAAGAAACAACTCTATCATTGTCCATTCTTAGCAATTCCACGAGAATTGGAAGTCCTTTCTCTTTCCTGACAGCAGCTCGAATATAGGCTGCAAACTGTTGCATAAAAATAAAAGTTACTTACAAGCCTTTTCTTATTTATGAATACATCTAAATTACTTTTCAAAACGTAAATTTTATATCTTTTCAAAGAAGTTTATTCTAACTATAAATGGGAATCCTGTATCCAGTTCCCATTAAATTAAGTGTGGGTTTGGCACTGATTGAGCATTGGAAGGCTTTTTCTTATGAGTCACAGAGAAATAAAATGAATTAAAATACTAAATTATGTGATCACTGTTTCAATAGCCATTAAAGATGCAGTGACACTTATAGAATAAAGATAAAATGTTTGGAAAGTCAAGCTGCTGAAACAATTTAACATAGCAGTATGTTATTTATTTATAAGTATTTTCCAAAGTAGATATTAAAAAAATCTCTTGGAATAACAAAATACTTTGTAAAGTAATATTGATGAGCTCTGCAGAACAGAATTTGAAGAGTCCAGTACCTCTATCTTTCACTCTTACTTTTTGCTGCAAACCTAGCTGTACTTCAGCAAAGTTAATTAGCTGAATTAAATTATTTTTCTTTTTCTAGAAAAATGCTAGATTTTTAAATTTTTACTAGAATATAATCTAAAAAGTATGATAAATGATACTACACAGTTATAAAACTATGTTCCGACAATGCCATCCAGTATTTTTTACAGAATGCTATTTGTAATGCTTTTCTCTTGAAAAACAAAACAAAGCATTTTTTGTCTTGTTATATGCTGTAAAAGATTAGATTTCAAATAGCTAATTTTTATAGAAAAATTAGGAGGGAAGAGTGTAGCTTTATCCTTGAGGTAGGAGAGAATTTGAAACTGTGGAACATGTTTTGCTGAATTGCCTTTTTTTAGAATAAAAATCTATGAGATACTTGTATTTCCCCATCTATATAACATGAATATCTGGGCAGCAGAGATTGATTGCCTTAATCTCTTGCTAATTGACTGGACACAAGGATTTCAAAGAATGTAGTCTATTTCTGTATTAGAACTATGATTAAACATAAACAACTCCTCCAAATGAGGTGATGCTGAGCCTTAACTAGGCTTCCATAACTCAATATATTTTCTCTCTCCCCATTTCCTCCCTGCCTTTTCTCTTTTCCTTTTAAATATGCACATACATTTCTATGTTTTACTTTGCTATTTCTTGGTTGTAATTGGTTGAGCCATAATAGGTACAAATAACTAGGGCAGATAACTAAAAAAACCAACCATAAGTAGCACTAGAATTTTAAAGATATTACAAAAATGTAAAGCTTTACTATCCTATATTAAGTCTAATACTTGCTGAAATACTTCCTGCAAAGGGTTCATTTTATCCCAACAACCCTTTGTAGGGCTTCAGCAAGTATTAGACTAAATATAAGCTAGTCTGTATAGCTTTACATTCTTGTGCTTTTTTAAGTTACCTGTCCTATGTATTTTTGTAGCATTTAGATTATTCATTGTAAAATTAATTGTAATTTTATAGGATTCTCCCATGTTTTAATTCCTGCACTTTATAAAATTTTAGTCTCACTTTATTTTATCCTATCTATTTGATTTTTCAAAAAATATTTATGTCTTTTTTAGAGTAATTGTTACATTGTTATCTTTATGCTGGTCTATGACTGAAATAAAATTGATGGATACAAAATGTTCAAAATGTAAGAATATCTGCAGATGGGTCTTAATATTTAACATTTGTTTGAATTTAGTCATTGGATCTGAAAAGAATGCAATGAATAGTCAAACAACTTTCTGATTTTCCACTTCTATTAAACAATGACTGTTGAGGAGCAATTGGCTTTGTTCAATTGGCCTATGTATAAAGGCCTAACTATGCGTGACAATGGTTGGAAAAGCAGTTCTACATTTTGATGTAGAGCTGCGATATCCCTGCCAGGATCTCCAAACCTTCATGCTGTTTATTGTTCAGAAGGACAGAAGTTTGTTTTGAGGCCCAAGTATTACTTTTCTGGTCTTGCAACTGTTGTTGATAGCAATGGTAAGGTCATGAACTATATCAGCTTCAAGGCCAGCATAATTCTTTCTCTATTCTATTACTATATTAGAAGTCTGAAAAAGCTAGGAAATATTCCTAGCATGCTGAGGGAATGTCTATTAACCTCCCTTTTCTTGCTTGTTTGAGTATCAAAGCTCTGATAAAAGGTAGGTAACAAAGATGCTCAAATGGCTAACAAAGAATGAATATATATTCATTCTAAGCATATATACCTATTTGTCCTCCCAAATTCCCATTTTTTTTCTACCCCTAAAATATATCCTATATATTTTATAGGATGCCCTTCCAGACTTCACAGAATTGTAACCTAATGTTAAATGTACAGATAAGTTGAAAATGCACTGTGAATTTTACTAGCTGAATAACAGTCATATGATCCACTTGCAGATTCAAGTTTTGTTAGATTGAAATAATTTTAGAAACATTTCAGAATAGACCTTGTGATTTCAAGCAAGGTTCTTGGATTTTAAAAAAACTGTTTGCAGTTTTCTGTAATATTGCAACTCATATTAGTTGCAATATTACGTAGAATATGCAAATTGCATATTCTACGTCGCAAGTATCTCTCCAATAAAGTATCAATGTTGCAAAGGCAGTAGGAATGAACCATCACTACGCCCAAGTTTCATACATTACCTTCCAGTTGCCTGCAGAAAGATTCTGAAGAGATCCTGCAGAACCCTCCAAAGTGGCTGGGTTGGAACTTTCAGCTAGAAGAGTTAGATATGGTTTTACTACAGATGGGTGCCACAACATTTCCACGCCTTTAGGAGATTTGGACAGCCCCGGTATTGGACCAACTCCATCCCACTGTACAAAATAACCACAATAAAAATATTACATTCACACAGTTACTGTATTTTTCAGACTATAAGACACAGTTAGCTTTTGGTGAGGAAAACAAGAAAAAAAATCTGCCTCTGCCGCTCAGCAATTTGCCTCCTTGTAGCAAACAGCAAACAGCCTGGTCAGCTTCAGCACAGCCTGATTTACCACGAGCAGCTGATTGGCGGTTGGATCTGCCTCCCAGAATACCACCTATCAGCTGTTCCAGGCTGTGGGGATCACCATCGCCCATCGCCGCTGCATCCACGCGCCACATTTTTGGCCGCCATGTGTCCCGGTTTTGACCCGTTCCAGGCAGTGGGGATAGGCAGTCGCAATCCCCACAGTCTGGAACAGCTGATAGGTGGTATTCTGGGAGGCAGATACAACCACCAATCAGCTGCTTGTGCTAAATCAGGCTGTGCTGAAGCTGACCAGGCTGTTTGCTGCAAGGAGGCAAATTGCTGGGAGGCAGAGGCCGAAGGGGGAGGGGCAATGGATGGGCGGGGCTTCGGCAACATTCGCTGTGTTAAGACGCATAGATATTTCCATCCACTTTTGAAATACAGTATTTCTTTTTATTGTGACTCAATGTCCTCATAAAAATCTTCCATTGTAATATAAATAGATAATGGAAAAATTCTTTTCGTTATTTCTAAGAGGGTTATGAAAAAGGAAAAAAAAAAGAGAGAACCTGATCCTCTTGTGAAGTTTTTTTCTTTTTCTTCTTCTTTTTTCCCCAGCAGCTTGAATCAGAATCTTTGCTGGGTGATTCCTTCCCCAAAAAGTCATCCAACTCACTGATGCCAAGAAGGCGGGCTTGAGGAACCTCAAGCTCTAGACGATAAGAAAGGTTCCGAAGTGTGCACACACAGTTTTCGACTGTCTAAAAGTGAAACAGAAAAGATTCAGAGAAATCCAATAGTGATTTGGGCAGATAAATTTTAAAGAATATTCAGGGAATAAATACGTTGAGGGGAAGAAAGAAAGAAAATATTTCTCTGAGCACTCATAGTTTCACCAACACAATTCAAGAGGGATTATCAAGATGTTTCTCTGTCAGTTTTCACTTCTCAAAGTAAAGCAATATCAAGTAATGCTATCCAAATCATATGAAATGATTAATATAAAAAATCATGTTAAATTCCTAAACTACTACATTTCTCAAATCCTGAATTTGTGATATTGAAGTAATAAGAAACATCAATCCTATCTAAAATTTAACATACATGGCACCATAAAGCTCACTGTCTTTTTCGCTGTATTGTGACTGTGTTTTTTTAATCTTTGCTGAAATAATATAGATATTTTAAGATGTTGTGGTATATCCCGATTATTTTCCTTATTTTGAAGTAACTTAATGAATTATTGTCAGTATCAGATAGTGCTAATGTAGATAACACCCTCCTGTAGGTGTTCACAAACTTTATCACAGTGAATCTTCCCTAAGCAACAAGTACAATTTATCTCTTAAAAATGCAAAACTGGAATAAGGGGTGAATAGGAACTAGAAAAGGAGGAAAAGAAAGCAGCAGCAGCAGCAGCAGCAGCAGCAGCAGCAGCAGCAGCAGCAACAACAACAAAACCCTTCTCTGTTTATTTAAGTTTTCTGTCCACACATAAATATACTAATGATGACATTACACATACAAACAATTCAGTGACAGAAAGACAAATTCTATATAGACATCTTTCACTTCAACATAACTCTTATTTGAAAAGAAAATTGGTAATTAAAATATTTGCATACCTTGCTGTCATAATCAGAAGTGTTCACACATGTATGGATCACATATAACAAAGAATCAACCAATCCTTCACAAGATCTCATTTGTTTCCTTGCCTCTTCTCCTGCAGAACTTAAATTCCTAAGGCACAAAACAAAGCAAAAATACAGAACCTGTGATATATGCATGGGTGTTTTATTATCTCAGCTATGCCTATACAACACATTGATTATAGAAGAATGTTTATCCAAGATGATACTACTGACTCATGGGGAAGTATAAAAAATCTGGAAGTGTTCAGTTTGATGTATGATGATATTATTATGTACACATAGTTTATAGATAGTTCTGACTAGTTTTGCTACTTTTTACTATTGAATCCTTATCAAGAATCTAAGATAGTTAAACATATTATCTGTTGTTGTTGTTGTACAAGGACACTGTTGTTATTGTGTGCTAAATGAGCAGTTAACCAAAACAACAATTTAACAGGAACTCTATTTTCACAATGGGCAACAACTAATATTATACAAACAGATTTCTGCCTCCTTTTCCATTTCTCTGATGTGCTCTGGTGTTTACCAACAACCCTTTGGAGTTCATTTGGAGAATATGAACAAAAGGACAGAAAAAGCCATTTCACTGGAGAATATAATAGCAATAGTGGACTAGTATCTCCACTATTACAATACAACGTATTCTATTTTTCTCTAAGACCATTTGTATTTTGAAAATCCAGAATCTTCTACAACATTTACCAAGCCACAGCTTTCTTCATTGTATCAGTTCACCCTGATCAAGCTACGTTCAAATTTGACATAAAATCTGTGAATGAGATCTTCAGCATCTCCCTTCTGAGCCCCAAAACTATTGTGTTTCAAGTATTTCTTTAAAACTCATCTTTTTTGGCCTTCCCTAGCCATGGTTCTACTTTAATTTGATGGTTAAATTTTTTGTGTGATTTTTAATTTTTTAATGTAATTTTATTGTAATTTGCTTCTGGATTTTCAGTAAAATATCTGTTTCCCATTATTTATGTAGATACAGTAGGTGCCTGAATTCCTCAATAAGGAATTAACCCTCCCCATTTATCCGGGCTTGGGACCGGCATATAGATGTGTTACTATCTATATGGCTGGGTTGACAATATTGCGATAATATTGCTGCAGAGTCACAAAAAGTAGCTTTGCAACAAGTATACTGTATATTATACAGTACCATATTGCACCCTCTTGCAGGTCATATGGATAACATCAATGATAACATTTGGAAACCCCATGGTACCTTTTCAAATATGAGCACTGAAAATTTGAACTGATGGAATAATGTTTCCACCCTATATATATATCCACTAAGAAATGATATACCACCTGCAGAAACAATTTAGGTTCTCTTTAAGAACCAATACCAGAGGCAAGATCAAGACTGAAGAGGCTATAAAACAACTAAAGCAAGGCACAGCAGGTGGGTGTGATAAGCTCACAGCAGAAGCACTGAAGTCAGGAGGTAAGCTTTGCTAAGAACTATGCTCATTAATTATGCACACCACTAATTCTCCACTTGCTGATCTGGACATCAAAGCAAGCCATCAGAGCCCCCATACATATATATGAAAAAGTGTGTGTGTGTGTGTACAACCACAAGTACAGAAGTTACCATGGGATCAGTTTACTTTCTACAGCTGATATAATATTCACATGAACAATCCAACTCCATATACAAAAACAAACAGAACAAGAGGCTTATTAATTTCTCTCCAAACTGTGCTTGCTATCACCAGATACTTATGTTATATCATGTCATGGAAGAATGAATGCAGTTCAGCTAGCACTGGCCACTGAGTAAACATCAAAACAAGCTGCTATGGTTCTTATAGCACAGATAACTATCCCAATCAGTTGAGTTTGCCTCAAAAGTGAACTATAAGAGGGGTTTTTCCCAGAGTGCACTGGGTATGCCAAGGCTGTATCCCATTTTCATTGCTGTTTAATACTGCAACACATGTCTTCATGAAAAAAAAACACTTCAGTAATAAGAATTGAATATGGCCAGGGACAGCTCATCATTGACTTAATGTATGCAGATGACACTGCAATTTTTGCCATGGCAACATGGTCATCTGGATTGGTAATCGGTATGGAAAACATGAAAATATTGAGTAGCGATGGCTCATCAAGAGTCATATAGCTAATGAACTACAATTAAAAGAATTCAAATATTTCAGTTCCATAGTACAGAAAAAGGAAGTTCTCTCAACACCTCAGTGTAGCTGAAGTGATAAAAACTAAATTAGTGCCACCATCACAGCTTTTGGTTAACTTATTTGTTCCTTACTGTCTAACATTACCGTGTACACCAATTTTTCAGTCAGTAGTACTACAACTGCTATTTTATGGGGCTGAATCACAGACACTCCTACAACCAGAGATCTAAAAAGAAGATACCTTCCAAATGCACTGTCTCTGTAAGATCCTAGGCATCATGCTGATGGACTGCATAAAAAAATAAAGCCATCCATAAGCAAAAGAACCACTAGCCAGTAATAGCTAATGAATTCCAAAAAACAGTTATGGATGTAGCATGGGGATTTCGTGTAACTTTTTATTTATTTGTATCCCTTTGTTATTTTTATAAATAATTCAAGATGGCAAACATATCCAACACATCTAATCTTGCTTTTCCTATTTTTCTCAGAACAACCACCTTTTGAGAGAGAGAGGGAGGGAGGGAAACGGAAAGCAGGAGAGGGAGAGACTGAATATTGGGCATAGTTTACTCCCTTGCAAAGTATGCTGGAGGACATGACCTTGTGGCTGGAAAGTTCAGTGCAAGGCACCAAGGAAAGCCTGAACAGGGTAAATTGAAGCTGAACCACTCCTGCTGTAGACTGGATCTGAATCAAGCAAAAATCACAGCAATGGACAAAGCAGTTTTCCTAATGGCAGCCAGAAAAGTACACTGGTTGTAAAACTATATTCAGCCAATTGCAATGTTGGGAAATCAAGTTGTGAGATTTTGTAAGATGACAAACAGCACATAAACACCACCAACAAATAAATAAGGTGGGTCAGTTATATGATGGAGCACAGAAAATCTAAGATTTACAAAAGAGAAAAAAGAATATTTTTTCCCCTTAAATACTTCCATTTTGTTCTTGTGGATCAGCAACTCTTACCCAGATACGCCGTCACTAAAGAATGGCATACTCCTTGCCATGTGCTATTGCTGCCTGCCATGTTACTTTGCACTGTAGGGCAGGCCTGTCAAACTTGTGGGCTGGATCCGTCACGCACTGCCACGCCCAGTTTAGCAAAGAGGGAAAAAGTCACGATACATCACTTGATGACGCTGTGACGACATGAGTTTGCCACCCCTACTGTAGTTCATTGTCTGATTCAGAAACAGATTGCTGAGGACCGTCACCCAAAAGATTTTGGAATTTGCAATTAATATGTAGCAAATCCTCAACTTTCTACTACTTAGAAAAATGGTGAAGAGTTTTATTTCTCATAGATCTGCATGAGATATTCTTCTGTGAAAGGTTCCCGCAGGCTGGCTGCCGGCTGGCTCAGAAGACCTGCACAACTAATTCAAAGGCCTGAAGAAAGAGGCATACAGAACAGCCACAACTTTGGAAAAAAGAGCATTTTCAAGGGAAAAAGACCTATGAATGTCGTTTCTGTGGAGATGAGTCAGAGGTGCTGTTACTGGAGCTAAATTTTAGATGACAAACGATGAAAGAAAATGATGCGACACAAGAGCAGAGGGACTAAGATGCTATTTCTTCCATCCCTGACACTGCACAAAGCAGGCAGCACTTGCTAAAGCACGACTACATGTTAAGCTGTTATGATTTGTTGCCTGGCATGATGATAAAGAAGATAGTAACTTCTTGTTTGTTCTTTTTCCTCGGAATGATCACTTGTCTTTTCCTACATAAATTGTTGATAATAGCCTGTAGGAGCTTGAGGATTAGTGGTATGCTAGGACAAAGAAATGATTGAACACTGTAAGAATTACATTCTTTGAAGTTGAATTTCCTGCCTTCCCTGTCTATCAACAGGTTCCAATTTTGGTGCTGGGCCATACTCAACAGTTACAGAGGTGAAGATAAATGACAAGGCAAGAAAATGGTAATTGTCATCCTTCATCTTTGATCAGTTCCCTACTTATCAAGAAGCATGGAACGTAGCAAGCAGCTTCTGCTGTGCATTCATTGCCAATCTAAGAAAAACTGGCGATAAAGGAATGGGCATCTGGTACACATACCTACTCACTCATAACTGATGGAGCCTGGATGCTGTCCAATACAATATCCAATAGCTATTGGGATAAGCTTAAGGGTGAAATGAAATGTTTATTGGGTCAATGACCAGGAGTTTAAGGGTGGGTTTCATCAAGTATGCTGGTGAAGTACTATCAGTACACTGATGACACTCAACTGTACATCTCCACCCCAGACCACCCCAATGATGCCCTTGAAGTGATGTCCCGGTGCCTAGAGGCTGTACGGATCTGGATGGGGAGAAACAGATTTAGGCTTAACCCATCCAAGACCGAGTGGCTGTGGTTTCCAACATTCCGATATAGTCAGTTGGTGCCATCACTGACTATTGGGGTGAGTTGTTGGCCCCCTCGGAGAGGGCTCGCAACTTGGGTGTCCTGAGTGGCTGTGGTTTCCGACGTCCCGATATAGTCAGTTGGTGCCATCACTGATTATTGGGGGTGAGTCGTTGGCAACCTTGGAGAGGGCTCACAACTTGGGTGTCTTCCTGGACTCACAGCTGTCTTTAGAAGAGCATTTGACGGCTGTGGCCAAGAGAGCTTTTTATCAGGTTCGCCTGATTCACCAGTTGCATCCCTTTCTGGATTGGGATTCATTAAATATGGTCACTCATGTCCTCGTCACTTCCCGCCTGGACTACTGTAATGCTCTCTACATGGGGCTCCCCTTGAGGAGCACCTGGAGGCTCCAGCTGGTCCAGAATGCGGCCACGTGGGTGGTTATGGGAGCAATGTGGCGCTCCCATGTGACCCCCCTCCTGCGTGAGTTGCACTGGCTCCCAGTGGTCTTCCGGGTGCACTTCAAGGTTTTGGTTACCACCTTTAGAGCGCTCCATGGCTTAGGACTGGGTTATCTACGAAACCGCCTGCTGCCACCAGTGGCCACTCACTGACCAGTTCGCTCCCATAGAGAGGGGCTTCTTAGGGTGCCCTTGGTCAAACAGTGTTCACTGGTGGCCTCCAGGGGGAAAGCCTTCTCTGTTGGGGCACCTGCCATCTGAAATGAGCTCACCCCTGAGATACAGAGGATCCCGGATCTGTGTGCTTTCTGCCATGCCCTCAAAACATTCCTATTCCAGCAGGCTGGCCTGGCCTAACTTCTCTTTTAAATTGCTTTTTAAATTTTAAATTTGTCTTATAAATTGGGGTATTTTAATCTGTTTTCTGGGCCAAAATATTGTTTGTATTATATGTATTTTATCTTTTGGCTGTCCACCGACCTGAGTCCTTCGTGAGTAGGGCGGTATATAAATTTAATAAATAACAACAACAACAACAACAATAATAATAATATGGAGAGAGACCCCTTGGTCATTTATCAACAAGTCTCTGAGAGGGAATGGGTAGCTAATTCAAAACAAAAGCTTTTAGGACTTCTGGTTTGGCGTCGCGGTGATCCGGTCGGGGAAATAGCAGGGCTCTGATGAGCCCCGCAAAAACCCCAAGTGTCAAGCCACCGCTGCCAGGTCTGTGGACCGATCCTGTCCTGTTGGGGCAGGGCAAAGAGAGGGACACCTTGGACGGCCAAGAGGAACGGGTAAGTTCCTCGGGGCTGGAGGAAACCCTCTGAGTCGATGGCGGAGATGCGGCAGCCAAGGCAGCTGCCTCGAAGCCGGGGCAAACCGGGAAAGCACTGTGTAGGAGGAAGATTGGAGAAAAAAGAGCAAAGGGTTTGGAAGCTGGGTGAGTGATATTAACTCAGGCAGGAACGAGCTCAAAAAATGGACTTTTACAAGTGAGCCCTTAACCTTAATTAGTGGCTACGGACTATTGGGGCAAAAAGACTTAGTAAGATAATTTGCAGGAGGAAGAGACCCATCAAGGAATTACTTTTATTATGGACCGATTTGGAATGACTGTCTGTTGGAAAGTTACAAAACTTTGAAATCTCTTTAAATTGGAATGGACTACTTTTAGAGACAGAAAAAGGGGAGAGGCAATAAGCAGGAATCTTTTAAAAATCAAAGGGAAAAGACAAGCGGACAATTCCATAATGAACAAAATGAAGGATTGCTGCAGCGAAGTGAAAGTGTAAATTGTGGATTGCTTTTGGCCTGAAAGAGAAACAATGTGTCTTGCTACCTAAATTGGATTACTTTGAACAACCAAGGAGATTTGACTCTGGGATTTCCCAATCTGTCTATTGGTGGAGAATATGCTGAAAATCAGCCAGAATAAAGTAGACTGGGAACTAGATAATATTATGGATGGAAACGTGGAATGAATGATAATGTGAACCGATTCTGAAGTGATTTTATATAAAATGAGAAGCGTATTTCATGACAAGATTAAGGAAATTAGATGTAAATCAATAGAGGTTAAAATATAGATTTGATGAAATGGGTTTTAAGATTAAGGAATATATACGGAATTCTGATTGATAAAATGATAAAAATTTAGAATGGAGTTTATTTGGAAGTGAAAGATTGTATACAAAAAGGAGCTGTGTTTATTTGTGATTTAAGATTTATGGTGATACAATAGAATGCCAAGTGTTTAGAATAAGATTTTAGATTGTATGATAAAAAATTGGTGATTTGAGGGTTTTTTTTTTCTTTTTAAAGATGTAAATAGATGAAATTTGGAATCAAATTGGTTAAAGAAGTGTGGGCAATTGTATTTATCTAATGCCGGACCAAACCTTTGCTCTTAAAAGATGTATTTTATGTTTAAGATGTTTTTAAAAAATAAAATATTTAAAACCAAAACAAAACAAAAAACCAAAACAAAACAAAAGCTTTTAAATCTAGTAATCACCCTAATAAATATATCAGTCAATGAGCTTCCAGAAGCTCATCTAAGTTGTAGTGAAAGGGCACCTTATTTGAATGGCAACTGAACTGAAATCTCCACTGAAGCCGAAATTGCTCGAACCAGAGCTGCTAATGCTGAAGGGGCAAAAGTCATAGTTAGAACTAATTCTGTAACAAGCAAAGATACCTTATCTGGCTCCCATGTCAAAAGTACTATCTGCTTTTGAGCTTGACATTTCAAAACCCCTGCAAGCCAATATAAAGATCAGTAGTGCTGAGAACTTAAGGAATAAGTTCTCCATACTGTTATAAGATAAGAAAACCTCACTTTTGAAACAAAAAGGTAGCCCTCTGGAAGTAGTAAGTACCTTTTATCCCAAGATTTTATTTGTTTATCAAATGTATGTAGCCAGTCATCTCACCAAAGGCAACTGATAAAGCCCAGTAACCAGGAAACAAGTTCTGAACTTATGGTGCTTGGTAACTAAGAAAGGTTATAGAATAAATTGAGTGGGTTTTTAGATTTTGGGGTGAAAGTCTATAGATTTATTTTAGAATCTGGATTTACAGAATGCAACCGAGATTGAAAAATCTTCCCCAAAGTAGAGCTGAAATTGTGTGACTTAAACAATAGTCTTCCATGCAAAATTGACATATTTGGCCCTCATGGGCCTACTGAAACATTTTTGATAAAATATGAGAAGTGAATTTTGCTAATTAAGAGGGAAAAATATGAACAAAACTCTCCAACAAACCGTTGGGCAAAACCAATCTCTTAGAGACATATATAATATTATTATATTGATATTGATGGAAGTACTTTGTCTTAATTTTGCAATGCTTGCATTAATAAAAACCATACACACATTGGTGCTACAAAATAAATTATTTCGATCTGGACCAAATCAACTAGGTGAAGGCTTTGAATGAGTATTTAATCAAATACACAGGATTATTTCGTTCATGTAATAGTATATCTTTGGGCCTACATTTGCAGCACTTCTTTCATTACTGAAAAGAAAGAATATTAGCTTGAATTACAAAAATGAAGCGTTTAAAAAGGATGCATAAGCATTTACTAGTTAAGGTGATTATTATGAAACTATGATTTTACCTTAGACAACCTGTTGTGTTGCGCAGAACTAAAGAAGTCTGGAATTTAATTTTATGATCATCATCAAAGGAAGAATTATTCCATCCAGAATGAGGAACTATCACACTGTTTGTTAATGTTCCTAGAGCATCTCGGATGATTGTCATTTTTACTGCATCACATGAAGACAGGTTCCAGAGGACACCTTTGGAAAAAGGATATATCATATGTTGTAACAGAAAAGATCAAAAGGCACATCAGCTTCAACTATCATTTTAAAAGAGAAAAGGACTGACAACAGTAAGCCCAGTACAATTTTAAAAAACAACAATGATCATAATATTGGCAATTCTAATAGGAATGTAACCATTGCCAGTGCCTAACACCAAAATATCTTTTCCCTCCTATGGGTTATTTTGGTCTGCCAACTTGGACCACTGAATACATTACAAACAAGGAACTCTTACTAGGTCTATAAAACATGAAGTGTCATAGCTATTGACAATTTTATAAATCAGGAAGAATTTAGAATGGCATAAGACTGCAGTGCAAATGGTGAATTGATCAACCTAAACAGTAATCCCACATCCATTTTCTCTGGAGCAAGCTCCACTGAATCCAATAAACAAATATAGCATTGTGCACTGCTTTATAAAGGTTTTCCGATATATTTCTGTATAGTCTAAGCAATGAAAGGCACCCACCATTTATAAAGGAAATACTGTACAGAGCTGGAGTGATTTAGGAAATATATACGTTTTTTGACTCAAAGTATTGTTAAAAATTGATTCAGTGTTATAATGGTTTACTTATTTTTCAAAGAATCAGAATATAAAACAATCACTGTGATGGATTTATTGTAGATGAAATTACAAAAGCTATTTTTATAAATAATGAATAGAATGGAATTATAGTCCTTATCCTCAAAGATTGGGGGGAGGGGGGGTAGAAAAAGGAAAGAAGTATTGCATGCATCAATTTGCAAATAAAGCCTGGACTTCTTTGTGCAGCTCTATAAATAATACTCCAATTCATAGCCCCAAAGAAACATTTAGGACTTTTTCTCTTGAAAAAAAAGTCAAATAAGAGTGATCATTATAAGTGTACTCAGTGAAGCTTGGTGTGGAGAAAATAAATGAGTCTTTCTTCGTCTTTCAAAATTCTGAACAGTGGGGTCATCCAAGGAAGCAAAATGTGTGGGATTCAGAACAGACAAGAAACACTTTTTAAAATACTGGCACAGTTAAAAATAGGTAATCATGCTGACATATCCTGATGACTTGTTTGCTTGAATGGCTTTAAAAGAGGCAAATTCATAGAAGATAAAAGCCCATTAATGGCTACAATCATAAGCCTGACCTAATGTGTAGCACTCATTGAGTCACTATAGTTTGTAAGAGAATTGAAATGGTTTCATCACAGGTTTTTCTTTTACAATCTTCCTGAACTAACATTTACTTCACTGTTCAAATTTAATGCTTGACAAATATTTACAAGAAGAGAACTTGAAATAACAATAATCTGTCTCATCAAATTGCAAAATATTTTTTGGGCCAAACATCTTTCACAATGTATTTTTCCCCTTAAATTGTTCTGTAAAGGTAAAATGGTATTTTCAATATTTGGAACTTCTGAGCAGCCTCTTCTTAACAAATATTCTGTTAGTATCTGGATACCAAAGAAGGAATGTATAATTCCAACATTTCTCATTTTATGGTTCTTTCTCCACTGTCAACAGATCCCAAGTCAGTGTTAGGGCAGCAAAAAAAGGATGCTATCTATCAAACTGGCTGTCAGTTTTTCTTCCCAGAATTCTTTGTTTTATCTGTGACCAAACTTTGGAGAGATATTCTGTATATGAATCACTAATACACCCAACCAAATACTTCCTTTGTCATAATTCATCACTCTATAGAATTGTTTTTATTTTATAATATTTATTAATTTTATGGGTATAATTATTCAACCATTTTTAATTTCTTGGTATAAACAGAAATGCCACAAATAAAATCTGAACTAAAAAAATCCCTAAATGTTGGTTTGACAGTGCTATTTAAAATAATTTCTCCAGTATTTGAAATGGGTAATATAGTCTTTCCAGAATTTGAAAAATTGGAAAAATTTTGAGAACACAATTGATTTTGTTACAGTTTATCTCCTTCATTATAATTTCATTTCATATCATTCAATAAATCAGTAGGCATCATCCGTAAAGAAAATGTAGTGAAGAGTTAATTTTTATAAAATATAGCAATACCACTTAGATTTATATACCACTTCACAGTTCTTTACAGCCCTCTTTAAGTGGTTTACAGAGTCAGCATATTGCCCCCAATAATCTGGGTCCTCATTTTACCCAACCTCGGAAGGATGGCAGGCTGAGTCAACCTTCAGTCGGGGAGACTCGAACTGCCCAACTGCAGTCAGCCAGCAGTCAGCAGAAGTTGACTGCAAGTGCAGTACTGCATTCTAACCGCTGCGCTACCATGGCTCAAAATATGATTTCCCTTCTTTTATCAATTCAAACATGTTAGGCAACATGTTGTGTGAACATGTAAAATTTGTTTTCCTTCTCTCTTCCTTCCCTTGTATATATTACAGGTAGTCCTTGACTTACAACAGTTCATTTAGTGTCCAAAGTTACAATGGCACTGAAAAAAGTGGCTTACGGCTGTTTTTCACACTTACAACTGTTTCACCATCCCTTGGTCACATGATCAAAACTCAGGTGCTTGGCTTCTGATTCATACTTATGACGGTTGCAGTGTCCTCGGGGTCATGTGATCACCTTTTGTGACCTTCTGACAAGCAAAGTCAATGGGGAAGACAGATTCATTTAACAACTGTGGCAAGAAAGGTCAAAAAACGGGGCAACATTCACTTAACAACTGTCTTGCTTAGTAACAAAAATTTTGGGCTCAAGTTTGGTCTTAAGTCAAGGACTAGCTTTGTAGTTATGGAAAAGGCAAAAGATTTACAGACCCAGTAAAATGACATTTGCATAATAGTTACAAATATAGTCCTTTCTTAAGGACAGCTGGCTTCCAACAAGCAGAGTCAACAGAGAAGCCAGCAATAAAATCGTAAGTCATAGTCACATCTTCTTTAATGACTGCAGATTATTTGCTTAACAACCACGGGGGAAGTAAGGTCAGAAGTCTGTCATGGTCATGTGATGACCTACTTAATGACCATGTTGCTTAGTGACAGAATTGCCAGCCCCAATTGTGGTAGTTAAGCAAGGGTTACCTGTAATAGACAATTGGAGGAGAAAGCCTCTTTATTTACAAAGATTTGGGGGCAATTATTCATCCTACATGATGGGCTGCAAACAGGAATATGCTTAATTAAATTTGACATGCAACTAATTACTGACATGCTTGCATTAATATCTCAGAGGAAATGGAAAGTGCTATTTTTCATACTCAGTGCTAAATATGACTGATGAGTAATGGCACCACAATAAACATTTGTCCAGGTGCCTTCTTATTCTTTTCGAGGCAACTAATCTAACTTTGCACTGCAAATAAACTCATTCTAAAAAGAAGATATAGGAAAAGGCACGTATTGCCTTTATCACTTCTAAAATGACTAAAATCTTCCTACTTTAATCCCAATTGGCTCCAAAATATTCTATATCATTTCTGGCCACAGTTTTGATACAACTTTAGATTGTATGATTTATACTCCCTTACTGTTTGAACAGTAGGATGATAATTCTGTTCTTAAGTTATTACAAACCATCCCTAACCTCTCACAAAGATACCTGTGAGAGAAAGGAGAATAAATGAAATTTCAATGAGAATTCTAATAAAAATGGGGAAATGTCTTAAGATCAGTTTCAATGTCAACACAACATTTATGTTTTGAAACCAAATTTAAATATAAAGTATAAAGATCATATTTAAATAAATATTCATATATTCATAATTACAGCAATATTATGTATTCTTGTTTGCACTTGCAGGTGTAACACACCAGGAAATCCTGGTTTAATTTGAAATTATGCTCTTCTGTTAATTTGCATGTGCAGAGTCAAACTCACTGTGTAAGTATAATGCCAAGTGCATACGATTCCCCCCACCCAATAGTACTGTTTTATTTTTAAACGAGCCTAACATTAAACTTAAATCAGACTAGTCTGAGGTCAGCATCTATGATTATTAGTTGTGTCATTTTCCAGCTGCTGTGCTAACTATTTTCCATCCAGCAGTGCAATTTATTGGAGGTTTGCATCTGACGTTTATGTACAGGGCAAGCTGTCGTAGGCTTTCATGCAGAAAGAATAAATTGTTCCTTGGTGGAGGTTTGCCTACATGCAAATTTCTGCCATTTGCGTGCTTACTGAAACATACAACATCCATATGTGGCTCCATCAAAAGAGAATGTACGTAGCTCAGGATTGAACTACAGAGTCCTTAGTGCTCTCTGAGCTTAGTTGTTTGCAGATGTTTCATTACCTGACTAGATAACTTCGTTAGGTAATTACATTAACAATACTTTGAAAGCCTGAAAGTAAGATTCTTCTGCTGTCAACTTTTAATAGCCTGAGTTATTAGGGTAGGTCCTTCCTAAATTTCTTTCTCTGACTTTTAAGCCACTGGGGCGTTTTTCCATTCTTGGCTGATTTTTCTCTAGGCTAGGGGTCCCCAATCCTCATGTTGCAGCCTATTACCGGGCCTTGAGCCTTTCCGAACTGAGCCACAGAAGTGATGGCGAGTGTGTGCGCTTGCATGCCAATTGCACGGAACCTTCCTCTCTCTCTCTCTCTCTCTCTCTCTCTCTCTCTCTCTCTCTCTCTCTCTCTCTCTCTCTCTCTCTCTCTGTGTGTGTGTGTGTGTGTCTACAAAGACAGAAAGGTTGGGGAACTTTGCTGTAGGCAGCATCTTTTCCTATCATCCATCAAGATCTTTCCCACATGCCAATATATTATCCAACTAAGTATCATCATTCATGAAAAACATGAATAGTAGCGTTTGAGAGAATCATGGCAATATTAGAGCTAATGTTATGAATATTACATTATTGTGTAAAATATTATGCATACCTTCTGGCTGTGCAATGGAATATTCAGAATCTTTGGCATTATGCATGATCCACGACATGGATTGAAAATGCACTTTGGCCAAAATTGGCATCTGTTATATACTAAATTGCCAGTGGGACTAGTGGGACTAATATCATGCTATTTATGTACTCTTTTAATTTAATCAAATTATCATCTAAGTAGTTAGTATAAGCAACAGTTCAATAATATCCTGAATGAAATGATAAAGAGAGAATATTTCTACAATATCCTGGGGAAAAAATAAGTACAGGTAGACTTTGACTTATGATCGTAATTGATTCCAGAATTATGATCATACGTTGTGTTTGTCACTAAGCAGGTCACCATGCGAACGTGCCAGATTTCACAACCTTTCTTGCAGCAGCCGTTAAATGAACACCAGGGTTTAAACAAACCCGTTTAAGCCAATGGATGTTTGTTTTGTGAAATGAAAATAAAACTAGTTTCTGCCAAAAAATGTTGCAAATTGTGGTTATGTGATCTTAAAACAATGCAAATGGCCAATTGTCAAATGCCCAAAATGCAAACACATGACTGCATGTGAGGGGAACTGACTGTCATAACTTTGAAATTGAGTCATAAGTAGCTCTGGGAAGGCTCGTCATAACTTTGCAAGTGAAGGACTTCCTGCCAGTACTATAACCTTCTGTTGCAATATTGTTGTTCAGGGGGACAATAGTAGTTTCCCATCTTTTCTTCTGACTACTGAGGTATACCAGGATGGGCAAAGAATGTCACTAGAATTCCAAATTCCTCTTTTTTCAAATTATTGTAGCTACCAAAAATAACTGTTGTAATATTATTCTCTATCATAAGCAATTATATTATGATTTTTGTTTCTGTCTTAGTTTTGGAATAGAGAAATGCAGGAAATAGTTGTCAACTCACTGTATATGAGTATTCAGAGTGAATGACTGAGCAGTGATAGAACAATTTTCTAGGCAGATTGAAGTTTTCAGGTTAAGTAGGTTAGAAGCACCAGATTTAGGGAAATAAGTTAGAAGCAGAAGATTTACTGAACTAAAAGTTGTCTACAAAGAAATGGCGAATAGAGATATTTTTCAAGGATATAGGGGAGCGAAAAGGAAAAAAGTCTATGTTCTCTCTCTTTTCTTTAATTTACTCCATGTATTGCAGATTTCCTTGTTCTTTATAACTTTCAAAAACTAACAACATTCCAGAAGTTCAGTTTGGCTAATGCTTAATGCATGTGTCACACTCTGTAAAGCAGAGCGAAATGTGTGAATATTTTCTAACACTGTGAATAATTTTCTAAAACTGTAACCAACCACGTACTCTCATTCATGTGTGTCAGAAGTTAAGATTTCTGAATTTGAAAGGGATTATTTTAAAGTGAATAGTTACAGTGTTTAGGAGCACAAACTACCCATAAGATACAAACTCCCTAGCTTGCCAGTACTTGAATTTAAAATAAGATACGGAGGAAGTGAATCTGCCCAAAGATTTTATATTCAGCTGGTGTCAATAAGTGTTACAACATTGTGTTCTTACAGAATATATTCCCCAAATTAGGGGATCAGTCTTCCCTATTGACATTTGTAAATATCACCAGCTTTCAGCTACCTAAGGATTAAAAATATATTTAAACATGCTTGGATTAGTAGAACAGGAGAACAGAATTTTTATCATGCAGAAAATACACAGCACATTTCTTAGTCTGAACACACAATGAAATCATACAGATATACTAAACATCTTACACTGTTTAAATAATTTCTAGGTAGAATATTGGCTTTTAGGAAGTATTTTAAATGTTTACCTGAGTTATCAATACAGTCTTATAGAAGAGACTATTTGTAGTTCAGGATTGAACTGTGGGGTCCTTGGTGCTCTCTGAGCTTGGTGGTTTTCTTATAGACATTTTATTACCGAAATAGGTAACATCATCTGTGCCGATGAGCACTACGTTATTTAATTTGGTAATGAAGTGTCTGCAAGAAAACTACCAAGCTCAGAGAGTACCAAAGATCCCAAAATACAATCTTATGTATATCCAACCAGAGATAAGGCTTACTCACATATAAGATATCATAAACTGTTTGGGATAGCACCCTCAGATCTTTGCAAAAGAACATGCTGGCCAGAACCGATAGGGAAACGATAGGAGCTGATATGCAAAACATCTGGAGGAAACCAGGTCATCTAACTCTGGTATAAGTCTCAGTGAACCAAACAGACCCAGTTTAGAACTGTAATAAGTCCCCCACCCCCAATAAATGATAACTATTTCAAAGGAAGGCTTTTTCTTGCGCATATATTCATTGCACCTGACTATACATCATTTATTTCCTATCTATTAAAAATTACCTGTGACAAGTTCTCTTACTTCTGCATCAATTGATTTTCTTAGCAACCGTAAAAGTGCAGCTATTCCACCAACATTTTTCATTGCTATCTTATTTTCATCTGTAGATTTCCCAAATACCAGGTTCCGCAGTGCCCCACAAGCATTCTTCTGAACTTCAAGAACTCGGTGGTCTAACAGGTCAACCAAGTGCTTGATTCCTCCTAACCTGCACACCTATAAATTATATTGAATAAAGGATTCAGTGAATGTGAAGTGAAATTCTGGAAAAATATATTTTTCTCACACAAGTTGCACAAACCAAATTTACTTGTCTGCCTATTTAATACTTGGCATTTCTAGGGGATATACAGCATGTCTAATTTATTGAAATATAGTGCTGTGTATAGTGTGTGTATTATCTCTCCCCCCATTTTCAGATAAAGTGAATGTTCTTACACTCAATAAACTGGAAATTAAAACATGAATCACACATATTTTAATGAATCCGATTAACAGTAATTTCATAAACATGCTCGGCTTCATCTCAACAGTTTAGAGACGCACGTTTCTCAATCTTAAAATCTTAAATATGATTGTAAAAATAATATTTCCAATCCCTGGCCACACAAATATTTGGCTGTTCTGGCTGCAGATGATGGAAGTTGTGGTGTAACACCTCTGAAAGACAACAGGTTAAAGACAGCTTTTAGAGAAAATTATTTTTTCAAGCGTCTTTACATTAACCAAGGTAACTGCAACATACACCCCTTGAAGTTTGTTGTTTGATATATCCATAAAAGAGGCATTAGTCTGAATTTTAATCCTATATTATATATAGTATATACATATGGTGAATCATTTTTATATGAAATGGGTCATGTTAAATGGCCTGGGGGTCCCTGCTCGACCATCACAGATTTCGATGAAATTTTGTGTGAATATGCACACATGTCCCCAATGAACAATGGTGAAGTATTACGTATGCCAATGCAATACTTGCGGAGATATAGTCATTTGTGTGACCCCATACTGCAGTCTTCTACAGTATGACTCTGAAATCCTTCATGGCCTTTAACTCAGACAATTTATCATATTTTTTAGACTATAAGACCCTCCAAAGTATAAGACGCACCTAGCTTTGGGGAAAGAAAACAAGGGGAAAAAAACGCCTATCAGCTGTTCCAGGCTGCGGGGATTCGCCACTGTCGGTCACCACCCATGGCTGCTGCTGCCTGTCGCTGCCTCCATGCACCCCATTTTTGGCCTCCATGCACCCCATTTTCTGTCTCCGCGCATCTTGTTTTTGGCCTGTTCCAGGTGTTGGGGATCGCCGCCGCTTATCCCCGCCACCTGGAATAGGCCAAAAACGGGACGTGTGGAGACGAAAAAATGGGGAGCACGGAGGTGGCGATAGGCGGCAGCAGCGATGGACGGGAGGCCAATCCAATTTCCAATCAGCTGCTTGTGCTAAATCAGGTTGTGCTGAAGCTGATCAGGCTGTTTGGTGCAAGGAGGTAAATTGCTGGGAGGCAGAGGCTGAAAGATGGGGGCCGGCGGGTGTGCGGGGCTTTGGCAACATTTGCTTTATAAGACACACAAACATTTCTACCCGCTTTTTTTTGGGAGGGGAAGTGTGTTTTATACACCAAAAAATATGGTATTTAATAATTATTCACAATTAACAATGTGCTTCTTTTGTTATTATGTTTTCTCACATAGTCAGCCAGGTGTTGAGACTGGATTTGGAATTTCTGTCTACCTATCAAGACTTTTCCAAGGACCTGGGATAGACAGATGTGGATGTTTGATGGTGTTACCAGTATCATTGCAGGTTATAAAATGTTCTGAGTAAAGCTGACTGTTGCAATCTATTAATGATGAATTTTATTAATGCCAATGGTTTTCAAGTGGTGCTCCATTAATTCTGGCATTGTTATTATTATTATTAATAGTAATATATTAATTATCAAAACCTAAAAATAAGTCTCATTTTGTCAATGCTGCAGATATAACTAATTTGAAAGAACTTTGATCAAAATGTTATGGGGAGACAAGGTAATCTGTGCTACTGATCTACAGGAATTGGCAACTTAAAAAGAAAAAGAAAACAACATAGGAATGAAAATAATGTAGTATATTTTGTGTTTGCCAAGATGACCTGTTTATCTCCTACTGGAAAGCAAACACTGGAAATAATGTAGTTCAAATCATCTCTGTAATTCAGAGTGCTGCTTCAGTCTCAGGTGACCTCAAGATTAATGAGTAAATCTCATTTCTGTATAAATATCCTTGCTATTTGAATCGCTGAGGATAAAATGTAAGAAAACATTGATGCTTTTGTTCTAGAATTTGGAAATCTGCAAAAGTCTGCATTTGGGTTTTTTAAATTCCCTTATAAATAGAGAAAGCATGAAAAACAAAACTAGAAACACCTTTCAATTTGTTTATCTTGAAATTGGCTTAATAAGATTATCTTTATATATATACTTCCTTCTATAAATACTGTATTGAGAACAGGAGACAACTATCCAGAGAGATGGATTTTTTCAATGTTTAACAGATGGCAAATAATACTGGAAAGCATACTTTCAGTAATTCAAAGTTAAATACTATTCTTTCTACTATTATTTTCCCTTCCATTTCATATATTCATAAATTGCACTAAAAACTTCATAAATATTCATATACTTGTTTTAAAGAGCTACAGTGAGAACGAAAATTGAGTTTTTAAAAATCTCCCCATTAGCCTTATATGCAAATATTTAGAAAATGTTCCACTAAAGTTGCTAAGGTTGGCTTCTAAATATATGAGCAAAATATTATAATGCTAATGTGGGAAATAGCTAATTACACAATGGTTTTCTAGTGAACATAATGAAGCCTAAAAGCATGGCTACATTTCCATTACAGGGTTTTTCAATTCATAGAGTTTACGGTGTCTAACCTGGTCAGTATTTCAACGTTAAGCCATGTGTTCTAATAGTTATGAAATATTCTTCACTGACAGTTGATCAGTAAGACCTGTTCCATACCTCAGTTTTTATTTTATTATCTCCAAAGCACAGGTGCTGTAGATAGGCTGCAGCGTTGGCCTGAACTGATGGGAACTGGTGCTGAAGCATATGAATCACTTCTGGCAACTCTGGATCCCGCCATGCAAATTCTCTTCAGTAGATAAGAAAATTCAAAGGAAAGAGTAAATGTATTGTTATTTTATTAGATTTATTAATTAGCATCTAAGAAAGGTGGGTTTGGGGATGTGTGTCATGTAACATTTGTATCCAACAATAGTTTGAATATTTGGATATGAGTAACTAAACTTAACTAAATTATATCAGAGGTGAAGAACTAAAAACGAAATTGAAGGAATCACTTAAGGATTTATTTTTATTATTCTAGTGCTAATTGCATGTAACTGATTAAAGTATCATTTATACTTGCCTTGGATCTTTCTGGATGCTGTCTATAGATGGAGATCTTGTTGTTCCATCATCAGCAGGGACTGCATGTTGCATCCTGTTATAATTCGATTCAGACATCCGATAATGAAGTGACCTATAGGGTTCTGCGTAGGTAACTGTTGTGTTCAGCGCATAATTATTTCTTTGGTATGTAAGAGTGCTACGCTGACTAGATGATCTTTGTAGATTTCCAACACCTGATATACCAAATAATTATGAGAATACTCCCCTGTACAATTAACAAACATACAGTATATATAGATACCGACATACATGCTTTGTCATTATCTTCTTCTTAATTCCTTTTCAAGAATGTTAAAAATATCTTGAATGCTTCTCTCTCTATTGGTTTGTGAAGAATGAAGCTAAGCAGAAGATAGCTGTGACCATAAAATAAGTTGAAAACTTCTTGCATCAGACTAATGCAGTCTTTCTCAACTTCAGCAACTTCAAGACTTACGGGATTCAAAACTTCCAGAATTCCCCTAGTCAGCATGCTGGGGGGCAGGGAGAGGAGGGATTCTGAGAGTTGAAGCCCTTATCTTAAAGCTGCTGAAGCTAAGAAACACTGGATTAATGGCTCCTAGGCTCATCATTATTTTCTCTGCTGAGCCAATCAAATGCTTATGAGTATTAAAGGCAAGAAACTTATTCTAGTACTGCTCTCATTAAATAAATTTGGAAATAAGCATTGATCAATACTCTAAGGTTTATTGCTAAATAAATATCAATAGAATTGTTCACACAGTGGAGGAGGGCTTATGTGAGAGACGAATTCTATAATGCCTTTTCCCATATTGCTTGTCATAGATCTACAATCTTTCAGAAGATTTTTATGGGATTTCAAAGGAGAGGGATAGTTGAGGTACTTCCTTCTGTGAACTTCCTTAAGGTAAGTTATTTTAGGATGCAAGGTACAGTGTTTATGTAAAAAAAATTTTTTGAAGTTTAATTTCAGTACTGATCGACTTTTTAATCTCTTATACTTTATCTTCCAAATGGGTTAGTCATAAAGGTGATAAATAGAGCTAAATCCAAATTTAGCTCTTCTTTGAAGTTAATCAACTGAAATTAATGGAATATAAATTAGCCATGACAAAAACTGGATTTGGTCTGCAATAAATAATGCATTTAGTTAATGACTTGTTTAGAGCTAAAATAAATTTGGTCTACAGTAATACTTTCCTACATTTTCCTCCCTGCAAATCACAACATCTGCTCCAAATTTGCTTTGATTGTTGTTTTTAAAGCAAAATACTATTTTTTTCACTAAGCATTCACACTTAACGTTTACATTGTTTTATACTTTTTATCAAAATGTAGGAATATTGTTTCAATCTCAATGGTTGCCTCTGAGCAAATTATCTCTAAATCAGCCTACCTTATCCAAGATTCTGGATGAAAGGTGGAATATAAATCTAACTACAACAATAAGAATATAATGTTGGTATAGATGTTTTAGGATAACAGAGAAATAACAACTTCAAACTTACCTGAGCCAGTTCGATATAATGCAGTTTGGGATCCTTGGGGTACATCACCTGTTCCATGGCTTGGACTGTGATACACTGGACTATAATAAGGTCTACCTTCATAAATGGGAGTGATATGTAAATCAGGAGATACATTAGAACGTAACTCCTGTCCAAGTTGACTATGTTGACTAGCATATGAACTCCTTAAGCCTACAAAAGAATAAAACATAAAAAAGTAATAAATGACAATTACCATGCATGATGATTACCATGAGTAATCTTTTTTCTTCCTCCAGGTTTTTGTCAATGCTTGGGGGAAAAAATATAAAACCACAAGAAAAGTTCACAGCTCCTAAAGAGGAAACATTGAAGTAAGTAGGAAATAATTTAAGCTAAACAAATTTATATCCAGACTTACAGACTTTTGGAATGAATTGGCATCCTGTTATTTATTGCCCTTTATTGCTCCTGAAAATTTCACTACTTATTAACTCACTTGTTTTTGAATGGACTACCCAATTTTCTTAATCAGTTTTTCCACATGATTTAGGAACTTATTTTTCTCTTTTGGCTTTCTTGTTTTCATTTGGAACTAAAGTGAAAAGTTCAGATTCTCTCCTGGTACTTTCTCTTATTTATAATGCATATGATTTTTCTACTTGTTTAATCTTCATCCTCAAATTCTCAATCTCACTGTTATCCAGATCTGTGTTCATTGTTCAAGTTGACAGGGAAATAAAATATGTGAAATTGATGTACTGTAGTGCTATTATAGTTAATAATATTTTGTTTATTACCTGGTATATTGCCTTAGGTTTGGAAAGCAATCCCTTCCTTAAGTGATCATTCCAATATAAATCAAAAGTTGTCCCGTAGCCATATATGATGCAGTACAAATAAACTGGCCAAACTAGGAAGTGCATCACATTTACTTCATTTCCAATTCTCTGATTTGTGAATATTTGCTTTTTGATCCTTTAAACCAGTGAAGCTTTCTTCACATTCTGACTATGTCACCTTCACTGTGTCAGAAGGTTCCTTGAAAAATGTGTCCTTATACCTTGCAACCTTTCTTCTGAAGTATTTGCCAGAAATATTTAACATTTAGGCAGTGAAGGAACCAGAACATCTTGGATTTTGGAGAACATGGCTGGTGCTGCTCTTATTGAAAAATAAGACTTTCTTCATGCCTCAGAAGTCTCCTGACCTTCCCCCCCATCCTAGTTTTGGTGGGGCTGCCTGGCCAAGCTTGTTGATATATAATACCACCTGATGTAGTGTTTCAATAGAATAAAGAATAAAGTTAGTGAGAATTTGAAAACATATAGATGTACATTTGGTACATAATGAACTATTCCCAACAAACTGTAAGTTATCATTTTTTTCCTAGATCCATGTGGAATTGTACAATTGAGATTGTTAAAACATTTACATTTACAGTGCATAAAAGAGACTGTATTTATTTTACATCTGACAACACAATTCCATCCATAGTAACCAGCTACCAAAGCCACAACCCAACCTCCTGCAAGAGAAGCTGCATAATGGCTTTATTTAAATGAGCCCAAACACACTGCAGCAACCTGGAACAGCAGAAAAAGAAAACAGAGCATCTATACAACATATTCCAACAAAGTGGATATCCACGCAACTTTATCAAACGTCACTGACCACTCAACCTAATACAGTGCAACCAACATAAACCCTAAAAAGAATTACACTGTCATTATATCAAGAATATCTCAGAAACCATCAACAGACTCCTACAGCCACAAGGAATCAGCATAGCACACAAGCCAACTAAAACCCTTCAAAACATCCTAAGTAGATAAAAAACAACAACAACAATCCCACAAGAAAGAAAAAAGGAGTCATCTACAATGTACAATGTAGGAACTGCAACAACCACTATGTAGGACAAACAGGCAGAAGACTGGCAGAACACATCCACAAACATCAACTAGCAGCCAGAAGACATAATGAAAATTCCTTAATTTCCCAACATATAGACATTTAACCATAGTTTCAGTTGGGAAAATGTGACCATCCTACACCAGGTCAAGTACAAAAAGACCCAAATATCTATGGAGATTCTCAATCATCCAGGTCACGGTTGTCTCAGAGGTGCTTTTTCCAAGAGGCAAATGGACTTTCTGGTTTTCCTTTGAAGACATTTAACTTCTCATCCAAGAAGCTTCTTCTTCAGCTTCTTGGATGAGAAACGAAATGTCTTTAAAAAAAACCCCAAGATGCAACCCCCCAAAAGGCAAACAGCATCTTTGTCCCAAAGGTGCTTTTTACCTCTTGGAAAAAGCACCTTTGGGACAAAAAGACCCAAGCACCTCTCCACCAGCAATCAGCACCTAGATCGGCATAGATTAATTCCAAGGTTAACATCAGACCAACAATCAAGTAAACAAAATTCCAATCAAGAAACTGCCAACAGTAAAAGGCTCAACCAAAGAATCTGTAAGACTATCCCCTCCAACACTGACAGGGCAAGCCACCAGAATATAAACTGACAGCAAACGTTACGCCTTACTAGCACTGATGATGTTTCCTAGTTTAAGTAATGAAATGGCTGCAAGAAAACAAACAAGCTCAGAGAGCACCAAGGACTCCTCATCCCAACATATGTTCCACATATACTAGACTGATATTTCTTAAAATGTGCTCCTAGGACTCCTAAAAATTCCACAAGATCATCTCACGAATCCACAAAATCAAAATTATTTGCCAGCCCTTGTTAAAAAAAATATATTTTAAAATTACATAAAACAATTGTGCACCCAAAGTAGTTCAGATAAAGCAATTAAATACGTTAATTTTATGATACTTTTATCTCATTTGAGATTTACGTCATTTGTGTAATGATGTCATTATGTAAATGACATGAATTGATGTGAATTACATCATTTACTTAACTATCATTATGCAAATGATATAAATTATTGTAAATTATATAATTTGCGATTTGACAGACATTTGGAAGTAACAGATGCTATCTCCTCACAACTGGTCTGTTAAATCATGTTTCTATGAAACATTAATTCACAACTGTATCAGAACTGTATTTCAGAATTTCAGCTGTCTTATATGAAATAATTATAAACAAATTTATGCAGATGGAGATGGATATTTATTTTAATTTATTATTTATTTTAGCGGGCTTATACGCTGCTCCAATTATAACTGATTCTGGGAACCTTGCATATTCTGTAAAATAAGGAAAGAATATATGGAAAATGAAGCAAATAATAAACAGATCACAATTCTGTGGATATCATACTTCGAAAGATTCATTAAACCAGTAGAGATTTTTCTTTAAATATATTCAGTTTTCTTGTTTTGGACAAAATGAGCATGATGCAGCACTTGTGCATATTTTCACTGAAATTTGCTGAATCAAGCACAAAGTATCAACTTTTTAGAATCTCTTATAAGATAAATTTAAACAACTTTTGTCAGCTGCCATATTTTATTCTTAACACAATCTGTAAATTTATCCATGCTGGTTTTATCTGTTTTGAAAAATATCGCTGCATAAAAATGGGATAATTTCAGAACTTATATTTCTAATGAAAGCATTTTAAATTGAAATATTAAAATATTTTTTATGCTGAAATTATACTAAAGATTGTGAGGCAGCAAAAGGATAGGATTTTCTAAATAAACACATGCCCCTTTTTAAGATATAGCTAACAAGAAATATAAAATCCTTCCATTCCTCACCATCCAGTCACAGCTGAAGAAGCTTCTTGAATGAGAAGTGAAACTTCTTCAAACAAAAACAAGAAAGTATAGTTGCCTCTTGAAAAAGCAGCTTTGGGACAACCATGACCTGAATGACTGAGAATCTCCATAGACATTTAATAAAGAATAGTTTACCTGTAAAGTAATGCTGGTACCAACATTATCGGGTTTTCATGCCAGATGAAGACCTGGGTTTTTTTAACTCTCGGATTTGACAATTCATGTCATGTTTCCCAAGGCCTTTGCCTTTTAAATGCCACCCCCCCGACACTTGTTCATTATAGTTTTATGTTGTATTTTAAAGTAATTTATTATTGATTTTACCAAGTGCAACTCCTTTCTCTTTTTTTAAAAGGGTTGCAATTTGCTAAATGAGCCAATAGATTGTGGGTGAGCTATAAATATTCCAAACAAATAATTAAATATCATGTTGGCTACTAATGATATAATTATCAATTGCAAAAGTAATGTTTCAATAGCTTATTTGCCTAAAGTTTCCCCCCCTGAAAAAGTAGCTTGTGTTTTTCTAATTCGAGAGATACTTGTATAACCCTATGGCCAAATAGCGAAAATTTCATCAAAATGTTATTAGAAAAAAATATAAAAACATTTTCTCATTGAATTAATTCAGACTTGAAAAAATAGCAGAAAGGTTTTTTTGGAGCATAGTATTAATAATTTAATTATTAGACAAAATAAATGCAAACTATAGAAGAATATTACACTATACTTTCCCCCCTCTTATTTGTAAAAAATACGCTAAGTGATTAAGAGGACACTCTACAATGTGATTTATCAACCTTTAGGCCAACGAAGACAATACAATTTATTTTTACTATTTGTTATTGATTTAGAGCATAATCATTTGTGTAATGCAACCAAATCCATATATGTGAGGTCTGATATATATTTACAGCACAGAAATATTAGTACGTATGTATTTTGTTCAGATTTGGTTATTTTTTCAGCTTGAAATTCAGTTCAGATTTAGAAAAGAAAAAAGCCTTAGAAATATGCAACCACACTAACCAATTATTATTTTTGAATGAATCAATTCCTTTCTTTAAAAAAAATCCAGTTTCAAAAAAATAATTGCAATAATTGCTTATGATAATTCCATTTGTCATTAATGTAACATATAATTGCACAAAATTTTAAATTGTGTCTTTACCTTTTTACTAACCTGTAAGGCTGTCGGGACGAGGTGGGACCATTCTTTCATAGATATCATACTGCTGTGCATATTGCTCAATGTCATGAAGTGTCTGTTGCAATGATGTTCCCAAATGTTGTGGAACAGCAGTCATCCCAGAGCGCTTTGGTGATGAAGATCCAACTTGAGTTAAAGGCGGAGAGGCTACTCTTGTCTGCGTATCATTTATTGTGAGAGGTGAACCAACTCTGACTGAAGGCTGGTACTGAGGAGTTCCTCCATTGGGGTTGGTTGATTGCCTAGATGTTATTGAACCAATTCGGCGCACTGCTACTGGTGAGGCAGGCCTCTGTGTAGTAAATGGAGATGCTGCTCTTTGAACAGGTAATGTTGAGAAAACATTAGAGCTGACAGACCGTGACTCAGTAATAGATGGCGAACCATAGCCACTTCCTAAAGAAGTTCTGAGTGATCCCCTTGAAGGGGAAACTCCTGTGGTGGTTACATATGAGGGAGATTGGGCCCTTGATGGAACAGAACTTACACGTCTCATGGCTCTGTTGGTGGAAGCTATGTTTGGTGCTGTCTATTAAAAAGGAGAAAAATAATGATATCAACAAAATAAATTTAAGTGTAAAGATTAAGTGAGAACAGATTTGGGATTAGGCCCTATCGGATGCACTGGAAAGTACTTCTGAACAGGACTGAATTCTCAATTTCTCCCAATGAAAAGTAAAAAAACTTCTGTTACATTGAGCCTAAAATATTATTGAACAATTTTATTTATTACAACATCCATCAAGAATGCATTGTTAGAGAACACTGAACATTTTCTACTAAAATAGAAAAATTAAAAATTAAATAGAAAAATATTTTTCAACTTTCCTTGAGAGAGGCTATAAAGATAGTATCCCTGTAAAGTGATTATATAATTATAATTTTATATAACTGCATCTTTAATTTAACAATCTTTTCATTATGAATATAGGCTCAGATTTATATAGATGACCTATCTCATACAAACTACAGTTATTGCAATTTGTAACAGTAAACAATATTTTTATTTTTGCGTAATAGCTATGATAAATATTGTGTTGTTTCATTTTTTTATTTCTATAAATATGATATGATTTTTAAATAATCTGTGGACAATTATGGTTTAAGACAATTATATTAATATTTGGTAAATATTATTTATTTATACTACATATACATTATTATAATTTTGTGGACTTTTCTCAAATGTACGTTCATATGCACACTTTCAAAATTCACTTTTGCAGGCAGCTTTTCAATCGCTGTGATATTTTTGTTTTTTAACGAACAATAAATTAACTGAGCAAATGTTGCAAACTTAAAAACATTAGGAGCCTTATACTGGGTGGAACAGTACCCAGGAGCAGAACATATTCTTCCTATAACCTGCTCATTTGCCACATCTGCTCAAAAGAGTTGAAAGCCTTTTCCGAGCAGATTTGGAGGAAAATGATGACTGGAGAGGGGACGCTGTTAAGAAAGAAAATCCCATGGTACTAGAAACGAGTGCCCCCTGGGTGGAAAGAAACCAATATCATAATAAATAGCAGACCTCTACTACATAACCTAGGGTCTTTTCTTATAAAATACAGACATATCTCCTTACATAACGACAAAACATAACTATTTGCAAATGATCGGCTAATGGAACACTGAATGGAATTAGGTGCTGGAATTTAGCTTTACCTGTACCAAAGCTTGTCCTTCAGCACGTGAACTTCGCACTAAATGGTTATTATTTGCTCCTGCAAAAGAATGCTGCTGTCTGCTCTCTCCTTTTCCTGGATTCTGGCTGTTATGGAAACTGCCTACTTCTTGGTACCCACTGTCAGAATATGAATTCATCTGTGTTGAACTTCTAGAGTTACCAACTGATCCTGCAGAAATAAATCATTACGAGACAGACATTATTATAAGTTACCGCAAAAAAAAAAAAAAAAAAAAAAGGCAAGCTCCTGAATTGAAAAACTTCAGATGATTTAAAATTTATATAACAGACCCTCACTTTCATGAAGCGATGTCTGCTCTGGAGAGTAAAGATTTCCTTGTTCAGGCTCCGTTCCAACATGATAAGAAGTGATAGGAACACTCTCAGATGTTCTGAGCTTATTTACACCTGTGTTTGGAAATTCTGAAAGCAGAGTTATGGTAGTCAATAAAAACAGCTTACACATACCTTTCTGTACACTCATGATTTTATTCTACATAATATTACCAACAAAGATAAGGTGGTATGTACATTGTCCATATGAAAACAGATAAGCGTGTGATAACAATAATTTTGTATGCAACATTTGTATCTGAAAAGTGGCCTGTTTCGGCAGATGGTATTTTTTTTCTGTGCTGCAAAAAGATGAAATCATACATTTTCCATGTAGGGAAATTTGAAAACATTAACTGAAGAAATTGTCAGCTATTGTGGTACCCCTGTATGCAAAATGCAGCCTATCTCAAAACGGCAGCAGAGTGTTTACATTTTCTAGTGGTCATCTGAATTTTTATACAAGTATTTCACAACTTACAATCATTTCTTTAGCGACCATTTGAAATTATGATAGTGCTAAATAATTGACTTGTGGCTGCTCTTTGTATTTACAACCATTGTAGCTACCCTGCAGTCATGTGATAAAAAATTTGGGCGCTTGGTAACTGCCATTTATTTACCACAGTTGCTGGGTCCCAGGTCATATGATTGCCAATTACCACCTTTCTAGGGTTGCTTCCAACAAGCAGTCAATGAGGGAAGCCAGATTTGCTTAACAACTGTGTGATTCACTTAGTGATGTGGCAAAAAGGTCATACAGTTAGGCATGACTCACTTAGCAACTGCTTCATTTCCTGACAGAAATTTGCCTGAACCGGTCCGAAACAGCTGAATCCCACCCCTGTTTATAACCAAGGGAACAGAGAAGATAACAGACACTTAATAGAGAAAACAATTAATAAGTAAGAAACTCAGGCACTTAAGCACTTAAAAAAAATGAATTATGTGTGGGGTCAACTCACTATAGGAAGGAAGCGCTACTAGAATTTAAGTCAATTAGTCTTGACTTAAAATATCCACTTACAATGAAATGGCTTACAATTTAGGCTTATTGATACATTTATTTGAATTACAACCTAGGGAACAAAGAAGGTAACAGACAAAATACAGAAAAATTAAATGATGTTTGTCCCGCAAACATCAATTAGAAAGAGTTGTTTGGACCATTGACTGCTTGGTAACAACTTGGTGATATTCATGATTATACACAATTCCTTTATGTCAAAGAAACTTTTGGCTAAATTTATTTTTGTATGACAGGGAACTTTTTATTAGATTAATTTAGCATTAGCTGTGTCACATGCTTCATTCCCTGCTAACTGAAAGAGCAATATTGTTTTGGTACATTTTGGCCAATATGCCACAATAGCAACCAAAGCCAAGTTTTTATCCCCAAATGCAATCATATTATTCTATGCATGCTAAAATCATTAATCTAGTGATGACCTTACAAGCCAATATACAATTGGCTATGTCCTATCATTTTAAAGGTGCATGCAATGTATGACACATGACAAGATGCCACATGGAAGTAGGACTTGGATGAACCAGAAGAAACTTAAAGTAAATTTGGATGCGGGGGAGGGGAAGGGGGAGTGGTGAGACTACAAGTGTAGTCCTTGCTTACTTATCACAATTGGGACCAGAACACTGGTGCTAAGTAGTGCAGTTATTAAGTAAAACTTCAAGTGACCACACCGATTTATGGCATCAGTTCTTATGGTTGTTAAGTGAATCGCTTGCAGTAATTGAGTATGACATCATGTCACCATGATTTATGACTTCCTACTATTGATTTAGTTTGTCAGAAGCTGCCTGGGAAAATCGCAAATGCTGATCATCTGACACACAGGATACTGTGATTAATGCAAAGGCGTGCCAAGCAATGAAATCATGATCACATGACTGCAGAAACACTGCAACAGCTACAACTTTGAGGAACAGCCATAAGTTGTTTTTCAATACCATTATAACTTTGAAAGGTTAGTGAATGAGTGGTCAGTAAACAAGGACTACACCTATACTGCTTTTATGTGAAAACAAGAAAGTGATTGGGTGAAGAATGATGCTGAACGAATGCAGACTGAACATGAAAGATGAGCAATATAAAACAAGTTTATCAGATGGTTTGGCCACATACAGAAAATGAATGAGGACTGGAATACATATTTAAAAGTATATGAGTGGCTTCAAGTTTTTTGGTTTAATATTTCTTACTCCTTTTCTACACTTTGTATAATGTTGCTTACCCAGAAAGGGAAACTATGTCATATGTCACAATTAGATTTTAGAGTGATTCTGTGTTGGGATGGGGGTAGGAAACCATCCAAAGAAAATGAAAGCATCACAAAGGAAAGAAGATCCATTTATGCATCACCATCTGTGGGAGCTTTCATATTTTCATTTCTTCTTTCTGCCCTTCAGAGAGAACAGGTCATGGATGATAGGGAAGAGAAGATGCTGAGACCTGGGAAATAGACTAATAGCATAAGTAACTTTGGGCGAATGATGGCAGATGTTGGAGTGGGACTAAGAAGGTTGAGCTCAGATGGGTTGATGGTGTATGTTATATGAATTGATGCTGAATGGAGGAGGGAAGAGGGGATATGATGCACTAATCTGGTTCTTCCATCTACTGTTCATGTTCCTGGCATTTTCTCTACTCTTACCCTTCCATCACTGAACTCCTTTTGAAAGATAGAACTCTGTTTTGACACATGCACACTTTAAAGAACTCTCTTTTGTACTGTGTACCGACTAAGTATGAATGTTTCAGTTAGGGCCTGGTTTGCATGGAAAAAAGCTATTCTGTAAATACAACATATGCAAGGAACATTTGTACAACCCCTTAAAATATGATACATAGCTTGCCTTTAGTGTAACTTATATTATTGTGGTTCAGAAAAGTGGGTTAACAAAAAAAGCATTATATAGTCATAAAAGTAAAAGTAAAACTATACCTGCAGATCTCCAGGGAAAAGACTTCTCAGTAGAACTATAGAAAAGGAAACAAAGAAACCAAATTTAATTCTTTTCAGGCATTCACATTCCTTAATATAAGAAATACAGAGAGTACAGTGTGATCAGTACCCACACATGTAAAAATTTCTCATGAGAGCAGAACAGTTCTACACATCTCCCTTCACCCACTATCCTTATGCACAATTTTAAGCACAGGACAGTTCAAGGAAAGAAAGTGTGTTCTTCCCACATCTGCATTCAGGTCATTTTTTTCGCTATCTAAAGTTGTAAGAGATCTTTACTTAACCAGTGAGAACTGGCTTGGAATGCCATATCCCAAACTGACCATTGCACTGCCAACAAAAACAATGATAAACATGGGTCTGTTGAACCCCATAGGCTATTTGCTAACATCCCCATTATATCTCATTACGAAAAGCAAGCAATTAATTTAACAATCCTTCACAAGGAAAGCATAGAAGTGGACTAATTAATTATTCATTAATCTGCCAACTGTTGAAAAAGATCTTATGTCTCTGGCATATCCATCTAGTGAACTTGCCCATAAAGATCTCGGGCTGCACAATTTAGAGCTATATTCATTAGCTTATCATAATTACTGAAAGTATGGTGGAGATCATACAGTGCAAAGATGGCAGTAATAAATATGAAGGTACATTCCAAGCCCCCTTTAAGTCTTATTGACATCAACAGGGGGACTAAAATAAATGTATCCAATCTGCCACAAATTAGTCTTTTTGACTAATTAATAAGACTAATAAAAACTGTATACTAAAATCTTTCCTTGTATGATTAATTTTAACATTAGTAACATTTGTTCCTGCTCTTACTCTTTTCATGTTTGAAAATTATTCCCGTTTAACCACCCGCTTAACTACCAACAGAAATGGTGATTAAAAACAGAACAATTTCTATGAACTTAATTCTTATGTAACATTAATATTCTAAGTTATACTAGGATATTACATATTGCCAACTTTCTGGAAAATTTGAAATTGATAAATTAGATATTGACATTCTTAATATCAATATCCAGGCCAGAGATGGGCTACAAATTAAGAGTGTCATCCAACATAAATTTAATGTCTTGTTCCTACAGGATATGTAATCTCCCCCTCCAACCTTGAATGGTTACAGTGCAATTTCTCTGGCAGCCAAGGAGAGAAGTGGCAGATTGAATAGAAACTTGGTTATATTCAGCTCTATCTCCTTCAGGCTATAGTAACTAGATTCCCCCCTTGTGAGCACCCAGTAAATAATGGTGATGAATGAGCTGCATTCTCCATACCTGCATTCTCCATTCCTTGTATACAAATGCTCAAGCCTGTATAGGTAAAGTTAGAAAAATATATAACTAAACTATGTATTTAGTTATATATTTTTCTAACCTTACCTATACAGGTTTGAGCATTTGTATACAAGGAATGGAGAATGCAGTACATTAATTGCCATATAAATATACAGCTTAGCTATGTATGAGCAGTCCTTGGTGCTCTTTGAGCTTGTTTTCTTGCAGATATTTCATTACCCTAACTAGATAACATAATCAGTACTAGTTAAAGAGTGCTGTGCTGTCAGTTTATATTCTGTTGCCTCGCCTGTCTGTGTTGGTTAGGCTCTTTACCAATGGCTCTTTGGCAGTTTCTTGATTGAGGAATTGCTTACTTGATTGTTGGTCAGAAGTTGACCTTGGAGTTAATCTATGCTGATTTGAGTGCTGTTTCCTGGTGGAGAGGTGTTGGAGTCTTTTTCTTTTTGGGGCTGGTTGATTGTCTCTTTTGCATAGTCTATAGATGTTAATATCTGTGTCTATTCATGGCTGATTTGTCAGAGTGCCAGGCTTCTAGAAATTTCCTGGCATTTTTCGATTTGGCCTGGTCTAGGATTGTCACATTTTCCCAATTGAAACCATGGTTAAATCTGCCTATATGTTGTGAAATTAAAAATTTTTTATCATGCCTTCTGAGTGCCAGTTGGTGTTCATAGATGAGCTCTCTTTTGTCTGTAGGACAATGTTGTTACTATGTTACCTAGTTAGGGTAACAATGATAACTTTTTGAGGTTTAAAAACATTTATTTTTAAATAAAAATAAAAATATAATAATAATAATAATAATAATAATAATAATAATAATAATAATAATGAAATGAATATTTGCTTGCTTAGAAAATACATTACCTGTCTATGCTGAAAAATCTACAATGGGACACTTGAACAACTCAAGCAAAAACTAGTTGACTGGCATCTGACACATTGAAATGTCTCTTGATTATAGTTGAACATTATTAGTTAAGACTAGAAAGAGACCTGATATCCATTTTTGGATTATATCTTGGAATTTAAATTAGGGCTACTCCAGGAGATTTGGGCTTTAGAAGATATCTAGACTAAACTAGCCTTATAATATAGTCATTGGAGTACTAGTAAAAGAAAAGGCAGTGGAACATAAGTTTGTGTTCTATAAGTTTAAAGCCTTAATCAACTATAATCATTTGGACTTCGCTTTAAAATTAATTTCAGCAGAATATTATTCTGATTATAAATCTATTATAAATGGAGATCCCTTACACCAGGAGAGCAAGATCAAAAAGGTTCTGGAGAACTTGGCAAAGATCAAAAGCTTCTGAAGTACTTAGGTAACCAAACAAGACTCCTCCAAAAGGCCTTTAGAACCAGGACAGGAGATTTGAATGCAACAATGAAGCCAGATTTAAAAATTAAACCCTATATACATTTCACAATGATATGGTGCATTTGGTTCCCAATCCCACAATCTAAATATGAGAACAGTACTTTGATGGGATGGTAAGAGATAAAGTTCAAGGGAACTGCATAGTGAATATTGGGTAAATAGAAGCACTAGCTATAATGATTATGTGATGGTATCTCATGATCTCTTTCATCTTATTGATCATTTGTAATATGATGTCCCACAAATAGTGATTATCTGTCTCTAACACAGAGAATGCTAGACTTTAATGATTTTTTTTTTGGTGGCATTTGTTATTCAGTGATTAGATTTATAGGCTTCAGGATGCCTTTATAAACCCAAACTATGGTTCAATGAAAAATGCACGCATACACCCCCACCTTCATAATCAAAAAGAGAAAGTAATTGGCCACAATAAATAAATGCATATATACAGGACAAAAGGAGAAAGTGTTTTGATTAAGGCAAAGAACTATCCATAAAGAGAAAACTATCAACAGTTTACTGCAACAGTTATGTTGAAGAATTTTTGGGGTTTTAAAAATATTTTAGTAGAATTTTTTTCATGATACAAAATTTGAAAAAATAAGAAAAATATATAGAAATGAAAAATGAACGAGAGAGAGAGGGAGAGAGGGAGGGGGAACGGAAGGGAAATAATTTTAATAAGATACAAAATTTTAAAAATAAAATATATGAAAGAAAGAAAGGGAAAGGAAAGGAAAGGAAAGGAAAGAAGGATTGTTCACTATGGGCTCTTTTTTTCAAAAGTAAATACAGATTTTCAGCAATATCGTAAATTGTGGTCACATGACCATGGGATATTGCAAACAGTCTGTCAATGAAAGCCAGCTCCTGAGCGCCTGAAACATGGTCATAAATCCATGGCGTGGTGGTTGTCATAACTTTGGAAGCAGGTCACAAGAATCTTTTAGGTAGTTCATCATAAGTTTGAATGGTCACTAAGTTAAGGAGTACCAGTCTGTACTTAATGACCATCTGTAATATATAGTTTTCAATAGCATGCTAGAGGCAATTCCCTCGATGAAATTGATAACATAGGCGTATATTTTAAAACCCTAATTTATTAACTAATTTTACTGACCATCCCTGTCCATGCTTACTGTCCATAGATCCCTGTCCATGCTTTCTATCAATATAAGACAATTATCAAACTTTTGGGAAAAACACTACATGGGTAAATGTCCTTTTGCAAGTTCGAACAGCTGGGTATGAAGTATAAAAAAACAAGCATATGTTTTTATGGGGAAAAAAACCAGAGAAAACTCTACAGAGATAACTTTGATAAGAATCCAATTAGACAAGTAAGCTACTTAATAGAATTGGTGTGGACTTCCAAACATCTGCAGAGGAAGGTTGGAATACATTCAAAATACACCAAGCAAGTGTGGTTACTGTTACATATGTCTTCTGTTCTAAAGGGAACTATTAAATCTTTAAGGGAGCAAGAGTATATGAAGTTTTAAAAAAATCCTGGCTGTTGTACAGAATAATTCAGATATCCTCCTAGAGAAAAAACTGGCAGTTGGAAATGGTTCAGTCTAAATAACTGCATTTTATTCTTGTAGCCTTGTAGTCTTGGGAGCTGGGCAATATAAACAGAGAAACAATCAAATGTGTGCTGTGCTTGGAGACAGGATTAGTTTTGATGGAAGAGCCTGAGTCTTTTCAATCTTTGGCTAAAAATTGCCTATGTAAGATATGACCTGGTTCCTTTCATTCACAAATGTACATCTATATGCAAGAGAGTCTGATAAACAAATGGAAATTTTGTAGATTCTCTTCTAGATTTGGCATTGCACCATGTTTTGAAAATGATCTGGCAAAGTACCTGGATGCAGAATCACAAAAAAATGAATCTCTGATTTCCAGTCATGTGTATGCTAGATTGGTTTATAGCAGTTTTGTGTCTAGACTCTAACTTTTCAATATAGTAATAATAAAATATTGTATGGCTTTTATGCTTGCTGAATTTAACACCTTCTCTTAGTGTTAGCAATGGGACAACACCAATACATACTTTAGTAACTTGCCTGGTTTTGTGGAAGTAACTTCAATTATGTAACAAATGTGATTTCAACTGATAATACCACCTGGCTGACTTGACCATACTCAGTAGAAAAACAGGGTGGGTTGAATTAGTGCTTTGACAGGAAACCACCTTGGTACACCAGAGCTGCAGACCAATTTTTCCAAAGTCGCAAAAAATATCTTGAAGAAGATAATGGAAAACCACTTCCACACCAGAAACACTGCATATACGAGTCCATTAAGTTGCCAGAAATCTGAAGGAGACTTTGTAAAACAGAAAGGTGACCTACAGATGCCACTCTTCCACTCTAATCAATCGCTCTAATTTCTTATTCTATTCCTCCCCCCAAATCTTGAATGGTTAATTTGAGATAATTTAATAACCATTTGTAAGTAGTCATGACACAATATTAGAAAGAGCATGTTAAATCCTCCAAGTATTAGATGGGAATATAAAACACACAATGACCTGAATCTATTTGAAACCAATGAAAGGAAAGTCTAGCAATGTTGCATGGAATTTTTTTTCTTCCTAAGGTTTTTCCTGAAGGTATGGAGTCTGCTTTTTCAGATGTCCCGCTGCCTGGAGGCGGTGCGGGTTTGGATGGGTAAGAACAGGCTCAGACTGAACCCTTCCAAGACTGAGTGGCTCTGGGTGCCGGCATCTCAGGATCTAGAGATACCATCTCTAGCGATCGGTGGGGAGACTCTCACCCCATCCGACAGAGTTCGCAACTTGGGAGTCCTCCTGGATTGTTGGCTATCCCTGAATGACCAAATGACGGCCGTAACCAGGGGGGCTTTCGCACAAGTGCGTCTTGTGCACCAGTTGCGCCCTTTCCTAGACCAAGATGCCCTCGCCACAGTCACTCATGCCCTTGTTACTTCTCGGTTGGATTACTGTAATGCTCTTTACATGGGGCTGTCCTTGGGATTCATCCGGAGACTCCAATTAGTTCAGAATGCGGTCGCGCGGGTAGTTACGGGAACTCCTCATTACTCCCGTGTTACATCTCTCCTGCGCAGGCTGCACTGGCTACCGGTTATTCTCCGAGTTCGTTTCAAGGTGCTGGTGCTTACCTATAAAGCCCTACATGGCATAGGCCTGGGGTACTTACAGGACCACCTCTTGCCTTCCTCCCATCGTCCGGTGCATGCCCACAGATCAGGCCTCCTCCGGGTGCTGTCAGCCAAAGAATGTCGGCTGGCGGCCCCCAGGGGGAGGGCTTTCTCTATCGGAACCCCGACCCTCTGGAATAGTTTGCCCACCGACCTCAGGACGGCCCCTGACCTCCTCTCCTTTCGCCGCGGACTGAAGACATGGCTATTCCAACAATTCTCTGATTGTGGGGTTGTATAGTTTTTATAATTTTAACAGTTGTTATTGTGGATTTTAATCTTATTTTAATTATATTTATTGTGATTTGTATTGGTGACTGTTTTATGTAAGCCACCCTGAGTCCTCAGGGAAAATGGCGGCCTATAAATCACAAAAATAAATAAATAAAATAAATCAACCAACTGTTGATTGTTGTTGTTTACGACAGAAATTGACCAACCAGCTTGTCATCCAAGCTTGATATCATAAGCTGAAGGAGAGTGACTGGCCAAAAGTTATCTAACCAATTAGACCAAACTGGCTCTCAGTCCTGTTGCACAGAATAATCTCATCTATCTGAGATTAAATAGTTTGAGGAATCTATTGTTAATTTGACACCTCAAGCAGGTGCACCTATTAAAAGGTTGAAGCAGAACCCTAAAAGACAGACTGTTTTAATGAATAGCAAAACTGCACTGTGCTCATACAATTGTTCTGAATAATTTTTGCAGCATGCACAGATTTAGTTCACAGCTCAGCCTTGTTGTGCAGTCTGGTGGGACATGACTCATCACCTGCTTAAGGATCTACATCTGATATTTCACTGGACTACAATTACCACATTATAAAAAAAAGCAAGCCATAGATCAACAAAACGGGTCTGGCAACCAGGAATAATTTACTATGGAACAAATCCAGAACAGAAAACAGAAGAATGCCACATGCTATTACCTACATGTTCCGGTGTAAATCATTCAATACTACTGTCTACAATGCATCCTGCATAACTCATTTTGCATATTTATTGATTGATCTTGGTATACCACAAGGCAATTTACAAAGACATTTCCTTTTACCAATTTTGGGTAATGGGTTTGTATTTGTTTATAGTCAGACATTCAATCTAAATCAATTAAATTACAAAAATACAGGTATAAGAATGAGATTCTATGTTTGCTAATTTCCCCCCAAGCCATTGTTTCACCTCCATTAGATGTCAACTCTCAGTGTGATATGAAGTATGCCTTATTAAATGCTACAGAAGTTATGTTAGTCTCCATGTAAAAAAAAAAGAAACTGATAAAAATCTGAAATTATAAAAAGAAATATTTAAAAACAATGGATATTTTTTTCAGATTCACAGAACACTCTGACACTTCTTTTCAAATCAAATATCATTTTATAACAAATTATCAAGAGTTGTAACACCTAGCCAATCTTGGTTAACCATGAAAAAATTAAGCAGGGTCTGAGCTAATTGATAATGACAGAAAAGGCAAAAGAAAAAGAAAAGAAAATCCCAAGGCTGTATATTAGATTCAGTGCTCAAAAAAAACCCCATCCCAGACGACAGTAATGGCAAATCACTTTTGTGATGCCTTACTTATCTAAATATGCTAATACCAACTTTCCATAAAATGTTAATAAGAATAGAATGAAAAGCAATAACAAGAATTTCTGCTCATTTCTGTTAAGTTTATTAGTAATTAGATGCAAATATAAAAATAGCTCTCAAATTATAGAATTTGCATTTCCCTTTCCTACTCCAACTCTTTGTAATATACAATTACAGCTAACTTGGGAGCACTGGGGACTTGATAGGCAGCCAAAAATGGATTAAATATGTAAATAAACTTTTGAGACTAATCACATTATGTGAAAGAGCTATTTCACTGGAAACATTACAATTTCATACAAGAAATGTATTTATTTAAAAACAAATGACAAAATTATCATTATTGCAATACAATTAAAATCTGTTGCAGGTATATTTTAGAATATGCCTCAGTCCTCACATATTTTTTATCTTCTGTGGCTTATGCATATACTACCAACTAATCTAGAATGTCTATGTGATTTGGCAGTGCAACCTTTTGTGGAAGGATACACAACTGTTCAAAAGGCTTCTCAGGGAAGAGCCTACATCTCCTTGTATAACATTCTAGGCAAGGGGTGTCAAACTCAATTTCATTGAGGGCTGCATTAGGGTTGTATTTGATCTCGGGGGCCAGAGTGGATGGGGCCAGGGCAGGCATAGCCAGTTCGATGTCACTTGTGTCGGGGCTGCCTGTAGTGGCCTGAGCGCTCTGCCAAAGAAAACGGGCTCCTGAGCTCTGTTTTTGGCTGTGACGGCATCCTGCAACTCTCTGCCAACAAAAACAGAGCTTGGCAGGATCCGTGTGCGGCCCTCCCGAGCTCCGTTTTTGCTGGCAGAGGCACCTTCAAAATCTACTAGAGATCTCTACAATATTCTTTAGGTATTATTGGAAATGTAATATTGTAGCTGGGAGGAACTGGGAGTTCTTTGGGAACCTAATCTACTGCAGTTTACCCTCAGAAGTTAAGAGTGGTTTCCAGTTTCATGTCCTTCAAAACGTGCCTGCTCCAGATAGGCTTCTGGGATTGGACTGTTAGGAACTGCTGGATGTGTCATTGTCAAAATGTATTCTAATTTAATACTCCTATTTTAGAATCACTGTACAGGTAGTCCACAATTTACGACTACAATTGAGCCCAAAATTTATGCTAAGTGAGAAATCTGTTAAGTGAGTTTTGCCTCATTTTATGACTTTTCTTGCCACATTAAATGAATCACTGTGGTTGTTAAATTAGTAACACGTTTGTTAAGTGAATCTGGCTTCCTCATTGACTTTGCTTGTTAGAAATTCGCAAAAGATGGTCACATGACCATGGGGACACTGCAACCGGCATAAATATGAAAGTTATCACGCATCCAAATGTAAATCACATGACCACGGGGATGCTGCAATAGTCGTAAATGTGAAAAATAGTCATAAGTCATTTTTTTCAGTGCTGTTGCAACTTTGAACGATCACTAAATAAACTGTTATAAATTGAAGACTACCTGTATTTCTATGTATTTATTATTTGCACCGGCACATTGTTGCTGTTCTTTTTGCACCAGCTAGTTTTTAAGATTCAGTCAGTTTAAAATGCAAACAAACAAACAAATAAAGTTGAATGTCAGTCAGCTTGGCAATGGACCATAAGTAGAGATTTGCATTTCTATTTTGCACTACTTGCAACATAGGTCACTATGAACAATCAATATGAGCAGTAAAGCAAGGTACTCAATGAATGATTTTTTTTTTGAAAAGCTTAGGTCAAAGCAAACATGAAGAGTTGGTGCTTCCAGTGATCCACTGACATCGCATATTGAAGAAAGAATCTTCAAAGATGAGTGAGAATGACAAAGATCAATTCTTGTATTCGTTTGGGAGGAAATCAGTCTCTTTATTCAATCCCACACTAGTGATTCCGTTAGAATAATGTACAAATACTATACAACACAGTAAATAGTATGAGATCAGCAGAGTAATAATTTCAGAAAAATAATAGCCATTTCAGCAAAAAAAAAGGCATTGAAATCATCAAAAATATGCAAGCATAAGCAATTTTAGACAGAAACTATGTAACTTTAAAAGAAAAAAAATATGCATTGAGAAGATCAAGTTGGAGAGTGAGGGGAGGGAAGAAACAGCACCAATTTCTTTTCTTAGATACTTCCTTTATGCTCACATTCTTATGTTATGTGTGTACTTAAATATATTACTTATACACTCTAAAATGCTCTGGTTGTCCCAAGGTATGACTAGATATAAGCAACCAAAACAGACAAAAGGAAAGCAGTTCTTTAAGCAAAAGGCGCCACCATGGCTCTTATCATTGTAATGCCATTACATTTTAAAATCCTATTTTATTACATGTAAGAAATAAACAAACATTGGAGGAATCCAAGATTTTAAAGTCATTGAGACTGGGCTGAGGTATGCTAAGGCATTCAAGACATACTGGCGAAGATACAATGCATCTCAAAATCTAGACCTTATTTAAAAAATGTAAACATTAAAGGTCAACATAGCTCACTTTCCTCTTTTGAGTCCTTCAGTTCAAATCCATCATGACTAATCCTTTCATTTTACCAATTCTCATCTGCTGCATATTTATGCATTTTATTTTAAAATATTAAAGTTTTAGTAAACTTCCACACAAAATAGTAAAAAATAGAGGTAGTCCTTGACTTATCGCCACAATGGAGTCCAAAATTTCTGTTGCTAAGTGAGACATTTCTTCAGTGAGTTTTGCCCCATTTTGGCGGCCTTTCTTGCTACAGTTATTAAGTGAATCATTGCAGTTGTTAAATTAGGAACACAGTTTTTAAATGAATCTTGATTCCCCTTCTGACTTTGCTTGTCAGAAGATAGCAAAAGGGGAATCACATGAACCCGGGACACTGTAACCGTAATAAATATGAACAAGTTGCCAAGCATCCAAATTTTGATCACATGACCATGGAGATGTTGCAACTGTTGTTAATGTGAAAAACAGTCAAAGGTCATTAAGGTCAGTGCTGTTGTAACTCTGAACTGTCACTAAACAAACCGCTGTAAATCGAGGACTACCTGTATTATCAAAATTGAGTAACTTATATAGCAAAATTAGACTATGGCCATTATTGTACTCCCGAATCCAGACTTAATCTCCTCATAAAATTGATCAGAAATTATTTGCAAAATTATGCAATTGAAGGCTTTGTCTTCATTCTCTGGGTTGATCTACATGACTTGCTTGCTTCAGCATGAGCATGGACCACCAACAGTTTTTCAAGGCCAGGAATGCATATCATCCTAGAGCAGATCTCAGCTCACCTGGAAGGCAAACTTCATGAACTATCTTTTCTTGTTGTACATCAAAAACACAATTTTCAACTTGTGGCAGCACAAGTGTTTCTGTTGATTCAACTCCTACAACAAGCAAACACCTCCACTCCAGTTTGTACATCCCCTCCCCATTTAACTCTGGACTGCTGGGCTATCTGCCTCCTTCTGAAGAGACTTCAGTTGCTGAACTTGTTTCTTTTTCTTTTTAAAATGTGAACTGGTGAAAAACCGAGGCTTTATTTTTTTTAACCAGATGAAATTGATAAGCTCCGAGGAAATTATAGGACTATGATAGCGAACCTATGGCACGCGTGCCAGAGGTGGCACACAGAACCCGGTCTGTGGGCACGCACACTGTTGCTAGTTGGTCTTTGTGGGCACTGGAAAATGGCCCGAAAATGCCTACACTGCGTACACTGGCCAGCTGGTCTTCGGGTTTCTTGCGTTCTGGCATGCGCACATGCACACACATGGACGCACGTTCCAGTTTGGGCACTCGGTGCCAAAAAGGTTCGCCATCACTGCTATAGAATATCCACCACTTGTGAATTATGAGCATACTGAGTGATGGTGGATGTCAGTTAGAATAACAGAGTCCCAGCCAGACCTTGGGAGAGTGTCTAGCTCTAAATCATATCTTCAGTCAAAATGGGTAAGGTCCATTCCAGCATGACTCTGCGAGAGGACAAGGTGTCAACTTCAAAGACAGGAACACTGACTATATGAAAACATCCCTCTATGCCTCCATATGTATGGGAACAACTCTCCAGGTTTCTGGCCAGTAGTTTTGTGGTTCCCTGTCTTTTGCTCTGTAAATATACCATCAGTTTGATTTTTTGGGGGGTTGGCTTTTATGGATTCCTCTGGTTCTTGACCCATAAACTGTTCTTGGATGGCCTACTTTTTCCTGTCCACACTCTGTATGAGCCAATAGCTTTGTGCTGAAATAATTTACATGCAAGAATGCCATCACTGTGGACAAAGCAGAGGAAGGGATTGAAATCCAGAAAGGGATTTTTTTTTTCCTGCCAGCTTTATTCTCAGGTATTTTATGTATGGAAATCAAGCAGCTTAAATATTTCAGCACAGAGCACTTACTGTTGAGCAATGGGATGTATTTGAAGCTTCACAATGGTGTGGGGAGAAAGATCACATGTTCATCATAGTAACGTTGATTAAATCTCTGTTAGGGCAATGTTTTTATTAGAACAATTCAAAATAATCAAGTAATGAGCTGGTCTAATAAAAATATTGCCCTTATTTATTTGTTGCTTTTAAGTTAGCCTAGAATCTTGAAAAACTGCACTTAAAAACTACAGTTTCATGTAGTTTTCTAAGGTAACATTTTTAGAAGTTGCTTGTCATTTCCTTCTTCCTGTGGCTGAATGAAAATATCTGGCCCAGTTACCCAGTTGTCTTTTCTGTCTAAGTCCTATTTATGACTTAGGACTCCCCTCTCCTAGTCCAGTGTTTTAACCACCAAACCAAGTGGTCCTTAATGCCCTGATACGGACTTCTAAAAAACATACTGAGGGTTTCTAGTTAAGGAGGGAAAAAAAACCCATTTGTGAGCAGGGATGATTCCTATACAACGGTATAGGAACAACGGTTTCCAGAAAGGTATTTTAACACGAATAATTAAATAATCAAAGCATCATAATAGCCACAAAGATCATGGTTTGAAAAGCAGCTATACAAATTCAGAGATGATAGTTGTGTGGAAAGATTAGTGAGGTTTCTAAGTTTTTTTAGCTCTTCCTTAAAGACGTTTTGTACATTGACACATGTGATGTTGCAAACAAGCTGACTGAGATGTTTAATTCCTTGCTATTGTGATTCTAGATTATCTTCAAATTACTAACATAGAAAACAGATTTTCTTGTGTGATAATAGTGCAATTAATTGAGCACCTACTTTTTACAAGTAATTGATAATTGAACACCTACTTTTTAAATCTCTAAATTTCTAAATGAGAAAGTTCCGGCAAATGTAAGCCAAAACATATGCACAGTTTATTACATGTGTTCAATACCTTGAATGCCAAAGAATAATTCTCAAGAGTTGAATTCCTAGTTCAAAAGGCTATGGTCACTTCAACAGATCAATGCTACTTATTGTTATCAATTTCATCATTCTGCTATTTTTGATGGACTTAGTCAGTGGTTTAAATTTAATCCTGGATTAAACTTGAACATCGTATGTATTTTTGCTAATTTACTGAAGTTCATATCTATAACAAATCATTTGATGAATTGATTGATGAATATAAGTAGATTTTTTTTTCTTTAGTTCACTGTTGTACGCCACCCAGAGTCACATTTGGTGAAATGGGCAGCCATATAAATTTGTTAGATAAATATATAAAAATAACACATTTCATTTTTCAAATCTCATTAAGTTTATAAATCAGGTCGTCCCTCCCACAGTGAATCACTGCTCCTGAATAATACTGCAAAACTGTCATATTATCTTGTATCAAAATGTGGTATTTGTCCCTTAACTTAATTACTTGCACCATCTCTCCATAAACCATTTTATGAGATATTTATTCTCACTTTGTCTTTTAAATACAGCTAATGTTTCTAAAGAAATTATCAAATTACAAAGTTATACAATATTTGAACATTTCAGATATTCACAGGAAACAGTCATGGGATTGTTTTCCCCCCCTTCCAGAATGGAAATAGATCAATCTTGTTACTGATCTATTTTATCATGTTAATTTTTGCAATGGATTATTTCCCCCTTCTAGGGAAGATTAGAAAGGTATAGAAGTATAAGCACCTGTGAGAGATAAGAATTAGCTAGATGAATGAATGGGATGGAGATAGATGAAATGTGGGACCACACAGTACATCTAGTCATTGGTTTTCACGCATTGTAGTAAAAGTAGTGACATTAGGGTCAGGAAAAATTGATTTTAAATTAATCTGCAATATGTGAAATTTACTATATAAAATAGCATCTACTATAACATTACTTCAAAAATTCTGTGCTTCAAACAACAGAAATTTGGGTAGGAGAGGGGTTATCTCAGTCTCATTGGTTCTAATCTAGTACTTTCAACACAGTCCCTTTCATCACCTAGCTTCAGGACATAAACTACACCGAATGTAGTTTGAACTTGAATAAATACATTGGATTGCAGGGTTAGAATTTTCATTGGTGAAAATCAGAGGTGGGTTTCAGTAGGTTCTGACCAGTTCTGGAGAATCAGTAATGTAAATTTTGAGTAGTTCAGAGAACCGGTAAATACCACCTCTGACTGGCCCTGCCTCCATCTATTCTCTGCCTCCCGAGTCCCAAAATGGGGATTTTGCAGAAATCTTCCCCTGAATTGGGGAGGGAATGGAGATTTTACAGTATCCTTCCCCTGCCAAGCCTGTCATGCCACGCCCACCAAGCCATGTCACACCTACCAAGCCAGACCCACAGAACTGGTAGTAAAAAAATTTGAAACCCACCACTGGTGCAAATGTAGGTATGAAAGTAATAGACATCATCCAAAGAAAATGTATATGAAGTAACATATCAGTAACTCTTCCCTCAAGAAATCTTAAGTCACTTTTCTAAATATGTAGATTTCAAAAGGACTGTTTTTTTTAAAAAAGCCAAAACAATAATTAAGCATTTATGCTTTAGCAATTAGACAGGACAAAGTCACTAAAGGCTGAAAGGAACAGATCCTCCAATAAATCCAGGGTAGAAAGGAGGAAAGAGCAGCATTTTAATTTTTTTGTTTATTTATTTATTTTTAATTCAATACATCAAAACATACAGGAGCAATTAATATGTATTTGCTTCAGATGTAGCATATATTAGAAACTCAAGTCAGGAATGTTCAGGGACTTGAAATTTCAAAGCTTTTAAAGATATAAGGATATCAGAAAATTTTATTGGATATATGGAGAAATTTAGTTATACATGGAACTTATGATCTCATCCCCCAAAAAGGGAAATGCTGTTTGATCTAACAGATCAATAGGCAATACCAAGTACACTCAACCAATGTAACAATATTATATAATTAGATCTGGGATATTAGTTACAATTTGTTCTTTTGTGTGTGTGTTAAACAGAAACTAAATATTTTTAATCATCTCTTCCATTACTGTGACACTGGCAGTTTTATTTATATTTTTGTGCTGTGGGAATGCTGAGATTGTTTTTTTTTTAAAGTTAACCAGACCAGTTCTGTTCTAAACCCATCAACACCTACTCTCCAGATGGGTAGTGTTAACTAAAATAAACATGACCTTCTCTTGTTGCACATTGTAATAGAATTTGTGGTTACATCACAAAAAAATGTTCTTAAGGATGTCCTCTTAAATTAATTTTAGAAGAGTTATCACATAAATCCAGAAAAGCAAAATAAAGGCATTATATGGCAGTAGGTGAATTGCTTAATTTACTGGAAAGTAGTAATGTCTGCAAGACAAGGCATACATTAAAAAACAAAATACTATTGAATTTCTACTTTAATAAATGAAATGTTTTTAGGTCTTCTCCAGTCATAAAATATGAGAACCTTACATGCACACAAACATACAACCTTTAAAGGCTATAACTCAATTTACTTTTAGTATAAACTGAAGTTTGTTTTGGCTACACACTACATGCATTTCCCTGAAATTAAACAATTCTTTTGTTTTTAATTTTTCAGCTAGCCCTTTCTTCCTCTGTCCCATAAAACACATAGATTGGGAAAAAATAGCTTCTGTAATTTTATATAAAAATACAATAAATAATGCAACAGCCATTTAAGGAAGACTGCATTAAACAAATGGAAATGAATGCCAAAATACATTCAGCTGAATTATGTTTGTAGGCTTGGATGATAGCAGGAAAAAAACATAGATAATAAAAATAACTTTTCATTAACTTTTAGAAAAACAAAATTTCTTAGCCAAACATGTTCAAGACATAAGCAATTAATTTAAAAATGTTCATTAAAAGCAGCATCTCCAAAACGACCTTGATGCTCGTTTACATGGTATATAATTTACACAACTGATAGGAAAGCATTTTTAATTGTTCCTTAGAATGAAAACATGAAACCGTATCATTCCCTCTGTTTATAATGTTCAAAGTACAAGGAATGGCCATTAAATAATTAAAGTGGCTTTATGCATATTCAAAAGGATCTTATGGACAGAAGCAGTATGTGATGGGGTAGAATGCCAGTAGAGAAGGCAGAAGTAGGCCAATGGTGTTGTGGGACCAGCCAGGACCCTGAGGCTTCTGTGCAGTGGCCTGTTGAAGCCTAATGACCATTTTATTCTACCCTATGATTGCTGGACCTTGGAGGATGGTGCTGTAATTATAGGAGTGCTAGACTATGTGCTGATCTCTGAGGCCTATCTACTGTTAAAATATTTAGAGGATAGAAGCTGTGGAATTTTCAGACTTGACATCTATGAATAGAAGAATTTAATACTATTTACTATTGAGGGTGGTTGCCTAATGGCTGGTAAGAGTTGGCTTGATTCAGGGTGCACTGTACATGAGTTGGATTGTAATTGAGGTTGCTGGGAGAGGAATTGCTGGGCTGCTAACCACAGAAGCATCTCAGCAGCCTGGATCCTTTTTGGTGGGTAGATAATTCATAGGAAGAGAACGAGACCTTTGGCCTGGGAAGGAGAATGTTAGGTAGTTGAGAAAGAAGACATTTCAGGGGGTTTGAGAACAGGCAGAGACATTTAGGTAGTGATGGATGGAAGGAGATATACTGTTCTACCCTTTATGCTCAATCTAAATCCTAGTCATTGAACTTTCAAAGTCCTGGACTTCTGACTGCTGCTATTAAATAAGGCCTCCATCATATGTGATTTGTTGGGAATGGAGAGAGTGGTTGCTCTTTTAGAAATCTGGCATCAACCAAAACTCTAGGTAGTAGCTATGATTGTTTGGGGCATTCTGCTGGCAGCCAGAGATGCTGCTTTGTAGGTTAATGGGCATGAGGCCTTGCTTGTTAAATTGGCTTTAGGAATCAAGTGGGACTGTTAATGCTGTACCTCCCTCCCTGCTGCAAAGGAACCTCACTGTCCAGATTGATGGCAGAGTTCCCCAGTCTTATGGTCTTGGGAGTCTTCAATCTGCATTCCTTTGGGATGGAGTCTGAGATAGCTCAGGAATTCATCATCACCATGGCAGCCATGACTCTAAACCAGGTCACCGAAGGCCCAAAATATAATGGTGGTCACTCTCTGGATCTGGTTTTCCTGTTGGCTGAGCAGCAACATGATCTGGAGTTGGGGAGATTGTTATCACTCCCCTGCCAAGGGAGACTTTCTCATCTCCTAAAAATGCTCTAGTGCCACTCCTGACTATGGAGAGGCTGAACTTACTTGACTGGTTCTCCTCAGGGGCTTAATGAAGCCAGAGGGAAAAAGGAATTATTCAAGAGTTAGGGGTGCACAAACCATCTGAGACTTTGATTGTCACTTAAGAGGGCAGCTTGGGCTTTGGACTTGATTATGCCTATGTTGTCTTCCTCCCCCGTACCATGAAGCCTGAAGCTATCCTTAGTTTACAGAGGAGCTGGGAAAGATGAAATGTACTACAGGACTGGCTCACGGATGAGCAGTGAACCTGATTTTCTATGGACTACAGCCACTGTTGCAGCAATAAGGTTGAATCTCCATACAATTGTCCAGCAATCATGGTGAGTCCTCCAAATTCTCTTGGAATGGAAAATCAATCCCAAGGTTTTAAAGGCATAGGTTTGCTCTGTTGAGTTCCACTCTTACATTCCGCCTTGTAGCTTAACCTTTTAGGCAAAGGCTATGATTTCAGATTTTCGGAAGAACCTCCCTGTTCTATATGCAATATTGGACTACAGCATTCATCACATATCTAAGCCATGTAGAAGAATGCCTTATCCATCATACTATTTCTGAGCTATTCCCACAAAATCCTTTTAGCTATAGAAGACAAATTTAAAGTCCTGAAATACCACATGAAATAGGAGTTTTAAATTGTACACAGACTTCCAAACAAGTTAGTACACTACCAGAATATGGTCTACAGTTACTGGTTATCCATTCTTATCCACAGATGGTCACCCTATCTCACAGAGTTACTGTGGGGAAAAGATAGGAGGGAACATTACCTATTTTACCTTGAACTCCTAAATGAAAAGCCCTGACAATTATATATATATATCTAACTATCTGATGTCAATTCTGAAGCTGACCTGACCAGAGCCATTTTGAAGCTTCAGCGTTGCCACACTGGAGCTGAAGGATAGGGAGGGGGTAATAGAGATAGCTGGGTTTTGTACCAAAACAAATACTTTCTCCTGGGAACCAAGGACATTCCCATAGGAGGTCAGAGAGAGAGGAGGACTTAAGTTACCAGGCAACCGGATGACACCTTGATTGGATCATGTGTCTGATTGTTTGGGAAAGGAGAAAAAATGTTTACTTTTAATTAAGTGAAAACAGTGGGAAGACGGTTCAGAGTTGACGGTTCAGAGTTCAGACTTCAAAGTTGGTTTTCACGAGAACTGATATATCCAATAAAACTATTCTTTGAGGAATCTACCTGCCTCAGAGTTTTGTTTGCTATGGGTGTATTACCTGGAATTCTGACATCCGATTTATATAGCATTTATGTGGTATATATTAATCTTCTATAGTTTAATTTACATGTTTGAGAGGAAGTACAATAAAGACCGGGGGGGGGGGATTGGGATTGTTTATCTATGCAATCAAAAATGTTAACAAATAACCTACGTTTCTTTGAGAAGACCCTGCTCTAATGATAATCCATAGTTTGGAAGTAATTCCAGCACTATTTCAAAACTATTCAGCTTAAAATGTTCATAAAGCCTCAATAGTAAGTCGCTGCAACCAGCTGCCTCATCTATTTAATAGGAACCCTGGCTGAGTTACCCAAAGTATAAATGTTCTACAGAAGATTTAGATATACATTTTTAATTCCAGTTGGTAGGGATTGTTACAATTTGGGTTTTTACATCCCTGGGGAAATTGACTTGTGGCATTACAGGTTTGTGAACAGAATGGCAATGAGTGCAAGAATTAAAAATGGTTGCTCCAAGAATATTGCTTCAGTGAACTGTTCCAAATAAACCGCATTTTTTGGGGAGATACATTTTTCCAGTACATAATGGCTATGACTGGGTGTTGGCCCATGCTTTATCTTAAAGCAAGAATATTTTTCAAAATTTGTGAATATTTGGTAAATTCAGAGCAGTGTTAGTGGTTTCCCAATACTAGTTAAGCAGAAATAATTAAGCCACAAACATTATTTTTAAATTCAGTATGAAAAATAATCAGCACAAGAATCTTATATGCTAGAGACGTGAGACAGGTCACTCTCTCATGCCTTCTCAGTGTTAAGCTTGTCCCATAATGGTTCTTTGCTTGTCTTTCATTGATTCCCGGTGAGAAATTACACTATCATTATTTGTCAGTTTGCTACCACCTTTCAACCTCATGACCTAGGCTGCTAAGGGCACGAAAACAACACCAACTGTTAACAAGTTATGATAGGTGAATATGACCCTGCAAATATATTTTATATTTTTCTTTTATTGAAAAGTGGATGGGAGAAGAAAGGAGATTCTTGACTATGTCAAGGTAACAAGATTTCCCTGATAGAAAAAGAATAGGAGCAGGATTACTATGAGAAACAATCATATTTCAATCTCCATAAGGGGATACAAAAAGCCAAAAATAACCTGTTCTAATAAGGTTTGCTTGTCTTTACAGTGTTTCCTGATTTCATGATGTGCAAATGAATGGTCTGGCACTTGCTATAAAATACACTGTGGACCATGAGCTGTGATGGCTTTCAATTGGGTGTAGATAAAATACTGAAAGGCTTCCAAAAACTGCATAGCTAAAGCTGTACTGTCTTTGGAAACCTTTCCTCCCTCATTTTTGAAGTGGCATGTGGGTGGAATTAAGAAGCCCCCCTTTGGTGGCAAGTGTGAGCAGGCTGCCAAACATCTGAATTTTGATTATGTGACTGCAGGGGCACTGCTAGAGCCATAACTTTGGGCACAAGTCGTAAGTCCATTTTTTCAGCACCACTGTAATTTTGAATGGGCGTTGAGAGAACGGTCATAAGTCATGGACTACCTGTATATTAAATATGGTAGATATAAGAAAATTTTAAATCCTCCATAACAAGAATAGGGCTGAAGGACCAGACATTCTATCAATCTTTTTGCAGATTTCGCTGACTGTGCAAGCTACTGTCTGACATTTTGTTAAATGCTTGTATGAAAAATTCTGACAACGATCTTGGCAGACAGCCTACAGATGATTTTATCTTTAACCATCAGACTATGCAGTCTGGTTTCATAGGAAATTAGGTAAATTGGTATCTTAGAAATATATTCTGAAAACTGAAATTTATAGTGATGTTTCCCTGGATATGGCACAATTTAAATTTTTCACCAATTATGAACTTACATATTTCATTATCAAGTGGATTGAAGTACGCAGTTCTTGTTCCTTTGCTAAAAATATTACAAATGGAATTATTTCCTCATCTACCAAAATTTTGCTTGGGACTTATTAAGGATACCCTTTGATACCATTTATACTTAATTTAACACTGAAACCATTGGCCTATCTTGTAAGGCAACTAAAGGACATTCTGGGCATTAAAATGGATGAGCATGAATCATTATTATATGCCGATTGTATATTTGATCTTATTGTTAATTGGGAACATTCCATACCGATATTTATTAAAATAGTATGACAGACAGGAAATTATCACATTATTTAATTAACTGGATTTAATCTCATATTCTTCCTATAGGGTCTAATGCATTTATGGAAATTTAAATGTCTTAGAATATTTCTGCCAAAAGCAAAATATTATTATGTAAATGATTTAAAATATTTATCTTAGATTAATATTCATATACAAAGAAGTTAAAAATCTCAATTACTTAAAAACTGACATAGGAAATCAAAAGGATTCCCAAGCCATGGTAATCTCAGCAAGTATATCATCACATGAATAATGTTCTTGTATTTTTGCAGCTTGTCTGCAAACATAGCTCATCTATTTGACATATAAAACATCATATTACCCCTTTTGTTTGTAACGATTATGATTAGGACAAGAAGTCAAATTATTAACATGTGACTTCCCATTTCACATGCAACAATAAACTATACATTTGTGGAATCTGTAGGCAAGGCTGTCTTAAAGAGTTTGCACCCGCAGACTGAAGCCTCACTTATATTTTGGCATATTGAATTTGAGGGAGTAACAGCTGAACAGTACTTATTTTCATTAGCTACAAATTGTCAAGTGCAAGAAATCAGGAACCAGGGTTGTTCAAGTAAGTACAAGTTTATTTTATGCCATTTCTAAACAAGAAACAGAACTACTAATAGTCCAGGGAAATTGGTGGTAGATAAGAACCAATGGAATTCAAAAGGGCTGGACTTAGATCTGTTGTGGGCACGAAGGGACTCCAAACTAATGATGCACTTGATCCCTCCCTCGAGCTCATCCTGGTAATCTACACAAATTTAATCAACAGAATGCTTTACATACCCATTTTAATTAACCATGAAAGTGTGGGCATTATTTTAAGGTATTTCCTACCTCCAGACATATTTGATTGTTTTGCTGACTGAAAGTTCAGAGTTTGTTAACATAATAGAAGAAATATTGAATGAGAAGTACTCAAACCAAAAGCCTCAGATTCGATAATTGTACTTACTTTTAATCTCTTGCCCTCTGTACCTCCTTTCTCAATTATGAAAACTTGTTATTTATAATTAGTGAGGTTCCTGGTTAAAAAAAATTACTGCTTCTGAATTTTTGACAGATTACATAAATTGCATATATGAAAAATTGACATAATTTCATGGTAATGTTTTTTCCCCCCTCAAGCTTCCATTATCTTAATCATGTGGACAGCCACCTACTCAAAGAAAAATAATCATCACCAGTTGTTTATAGTAGCAGGTGTTAGGTTTAAAATATAGTGGTGTGGTGATTCTGAATTTACAAACCTAATCAAGCTGCAGAAATTTATTTGGAAAGTATTGAAAAAGCAAGAAGCCTGCCTGAACCTATGAAAAGCTGAATTATTTCAAGTTTTCTTTTAAGGTTGATGAAGCATTCAAATACCTTTAGATCATATGATTCCATGTTATTCTAAATAGGCTACAAAGTTCCTCAGTGCAACTATTAGAAAAATAGCAATATGTAAGCAACAATAGTCAATCTGAATTAAAAGTAGATTAAAACAAATTTATCATTAGAATAATCTGGGTTCGATATTTTTTGACTTTGTGAATGATTTGGTGCTTGAGATGAGCAATGATGTTAAGTCTGATGATTTCCAATATCCTAAAATGGTTAGCACAAAAAAAAATCAATTTTGGGAAATGGACATTAAACTGGTAAATTAATTCAATATGAGAAAATGCAAAGTGAATGGCGAATGGATCCATTATAACAGTAATAATAACAGCATTCATGCTTCAACTTGGAAAAGCATCTACATTATGACCATATATTTATCCTATATTTTTGGGAAGGATTAAATCAAATCAAAACTACGGTATCTGGTAGGCTATATGTTATTTTTCATATAAATTGGTATGCTTTAAGCATATGGAAAGAGAAAATGAAATAATGGTTCAGTTTGCTATTGTGAAGGCAATGTTTGGGGTTTATTAAGAAAAGAATCTAAAATATGCACAAAAGCACATGATGCACAAAAGATTATACAAATCCCAAAATACTGTGTTAGGTTATGATCACTAAATCTCAAAAGGATGATTTAAGAGGTACGTATTTTTGAGAGTATAAGACGCACCAGAGTATAAGATGCACCTTAGTTTTTGGGAAGGAAATTAGGGGGGGAAAAAATTCTGCGTACCAGGTATTCATCTGGCTAGTCCCAGCACATTAGTTTGCTTGCTGATTTTGAGGTTGGGGCTGTGCTTCTAAAGTACAGCTGATTGTTGGAGGGAGCAACAATTAGAAAAGGAGGCAAAGCACGTAAGATCGCTTCGCTTGTGTTGGGGTTGAAAAACAGCTTCAAAAGCACAGCTGATAGTTGGAGAGTGCTCCAGTGACTAAAGCAGGCAAAGCATGGAAGGGGTAAGAGAAGGCAGCAGCTGTTCCGGGTACCCATTTTGGGCACCACGCAGGGTTACATTCAGAGTATAAGACGCATCCAAATTTTCAGTCTCTTTTAGGAGGGAAAAATGTGAGTTTTATACTCCGAAAAATACGTTAGACAACATCCCTACAAGAAAAGATTAGATAGGTATTAGACCAGTGATGGCTAACATTTTTGTCCCTGTGTGCTGAAAGTGTGTGCGCGCGTGCCCATGATAGCGCGCATGACACACATCCCGTGCATGTGTGCACCCCCCCACGCATGCACGTGCGACTCCCCCCGTGCCCCGTTTTGGACCTAGCAGGTCTCCCTGAAGCCTCCTGGGATCAAAAAAGGGGCGTAGGGGCGCACTGCCCCCCCCCGTGCTCCCCCTGCCCTTCCCCGCATGACTATGCTGTTACAGGTGTTATGTCTGCCTTATATGCAGCTTTATTCCTCTCTAGCATTCATCTCCATTGTTCAGTGATGCATTTCCTGCCTCTCTAGGATTTACCTCTATCTGCTCCTGTGAGGCATTGTTCCATGGCTTGTATACTGTTTTAACTGCATTTTGATTAAACAATAGTGCTGCAGAGCCCTGAAAATCAGGTGGCCGGTGGGAGGCCCACGTGCAGAGCTCAGCTGGGGTGAGGGCTCACATGCTGGCACAAAGGCCTACGCACGCCACTTGTGGCACGCATGCCATAGGTTCACCATCATGGTACTAGACTGTTGCCTTTCAGATCAAGCCACAGATCCGTATTGTATCCAATACTGAGCTGTAAGATGGTTCTAAAGTCTGAAGGTCAGAATATGTTTGTATCAATACATTAGTTTCCAACTCTTTCATATGCACACAGCCAAAACAATTGCTGAGCTTAAGAAGCAAACTCATTCTTTTTAACACATTTCTAACAGAAACGAGAATGATCTGGAACTGAAATTATAAATTTGTTATATATATATTACTAGCATAGTGGCACAGAGGCAAATGTTGTATCCATGTTTCAAGTCAAAAGTTAATTTAATAGTGCAGAAGTTAATTTAATAGTGTAGATAATATTTGTTGCTATTAGCAAGACTATATTGATGTGATTTAGTGAATTATCCCGTGGGGCCACAACATCGCTTTGTTGAATCCCTGAATAAATCAAATAACATCAACATCTTAAGAGCAGAGACAGACAGACTTGAGATGTTCAAGATCAATTGTGTGCATTGTAGTGTGTTTGTTCTCTACAAATCCAAAGGCCACAAAGCAGAGGTGCAAAATAATTGTGGGTAGAGATATTTCTAGAATTAAGGAATAAGGGAGCTTCAGAACAGCTGCCCATCCTATAAATCTGTTTTCTATAGCAGTATGATTGTCAAAATATAGCTATTCAAAACGAATGAAGTTCATGCTTTCCTCTTCCACTGCTGTGCTTTCATTTAAAGCAAGGAGAGCTGTAGGGTTTTGTTAGTGATCTACTGCAAATCACGGAGAGAACTGCCAGTGACAATTCCAATCTGTCACATGCCTTCCCTACTACAGAGCTAAATCCATGATTCCCAGGGAGCTGGCAAGAAAATGGCCATGAAATAATGTTGAATGTGGTATTTATAGATTGAAAGATTTTCATAATTCATGCTGCTGAAAAAAAATAAAGGTTTATTTGAAAGAAGTAGCTGACAATTTGAAAATTAAATATGGATGGATACCTTGTGCTTGCAATGCTTGGCGATTCTGCTCCAAGCCGGCATCTTTCTAACTGACTGGCAACAATTTGCCTTTCCACTTCAAGTTCTCTGGTGAGTCTTTGAAATTGGAGTTCCTGTAATTAAAAACAATTTAAAATATATTTAGATAATGGTCAAATAAAATAAAAACTGGTTCACAAATATGAAAAGATTCTACTGAGATAGATATCAATTATATGTAAAGCACTAACTTGTCTTTCATCTAAAAATGAAAGTTAGGGACCCATGGGTAAGAACTGACTTTCTTCGCTCAAGAGTTGAAATCTAGAGATTCCCAGCTCCTGAAAAATACCAGGCAGTAGGATCATGCTACACCTATTCTTGGTCCAATGGCCTAGATACACATACAAATTAGTTTACAACTTATTTCGAAATGAGTTTATTATAATTGATTTTTTCTATTATAAAAATTTCTCCCTCTATGTTTTTGGTTACAGAATGTACAATAAATTCAGTAACTGCCTTAAATGATAAGCAATGCTTATACAGGTAATCCTCGATTTACAACAGTTCATTTAGTGACTATTCAAAGTTACAACAGCACTGAAAAAAGTGACTTATAACCATTTTTCAGTTACAGCCTTTACAGCATCCCCATGGTCAGTGATCAAAATTCAGATGCTTGGCAACTGGTTCATATTTATGACCACTGATGTGTCCCAAGGTCATGTGATCACCTTTTGCGACCTTTTGACAAGCAAAGTCAATGGGAAAGTTAAATTCACTTAACAACTGGTTTACTAATTTATCAACTCCAGTGATTCACTTAACAACTGAGGCAAGAAAGGTCATAACATGGGGAAAAACTCACTTAACAAATGTCTCACTTAGCAACAGAAATGTTGCTCAATTGTGATTGTAAGTCAAGGACTACCTATACTACTGACTATTTGGCTCCACTTGGGTTTAAGGCAAGAAACAGAACAGAGGATATTAAAACTTGCTTCCTGATGCATATAAGGAACATCTCAGAAAATCTTTTCCTAATTTTAAACATATGGGTTACTTATTCTGATGGATTCTTGGCTGATTCACCTTAAGATTTCATTAGTTAACCAGGTTTGTAATGCTATTGTCTGTGCATTCACCTCTCCCTTTCCAACCAGGGATCAAATAAGATCTCTTATCCTCAGACAACTGCAAAAACGCCAATTGAAACAACTGAAAAAATATAGCTATAAAGGTATAATATTGCCTCAACTACAAATCTACTTTGTTTCACCAAAACACAGGGATTGAATTTAATTCAGTGGAGATGTAAGTTGTGCCCAATGATAGCCAATCATATACAAATATTTATTTCTTTATTAGATTTTATCCCACCTTTATTAGTTTATAAATAACTGAAAACTGCAAACATACCTAATCTTCCCCCTCCTCCTATTTTCCCCAAAATAACAACCCTGTGAGGTTAGTTGGGCTGAAAGAGAATAATTGATCCAAAGTCGGCCAGCTGGTTTTCATACCTAAGGCATGACTAGAACTCATAGTCTCCCGATTTCTAGCCCAGCACCTTAACCACTATACCAAACTGCCTCTCAGTAATAAAGTAAACTGAACAAGAGCAAAAGCAGTACAGTAACTAGGATCAACATTACAAGATAGATACTCCCTGACTTATAGCCATTTATCTAGCAAGCATTCAAAGTCATGATGGCATTGAATAAAGGGACTTATGACCCATCCTTACACTTACGACCACTGCAGTGCCGCCATGGTCAAATGATCACAATGTGAGTGCTTGACAACCAGAATGTATTTATGATGGTTGCTGCATCCCAAGGTCATATGAACACTTTCTGTGACCTTCCCTCATGGCTTCCACTAAGCAAAGATGGAGAAGCTGGATTCACTTAACAACCATGTGATTCACTTAAGATTGTAAAATCAGGCACAACTCACTTAACTGCACTGCTTAGCAACAGAAATCCAGGTCCAAATTGCTGTAGGTCAAGGACTGACTTACCTGTGCAAAAAATCCTACATAGCATTAGAAGTGTGATGCTATGCACATGTTTTTACTACTGCATATCAGCTGTTTTGGTAAGAGTTCCATAATCAGGATGTTTAGCCAAATTATTACAGGTAGTCCTCACTTAATGAGCGTTTGCTCAATGAACAGTTGCTCAATGACACTTCAAAGTTATGACAGACCTTTCCAGCACTTATTAATGTATTTTCATTATTTTACTGTTCATTTTATTATTTCACTATTTTGCTACTGTTATGTTTACACTTCTTTGCATTTCTTTTATTATTGTAATCTGCCTACGAGTAGCTCCATGGTGAGACAGGCAGCAAATAAATTTAATGAACGAATAAATAATGGCTTATTGATACTGGCTATTATTTTTATTATGGTATGTTACATGCATTGTTGTAACTTTGCAATCTGCTTATATTCAACTAAGGGGCATAAAAATATCTGTAATAAATAATGTCTGCTTAGATAAAATGGAAAGTATTTTGACAGCATGTCTGGATTCATTTCATTCATATTTGTAAGTCTTCATGACAGAAGACACTTTTTAAAAATATGTACTGTTATTCTTAAACAAAAGTTCAATGCAAACAAGAGCATTTATAATCCCAAAATTTTATTATTTTGCTCCCTTTCTTGAACTATTGAGAAATGTTGAGTATCACCCAAAAGAAATATTAATCTATTAAAATATGACAATGTTTTTCTCTGTATCATGTAACAGCTCTGAAACAAGCGTTTGCTTTATATGGTTGGTTTTACCATAAACCTTCTGAAACATTCACTTGTATTATTATTTTTGCTTTTAAAATGTTCTGAATGCTATAAGAAAAGAATATGACAGGATAGCAACAAGAATTCATATATTGCTGATATTCAACAATAATGTGCGTCATAGCATTGGTGTACTAGATTAAAAAATACCAGAATGTACTCAATATAATAATTCACTCCTAACTGCAGTTGTTGACGCATAACAAGGAAAATTATACCGCATGGACATCAAAAGAAAAACATTTCATATTTGGAATTTATCCTTAAGAACAATAAAGCAATTTTCAATCAGGCTACTTAGTCATAAATGATTTCAGATTAGGAAATTAAACAAAAACAAGGCGAGTTCACACATAATAACATTTTTTTTTTCTTTTTATTTAGAATGGTACTCAAGTTAGTATTGGAAAGTTTAAAGTTTAAAAAAGCCTTTGCTAAAGCACTTTCCTCCTAAGCACATATAAAAAAGGCTAAATGTTCACCTTGAATAAAATAGAAATTAGTCCAAACAATTAAGGACAGACATTTTTGTAGTTTACCCCTTTACTATGGCAGATAAAACTCTAAACACTGATACCCCATATAATCAATCCCTCTTGATCCAAGCCATTACTACAACCTAGACCCGTGATTGCGAACCTGTGGCACAGGTGCCACAGGTGGCACGCGGAGCCATATCGGTGGGCACGCGAGCTCTCCTCCGGCATGCATGCGTGCGCCAGCCAGCTGATTTTCAGGCCTTCTGGGCCTACCAGAAGTCAGGAAACACACTGATTCCGGCCTCCGGAGGGCCTCTGGGGAAGGGGGAAGGCTGTTTTTGCCCTCCCCAGGCTCCTAGAAAGGCTCTGGAGCCTGGGGAGAGCAAAAAATGGGCCTACTAGGCCCACTATGCCATCACGTATCAAAAGCAGGGGGAGCACAGGGGGGCAGGGTGCATAGAATTATGGGTGTGGGCACGCGTGCGTGTGACGCCACCATGCTCCCCCCACTTTTGGCATGCGATGGCAAAAAGGTTAGCCATCACTGACCTAGACTGTCCTTATATTACCTCTGATAGCTCTAATTTTTTCTTGCAATTAAAATAATAAACAAAGGAGGTGGTTTAATTCTAGCTGAATTATTAAAGACTTTTATTCCTGAATTCCTGTACTGGTTTCTTTACACATTCATGGTGTTTCCTCCATCTAACAATGACCTAAGGATTTTCTTTCAGTCTCTCAATCACAGTGTCCATTTATAAGAAAAATGATAAATCTAACTTGTCCCAGCAGTTTCTTTTTTTTTTTAAAAAAATCAAAATAGGCTTTTTAAGCTTATTTACAAAACTCTTGCAGATGATCCTTAGAAAGGATGGTTGTGAATATAAATGTGGTGTATGAACAGCTGTTGAGTTTGAAGGTTTGATCCTCCACTTTTGAGTACAGATACATCTTATGGAAGTTTTCAGAAATAAAATAAACATATAGTCTAATAAAACACACTAAAGAATTGGTGACTTAATTGGCAACCTCTATCAATCACCCTCAGTCACCTAGCGCTGTTCACATGTAAATCACAGCCCTCTGGTGAAGTGTCAAATCCCAGTCGGGACAAAGAGCACACCAGTCTAATCACCCTTGACTGAGTGGAAAGACTGGACATGCGCAGAAGGAAGGGGCGTGACCAAGCTGTGGAGGAAAATATTTGAAGAACACCCAGTCAAGCCAATGAGAAGTGGATATTACCCAATCAAGGGAATGTTGGAGCAGCGAGGGGGAAAAATGCTCCTATTATCTGAGGTAGCTAGTTTTTTTTTTTTAAAAAAAATTGAAAACCCTATTATTCTACGGAAGGAAGGAAGGAAGGAAGGAAGGAAGGAAGGAAAATAAGTAACCATGGCCAGAGAAAATCTTTTGTATTGGGTGTGTATTAAAGCAAATAAACAACAGCTCAATTGACATCATTATTTCAGTTTTTCAAACTTATTTATCATTATTTATTTATTTATTTATTTATTTATTAAATTTCTATACCGCCCTTCTCCTTCCGGACTCAGGGCGGTGAACAGCCAATTTAAAACCAGTGCAATACAATAAGATTAAAACGTACTAAAATCAATATAAATTTAGGCTGAAGATTCAAACCGAATAAAACTCTGAAACACTAAAAAATTTAAATAATTTAAAATATTAAAAATATTTAAAAATAGGAGGGATCAGGCAAGTCCGGCAAGTTGGAAGTCATTAGTATTATGGATGAAATATTTAGCCCAAATTAATGTCCAAGGAAAAAATTATTTGCCTGCTTGTTTGCCCCAACCCTGCTTGCATCTCCTTGCATTCATCACCCCAACCCTGCTGGCCTACTGTAAAACCATGAAGATCTGATTATGACCTTGAGTTGGTGCCTCAAGCGTATTAAGGGCACTGTGTCTTGACTATTTCACTTGGTAATCACATATATTTATTCTGTATTGTTTTAATTATTTGTTTTTTTTAATAATATACACTGCCCAGTGTCACTTATTGAGATGGGCAACTATAGAAATTAAATATTTTTTATGAACATAGCAACTACTGATACCGTAATGAATTTATTACCTTGTAATAGCAATAGAATTTAGACTTATATATTGCTTCACAATGCTTTACAGCCCTCTCTAAATGGTTTACAGAGTCAACATATTGCCCCCAACAATCTGGGTTTTTGTAATACTTTTGAATATTTTGTAAATCTTGATCAAAGTAACTATAAACTAAGGAGGATTATTAAAAGAGGAAAGAGAAAATGCACTAGAGATTTCGTATTTGGCATTCACACGTAAAAACAATCTCTGTCATACATTCTTTTTGACCTATACCAGGGGTGTTCAACTTTGGCAATTTTAAGACCTATGGACTTCAATCCCCAGAATTTCCCAACTAGCCATTCTGGCTAGGGAATTCTGGGAGTTGAAGCTCACAACTAGATGGCTAGATTACAGCTACATTTCTAGACAATGGCTAGATTACACATGTTGCAACTGGAAGGAGGACTTTATTAACGTATCTTGGTTTTCTAAAAGAGCTTAAATCTACTTTGAGTCTCAAGCTTGACTGATTCCCAGTGACTTCATGAACATGTCAATGCATTTTTCTTGACAATAAAAATTTCAAACAACTCACTCCTTCTAATGCATGCCAACCTTTGTCATTTATCAGCAGGAAGACTCAAATCCAGGAAATCCCCACTAGCACTTGCACAACACCTGCCCAAGAACTTTAACATAGATTCCTTATGGAAAATCAAATGGGTCGCTGAACACCCAGACATAGGAAGACGTATAAATGACCCCACAAAAAAGTGCCAGGCATTGAAATATCACGTCAGCAATGGACAATCCTAAATAGGATTTGCATCTCACATGGCGTCTGCCGGGACTCTCTGCATAAGTGGGGCATATAATCCTCCCCTCAGTGTGACTGTGAGGTCCCACTTCACACTGTAGATCGTACTGTGACCAGCTGTATGCTGAGGACATATACCGGTCTAGTATCTGATTTTTTAAAAATATAAACGATGCTGCACTTCAATGGTTAGATGGCCTTGACATTGGTATTTGAACATAGATCTTTTTAACGTTTATATTTAATTGTGTTTTACTAATGTAGATGAAATGTTAATATATATTGCTAGTCCATGTATGATATGCCATACATTAAATAAATCTTGATAACAGCATAGAGATGCCTTGATATTGCTTTGATAAAGAATGGTTGACTTCAGCCTAGTTTACAGTTTTCACATTCTTTAGTATTCTCCCATCTAAGTACTAACTGGGTCCAACCTTGCTTAGGGGTTGTTGTTTTTTGACATCATTAATATTTGATAACGCCAATCATGAACGTTTATTTATTTTTTTTAGCAATTTCATTCTGCAGTTCTTATTACAGGCAGTTTTTTTGCTATCCAGCTTATTCAATTTTGATAATACAGATAGCCCTTGAGTTACAACAGTCCATTTAGTGACCATTCAAAGTTACAATGGCATCTACAAAAATTGACTTATAATCAGTTTTCACATTTACAACCTCAGTAGTATCCCCTTGGTCATGTGATCAAAATTCGGATGCTTGGCAATAGACTCATATTTATGATGGTTGCAGTGTCCCAAAGGTCATGTGATCTCCTTTTGTACCCTTCTGATAAGCAAAGTCAATGGGGAAGCCAGATTCACTTAATAACAGTTCGATTAATTTAACAACTACAGTGATTCGCTTAACAACTGTGGCAAGAAAAGTTAAAAAATGGGGCAAACTCACTTAACACATGTTTCACTTAGCAACGGAAATTTTGAGCTCAATTGTGGTCCTAAGCTGAAGACTACCTGTACGTGCTCTACCACCTTGATGAAAAGCTGTGTATAAGGAATTATTCACCTGAGCACTTCTAGCAGTTTTAAGTGTCTGTGGTATAGTAACCTTCATTATTTTGCAAAGAGGAATTCACTAAAATAAAGGTTCAATGGAATTAAATAGAAAGTTCAAGAGGCAAGAGCAAACAATAGTTTGAGGTAAATAAAAGTAAATGTATTGGAAAACATTCAACTCTGGACTCCCTGCCATATGAAAGAAGTCAAAAAAGAAGTTTCATTATCAATAATGAATATCAATATCAACAGAAATCTAAATATTCAGAAAAGCCATATTATTATGTAATGCATTTGATTCTTTCTCTTCAAAACAACAGAAAAAACACCATTTATTAAGTATTATTCATTAAGTATTATCCATAAGATCCCTAGTCCCTTAGTTTAACTGTACAATCTAAGCTCATACATAACAGAGAGAAAAATCTATATTTCAGGATACATATACAACCATCACACCATGGTAACTGATTGATCTTATTTATTTATTTTTACCATTACTGTATCTTGCCATTCTGATATGCATTTTTCCCCAGATTTATTAGCTTTGAGCCTTTGCACCTTTTTCTCTGTTAGAACATGTCAATGAAAGCAGTAAATTCTTCTATTTTTATCTATTCAAATTTCTCTTTTCAATGTAAAGTATATTCAGTGGAATGAATGAACACACAGACATACACAAACACACACTACACATAGCAGGAATGAGAAGAAAGTGAGGAGGAGGAAAAAGCCATTCTGAGGGAAGCTGTAAAGTTTATGGAGGTTGAAGTGGTATTTTCTTCCACTCAAGGTCTGTTGCAGACATTCCCAGAAAGGACAAGCTGCTTGCTGCTTTTCTTTTCTCAAAGTAGTTGTAGGGTTTTTTTGGTTTCCTACTTATGTGACTAGAAGATAAGGAAGGCTAGAAAATCAAGATCATCACTCCCTTCCTTTCAATCATTTATCTAGGTAAAGGAATCTGCCTTTTCTTTTGGAGCCAATCTGAAGAGCTTGTATAAATTCTTTTGAGATAATTTTAGATAAAAAAAATGAAGATGATATAAGCCAGAGAACATTCTTCCATTTGACATTCACCATAAAAATACCCTGATGGCCTCTGAGAAACTAAAGTGATATTGGCAACTACATCTTAGCAATAATTTCAATGAACGTGATTTATTGGAAACTTGTCCAATTGTCCAACTGTGCATGCATTGTTATTTGCTCCTGATAGAACTTTAGAGACTGTCAAGGCCATTGGAATGGGTTTCTGCCAGACCACCTGAGGTTAATAACACCATTGATTATAGCAACTCACATCTTGTGAATATTGTACACAGAACACAGTTTGCCATGAAAAACTGATGCTCTATACCAGTGGTGTCAAACTCAAATAGAAACAGCGACCACTAGTTTTGTTGCTCTGTGTGTGTGTGTGTGTGTGTGTGTGTGTGTGTGTGTGTGAATTAATGTATCAACATATTAAAATCTGATAGGAACTGGATACAACTGATACATAAAAAGAAGCATTTGATTATTTGCTTTCAATATTTAAATGTATTTACATATTTTTGACAGTATAAAGTGTACAAACACAAACATTCCACACCCCATTCTGGCTTCTTCCCACCTACTACCATATTATCATACAAACTACCTCCTCCTCCCATTTACATCTCCCTTTAATGTTCCCTCTAATTTCTGACATTCCATGTGTAGAAAAAAAAATGATTTGCACAGCTTTTTCTAAACCATGTACAAATGTGTGTGCCACAATATGAGAATATGATTAAATTTCAAATACAAGTAATAGTGATATTACAATATCTATTTCTTAGTTAACACATAGAAAGTAGAAAGAATAACAGTATATCACCTACGTGCTTGAAAGTTGTGCTTTTAAGTCATCCTGGATCCTGGTCACTGCCCTCTACTTTTCTTGGCAGCATTTTTCATAAGTGACTCAGCAGTTCTTTCTTCCTAGAGGTGTATATGTGACTAGCCCAAACTTACCTAGCTGGCTTTGTGCTCAAGGCTGAACAAGAATTTCCCAGCTCCACACACACACTCTTATAGATTATGATACAATAACCACTGATAACTGCAATCAATATCTTGTAATTATTTAAATCTTTCTTTCTTTCTTTCTTTCTTTCTTTCTTTCTTTCTTTCCTTCCTTCCTTCCTTCCTTCCTTCCTTCCTTCCTCTCATTTCTCTTTCTTTCTTTCTTTCTCTCTCTTTCTCCCATCCATCCATCCACAACCATGAAAGCACAATTTTGAAAAAAGAAAGAAAAACATTCAGATCATTCCCTTATTATGTTTCTCCATTCTTTCTCCTCTGGATGCATTCTGGACATTTAAAGTTTATTAATGTAAAAACTATTGTTTTATAAACTTAACAATAATTATAACATATATATACCTTGTGAATCCAAAGAACCCCACAAGATATTAATTCAACCTGTTTTGTAAACAGAAGAGAAAGACATTAACCTTTCTTGATGGGGGGAGAGAAATTAATATAACCTAGTTTGGGAGCATTCATTTATGTATTGGTTGTTCTGGGGTCTGGAGCAGGTCAGCCACCAGTGCAAGCCACATATCTGCTGTCGCCCAAGGAAAAGGCACAATCTCTCTGCCTCAGCTTATTTGCAGTATCAAGGTCACATGCTGCTCTTGCAGAGCAGACTAAGAGGGAACTCCTGGTGCTCCTACTCAGTCTGTACCATAGTATCACCCAACCCTCACTATTGCAGTTAAATTGAAGAGGTGTACCCGTGGAGGATTCCATGTGTATCCTGAGCCTAGAGTTTTATGGAGATTGGTGACTACATTTATTATTATTTAGTTTTAAAGTATATTGTCTATGTTTTATTGTATTTTATTACATTCTCCTCCCCACTCGACCCCACCCAATATTTCCCAATTGCATTTTAATCTGATTCAGGATACGCTCAGGAGCTTTTGCTACCTCCGTAACTAGATACTTTTCCAGTTCAGAAAATTGCAATAATGCCATGTGTAGTTGTCAAATTAAAATTTGAAATGTTTTTTGAAGGACAAATGAATTTCCACATGCAATAAGCAGCAGAACACCAGCAATAGATTTAATTAAATATTGTATTGTACTTTTGACTTCTTATTCAAAAAGATACAATATTTTCAGAAAATGAGACTGCTAGTAGCAATTTTTAATTTTTGATTGGATAGCTACACCGTACTCAACAGAGCAGTATTTACTACTGGAATTTTTCCCTTTTTCTCCGCCCTACGTCCTGGGTACTCAGCATTGCAAAGGTCACTTGGTACCACATCAACCACCATCCACTATTTCCTACTCCAGATGATAACTTATGGAAACATACACATCAGCCTTGTTCAAACTGACTCATTCAAAGGGAAAATAAGAATGCTCCAGAATTTAAACTATTATGTTTTGTACATGATTACTAGGTGGTTTAGTATTCTTTTATTTGCACTAAAATACAAGCAAAACAAAAATGACCTCTTCACTTTTTGTGCCATTTCTCTAATTCATAAGCCTGTAGTTTGAAATAATTATTTGCAAATAAGATAGCCTTGTTTAATAGTCGCAAGAACGGGGAAACCTTTAAAATCATTCTCATAGTTCAGAATGCAAAGCACCTCTATTAATCTACTGACAACATTTATATATAACAATAAACAAGATTCCAAATTACCCTCTTGGGATTTTTTGGCTAGGATCAGATGGCATGCTAATAAGAAATAAAGTAATTCTAATGCTGGCCTGTGACAGTAATAAAAATTGATTGATTAATAAAGTTATCCTGTTGTATATAAGAATATGACCCATTTTAGTGGAGAATTTCTAAATAAATTGGACCAAAATAAATTATAACTTGGGTGAAGAGGTGGGAGAATGTTTTTTTGACAGAAAATATGAATTATGAATTGTTCTAGTCCATTTAGAACAAAATGAACCATATATCTAACCATATCTATTTTGATGTTTTATTGGATACTTGGGGTGTGTCCGAATATGAAAAGGCTTGTACCCATAATTTTCTGAAGTTGTGAAAATTCAGACAAAAATTCTTGTGTAGGAATAAAACAACTTTGTATGCTAGAAGACTTTCTAATTTCTAATTATGATTTATCTATCCATCTCATTTTAGGAAACATTTGCACTTTTTGTACGCTTTCAGAATTGGAGAGTATGGGCCATAGTGTAACTTGCTCAATTAATCTTTTGAATACAGAAATCATTTTAAGTCAAACAGATAAGGAACACTGCTATTTCTTCTCTGAGAAGCTACCATGAAGAGATTCTTTTGCAACTGGAAGGAATTTGGTGTTACCTTTTGATAATGTCACAACAACCATCAAAGAGGAAGATTAGGTGAGAACAAATCAAATGGGGAAAACAACAATAGGTACTTTGATGTCAAGGGACTAAGAAAAAAGAACAAGAAGCACAGAACTCTTTTTAATGAATACTATGTAGCTTCCTTGATCTCAAAACACATTTTCTAGTTCTCCAAGAGATGTTATGAACTCCAACTTTATATTTTTCTCCCCTAAAAAAATTACAACATATCTGTTGAGAGCACCTCTGCTCGACATTCCAGGGCGATGAAAAAACCCAGAGCAGTAAAGAAATCCAATCTGGGAGGATGAAGTGAACGAAGGAAGAACTACTGACCTGGCCTTAGGGAGTTATACTTTTCCCCGATTGAATACACAACCGAATGAATCAGGGTTACTTGGCCAGTCAGCGCAGCTGATTGGAGGGGCGTTTAGTGTGGCTATTTAAGGGGGCGGATGGGGGGGAAACCCCCAACGCTGACTTTGTGTGATCCATACTTTGAACTCAGCATTTTCCGCAGCTACCAGAGAGAACGAAATAAAGCCTAACCTGAGTAATCGTCTTCTGACTGCAGTGAGGTTTATTGGAGTGCCTGGGAGTGTTGTGAGATCTGAGAGAAAGTCAGCGTTGCTCTTTTTCATTCGTCCCCCCACTTTCCCTTCTCATTGTGGGATGGCTGAAGGAACGATGGGGGAGAGGCCCGATGGAGCAGGGGACAGCGCAGGGGATGCAGTGGTGAGGAGACGACAGCTGTTTTGGAGTTGTTGGAGGGAAATAAGGATGCAGAGCCGCTGGTGGTCCGACAGAAGGAAAGGAAAGCTCCATGTGGAGACGAGGTGGGGGAGAAGAGCCCAGCCGTTACAGCCGAGGAGAAATGTGCTTCAGGGGAGTGGTGGCTTAGCCCGGCGTTGAAAGGGGCCAAGAAAACACAGACTCCATATCGCCCTGAGGGTCCGTTTCAAGGCTGGAGAAAGCGGAAATGGATAGAAGACGACAAAGGGGAATGGACTTATTCATCTGGCGGTCTTGGGGCCTCAACTTTAGAGATGCTTAGGGAGAAGTTTGGAGAGAGCAGTTTTCGTGACGCTGTTTCGTGGCAGCCCTGGGTGGAAGGAGGGGATGGTGGTAGCCCGTGGCAAGGCAGACAGGGAGCTGAACCACGGTTCCGTTTGGCAAGTCCTAAGTTCAGGCCAGATAAGGTCAGGAAGCAGGGTAGGGCGACAGATCCTAGTCCACAAGGGGGCAGAACATATTCAGCAGAACAACGGGATCCTCCACGTCAGGCGGGCCAACGAGGCAGCGGTCAGGGAGGTAAAAGGGGTCATGCTGAGCAGAGTCGAGTGGATGATAGGGACATGTTCGGAGGGAGGGGGTGGGGTATCCCCCCCTTGTGGTCACCAGGGGTTGGCGGCCCGCAGCAATACCAACAGTGGGGACCACACCCCATACAGGCTTCGTTCGACGGCAGTGCAGACAGGGTATCCATCTTTCTAAGTCAGATATTGAGCCATCTAGATTTGTATGGGTGTATGTACCCGTCTCAATGGGCGATGGCTATCGCCATTACTGCAGTTTTGCAGGGGGAGGCAGCGAACTGGGTCGCAGATTTACACAGCGACCATGCAAAGGAATTGGCTGATGTCGGTTTGTTCCTGGAAGCGCTATGGGTCCGCTTTGAAGACAACTCGAGAATCCAGGTGGCTGAGGGGGAGCTATTGGCTCTTAGACAAAGAGGTAGACCTGTAAAGGAGTACGTTAGGGAGTTTCGTACACTATCCAGTCGATTGCGCTCTTGGCCTGAGCGGCTCTTAATACACCAGTTCCGCTCTGGGCTGGATAGAGAGATAAGACAGGCCTGTGTTTATAGGGGTTTACCACCGATTTTGACTGAGTGGTTTCGAGCGGTGATAGAACTGGAAGTGGGGTTGAGGGAGTTCAGACCAAAGATGATCTTACCACCACGGGTGACTACTGCACAGCAGGTGGGCCAGAAGGAAAGTGGTTCAGTAGGTCAGTCAAGCATTGTTATGAACTCCAACTTTATATTTTTCTCCCCTAAAAAAATTTACAACCACAACTGGAACCAGAATTTCTGTTCCTAAACAAGGTCATTGTTAAGTGAGTCACACTTAACTTAACTTAACAGCCAGTTTTGCCACAAATGTTAAGCAAATCACTTTAGTGAATGACACAGTCATTTAAGTAAATCTGGCTTCTCATTAACTTTGCTCGTCAGAAATTGGCTGAGAAGGTTGTAAAAGGTGATCACATGGATCCTAGGATGGTACATCCATTGTAAATACATGCTGGTATTGCCATGTGCCTGAATTTTGATATGTGGCTATGGGGATGCTGCAATGGTCATAAATGCAAAGACCAGTTGCAAGCCAATTTTTTCAGTGTGGTTTTGAATGGACACTAAATGAATAGCTGTTAAGGATTACTGCACTACAGTACCTTTTTTCAGCTTGTTTAATCAAGTCAAACAAAACACATTTTTCATTTTTGTACATTCAACATTTAATATAACATTACCAGAAAACATCAAAGTTTGTTATTATCCACTAGTCCACTAGAGCGTATGATGATGACCTCATAAGATTTGAAAATGAGATAAAAAAAAGCAGTGAAACTAACCAAATATTTCATCCCAAATACGTGGCAAGTCAACAAAGTGCAAACTACCCGAACGTGAAATCCCAATATATCTACTTATTAGTTAAATCTATCTACAATCATTTTTTTAAATACCTGTTCTTTTACAGAAGCTAGAATAGTAGTGGCAGTAGCCTCTGTTTCCATGGCAGGATTTGCAGAAGATTCTTGGTTGGTCAGTTGCAGCCCATCTTCCAAAGGGATCTGTTCAGGAGCTGGCATATTGCCTGGTGGGGGGGAAAACATTAGTTTGATATCTGATGTTTATGGATTCAATTGACATGCTACCTTCGCTGTGCTAAAAATATTCCCCAGCATTTCCCAAATTTAAATGAGTATGATATGAAATTGAACAATAAGAATTCCATATTTTTCCTCCTTGTAATAATGGCTAGGAAGCAAGGGGGAGTAGGTAACATGCGAGCACAGCTCGTCTCATTTTGACCACTAAAAAGTAATAGCATAGTATCTTGTTATTCTGATTGGAAAACATATGAAAGCTATAATATATCTCCTAAAATAGGTATGTCACAGCTTAAAAAATAAGGGGGGAAAACAAAAACTCCATCACCAGTCTTACCGACTTGTATAATGCAGCCTTTGTCCACAAAAAATTATCTGACTTACAAGAATGCAGTAGTCTATGAATATCTCTATTTTAAAACAGATTAAAGTATCTTTCATTATTCTGTAGCCCTAGATTTAAGGAATTAAAGTATTCGCTGTAATTTTGCTGGATAGTTACTATATGATTATTGGTATAATTTTCCCCAGATACACCTATATGTTAAAAACATCAAACCTTTCACCTTTTGATAACCTCAGGTACTGATAATGGTTCAATTGTGTTTCCTGCTGTTTCTTCAAGAAGTCCTTGACTTCTGATCAGAATGGACTCCCGAATTTCAATAATAAGGCAAGGCATCATGTAAACAGACTTGATTTTACAATCTTTTTTATGAAGATCATAAAGCGAATCATTATAATTGTTAAGCGAGTCAATTTTTCTGAACATCATTTTTTTGTCAGAAATCAGGAAAAAAACACCCTTGAGGTAGATAAGTCTTCATATATAATTCCTTCAGGATGCTGTTACCTGTCTGCCTTAAAGCAAAAAGTCACAACTTCCATTATATGTATTTCATGCAAATCCATTTCCTATTTCTTAAGATTCATATTAGCAAGAAATCAGAAATAGGAAGAGGAAAATATGTATGGCTGCTTTAGACTGGAATGACACATCTGTACTTGATTTGAGGTATCAGATTTGGTTGGCTGATCAATTTTCAATTGCTAGCAAGTGAAGTGCAAGATGCAAATCTTGTAATCATAACTAATACTGATACGCCAAGTCCACATATCCTACTAGCTTATCTCTGGCCTAAAGAGACATTAAAATAAACTATTTCTACTTTAAAAGTCTTAATTTCCTGAAGGAGTTTCTTAGGTCAACCAGAAGTCTATAAGCAAAATATAAGCTCCTTGTTTCCTAGCTACTCGTATCAAGAGATTTTCTGCTTCCAATTTTGGAAGCAAGTGGTGATTTACATGCCTGCAAGATACTGTTCACTATCTCTCCTTAACATACATAGCAAGCTACAAACCTTCCAAATTTCAGAACTCTGTTATAATTTCATTGGAAAAATATAGCAGAGATCAAGTACTTTTTCTGAACTTTCTGACTTTCTCAGTTACAGAGCTTCTATTTAGTCTAGATAAGATACACAGTTTCTATTCACAGTATTTTTGCTATATAAATTTATTAGTTTAACAAAAGTTAAGCTACCGGTATGTACCTTTTAACAGGTAATTAGCTTAGATTTTCAAAGAGCAATGGGTTCCCAAACTGACTTGAATGAGTTTACGAGTTAACACCATGAAGAACCAATAAGTTATGATTATCCGAAACAACTAATAAATCCGATTTACAGAAATAACTCATATTGTCTTGAATGTGAAATCTACTTCAAACTGGATATTTGCTGTAATTCCCCCTTTTACAAAAGTTTTATTTCTTTTTTTAAAAAGTTTTTATTAAGTACACATTAAAAACATTGGACACTGTGACCATTCTGGTTTTGTCATACCCATACATATTTTTTTAACATAACAACAAATATATAATACATTATGATACCTATCATACATTAAAAAAAGTTTTATTTCCAGTTAAATACTAAATCATTCAAATTTTTATTCAGTATTTTTTTAATAAATTCATTCAACAGCTCCATCCAATTCTAACCTTTATGACTTTAGTGTTAGCAGTGGTGAAGGCTAAAGGACAAAAAAAAAAAAAAAAAAAAAAAAAAAAAAGCAACAAAAATAAACCACCCCTATCTTCCAACTGCCATGTCACCTGCCAGACTTAGGATATAAATGCTGGGGTGCTGGTATACCTTAAGCAAATGTGAGACTTAAGTATATGCTTGAATTAGATGGCAATTTCTTTTAAAGCACTATTATAGCGCAGTGATGGCTAACCTTTTCAGCACCAAGTGCCAAAAGTGTGTGTGTGCACACCCATAATGCAATGCTCGTGCAATCTCCCTGGATGACCCACCCCCCGCAAATGCACACACGATCCCCGCACATGCATGCACGCACATCTCCTGCATGTGCCCTGCCCCACCCCCCCGCTTGCACGGCAGAGACCCGAAAACCAGCTTGCCGGAGGGAGATGCGCACACAAGTGGTGGAGCTGAGCTCGGGCAATGGCTCATGTGCCCGCAGAGCTGTGGCACACGTGCCATAGGTTCGCCATCATGGGTATAGAGTGAAATTGAAGGGCTGATTAGTTATTACAGTATTTCATTTTTTAAACTTTACTTGGTTGAATTAATAAAATAAGGGCTTTCCTATTTGAAATCCTTACAATTAGCCAGATTTTAACTATCTGGAACTTTAACACCTGTTCCCGAATGCAGAGGAATGGCAAAAACCATCTGGTAATCAGTGTCTATCTTTATACTACTAAAACTCTTATGACGGTTTGTAACCTTCAAATGAGTGGGAGAGTGCATCAGAGGGCAACAATTTTGAATCAACATACGAAAAATGGGCTAATTTACAGAATACGTGCAAAATCTAGGACCTATGACTTGTGTGGGATTGAAATTTGGCAAAGATGTGTCCACTTCAGTGCTGTTGTGCTCCTGTATCACATGATTGTCATTTCTAACTCTCCCTTCCAGCTTCCTACAAGGAAGTCATTAGGGAAACCAGCAAGAAGTTGAAAGTTGCTCTTATTCCCATTGGTTTTTTGCCCATTTGGTCATTTTGTTTTTCTGTTTAGGTAAGGAAATATCTCTGAATTTATGACCCAATAGGTCATGAGTTGGCTAGAACTGTATGAAAGACCAAATGAATTATCTCAGAGTAATTTCTCTGGCACTCATCAGGCTCCTTTCTCAATGTTTAAAAAATGTTTCATAAAACATAAAAAATACCTTCCAAACTAACATAATTATTTTCAAGGATGTCAAGAATGGCCCTGCACAGGCTACAAAAACAGTTTTTAGAAACCCAGAAATCTAAGTAGCCAGTGCTTTATTGTGAAGTATGCATTTTCCAGAAAAAGACAAATGAAAACCATTGGATTAGCTCCTTAAGATGCATTGCTTTCCTCAACAGATTGCTTTCTAGTAGATGGCTGCTTTGAAATTGATTTACATTTGCCATGATTGCCATTATAAAGATTCCAACAATATGCACCCTACATGCTCTTGATTTGGCCTTTGCTTAACATTCATTAATTTAAATTAAAAATTAATTCCATCAAAGACCGAGTTCTTTGTGGGTAGTGAGAATTTTTCTAGTTCAAAATATCTACTAGCAAAACATGGGCTAGCTAGAAATAAACATAATTAAAAATGATTATTCCCTTTATGTTAAGTTTCTACAGATTCTTAAGGTCATTCTGAAATCCTGACAGCTGTGCGCATTAGGATTGTCTTTTTCAAATCTCAGTCAGTTTTTATTGTTTCAACATACCCTTCTTATGCCTAAGTGTAAGCAGAAAAATATAGTGCAACAACCTTTTTATTTCAGTGGTTGACTACAAACAACAGATTAAGTGCCCTTTGCTTACAGACAACTTCTTTCCTACTATACAAAAAAAATCTTTGTATGTTTTTTTAATATCCTCTTAAGGCAATTGCACTTATAGACTGCTTCACAGTGCTTTACAGCCCATTCTAACCAGTTTACAGAGTCAACGTATTGCCCCCAACAATCTGGGTCCTCATTTTACCGACCTCGGAAGGATGGAAGGCTGAGTCAGCATTGAGTTGTGGCATCCTAAGAAGAGACTTTCCATATTTAAACACCTAAAGATCTTCCTTTAAATCAAGTTTAACTCCTGATGATTTCATGGAAGTCTATGGAAACTATGGATATAATTTTCCTGGCAGCACTACAGAAGTGGTTTCCCATTGTCTTCGTCTGTAATGTTTCTCAATTTCCCAGCCCAGCCTGCTACTCTGGTATTTTCTCATCTAAATACTAACCCATCCTGAACTTGCCTAGCTTCCAAGCCCAGGCAAGGTTGCCTAAGGGCAACCTGAAACCTAGATAGGTTGGTGATGAGAGAAGATATTCTTCAAACAGTCATATCCTAAGCTCTTTAGAATGTTAAGGACTATTGCCAAGACCAAATCTTGTACTGTATCCAATAAGCAAGGTAACCAGTGCAGATTTCTCTGTACGGACATGACGTGATACCTTTATCTTGCACCAGTGAATAACTGAGATTTGTATCGTTTGTGACTTCTGGACACCTAACAAGACCTTGATTATAATAATCAAGATAGATGTAGCCGAGGCAAGGAACTGATTGATAGACTGTAATATCGGATGTAATTGTGCAAACACACCTTGCTAAAACTGTGAATCAGTATCAACTTGCAGTCTCAAGCTACAAACCTGCTCTTTCAGGGAATCAAAATTCCCAATAAACAGGCTGAACATAAATCCTCATGCTTTGTTCTCTATTCCCCAACAGCACCTCAGCCTTCTTTGGATTTAAGTTTAACTTATTCTCTTCCATCCAACAAATAATCAAATTTATTGGACAATATTTGAGAATACCAGACAATTCATTAGAATTTAATAGTTGGGGCTGATGGCCCACCTCCCACCCCCCAAGATCTGCTCAATGTGATCTGCTTGAGCAACTCTGTAAATATTGAACAGACTGAAAACTTTAGAACACTGTTAAGCTACAATGACTAGAGAGAAACCATTTTAATTATAATTGCCAGAGATTAGTCAAAATGCACAATGGGAAACTCAAAACACAATGAAATGGGTAACACAAAATAACATAAATGATATAATAGATTTGACATAGTTAAAAAAAAAAAGAAATTTCTGATTGTCCACCCAAAAAATTGAGAAAAGCTTGACTGTGTCCAAGTACATGACATGGGCTTTCTTTCCTTACAATAATCACCCTGAAGACGATGCCCTTCGTCCCCCAAAAAGAATATTTGTGTTCCTTGCAATCATCAAAAGGTTAACAGATCCCTATAAAATTGTGGAGACAATTTTGCATCATTTTGATTTTAAGTGTCATATTCCACCCACTCAATAATCAATTAGAAATAGTTTTCTACACTTATCCTCCTTTATTGGAGTAAAAATCTTTGTGTGATGTTAGAAAGTAATTTTGCTTCAACTATGTAGATCAGATAGTGTATATTCAATAACATCAAATACATTATTGCTTTGATACTAGTTTTATATATTTATTTTATGCTCTCATAATTTGCTTTTGCCACTGTAGATGTTATTTCTTGTTTACATAGTGAAACTATAATAATTAAAGAAGATAGATGCTTAAAACATTCTGTCAGACTTAATCCTAGTAAGTGTGGATAGAATTACAGCCTAAAGTTGTTAAATGATACACCATATTTTTTTTCTTCATATTATGATTCACGCTTCAAAGTTTAACGTATTCATAAGCAACCCCCCCTTTTTAAAAAAAGAATCAAGTACATACATAAAAGAAAAGCTGTATAAAGCATTCAAAACAAGTGCTTACCAAAATAAGTTACTTTAAGTTAAGGACCACTCCTTGAAGCATTAGAGTAAGGTTGCTCTGTGCACAACAGCTGTAGTGGTGCCCTGGTTAGAATGCAATATTGCAGGCTAATTCTGCCCACAGTTAGGAGTTTGATTCTCACCGGCTCAAGGTTGACTCAGCCTTCCATCCTTCCGAGGTGGGTAAAATGAGGACACAGATTGTTGGGGGAAATATGCTGACTCTGTAGACCACTTAGAGAGAGCTGTAAAGCACTGTGAAGCGGTATATAAGTCTAAGTGCTACTCTTGGATTTTACTGGTAATTCAACAATATCAATTCATGCATACACAATACATGCAGACTTACAGGGGCAGCTTTGGAAGCAGCTGTCCAAACTTTCTAAAAGATACAACTGCTTTTATTCTTTAAGGAGAAGGAGCATCGCTGGCAGTAACACACTGCAGTCCTTTGAGGTAGGCCAAGTCAGAAAAGAAACAAGAAATATTAGAGTTCTATGTTCTTTAAGCTTTAACAACAGAATCTGAAACACTGACAGCAGCCCAGAGACAGTCAATGTGGGGTAACTTAATGTTTGCCATGCTTTCTTATGTTCCTGGGCTAAATGCTTGTTTTGCTAATGGCCTGAGCTCACGTTCTGTTAACAGTTTCTGCATACTTGTTCTAACGTCATCTCTGTGCACCTCTACCCTCACTTTGTATAGAACCTCTTTCGAATATTTTACACGGTCCCAATTCATAATCCATCTTGCTGCCAAATTTAAGTTTAAAAAGTAAATAATACATTACCATAAGCTCTGGTTAATGGCAATGAAACCATCCAGATACTTCTACTTTGAATGAAAAAAAAGCATCAGCATTGCAAGAAGTGGTTTCATCTGGGATGTTCATATTAAAATATTTTATATTCATACTCAGATTAGTATTTTACTATTTGTTACTACAGTGTGTTCTATATATAGGCTTAGCAATCAATTAAAATATGCACTGACATATATCTATTTATCTGTAGTTTTAATGATGGCACTATTTCACTAAATGTACAGTGAAGCTAGGTAGGTCTGGAAGATAACAAAATGAAAGAAAGCAAATTTCAGAGTGAAAATCCTAATAACTAAATACTTTGAAAAGAACAAACGTGCTTTATCACTTGCCTGTAGGTATTACAACTCTGAGCAGCTGCATTAACAAAACATAGAGAAGCTCCAATAGCTTGAACCAGTTTGGTGTGATGGTTAAGGCAAGAAAGCAAGAATTTTTTTCTACTCCTGCCTCAGGCATAAAAACCAGCTGGATGATTTTGGGCTAGTCAATCTCTCTCAGCCCAATTAACCTCACAGGTGTGTTGTTGTGAAAAAAAAATAGAAGGAAGGAGCATTAGGTATGTTCACCACTTTGATGATGTTTATTATTTATAAAAATAAAGGTAGGGTAAAAATAAATATATTTATAATTTAAAAAATATTTTGTGTGTGTGTGTAGTAATGTTATGTAAAAATCCATACATTCTGAAAAGGAAAATTTATAGAACTGTATTAGCCCAAATTCATACCATGTGAAATTCAAGTCTTAGGCAAAAAGCAAATACATGCATTCATATGCCATTAACTCAAAGATGATCAAATAGCCCAACCTGCCTCATAGGGTTGTTGTGGCAGAATTATTAGGTATGTTATATGTATGTTATGACTATAATCATGTTGCTTGTATTTTTATGATTTATATTGTTCTGTTTGTTCCCTAGTATGATTTGATTGCTTATTAGTAACTTGTGACTATCACTAAGTGTTGTATCTTATGATTCTTGATGAATGTATTTTTTTTTCTATGTATACTGAGAGCATATGCACCAAAGACAAATTCCTTGTGTGTCCAATCACACTTGGCCAATAAAGAATTCTATTCTACCATGTTTCCTCGAAAATAAGACCCTGTCTTATATTCTTTTGAACCCTGAAATAAGCGCTTGGCCTTATTTTTGGTGAGGTCTTATTATTTTGGGACGCATGGAACAAGATGGGGCTCCTCTTGCTGTCTTACCTGATTTCCAGCTTTGTGTTTAAATATTTTCGGGGAGGGCTGATTTTCAGAGGGGAGGCTTTTTTTAGTGAATGCGCTCAAAAGCTCGATTGGGTTTATTATCAGGGGATGAATTATTTTCGGGGAAACAGGGTATTCTGTTCTGTTCGTTGTCTTAAGTTGACTAACACATACATACATGAATGGAATAAAAGAAATCTACAAAAAAAATCTACCAACAACATCACTGCCTATGGGTTTAGATGCTGAAAATCCACTTTACGTAAGAATTCAGGAGGAAGTACATTGGTAATTATATTTATAGTAGTTCATTTCTCTACTGCCCTTCCTAAAAAAGGTAATCGATATTAAATGATTTAAATATGCTAAAGCAAAATAAGCAATAAACTTATATTAGAACAATTTAACTATATTGTATCCCCTGCCTGCAATTGGCATTCCCCCCACCCCCATTTCTATTAGAGCACAGACACACACCCCCACACACCAGCACTCCCTAGCCCTCATCCACTCACAGGCCTACTTAGAAGCTGCCTGGGATTTGTGACTTTCTGCTGATTTTCCCACTGACTTTATTTGTTTGAAGCTGCAGGAAGCTGCAAGCTGTGGTCATGTATAGTAGATCCTCACTTGATGACTACCAATCCTCACTTAATGACAGCAACAGGGAATGCTGGGATTGCTGTTGCTAAGCGATGTACTCACATGACATCATGCTTTATGATCCCATTGCTTAGCAATGGAAATTGCAGTCTCAACTACACTGTAGTTCAGCAAGGACTACCTGTAGTGAGGTCACATTCAGAGAGACTTGACTTAAATCAGATAATGTCAGGCCCAAAACTGAAGAAAAGCATGGGGAGGTTCTTCCAAGTAGTTTTTTTTTTTTTTTTTTTACTGTTCCACACTTACAGATAGAATCTGGCCACATTAAGGCACTCTGCTATCTACCTCAAGCATGTATAAAGAGAAAAATTAAGGTGGGGCTGTCTTCCCCCCTTTTCCTCTCAAACCATCTAAACAGAGCTACGTCTTATTCCTCTGGAATGCACCCCCTCCCTCCTGGGAATCTAGACTACTAAATTCCATCATATCTAATAAGCTATTTTGGGGTTATAGAGACAGAAATCAGACTTCTGAGCAAAATTCCTGATTAGGAACAGGAATGCTATAATCTCTGAATAATCTCAATAATCAAACTCCAAGTTGCACATGGGGCTCACTGAAATGGGCATTGGTCCTACCTGAGACGCACCCTCTTGTTGGGTGGAGACAGCAGCCAGGCATAGGTTACACTCGTCTGTTCAGATTGAAGGACTGAGTCTGTCATAGTTGTTAAGTCCCGCCTGTTGCTAGGGGCTTTCAGCTTTTGGCAAAGACGAAGACAGAGACTCAACGTGTGGGAGAAAAAAAACACAATGGTTAGCCATAAAGACCAGACTGACAAAGAGTGGGGCTGGCTGCTGTCTCTCCCCAATGAGAAGGTGCATTTCAGGTAGGACAAATGCTCCTTCTTCATTGTGGGTGGAGACAGCAGCCAGGCATGGCACATACCAAAGTTCACTGTCCCTCGGTAGAGGCGGGCCAAGTCTGGTCCGAAGACTCCTTTCCAGTATGAACCCTTTGTAGCACTCTCCATCCAAATGCCGCCTCAGTGGAGGCGAACTTGTCCAACTTGTAGTGCTGAAAAAAGGGGGAAGGGGAAGGGGAAGTCCAAGTCGCTGCCCTGCAGATCTCCAGCAAAAATGCCTGCATGGCTCAAGCCGTCGACATAGCCGCCCTGCAGGTAGAATGCATTGTCAGGTTAGCGGGTCTGAGTAAGAAATGAAGTTCATATGCCTTAGCGATTGTCTGCCGGATCCACCGTCCAATGGTCGAGGAAGTCACCCTGCCACCTAAAGAAACTGGGAGAAATGACACAAAGGCTCAGTGTCTGCGGAACTCAGCAGTCCTCTTGGGGTATACCCAGAGAGCCCTCCAGACATCCAACGTATGCCAACGTCATTCTAGGGGTGGGCAGGGTGAGGGCAGAAGTCAGGAAGAATGAATTCCTGCATTTGATGAAATGGCGTATTGATCTTAGGGACAAAGGCAGGGTCAAGACGAAGGACCACTCAATCAGCGTGGAATACACAGAGGTCACTTCTCATAGAAAGTGCTACAATCTCCGAAATCCACCTCGCAGAAGTAATTGCCACCAAAAAGACAACCTTACATGATAAAAGTCGGAGACTGGTTGTCCATAAGGGCTCGTACGGGACACCTGGAAGGGAGTTCAGAACCAGAGACAGGTACACAGATATCTGTGTACCACGGGGGGACATAAGTTAGTGGCTCCCCGCAGGAACCTATGTAAAAGAGGGTGTTGGGATAAAGGAGGTAAGGGACCCACAAGTCAGGACCGTTGAGATAGCTGCCACCTGCCTCCGAAGTGTATTGGGTGAAAGTCCCCTATTGAGCCCATCCTGGACAACTGAGGCCTGAAGGGCAGAAACCCCCCTACGGTCACACCAATCACAAAAGGCCCACCAAGTGGCCAAATGCATTCCGTGGATGGCCTCCGCAACACTTGGATGATCCGGATAACCCTGGAGGGGATGTTGTCCCTACTCAGAGTGCACCGCTCAAGGGCCAGGCTGTCAGTTGGAGCCACTGAGGATCTGGGTAGACCACTGCCCCCTGGCTGAGGGAGTCCACGCCCTGAGGGATTCTCTGGGGTGGAGCCACCGACAAAGTCTTGAGGTCTGCAAGCTCCTCGGCCAATAAGGCACCAGAAGAACGACCTCTGCCTGTTCCTGTAAAATCTTGTGTATGACCCTCAGGATGATGTGTATTGGCGGAAAAGCATATAGAAGGTCTGGTGGCCACTGGCATTGAAGAGAATCCACTGCTTCTGCCTGAGGTGTTGGGAATCGTGAGTAAAAACACAGAAGTTGGGCGTTCACTTGGGTCGCAAACAGGGCTGTGGAGTCGGAGTTGGAGTCGAGGACGTGGAGTCGGAGGAAATTTTGGGTACCTGGAGTCGGAGTTGGAGGCGGCAAACAATGCACCGACTCCGACTCCTACTAAATTTAGATTGGAATTTAAAAAAAAGCAAGTTTAAATGTCCCAATTCTCCCGACTCCACAGCCCTGGTCGCAAACAAGTTGACTCTTGGGATTCCAAACTGGGCCGCTAGGTTCCTGAAAAGCATTGGATGCAGGTGCCACTCCAAATGGTCGATATCCTGTCGACTCAGCCAGTCCGCCTGCACATTGGACACCCCAGAGATGTGCTCAGAGGTGACACTCCGCCCAGAGTCCCAATCACTTGGCCTCCAACATAAGGGACTTGGACCTGGTGCCCCCCTGGTGGTTTATCTGTGCATTTATTTATTTGTTCGATTTATATATGCCACCCTTCTCTGGAGACTCAGGGCAGCTTACAATGCATTAAGCAATAGCCTTAATACTTTTGCATATACTTGCTTAGTAGGGCTTTTTGGCCCCCCCTGAGCGGTGTTCTATTTTATACAGCTTATTGCCCCCACAAACCGAGTCCTCATTTTACCTACATCGAAAGGACGGAAGGCTGAGTCAACCTAGAGCCTGGTGAGAATTGAACTTGCAGTAATTGCAGGTAGCTGGCAGCTAAGTACTACTTTAACAGCAGTTTAGTCCGCTGCGTCACCAAAGCTTGTTTGCCGCAACATTGTCCATGAGCACTAGCACATGGGTGCTGGAAAGAAGGCACTGAAAAGTCCAGAGGGCCAGAAATACTGCCTGCAACTCCAGCCAATTGATGTTCCGATGGCTCTCGCTGGCATTCCATCTGCCCTGCGCTACCTGCGACTGACAATGTGCTCCCCAGCTGAACAGGCTGGCGTCTGTTGTTACACTAGTCTCAGGCATTCGTAGAACTGGCAGCCCTCAGCAATGGCTGGAGACTGCCACCAGCTGAGGGATCTGAGTACCTCCTTGGGGACAGGAACCTTGATTGATGACGTACCTCTGCCCGCCTTCTGAAATGGAAAAAAGGAACCATTGTCTTGAATGCAAACGGGCCCAGGGAATGATGGAAATAGCTGAAATCATTTTCACAGGAGCTGTGAAAGTAATAAAGGGGATACTTTCTTGCACCCTTCAACCCTGGACACAAGGACCACTAGGCTATCCTGACGCTCCTGGGATAAATAAACTCTGCCCTCAACAGAATCAATCACTGCTCCCAAATGGAACAGACAAGTGGAAGGAGTCATATGACTCTTCTCCACATTAATGGAGAATCCATGGGAAGCGAGGACCTGAAGGGTTAACTGCGGGCCTGCTAAGTAGAAATAGACAAAATTAAAATGTCATCCTGATAATACTGGAGATGAATAGATCTTTCCTTGGCTGAGGAAAGTAGCCAAGGCCGCTAAAACCTTGGTGAAACAATGGGGAGCGGAGGAAAGCCCAAAGGGCAATGCCCAATATTGATAATGGGCCCCCGCATAACAGAAACTAAGAAACTTCCTGTGAAAGAGATGGATAGGAATATGTAGATAGGCCTCAGTGAGGTCAATAGAGGAGAGGAGGTCACCCTTCCTAACACCATCTAGGATAGAACGCAAAGATTGCATTTTGAACCGGCGATATACCACATAATGGTTCAAATGTTTAAGGTCCAGAATAGGTCTCCAACTCGCCCTCTCCCCCCCGAATGTCTTTGGGACAAGGAATACACAGGAATAAAAGCCCTGCTACACTTGATCCTCAGCACCGTTTGGGTAGCCTTGATTGAGAGGAGATGCTGCACCACTGAATCCATAAGGACTTGCCTATCGCTGTTATGAGAAAGTGGACAATGCACAAAAAACATTGGGGGGAAGGAAAGGAATTCTATGGCCAATCCTGATCTTATAGTAGCCTGGACCATCTATCAGAAGTAGTTCTCTCCCAAAGGTTGGTGAAGAGGGCCAATCTGGCACCAATGGGAGGATCAGAAATGTAGCTAGCAATGGTGTCGGATCAAATGACCTCCTCCCCCACGAAAGGGCCACTTACTCAAAAAGGTTCTACCTCTTGAAGACGTGCCTTGGGGTCCTCGCTGTCTGGGGGAAAAATTGCCAGTAAAACGAGACGAACCAACGCCCCTGTCTGAACCTCAAAACTGGGGGCGATGAGGATATGGTAGAAAACGGAAACCTCCCTATGATATACGGCAGGCAAGACCTTCTGCTTATCCCTGGTCTCAACAAGGAAAGACTCCAGAGGATCCCCAAACAATTTAGTTTCCGTGAAGGGCACAGATGCCAAGCGCCACTTGTGCCTAGCACCTGCCTGCCAATGGCAAAGCCAGACCAAGTGATGGGCCATCACCGAGGCAAGAGATTTAGCGGTGAAGCAGGCAGCATTGAGAGTAACTCCCACTGAGAATTGGACAGCCGCAGTGATTTTGCTCAAATCCTGCTGCAGTCCAGTTCCTCATGTGACAGCTTATCTTGCAAGTGGCACAACCATAATAAAGTTGTCCGGTTGAAGAAGGAAGCGGTGATTGCCAATGGAAGCACCCATGCCGCTAGCTGCAGAACTTGGCCTGATCAACACTCCTCAGGACGTAATCCTTCATCTGGATCCCGAGGAATAGCAGCGTTAGGTAGCAAAGCAGGAACCGGAGCGTCCACAGTCAGCACCTGAAGGAGTGATGCCAGGTCAGGTGCAACATTGAAATTCTTGCGGTCTGCTAATGATGGGACCCGGGTGAGGCCCACTGCTTCCTGACCATGTCCAGGAACAGTGGTGGTGTTGGAATGGAGTCCACTGGTTTGGAAGGTTCCGCAAAAAAGGGGTTTAGAGTTCCTTGAGAAGGAGGAGGAGCCGGCTCAGTTGAACCTGAACCCAGCTGGGCTGTATTAACAGCCTTGAAGAACAAGGACTTGAAAAGGGCTTGAGGAAAAAGACCCATGAAAGCCCACTTTCACAGGTTTTTTTCCTCAAGCCTTTTCAAATCTGGGGGAAAACCTTCATTTTCTGACAGCTCTGGTTCATAAGGCTCAACCTCCACAAGAGATGATGGGTGGCTCACATGGGAGCCAGAAAATCTGGAGCCCCAATAGAAAGAGTGTCCTCATGATAATCCCCATCCAGGAAGGCAGATGCGAAAGATCTCACAGATTCCACAGATTCCTGCTTGGAGGCAGGAATCGAGCCGACATTGACTGCTGGACAGCAGCAGCAATAATATGCTGGATTTGTTCAGGCGACAAAAAACTGCAAGTCTGGTCTTGAAGGGGTCTAGCTCCCATGGGAGCCTGGACAGAAGTAAGCGCCAGGCGCAAATTGGGTCTAGGAGCCGCATCTGGGACCACTAGCGAGGCCAGGGCTGCGGCTGTCCCCCACAGACTAGAGGGTTGAATGACCACTGGGCAGAGGGTTGAGAGATACCTGACCTGGCGGCACTGCTGAAGTTCTTGCTCTGGTGGCCTCCGTAATAGAACAACCCCCATCTGTGGGAGCAGCAGACAAGGGCAGATGACCGCTAGCCTTGTCACAAATCTTCTTTAGAACCGGCGTTTTTCAGTTCTTAGAGAAGCAGAAGAATGCTTGCTGGTTTTGTGGTGAGGATGAGAGTCCTTGCTGCCTGAGGCCTTACTCAAAGGGTTACAGCCCTGAGCGTCCTTGGGAGCAGGATTAACTGGCAGGGAATCAACTGCTCATTAATCCCGGCCTTCCGGCCATGTTTGGATTTGGATAAGGCCTTTGGCATGACAAATCAGTCCAGTAAGAAGTGCAGGCCAAGAACTGATGTAGAAATTAGAAAGCACAAAGCCACAAAGACCACTGGTGAAACAAGCCTGTTTAATAACTCCACACTGCACAAAATGGCTGCCCAAGGGTATCCACGCTCAAGGTATAGCAAACAAAATGGGCGCTGTTCAAATTGAGTCCAGAGTGATGCAACCGCAATTGCCAAGGTTGAAAAAACCAGCACTAGACCAGCAGACCAGTGGAGCAGTCAAAGAGTTAATTCCCCTCAGAGATAGGACAGGCGGTTTCAATTAGAAAGGCACAGACTGAAGCCTGGAGGCCAGCTGATAAGTACAATTCAAGCACTTTTTAAAGTAGTTTTGGTGGCAACAAAATGGCGGCCGGCCCGGGAAGGTCATAATCGGGAGCGCAAAGCTCCTCACAATGGCTGCTCAATGCAGGCACTAAAAACCAGAAGCACAAAGCCCCTAAAGCCGCTGCCCCAAAAACTGGGGAGGAGAACGCTGAAGGCGGTGACTCCTATGAAAGCAGGCTTGCCAAGAACCAGAGCGTGAAGGTCCGTTCCATCGATAACAGACCTGGCGGTCGCTGTCAGTTAGAAATTCAAAAAGCCGCTCGAGCAACATCGAGGGGAGCGTGAAGCTCCACTTGTTTAAACAAAGTGCCCGAAACAAACAACAGCACTCCAAAGACTGCACAATCAATTCTGAGGGAAAGTGAAGCTCCGCACGGACTGGTAGTTATTGGGAGCGCGAAACTCCACTAGAGAAAAAGCCTAGCCTCCCCCCAGGGAGCGCGAAGCTGCATTCCACTCCGGAGCGGCTGCCTGCTCAGAGCAGAGGCCAGAGAAAGGAAAGTCAATCCACAAAACAGGTCAGTCCTGAAACTCACAAGCAGAAGAATAATAACAGTCCAGATTGCTAATGAGAAGAATCCATGAAGCAGAGAAACAGTCCCACACGTCTGTCCAGACTGATGGACTGAGTCAAAAGCTGGAAGCCCCTAGCAACTTGGGCAGGACTTAACAACTATGACTCAGTCCTTCAATCTGAACAGACGAGTGTAACCCATGCCTGGCTGCTGTCTCTATCCACAATGGAGAATTCCTAGTTACTTAGAAAGATGTCTGTGCAGAAAGAACTGTAGCAGCTCCTTCTTAACAAAGCCCATTACAACAAGAATGAAAAAGCTTTGCTTGGATTCCTATTAATTTGGTAGGCAGAAAGGTGGGTATTTGAGGTTAGTGGGTGCTGCAGTTGTTCCAATAATGGTGGCCGGACCTTGGACTAGCAATGATAAAGGGGCATCCTGTTGTGGCAGACTTTGTCCTCCCTGCAGCATTAGTTAGTTCATCGTCTGGGTTAACCGATCCACTTGGGTTGCAACTTCATTTAGTGCTGGAGCAAGGTATTGGCAGCTTGATCAATGATTAACAGGGTAGCAACAAGATCACTAATCATTGTCTATTTGTGGCCTTACACTCCGGGTCTCTTGCTATTGCATTAGGATAGGATGTGGGCAGATTGTGCTATTATGCTTAAGCCAGACCAAGCTGTATATTTGGCTCTATCGATTCCCAAACTGGAATTTGCTTATGCAGTTGTAGACTTACAAAAACAAAAACTGACTTAGTTAGACAAGAATGAAGCTAACTGCAAGATGAGGTCTAACTACCACTATATGCAAAGGACATGAATCTAGGTGTAAGTGTGCATTTACATATACATATACACCAGTTACAGTTCAGGATTTGAATTTTTGTATACTTGGTCATTTTCTACAAGTTCACAGAAGACAGCTGAGATCTGTTGACATCATTAGTCTGTGAATTACTAGTTCCTGCTACTTCAGTTTAATTCCAAACAAGCCTAGGGGTTACCAGCTGATGCACTGCTGCATTGAGGATGTATAGCAAATATGTTACATCAGCAACAGTTATTAAAATGCTCTTCTGGACATAGCCTCAATAGGTTGAGACCATAATTCAAGAGCAGTTTCAAAATATATTTGTTTTATATCTGTAGCCACATACAGAAAAGATGACTCCATCCTATTTTCAAAAGCATCAGCTCTGATAACCAGCAACTCTTTCTTGTTTGGATTCAATTGCAATTTATCACTTTTTTCTGGCCTTTAGGAAGGCATTGATTGATTGGATTTTTAAAAGTTGCCCAATTTAAACTAAAACAATTAACATAAAAAGAGCAAATACCCCTACACACAGATAAGAACAACTTAAAGGACTCTGCCATCCAAATAAATTTCCCCCCAAGAGATTTTTAAAATAAGGCAAGGGGAATGATGCCATTATTTAAGAATAATGAGGAAAAAGTACAGGTTGTCCTCAGGTTACGATGGCAAAGAGGACGAGATTTTTTTGTTGCTAAGCAATTCAGTTGTAAAAGTGAAATGTTACATGACTGCATTATTTAGTGACAACAGTCTCAGCAATCCCAGTTGCCACCATAACCTCAGGACTGAACAGGTTGTTACACAAAAATCTCACATGATGACATAGGAAGAAGTGGGAGTCCTTGGTGATCAAGAGCTGCAGATCAGAAATACGGGCAACTGTGATATAGAGCTCAGGCAGGTATGTGGATGCTTCAGGTGGGTGAAAAAATGTCAGGAGACGGAGGGACTTGAGAATTCCGGTCTGCTTCCCCACTGACTTTGCTTATGGGAAGAAACCAGCAGGGAAGGTCACAAACACTGCAAGCAGTGTAACTGTAAGCTACTTTCCAAGCACCTGAATTGCACTCACATGTCTGCGGGGATGCTGCCACTTAGCCACAGCATCCTGGACCCATTTTAAGTCCCTCTGTTTAGCATCGTTGTACCTTTGAATAATCACTGAATGAACAGTTGTAACTTGAGGACTACCTATAGCCGTGATGGTGAACCTATGGCACTCATGCTGGAAGTGGCACGCAGAGCTATCTCTACAGTCACGTCAGCCATCGCCCATTACTCTTCCAGGTTGTGGTGCACGGGCCAATTGGTCTTCATGTGTGTGGGAGAGCCGGAAACTGGAAGAGCAGTCGCCTGATGCACGTGTGCGCTGGGTGGTTGCTCTTATGGTTTCTGGTGTGTGCATGTGCACTGGCCACCTGATCTTCCGGTTTCTGGTGCACATGTGTGCGCGAAGACCAGGTGGCCAGTGCGCATGCTGGAAACAGGAAGAGCAGTCATCCAGCAGAACATGCGCATCAGAAACCGGAAGACCAGGTGGCCGGTGCACATTCACATGCCAGAAAACGGAAGAGCAGCCACCTGGTGGCTCTTCTGGTTTCTGGCACACGCATGCAAGCGATCCCATTTCGGCACTCAGTGCCGAAAAGATTCGCCAACACTGACCTATAGAATTGGGTATCACTAGCATATTGGTAATACTCAGAACCAAAAAAAATGTGTGTTATTAAGCCTAGTGATTTAGACAATACTAGAGCCCTAAAACTTTCAAAATAAGTTCCTGTTACAAAGCACCACCACTTGAAAGTACAATTCAATGATGCCATTTCCCAAATCTCATGCAATCCAAAAGATTACCATGGTCAACTGCACTGAAATCCACTGAAATTCCATACAATCAAAATACTCATACATTTCTGACAGATGAAGAACAGCTACAGGCCAACCAAAGGCCATTTCAATCCAATAGTTTATTCTAACACCAGTTTGAAAAGGGTTTAGTCAATCTATTTCTTCCACAACTTCTGACTGCCCACCATTTTCTTTACATACGTTTCTAATCACTAATATTTGAAAAATGGACTACAATAACCCATCAATGAGGAATCTAAGATAGGCTTCTTAAAAAGAGTTCAAACCATTAAACAAAATAGCAATCTGATTTCTCTCAGAAAGGCCTTAATGATGAACTGGCCAATTCTAATACCTCTCTATATGATGAATCAGCTTCACTGGGCAGGGATCCAAAGAATAGCTAATAGGCCATACCAAGCCAAGCAGCTTTTCAGTATTCTCAGCCTTAATCAGGAAGTGATCTATTCATCACAGTGGCAAACTATATAGGACTCCCAGTCACAGAACAACATAAGTGAAGCAGCAATTCAGTATGTGTCACACAGAGGTTGTTGTTTCCATTTTTAATTCAAATATGGAAACAGCTGTCAGACTGCACCAGGTATCCCCTCAAAATGAACATTAAAATAATACACCATCAAAAATCTGAGTCATTTCAATATCAATTCTGCATGTGGTTCTGTTAGTTGTTTAAAAACTTCATTCGTCGTAGAGCGGGAAATACGCTAATTAAATCCTGTGTCTCCATATACACATTTAATATAAGTCAGTTCTCTGACATAAATCTTGACAAGAGAGGAGAGGAGAGGAGAGGATAGGATAGGATACTTTATTGGCCAAATGTGATTGGACACACAAGGAATTTGTCTTGGTGCATACGCTCTCGGTGTACATAAAAGAAAAGATACATTCATCAAGAATAATAAGGTACAACACAATGATAGCCATAGGGAAACAGTCAATATAAACCTTAAGGATACCAGCAACAAGGTTACAGTCATACAGTCATAAGTGGGAGGAGACGGGTGATTGGAACGATGAGAAGATTAATAGTAATGCAGACTTAGTAATTAGTTTAACAGTGTTGAGGGAATTGTTTGCTTAGCAGAGTGACGGCATTCAGGAAAAAACTGTTCTTGTGTCTAGTTGTTCTTGTGCGCAGTGCTCTATAGCGTCGTTTTGAGGGTAGGAGTTGAAACAATTTATGTCCAGGATGCGAGAGGTCTGTAAATATTTTCACAGCCCTCTTTTTGATTTGTGCAGTATATAGGTCCTCAATGGAAGGCAGGTTGGTAGCAATTGTTTTTTCTGCAGTTCTAATTATCCTCTGAAGTCTGTGTCTGTCTTGTTGGATTGCAGAACCAAACCCGACAGTTATAGAGGTGCAGATGACACTCAATAATTTCTCTGTAGAACTGTATCAAAAGCTCCTTGGGCAGTTTGAGCTTTCTGAGTTGGCGCAGAAAGAACATTCTTTGTTGTGCTTTTTTGATGACGTTTTTGATGTTGGGTGTGCATTTTAGGTTGTGAGATATGGTAGAACCTAGAAATGTGAAGGCCTCTACTGTTGATACTGTGTTGTCTAGTAATGTAAGAGGTAGTAGTATGGAAGGTTTCTCCTAAAGTCCACCACCATTTCTACAGTTTTGAGTGTGTTCGGTTCCAGATTGTTCTGGTTGCTAGTTGTTCAACCTCCCGTCTGTATACAGTTTCATCATTGTCTCGAATGAGACTGATCACTGTTGTGTCATCTGCAAACTTCAGTAGTTTAACAGATGGATCATTTGAGATGCAGTCATTGGTATAGAGAGAGAAGTGGAGAGAGCACACAGCCTTGTGGGGGCCCCTGTGCTAATTGTTCAGGTATCTGATATAGTACAGGTACTATACAGGATTTATAAACTAGGGCTACCTGATCACCCATCTTAGTCCCTTATTCCCCATATTAGAGTATGGTATCTTGGTAAAAGAATGTGGGCCCACATAGCCTATTTCTGCCAGGTTTCAGTTATACACCACATTTTGACTTCTTCGTATGTTATCAAATCATTGATGATTTTGCTCTTATTCTATGCCAACTAGCAAGTCTAGGTTCTGTAAGTAATTGTAGTTCCTCTCTAAATTCTAAGAGCTGCCAGGACAGTCACATGTAAATAGTCTATTAACTTGTTAGCTTTTCTCTATAATGGTTTAGTCATTTTCCAGCAACAAATTTTCTGTTCCTACTAGTCTGGATTCACTCATCTCCCAATACTTCCGTGCAACAGTAGAGCATGAGTACATCCTCATAACTAGCCTCAGTAAAACTGGTGGATATTACCAGAGTCATGTGATATAATAACAACAACAGGAGTAGGAGTAGACTCCAGTGAAACATTACCTTGATACGGCTGTGGGGCTTGTTGTGCTCCAAGGAGGATGAGAGCTGAGCTATGCCAGAGATTTAACCATACTGGACACAATTTACCGAAACTTATACCAGATCAGTCAGTCTGGGTTAATAAAAACTGGGCTAGGTATTCTGGTTTCTGGACATCTAATGACAAGTGGGTACAGAACTCATGATAGTCCTGAGTCAGCCCAGCCAATGCAAGACTACTTGAAGAAAAGTGGTTTACCCCTTGCAAATATAGATAAATTGAAAAAAAGAAATAATGATATATTGTTACAAAAGATGCAACAAAAGGATATCATTAAAGAATACACCAATTCTAGAAAGAAAAACATCCAGAAACATAAATAACAGAATAGAGGCTAGCAGACCAATTTCAATTTATAACACAAAATTGCAAAAATTGCAAAAGGCAGCTTTACTTGAAACATCCTGTGACAATACCTTTAATATTAAACATCTGCCTATCCCAGATTCTTGGGAAGGATTCAACAGATAGACAAAATTGCCAATTCCAGCCTAAACACCCGATTGACTGTGTGACCAACTATAATATAAATAGTATTAGTAGAAATCATAAAATCCTTCAGACTTTAGTTTGCAATGGCCCAGTATCAAAGATTGATTTGTGTGGTGATTGATTTTAGTGACCATCCGGATAATAGATTGTTTACTTGCAGCCCGAACAACAGTGGTACCCCACTGTTTTTCTTTTCAGAAGGTCTTCTCTGCCGCTTCAAGTCCAGGGGAGATTGCAGAGCAAAACTGAATTATCTTCTGGGTAGAAAGGTTTAGATAATAAGAGCCCACCTTCTCCAAATACTATGACAAACTATCCCAAATATACTTTGTAAGATCAAATATCTAAGATACATGATCTGATCTTAGGACTCGTGTGCTTTTTTTCCCTACACATTTTACTTTATTCAGTTGCCAGTTCTTTACCACCTTCTCAATTTCTGATTTTCACTTATAAATACCTATACAGAGCAGTATTTTGTTACACAAGGAGCTGTCTTATCCAACATGATCCTACTCATCCTATGAGAATATCTAGAGAGGGTCTATTCAAGGATGCACTTTGAAAGAGATGAGAAGTATGAACCAGACAGCAGGTCTTCTCAATGACTGCCCCTATACTATGAAATACAGGGGTGCTTGGGCCTCTTTTTTCTGGCATTCAGGATGATGTCAAAAACTGTTCTCTTTCAAACAGTCACTTGGTGCTTGAATTTGGTGCATTAGAGGCCATCATCATAATCATTATTGCAGTACAAGTTTTAAATTGGGTTTTAACTGAGGAAATGGGCGTTGGCTTACCTGAACGCTCCTTCTGGTTGCTCTGGCTCCAGCGGTCAGGCGTGGGTAATCCACCACCGATATGCTTGATTGAGTCAGCTAACTGAGAAGCTCCGCCTCCTATCGCTGCTTCCCAGTTTTCTGATGAAAGACGATTCAGCTGACTGACACGTAGTGCTGTGAAGAATGAAAAAGGCAAAGCCGTAGGAACCCCCGAGCCAGCAAGGGCCCAGACAGGGATGGGGCTGACCGCTGGAGCCAGAGCAACCAGAAGGAGCGTTCAGGTAAGCCAACGCCCATTCTCGTTGATTCTGGCTCCAGCGGTCAGGCGTGGGACATGCCAAAGCAAAGACCTATAGGGAGGGACCCGCCCGGGCTGGAGAGGGGGCTCCCCTGAGAACCTGCTGTAGGACTCTGCGACCGAATGAAGCCTCCGCAGAAGCAAAACGGTCCAGTCTGTAATGTCGTATGAATGGAGTGGGGGACTGCCAGGCAGCTGCCCTACAGACCTCTTCTAATGAAGCTTGTGTAGCCCAGGCCACGGACATGGCGGCACTGCGCGTGGAATGTGCTGTAATGTGACGAGGGACTGGAAGTGACTGACCCTCGTATGCCTTGGCAATAGTGGCCCTGATCCATCTACCCAGGGTGGAGGAGGAGACCTTCTTGCCGAGAGACGCAGGTTGAAAGGAAACCAGGAGGGATTCTGATTGACGAAAGGAAGAGGTTCTGTGTAGATAGATTCGAAGAGCACGCCTAACGTCTAACGTGTGCCAGAGTCGTTCCCGTGGATTGGAGGGACGAGGGCAGAAATCTGGAAGGACCAATTCCAGGGCCCGATGGTAAGGAGAATTAACTTTGGGGAGGAAAGTGGGGTCTAGACGAAGGACCACTCTGTCTGGGTGAAAAATACAAAGGTCGTCCCTCGTGGAAAGAGCCGCCAGCTCGGAAATCCGCCTGGCGGAAGTGATAGCCAGGAGAAAGGCTACCTTATAGGACAGGAACCTTAACCCCACGTCCCGGAGGGGTTCAAAGGGAGCCCTGGTGAGGGAATCCAAAACCCGGGGAAGATCCCATGTGGGGTAACGATGTATAGGAGCTGGGCAGAGATTGGATGCTCCCCGGAGGAATTGTCTAATAAGGGGCCGGGACGAAAGGGACCCCCTCCTGCCGCAACAAAGAATGGAAGACAGGGCGGCCACTTGCCTGCGGAGTGTGTTAGGGGCCAAACCCGCCTCCAGACGGGTCTGGAGGAAAACCAGCACCTGCTCCGTAGAGGCAGCCGTGGGCGAGATGGATTGCCTGTTGCACCAAGCAGAAAAGGCTGACCAGGTGGAACCGTAGATTCGGATCGTAGAAGGTCTACAAGCAGCTTGAATGGTGGCGATGACGTTGGGTGGAAGGCGCCGGTCCCTCAACAGGCGCCGCTCAACCTCCAGGCGGTTAGTTGAAGCCACTCCGCGTCCGGATGACGAAGCGACCCTTGACGAAGTACTAGCCTGTCTGCTGGGAGGCGCCAAGGAGGAAGAACTGAGAGAGATTGCAGGTCTGCAAACCAGGGACGTCGTGCCCAATGGGGGGCAATGAGGATGAGTTCTGCTCTCTCCAGGAGCATCTTCCGGATGACTTTGGGTATGAGGGGAAGAGGGGGGAAGGCGTAAAGGAGCCCGGGGGGCCATTTGCTGTGGAGGGAGTCCACAGCTTCCGCCCCCGGTTCCGGAAAGCGGGAGAAGAATCTGTGAACCTGCCGGTTGAGTTTGGTTGCGAAAAGGTCTACTACGGGGGTTCCCAGACGGGACGCTATCTCCGCAAATAGGTTCTGATCCAGAGCCCACTCCCCCGGGTCTAGAGTCGAGCGACTCAACCAGTCTGCCTGAGAATTGTCCACCCCCGAAATGTGAGCTGCAGAGAGCGAGCGCACATGTGTCTCTGCCCAATTCCCCAGGCTTTCCGTCTCCTGCATGAGGTGACGAGAATGGGTCCCCCCTAGACGATTCACATGGGCCTTGGTGGCCACATTGTCTGTCCTCACTAGAACGTGTTTGTCCTGAACCTTGTCTTGAAAAACCCTGAGAGCTAGATGGACAGCCCTGAGCTCTAGCCAGTTTATGTTGTGGCGAAGGTCGGACCTGGTCCAACGACCCTGCACCAGGGAAGATGATAGGAGAGCCCCCCAGCCGTAAAGACTCGCATCCGTGGTGAGGATCACTCGTTGAGTCACCCTGAACTCTGTCCCCCGATGCATGGTCGGGGAGGCCCACCACTTGAGGGAGAGAAGGACCTTGGGAGGAAGGGGAACCTTCCAGGTGGAGGATCCTAACCCCTGTTTTTGGAAGGGGAGGAGAAACCACTGTAAGGGTCTGCAGTGGAGACGGGCCCAGGGGACTATCCCTATGCAAGATATCATCTTGCCCAGGAGATGAGACAGTGAGGCCAGGGAAGAGCCCCTCTCTGCCCTCACTGACCTGACCAGGGACTGCAGACTGGTCAGGCGGTCCTGGGAAAGATAGACCCTGCACTCTTCTGTGTCTATGATGGCTCCCAGATGTTGCAAGCGAGTGGATGGGATGAGGTGGCTCTTGGCCCGGTTGATCGAGAACCCATGGGACTCCAGGACGTTGATGGTGAAGGCCAGGTCCCTGCGAGCTGACGTCTCCGAGACGGATTGAATAAGGAGATCGTCTAGATAAAACTGCATCCTCACGGGAAGGGTCCGGAGGTGGGCGGCCAGAGCAGACATTACCTTCGTGAAGGCTCGGGGAGCCGACGAGAGCCCGAAGGGGAGAGCGCGATACTGGTAATGCCTGGTTGCGAAGCAAAACCTGAGAAACCGGCGATGGTCTGGGAGGATGGGAACATGGAGGTATGCCTCTGTCAGATCTACTGACGAGAGGTAATCTCCCCTCCTGAGACCCTCCAAAAAGGATTGGAGGGACTGCATCTTGAACCGCCGGTAAACAATCCGGCGGTTCAAGGCCTTGAGGTCGAGAATTGCCCTCCATCCCCCCGAGGACTTCTTGATGATAAATAACCGTGAATAGAAGCCTAGTCCTAGCTGCTCCGGGGGAACAGGCTCGATGGCCCGAATCTCGAGAAGGTGTTGGATGGCGGATTCCATGAGAGATCTGGATTCCTTGTTCCGAGGTACTGGGCAGCGAAGGAACCTGTCTGGGGGGATGGAGAGGAATTCGAGAGAGAGGCCAAACCTGACCGTCTCCCTGACCCAGGCATCCGATGAGGTAGCATCCCATTGGCTGGCGTAGAATGCCAGGCGGCCTCCAATGGGAAGCTGGCCCTGACCGTCAGCGCGACCTACGGAAGCCCCTCCCCCTACTGCCTCGAAAGGGCCGACGGGAAGATCCTCTAGAAGGAGAAGGACCGGAGCGATCCTGAGGGCGGGATTGACCCTGGAAGGGGAAACGTTGCCTGTGTGAGCCCGAAAAGCCACCTTCCGAAGACCTGAAGGGGTGAAAGGAGGACTGGGATCTGAAACCCGACCTCCGGGAAAGGCTAGGGAGGATACGGCGCTTGTCCTTAGACTCCACGAGGAGAGGCTCCAAGGAAGCCCCGAAGAGCTTAGGACCTGTAAACGGGGCAGAGGCCAGACGCCATTTTGATTTGTTATCCGCCTGCCACTGGCGAAGCCAGAGGAGTCTACGGGCAGCTATGGAAGACCCTATAGCCTTGGCAGCAAAGCGGGAGGAATTCAATGTGGCATCTGCAGAAAATTCCAAGGCCACAATGACTTTACTTATGTCTTGGTGGGCTCTGACATCAGAGACCGGGAGTCTGGCTTGTAACTGCTTCAACCATAAAATGGAGGCCCTATTGAAAAAGGAGGCTGCCATGGAGGTCTTGACAGACCAGGCAGTGGCCTGGTGGGATCTTACCAGAGTGTGTTCAAGGCGCCTATCCTCGGGCCGGAGGCTTTCCTCCGGGGGGCCTGTCAAATTAGCAGAAGTGGACAGTTCAGCAACAGGCTGGTCTATCACAGGAACCTGCAAGAGAGAAGAAAGCTCGGGGGCCAGGTTATAAAGCCGTTTATCCACTGAATTGGGGCTAGGTCCTGAGGCAGGGGCAGACCACTGGCGTTGAAGCACCTCCTTAAAAAGGGTAGGACCAGGGACCTCCTCCTTCTCAATAGTGGGGACTTCAAACAGAGGGACAGAGGAAGAGGAAGAAGTGCCCTCCCCTGAAGCTGTATTAGAAGGATGGGGAATCCCCAGACCGGTAGTGAGTTTGGCCTTATGCAATAAAGATCGGAAAAGCTGGGGTTTGAAAAGGCCTACAAATGCAGGCTGGTCCGGGCCCAAGTCCTCATCCTCAGACAATTCCTGGTCAAGAGGGTCTGGTAAGGCAGTGGAATCCCTGTCTGAATGATCGGGAGAACCAGCCTGGTCTAGGCCGGAAGCCTGGGGCCTGTGTTCCTCCAGCTCGCCTTCAGAGAGAATGGAACCCTCAACATCCACCTGAGAATGGGAATCACTAGAAACCCAAGAGGAAGTCCTATGGAGTTCCTGCCTAATGCCCAGTCTTATAGCCTCTTTAATATATGATGCTAGGTCTGTGGAAAGGAGGGCCTCTGCTGGTGGGGGGGGGGGAAGGGGGGCAAGAGAAGGAGCGACTTGTGGGGGGGGGGTCCTGAGCTGGGGGGTCTGCAGAGGAGGAGGGTGGCTGAGATTGAACCCCAAACAAAGCTTCATCAACTTGTCCAGGGTCTTTGGGCAAGGGGGAATTCCTGTCAGGGGACAGGGCTGGGAGGGAGGCCTGAGCAGGAGGATCCTTATTAGTAGCCTGGGCTACAGAATCAGAAGGAGCGGGGGTGTTGGGTGGAGGGGGTTGGCTAAGAGCCACATTCTCCTGAAGGGAAACAGCCTTGATGGCCTTTTGGATAGCTTTCTCCATAGCCAGCTGGCGTTTCTGCTCATCCCTGGTTAAGGGCCTGGGCTGGGAGGATCTTGATGAGTGATGGGTCTTCCTGCTCCTCTTGGAGGGGACAGGGTCCTGTTCCCCTGAAGACTCCCTTTGAGGCTGGCGAGAGGAGGGTCTGGAAGTCTTCCTCGATGCCATAATGAGGGGTTAAGCAATAACTGCCTGCAAAACGAGGGAGAAACCCTCCTTAATAAAGGGCCTCACTAAGGAGCTTTTAAAATGGCCGCCGGAAGATTATTCAAAATGGCCGCCCGCATAAGGGATCCATGCAGTTCCAATAGCCATGCCCCAAAATGGCTGCCCCCATAAGGCCAGCCATGCGGTTTCAAAATGGCCACCCCATAGGCCAGCCATGCGGTTTCAAAATGGCCACCCCCATAGGCCAGCCATGTGGTTTCAAAATGGCCGCCCCCATAGGCTAGCCATGCGGTTTCAAAATGGCCACCCCCATAGGCCAGCCATGCGGTTTCAAAATGGCCGCCGGAAGACAAAGCTGATTCAAATAATGGCCGATCAGCTTCTCAGAAGGGGAAAAAAAAAACATTAGGAGAAGCTCTCCTGACTGCCCAAGGGTCCCCAATACTGACCCACTGTTTTCTGCTGCCTGTGCGATCTTCCCGGCACTCAGATGAGCTGCTAAAGTCCGTAGCTCTGCCTGATAAAGAGGGAGCTGTTTGAATTTCCCAGCACTGAAATGCAGAGTGGCAGCAGTGGGAGGCTCTGGCTGGAGGAGCCCCGTCCAGCACACGCCTCAAATCCCTTCGGGCGACCCAGCAAATAGCCCTGGGTACAGCAATAAGGCAAAGCTCTTGTTGCCTAAAGTGGGGCCAGGCTCAACCAGCTGGGAACCTACAGCCCCACTGCCAGCGGTTTTGGGAGCAAACCCCTTCGCGCTGGCTGCTCTACCAAAGGATTTGGGAGCTAAGATACGATGGAAGGCAAGAAGAGATTTCTTGCAGGAGCTCAGCACTACGTGTCCTACTCAATCGGATTGAGTCAGGAAACTGGGAAGCAGGGATAGGAGGCGGAGCTTCTCAGTTACCTGACTCAATCAAGCATATCGGTGGTGGATTACCCACGCCTGACCGCTGGAGCCAGAATCAACGAGAATTGTTGGCTACCTTTTATATTGCTTATATGCTGTCTGGAATCCCAATATCAATAAATAAGCAAATCAGATTACATGTTGGCTTCTGACACAAGCCTTCTTCGGATGCAAGAAGTCACTCTTTGGGAAAGCAGCAATCGTAATAAGAAATACCATTTCCCCGAAAATAAGACCTCCCCAATAATAAGCCCAACCAGGCTTTTGAACACATGTGCTAAAATAAGTCCCTCCCCAAAATAAGCCCTAGTTAAGGGATGGGCATGGCCAACACAGGAGGCAGCCCTTTCCTTCCCCAGTCAGCTAATGGCAGCTGGGCCCCTTAATCATGACCAGCGGATCAGATGAGCTGATTGGCATCTGCCTCTCATTCTATCTCTCCCCAGAATTCTTGGCACTCGTCCACCCTGCCCCACTCGCATGAGAACAGCCGCCCCGTACCTCTTGCCACATGGTGCCCACCCAGAGGACAACCCGCCCTCTGGCAGCGGCCCTGTCCCTGCAGGGAGAGCTGGCCCAGGCCATGGCTTCCACGTGGCTGGTGGTGGTTGGCTGCGAGCTCAAGGACCTGGTGCGCACTGGCTTTGCCCACATCAATGTGGTGAGGCCTGGGATGCACACGAGCACTGGGGGGGGAGGAGAACAGATGGCTTGGCACCTTTGGGCCGCTCACGTTCCACCCCACAGGAGGGCGGGACTTGATGGCGGCATGCGGAGGGAGCCTCTCTCTTCCGGACTCCTAGCTGTGAGTGTGCAGGTTTTCCAGGGCCTCCTGGCGAGCTCTCTAGAGGGAAGGCCTGGTTGGGCTTGGAGCCATTGTTGGCCAATGCCATTAATGCGCTACCAAAAGGTCATAATCCTGGGATACTGTTCGGTCAGTGAGTGGCGCTCTGCCCGGCCGGACGGGGGATTATCCGCTGGGTGGGAACCACGTGGCAAGAGGTACCGGGTGGCTGCTCTCTTGCAAGCAGGCTCCCGAAGAACCGGGCGCGCAGGGATGGAGGCTGCGGGCATGGCCTCAGGGGCAAACAGCTGATGAGTAGATGTGTTGCACAGCCGCAGCAGTTCAACATAGCAGCAGCCATGAGGTGACCATGCTTGCCGCCTCCTGCACCTGCAAAATAATAAGGAATACCCCCCCCCCAAATAAGGCCAAGCCCTTATTTCAGGGTTCAAAAAGTATAAGACAGGGTCTTATTTTCAGGGAAATACGGTACAAATTTGTTCAAAAACCATTTGACCTAAACTTTCATCAGAAAGGTTACCTTAGATTTGAAGAAAAGATATCAAGTACCCAAGCGTAGTCTAGGAATTAGTAAAGACAGACAAGTTTTATGGAAAACTGCCATAAAAGCACTCTTAAAGACAGAATGATAAGACATTATTTTAATGTGATAGAGAATGTAGGTTAGGCATTTCTATTACCTTAGTCACAGCAAGACTAGACATCATAGCTGCTTTCGTGTAATCAGCAATTTCCTAACTTGTGTAGGTGGTAGCAATTTTGTCAATGCAGGCATGAGATTGTTCATAAAATCACATAAATTGCTATCTCCCTTCCTTCCAGGTCTTTTCTCTCTGAATAGCAAGCACTTTGAAAAAATCTCTACATTCCAAAAGCTCACCATATTAAAATGTTTGAAGGAATTGTACTCTTATTAAAAATGAAACTTCACTGCCTACCAAATACTTTATTTGCTTAATATATCTCCCATTTATTGTTCAAGCTTTGATACAATGTACACATTCTTGCCTGCCATAGCAAATTGCTTTCTTAGACATAGCTGTTAGGCACAAATATCTTTTTGGTTTTTCTGGAGATCTCCATGATGTAAAAAGAAATACCTACATCTAAAATCACATGGATTTCTTGGTGCTCTCTGAGCTTCACATTTTTCAAATCACCCATCAACAGGCAGAGAGAGATAAATAATATTTACATATCATTCAAAAAGCCAAAAGGAGAACAAAAGACCAAAACGGGTCTATGACAATTCGCCACGGCCAACTCGCCACAGGACAACTCATTGCAGGAGTTGTCTACACTAATATCAAAGAAATGGTGGAATAGAGGAATAGAATAATTTTAAAGAGGATGCAAAAGGAGGGACAGAATGAAATGTGAATGGCAAAAATTAAAATAATTTTTATTTATTTTAAATAATTAAATAGAATTGTTAAGTTGTCCCATGAGTTGTCCCGTGGTGAGTTGGCTATGGCGAGTTGTCCTGCACCAAGTTGCCTTTGGTAAGTTGGCTACAGCGAGTTGGCTGTGGCGAACTCACCGCAGTGAGTTTGTTACAATGAGTTGGCTGTAGCAAGTTGTCCCATTCCCGCCCCAAACACCTCAACAGCAGCCAAAATCCAGATGAGCAGAAAGTAGCACCAAAATTAACATTAGACCAACAATCAAGAGTAAACCAACTCAGGCAACTAACACTACTGAGGCCATTCCCACCAACATTGACAGGACAGGCCACAAGTATATAAAATGAGAGTAAACCCCATTCCCTAGTAGCACTTAGTAGATATTACTTTGTTTGGCAATAAAACTTCTGCAAGAAAACAACCATGCTCTGAGAGCACCAAGGACCTCTCATTTCAACTCTGCACTATAAATATTCTCTTCTATTGGTACATCTAAAATCAATCTGGAAAATTATAAAACCTCTTCACTGAAAATTATGAATTGTAATCTACCATATTGTTCCATAGTGAGGGTTGGTAGATAGATGTTCGACTTCCTAATAAAGGGCTGAAAGAGAATAACTGCCCTAGGATCACCCAGTCCAATCACCATGCTCCCAGTCTAGTACCCCAGCCGCCACCCTGTTTCTTAGAGAGACCCTACAATTGATAAATTTAACAAAACAAAAAGAATAAATTTTGACATTTTATTGCTTTCTTCTATAGAAAAGTCTTAATAATATATTTACACAAATCATATGAAATTCAGAGGACCCTGGAGAATATCAAGGTCAAAAATAACTGAGGAGGGATATCATTTTTACAGATGCCATTACATTCTGGAGGTGTTTTAAACATGCACAAAGAAAACTGCTGCATGCCATTTATGTATATATTAACATAATCTATGCTAACTCCCAGTGGTTTGCAACCATAAACTATAACCATATAAAACACATTTAAACCATACAAAATGACTTCATAATATTGCCAAAAAAAAAAAAAAACAGCCAAAAATAGCAACCCATAATAATAATAATAAAAATGACAGCCATGCTTCAATCTTTAAATGGCTTTCAGAACTATAATGTTTTTACCAACTCCTGGTAGGCAAATAAGGAGAATACTAACCTGGTGAGAACGGAAAGCTATTCTAAAACACAGGGTGCGTAGCTGAAAATTTTCACTTTTCATTAAGAAGGCCTGGAGAAAAATGGAAAGAAAAAACTGGATCCTCTTTCCAAGGAAGTATTGAAAGTATTAGTCATGAATAATAGCTGGCTACTAGTACAATCTCAATGTATGTCTCCCATACATTCACTTAATAAGCTATATACTTTGCTTCCGAAGGGATTTAATGTGTTTAAATTTACTTAGCAAATTAGCAGATGCTCAGTAATTGTCTTTTGCAGGACTGGAAGTGATTTTCAAATGATTTTTAAGTGCATCCCATTTGATTTTGAAAATGTTGGTTTAAGTATGAAATGGGATGTTTTAACTGTAAACCCCTTACAAACTCATATTAAAATGAACAGTGCATTTAATGGAGGGTTTTTTTTTGTGTGCTCAAAATTATACCCAGCAGCAATTAACATTGGAAGAGAATTAGGTTTGACATAGTCACATTAAACAAATGAAACAATTTGACCATTACTATTTTCTTGTGTTTATCAGGTAGGAAGTGAGATATGTCCAAGTAAGAATCGGTGAATCAGAATGCATGGTGGGAATCAACTTTTCGAAGCATTCAGTTGTAAGCATTAGAATAGCTTTAAAATATTTAAATATTTTAAATTCAAATATTTGCATTTTCATATCAATGGTCTCTAACATAAGCTTACTGAAATGCAATTCTGAGCCAAGAATTAGTGTCCAGAAATTAGTCCAGAAATGTAAATTATACTAACTGACTTAAGGCAATCAAATTAATTTCTCACCATCTGAAAAACAAAAAGTACTGCTTCTTTTACCTTACTGGGGAACCAGTGATGATATATTGCTATATCTCTAAGAAAGGCTGTCTCTTGCCAAATCTTACTTTCTTCTACTTTGTCTCACCTTATGTATAGCCCCCTTAAAATTTGACTAGAAATACTTTTACGTGATTACTTATTAGTATTAGTATTAGTACCATTTTGCTTGCCAGAATTCAGAATGACCCAATACAGACAGACGAGTAAAAGAGGTATGTAAAATGCATTTTTTTCTTAGATTACTATACATTCTCTTTAAAGCACCAAATTAAGCAAACTATTGTAATATGGCAGATCAGACATGAACATCTATCATATTTCTTATAGGGATTTAAAATATTTTTTAATTAAAATTACTTTATCATCAGATTATTACCGCAGCCAAAGATAATTAAGTTGGTAGTTCATTTATTTATTTAATTAATTAATTCTCTCTATATGACTGGACACTTTACATTTTTTAAAAAGCAAATTTTATATAACAATAAAGTACCCTAGAGCTTAGCGAGCACTATGCTCCAGAACGTGGGAGAATAGCTGTGATTTCAATGATTTTCTGAATGTCATCAGGGTAGAGTCGAATCTCTGGGGAGTTGCTGTACCAATAGGCAGATACTGTTGTGGTCCACCAGCAGCTTTCGGAGCCAGAGTCAGACAGTGAGGAAGCTGGGTAGGAACATGGGCCAGTCCTGGAGTCTGGGGAAGGCTCGGATGAGGGCTCTGCATCGGAGGCAGAGAAAGGGCCATCTGGGAGGTATGTGCTGCCTCTGGAGCTTCCAGAGTCGGACCTCAGTGAGGCAGAGAAACAGGGGGAGCCTGTTCCCAGTGTGCGCAAGTGAAGAGATACCAGAAGGCAAGAACAATTAAAACAAAAGGGATGACTCGGGAATAGGATTTGGAGATGATTGGCCCCTCCCATAAGACTTAAAAGAGGAGCAACGTTGTTAATTCTATGGAGTTTAAATCTGAAGCTGTTTGATTCTGGACTCCGTGTGGCTTTGCCAATTAGGTCTTTGGCATGTATCAAGGGAGATAAGGTGGGTGATTATCAGTCTTATCCCGAAGGACTCTTTACAACTATTTGGAACTTATCTGTGAATGAACAGAATTCACAGCTGTTAAAATAAAACAGGTTTTTGGGACTACTCCTGTGTTTTACTGACTCAGGAAGCCTAGGTCAGAACAGGTTCCGAGACAGAGAAGGTACACTTCCTCAATCCCAACAGATGGCATAGTATTATTAAAGTGCACTCATTCTGCTTGATCTCACTAGACAGCCAGAAACAATTGGACATAAGCAAACTTAGCCATGGCCTATTTTATGAAGTGATTTATAGGCGATACCTTGAATTACATCTGAAAGCCAACTAACCAGTTCAGCTCTGGCAACATGGGCATAGTGTAGCAAGCCCTTCATCACTACTTTCTAGACAAAGTGTACTTGCTTCATAGTTTTCAAGAATAGGCCTACAAAGAATGCATTGGAATAGTCTATTTGTATGGTGATTAGGGCTTGAGGGACTATCTGAAGTGCCTCCTGACTCAAGAATGACTAGAACTGTACATTACTGTACATCAGTGATGAGTCTGAGGGTGTTTCCCCACCCCCCGCCCAAATCCAGAGAAGAATTTGCATAGCCTTGGGACATATCTTCTTGATGACAGGAGCTATTCACAATGAAAATAAATCACCTAATCATATGTAAAAGGTATTATTAAAAACACCTAGTCATACTTCCTGTTTTATGTGGGAATTCAAATTAAACAATTTGACAGAAAACTATAGGTAGTCCTTGCTTAACAATGGTAAATGGGGACCGATGACTCTGTCACTAAGTGATGCGATTGTAAAGCACATCATGTGTCTACTTATGAAAACTGCAGGCCATCCTCATGCGCCACGCAGGCTGCTGGCAAGCTGAGAGATGCAAAGATGAGCCTCCCGCAGCTGCCCGTCGCTCTGGTCCACTGACTCTCAGCTTTTCTGCAGCTGATGCAGTGCATCCAAATCGCCTGCCCCCCCCCCCAGGCCTCTGCCTCTATCTACTGCCGTGAGATGAGCCTCCTACGGCCTTCTGCCACTCTGGCCCACCAACTCTTGGCTTTTCTGCAGCCCGCAGAGTACAACCAGATCACATGCCCCCCCCCGCCTCTACCTCCTTCTTGGACAGGTAATCAACTCACCTGTGCTACATGGGCTGTGGCTGCTGCCAGACATCATCAACATGCACACGCTGCCTCCTGTGCTAGCCACACCCACTCCCGTTGCCAGGGCTTATTTTTGGGATTAGATTTATATTAGGCGCATGCTTAAAAATCAGTCTAGGGCTTATTTTCGGGATGGGTCTTATTTTTGGGGAAACACGGTATTACTACTGGGAAAGTTCTAATTTACAATCAGAATTGGCCTTCTTGTAACACTTGAATAGAAAATAGCTTGATCTTCAGTTAGTTTTCTGATAGAGGTTGAAGAAATATAGAATTATTTTTATTGTTATTACTATGTTAAATATATATATTATATTATTGTCTAGATAATTATTAACTTGATATAAACTTATATATTTTGGTTATACTGCTGTCTTGAACAAAAAGAAGGGAAAATTTTTATGTTTGAATTAGGTTTAATGGGGCATTTATAATTTTTAATTGTTTAAGTTTTCCTTTTATTAGTAAAGAATTTTGGATTAATCTTACTTTTGCTAAAATATATGATATATATTGTGGATCTCACCTATATCTAATGTTTAATAATGATTGATATATAAAACTTATGTTTTGCATGTAACGGAAGTCGGGGGGGAGGGATGGGGGGAAAGGGGGGGAGGGTGGAAATATGGGGTTAAAATTGTATTGTAAAACTTTTTCAATAAAAAAAAAAAGAAAAAAAGAAAATAGTTTGATCAGAAATGTTTTCAATATCTTTTCTGTAAGATTATTTCAGGGAAGTGAAAAACATTGCTAACTGAACAAACTTAAATGCAAAACACTGCATTTTGAGATCAAAACAGTTCCAAAATGTTTGCAAACAGCCAATTTCACAGTTGAAACAAGCTATTTACAACTCAGAATGAGGCGTTTCGAATCTGAAATAGTTCACATTCAAAACATTTTGCACACACACTCCTTTCAAATATTTCAAAATGTTAAATCATGATAAAAAAATTTCCATAGTCACCAGAAATTAAATCTCATTTTTTGGCATACTTCTTGTCTACTACTCGTCTTCTCGTCTCAAAACTATCTCTTCTCAATTCTTTCAAACACCATGTATATGCCAATAGCCCTTCACTAAAACTGTTCCAATTTGTCAGAATCTAATGTACAGAGCTGGATACAATACTTGAGAAATGGAGTCTTACCAACACAGTATAAAATGAAATTATTATTTCCTGTAATTCAAAAACAATGCTTCTATGGATGAACTGGCAATAGTATCAAATTATTGTTTTACGTTCATTTTGCAACCAATCATTTATTCCAAGATCTTTTTCATTAACACTATTAATAAATCTAATAGGGTACTGTAGGGATCAGTCCTCTCCTCCATCTTATATAATGACTCCACGAGACCACTAACTGAGCCAATCTATTGGTTTGGGCTCCATTATAGCTATACTGTTAATACCTAGGGTTTACGTCTTGACCCAGGCCAAGGTGGAGATGTTGTGGAAATCCAAATGCCTATAAGCAATTAAGAGATTGCACGGGAGAAAAAGATTAGGACTGAATCCCAATACAAAAGAGTTGCTATTGATATAGAATCCCTATGGGTCCATGGAGGTACCATCTGTTGCTGTGAACAGGACTATAAAATCCCTATGGGTTCATAGAGGTACCATCTGTTGCTGTGGACAGGACTACATTTCCTCTGAAAAAATGTTGGTGTGCAATCTTGATGTTCTCCTAGATTCAAAGCTCCTGCTGGCACAGCAAGTAGAAACCATAGCTCGTTAAAGTAGTTTTGGCAGATCAGCCAGCCTCACCACTTTAATAATGCTTCATTTTAAAAAAGTGCAAAATTTTAAAATGACAAATATTTTACATCTCCATTTAGTACACCTAAAAACATGCTTGCATTACATACACTAATTTGTATAAGTCATTTTACTTCAAATAATAATGCCAACATAGTAAGCATTTATTAAACAGATAATTAGAGAAAGCACCAGTTTTGTTTAGCATAGGTTCCTAATAAGAGATTGAGTAAACTCAGTCCACTGACATTCAATTTGTATAAGTTTTGATAAATGTCCTCACTGAATGACTATTAATAAATAAGTTCAAGAAATCATTCCAATCTACTCAAGAAGCAATTCATCATTTTAATGTGTTTTAGTCATGTCAAGGTATTACTTAGAACACAGCATGACAATTCTGTAATAAGACCAGCAATTCTTAACAATAATGCATCAAATTATTTTACTAGAATATAAAAACATATAAAGTTAGTGCCCTCGTTTGTAGCTATTCAGATTCTTAGTTTAATGCTTAAATTCAGTCTTCACCAGATTCTTATAAATTAATAATATCCTGTGAGAAAGCCAGAAGATAATCTACACTAGCAAATGATTTTATGGCTTATATTAAGTAAATTTCTTTTGATTGGAAAATGGTAAAAAAACGAAGAATAAGAAACACACTTTTTTTTTCACTCCTAAAATTTATTGCTCTGCCTATGATATGAGAATTACCCAAGTCTCCTTTCTCCAGACTTGCCTTTTCTACTATATACACTGGACAGCCATTTAACATACTTCAAGATAAAAAATTTCTATGAAAATGTGGATACTCCAGGGTACACTGTTGAACTAGCGAATATTGAGCAACTAATATTGCTGGAGATTTTCCATTAAAAGAAAAAGGTAACTAAGCAACCAAGCCTCCTCTAAATAAAGCAACATCTCAGCTAAATACATTACATCAAGCCAATACAGGTTAAATCTATATTAAATTTGAATATAAAAATAAATTCCACATAATTAAAATTCTTTGCCTTGCAATATTTTGCTGAAAAGAAGAATAAATATAGTAAGGAAAACAATAATTGTAGTACAAAAAAGGGTAAGAAAACACATGTAACAATTTTGTGACTCTGACTCTTTTATCTCTTTCAAATACTAGTCCTCTGAATGGTATGATTAATGTTGTGAAACACATGTACAGATAGAAGATATTTATAGTTTGTAGTTACAATCCATATTCACCCTAAGCTAAATAAATAAATAACTACCCATATTGGCTGGGGAGAAAATCCACCAAACTTAATTTGAACTATTTTTAAATAAAAATACTTAGTTGTATTTTTAATTCACAGAAAACTGTCATACTCAAAGCTTTAGGATAATGCTAGATGATTCAAATATATCAATTTCATATGCTTCACTACATAAAAATTTACATCTCTCTCCTAATCTGTTTTTATAGTTATATATATATAGCAATAACTGACTGTATTTTATGTTAAAAGTTTTCTGCACAAGGATTGCTTTTAAAAAATTGCAATTTGTAAAAATACAAATATAATGAAGCCAAATGAAAAAAAGCAATAGAGTTACACAACATATAAAGAGATTCCATGGGTACCATGGTTTATTTTCTCCTTCAGCCTCCAATTCAGGAGTTTTATTTGTCCATGGGGTGGGAAGGAGAAAAGACAACATGAACTTGCAAAGTGGCAACCCTGAGCTACCTAAACAACACAAGAGTCAAAGCTGGTTAGCATTTGGATGGGACACAACAGATTAGAATGGGATGTTTAGCAGGTGTGTTTGTATGTATGTTAGACTAGAAGACCGCCAAGGTCTGTTCCAATTCTGTTATTCTGTGATACTTACCATACATGGGCTTTTAGAAAGCCTCTCATCTGAATCACTCATAATTGACTTAACTCTCCAGGTCATTATGATTTGCCAGAACATTGGGACAGGGTATAGCTTTGCCCGTACATTGGAGAGGGTATAGCTAACATGCTCTACTGCGTTTCTCTGACATCCCATCTGCCTTTTCTAGGCATTGCTACTGACCTCACTAAGCGTCTTTTAGTTTTTAAAATATTTTCCACTTTCTTCTCCTTTAACTACCATCACTCCATAATTTTCCGCTGAACCCTTTTAAAAGCATACTTTGAAAAAAAATGATATGGATATTCCCTAAAGAAAAATGGGGAGGAAGGAGGTACCTAGGAATATTAATTGCCATTCACCTTTCATTTCCTCAGTGCCAAGAAAACTATAAGGCTTTATTCATGAAACTGCCAGGAACTTTACTTGATGTGAAAAATTCACCTTTTTCAGTAAGGTCCATTTTACCAAGAGATGAATGTAATTTGATACAACCTTTGATGACCAGAAATGTTAATGTGCTGGTAATATTATATCATTAGTGAAATACGTCACTGTCATTTTTAAATATCTGAGATTTAATTAAAATTTTCTCAAGAACTGATCGAGGCATTGCTGATTAGGAAACCCGTGAAGGAAGTACCGTTATTTTATTTTATTTTATTTTATTTTATTTTATTTTATTATTTTATTTTATTTTATTATTTTATTTATTTTATTTTATTTTATTTTATGTATTTATTATTATTTATTTATTTATTATTTATTTATTTATTATCAAATTTGTATACCGCCCTACTCCCAGAGGGACTCAGGGCAGTGAACAGCCAAAATAAAATACAATTTACATACAAAAGTTAAAAATAATTAAAAAGATTAAATTTAGGCTCGAAAAATTTAAAACCTCCAATTTATACAAACATTTAAAACCCAATTTAAATCCAATTTAAAAGGGAGAGTTAGGCCAGACCCGCCTGTTGGAATGAAAACGTTTTTAGGGCGCGGCGGAAAGTGCGTAAGTCCTGAATCCTCCTTATCTCCGGGGGGAGCTTGTTCCAGATGGTAGGTGCCCCCACAGAGAAGGCTCTCCCCCTGGGGGCCGCCAGTCGACACTGTTTGGCTGACGGCACCCTGAGGAGCCCCTCTCTATGGGAGCAAACTGGTTGGTGAGAGGCTACCGGTGGCAGAAGGCAGTCTCGTAAGTACTCTGGTCCATGGAGCGCTCTAAAGGTGGTAACCAAAACCTTGAAGCGCACCCAGACCACCGGGAACCAGTGCAGCTCGCGCAGGAGGGGGGGGTTACATGGGAGCGCCACGTTGCTCCCATCACCACCCGCGCGGCTGCATTCTGGACCAGTTGGAGCCTCCAGGTGCTCCTCAAGGGGAGCCCCATATAGAGAGCATTGCAGTAGTCCAGGCGTGAGGTGACAAGGGCATGAGTGACCGTGTGTAATGAGTCCCGATCTAGAAAGGAACGCAACTGGCGAATCAGGCGAACCTGGTAAAATGCCCTCCTGGCCACGGCCGTCATATGCCCTTCTAAAGACAGCCGTGAATCCAGCAGGACGCCCAAGTTGCGAACCCAATCCGTGGGGGCCAATGACTTGCCCCCAATAGTCAGAGATGGCGCCAACTGACTATATCGGGATGTCGGAAACCACAGCCACTAGGTCTTGGATGGGTTGAGCCTGAGTCTGTTTCTCCCTATCCAGATCTGTACGGCCTCCAGGCACCGGGACATCACTTTGAGGGCATTATTGGGGTGGTCTCGGGTGGAGATGTACAGCTGAGTGTCATCAGCATACTGATGGTACTTCACTCCAAAACCACGGATGATCTCACCCAGCGGCTTCACATAAATGTTGAACAGAAGGGGCAAGAGGACTGATCCCTGTGGCACCTCACATACAAGGGGCCTCAAGGTCGACCTCTGCCCCCGTCAACACAGACTGCGACCGATCCGAGAGAAAGGAGGAGAAACACTGTAAAACGGTGCCCCCCACCCCTAACCCTTCCAACCGGTGCAGCATGATACCATGGTCGATGGTATCAAAAGCTGCTGAGAGGTCTAATAGGACTAGGATAGAGGAGCAGCCCGTCCCGAGCCCTCCAGAGATCATCCACCAATGCAACCAATGCTGTACCCAGGTCTGAAGCCCAACTGGAACGGATCTAGATAGGTCGATTCATCCAGATACTGAGGCAGCTGCTGCACAACCATATTCTCAACAACCTTCGCAACAAAGCGAAGGTTGGAGACAGGAAGGTAATTTACCAACATTGCCGGGTCCAGGGAAGGCTTCTTGAGGGGCCTCACCACCGCTTCTTTCAAGGCGGCGGGGAAGACACCCTCACTCAAGGAGGCATTTATAATCCCCTAGAGCCAGTCTCGTGTAACCTCCCGGGAGGCCAGCACCAACCAGGAGGGACACGGGTCCAATAAACATGTGGCCGTGCTCAGTCTACTCAGTATCCTGTCCACACTTTTGGGAGTCACAGAATCAAACTCTTCCCATATAATATTCTCAAGACCTGTCCCCGTCATCTCCCCTGGATCTACCCAGTCAGAGTCCAGCTGTTCCCGAATCTGAGCGATTTTGTCATACAGATATTTTACAAAGTCCTCAGCTCTACCCTCCAAGGGGTCCTCCCGCACCCTGTGGTTGAGCAGGGAGCGGGTCACCCTAAACAGGGCGGCTGAGCGATTATCTGACGACTCAATAAGAGCGGAAAAGTAATTTCTCTTCTCTGCTTTTATCGCCACTAGGTAATTCTTAATATGAGATCTTACCAGTGTCCGGTCGGATTCAGAACGACTAGCCCTCCAACTGCTCTCTAGGCGTCTTTTCCGGTGCTTCATCTTCCTCAGCTCCTCAGTATACCAAGGAGCCAGGTGAGACCGGCGCCGGGTTAGAGGCCGCAAAGGCACCACTTGGTCCAAAGTTCCAGCAGCCGCCCTATCCCAGGCGGCTACTAAGTCCTCAGCCGAGCCGTGTGCCAGAGCCTCAGGAAATGGCCCAAGCTCCATCTGGAACCTATCAGGATCCATCAGGATCCTGGAGCGGAACCATCTCATTGGTTCCACCTCCCTGCGGTGGGGTGCGGCGGTTCGAAGGTCCAGGCAAAGGAGGGAGTGATCTGACCATGACAAGGGTTCTATCGCTATGTCCCCTATCTCAAAATCACTCAACCACTGTCCAGAGACAAAAACCAGGTCCAGTGTGTTTCCCTCCATGTGAGTAAGGCCATAAATTAACTGGGTTAGGTCCATGGCCGACATGGAAGCCATGGAAGCCATGAACTCCCGAGCCGCCTCAGACGTCTCGCTGACTGATGGCAGGTTAAAATCCCCCATGACCATAAGCCTGAGGGTATCAACCGCCACCGTGGCTATAACATCTAGCAGCTCAGGCCGGGCCGCTGCCACGTGGCAGGGAGCCAGGTACGTGACTAGCAGGCCCAACTGCACCGTATGACCCCACTTCACAAGGAGGGACTCACATCCGGCCGTCTGAGGAACAGTGGCCTCCCTTGGACCAAGACCCTCGTTAATGACAACCGCCATACCCCCACCCCTTCCCTGTGACCTTGGCTGATGAAATGCATGGAAACCGGGTGAGCGCATATCAACAAGGGGGGCTCCCCCCTCCTGGCCCAACCAGGTCTCCATTATACCCGCCAGGTCCGCACCCCCTTCCTGAATAAGATCGCAAATGAGGGGGGCTTTATTTACCACGGACCTGGCATTGCACAGCATCAGTGCAACGCCAGGGGCCCAAGAGCCTGGACAACCTGGGGAACAAGGGGAGCTCTGGGGGCCGGAGCGTGCCACTGCTTGCAACCAGCGAGGACGCACTCCCACCACTTGATATAGCCCCCTACTCCCGCTGTATCTGCCCCTCCCACCTACAGTCATGATGTCATAGCCATCCGTATTGCAAGCTCTAACCTCCTTCTTGACTCTAAGACCTGCACCCCCTAAGCCGCGCTCCTCTGTTGACCCCGTGGGTTCTCCCCCAAACCCACACATCCCACCCCCCTCCCAGAAACCTTTAAAATCTTATTAAAAAATTTTCCCTAAAAAGCCCCATAGCCCTCTTTTAGCAGCAATCCATCTCTCCGGACTCCAAATCCGTCATCGAGATAGGCCCTCGATAAAGTGGAAGGCCAAACCTGCGAGAGGGGGAATCTCGCAGTTTGAGTAGTTTTTCCGACGAATACATTCCGTATAAACCATGACTGAGGGTACATCCCAGCAATCTAAAGTCCCGTGGAGGGAGTGTCAGTCACAGGTACAAGTCATTTTGCTCCCACTGCCCTCTCATGGCAATAGGGATGTCTTAAGCCATTCTGACCTCCGGTGAAAACATCAGCCACCCTCTCACGGTGACTTTAAAAAGTGTTGAAGCCAACCAGCCTGGGGAATATGTTTCAGCTCTTTAATTTATATTTTTATTAACCAGAAACCAATCTTCAAAATCCTTTATATATTCAAAAGTTCAGAAGATTTAGTGTGCAAGCATGGGGCGAATAGATATTAAGAAGAAAGTGTGATGAAATGTTGTCCTAATTCCTAGGAGGGAAGGAAGGCATTCCCTCTCTCCTGGGAATCCAGAAAATATTCCATCACAGAAATAGACAATTCAACAGTGAGTAATTATGAAATGTGTCACTTCCTGGTTGTAGAGACTCAGAGTACTCTGTTATAAGAAACTATGTCAAGCAAAAACAGTGCACTTCTATATCACCAGCAGGAATTCAATACTTGCACCACTTTTATGTGCTAGCTATTGGATGATCGTATAGGTAAGAGGTAAAAGGTCAGTAATTCATTTCACTTAAACATTCTGCACAGTTGGCATCTTGACACATGGAAGCATAATCTCAAAATTTCAGACTTTCAGATCAGAGATTGTAGCCGACTGCTTACAAAAAAAAATCAAAAAGTTCTCATCAGGAATGATTAGGTGAGCTTCCCTCATCAGTAATCAGCTTTAGAATAATCCAAGGTTCATGAATGAGGATATATATATACTATTTTCCTAAAGAGGCAAACAACTACTGCAGATCCAATATTAATTACCTTTAATACATATTTGAAACTGGAATCACTTTTTGTCCCCACAGAACCTAAATTTTCAGAAAATATTTTAAACTGACACTAGTGTTTAATTAATCAATAAAAACCTAGGTTTTCTATTAGTAATGATTACAATCTTAGGACTGTCTTATAAGGAAAAGGATTGGCAAATCTATATCTACCATGCAAATTCTATTTTTACTTCTATTCTACCATTACATTTTCCTGTCCACTAAAATATAGTACCTATTCTACTATAGATGGCACAATCCAAAAATGTTACCTTTGATATAGAATTGGTTTTTTTTTCTAATGAAGTTTGACTATATTTGAAATAAACATGTAGTTCTACTTTAAATCTAACTTTGCTGCTGCCCGAATTTTTTTTTTATTTACCGTGTAATTAAAATATAGACATAACCCTACTTAGACTATATATCTGCTCCAGAACAAACAAAGCAACTTTTGCAAACACCTATTAAACAAACAACGATTAAAAGGAAAAAAAACCCTAATGTTTTTTCTAAATCTATACATAGTACTTTTGTCAACTTCAGAAAAATCCAACTGGTTCAAAATGCTTCAAGGTTATTCCTTGTGCAGCCAAAGAAAGAAACATGGAGCACATTTCATTACTTCAGCTGTGTACCCAGTTGCAAGCAGCCAAGCTACAAAGCTGATGGACAAGCAGAACAGGTTTGACGCTAATTAAATGACACTGGCTACTGTTTTTTTCTGATTCAAGTCAAGATTCTGGTTTTCAAAGCAAAATATGACTTGGGATTTCATTGTCTTAAAAACACCCTGCTTTCAAATGTTCCTCTCTGCATCTTCTGTTACTAACTAAAATACTACTTTACACCCCTAACCAGATGACATTAGATGCGCAGTGAAAGCTGTTACAAAGCCTTACAGCCAAAAAGACAAGTGCTGATTTGGGGAAGGTTAGTTTTTCCTTTCTACAAAGGTTTCTACTCTCCTCATACAACTGCATATTTATAGCATATTAGGGTTCAATTCCTGGGCATTCAAAGCTCTCTCTCTCTCTCTCTCTCTCTCTCTCTCTCTCTCTCTCTCTCTCTCTCTCTCTCTGTGTGTGTGTGTGTGTGTGTGTGTGTGTGTCCATCGTCTTCTTCCAGAATGTTCTTTTTATTAAACTTCCCATTCTGGCCTTAATATTTCCTGGAGATTTCTAAGTCCTGTTTAGCTTTTCAATCTCAGCTAAATCTGATAGATGTTGCCACATACTGGACTACAATTATGTTAAAAGCAGCTTTGATTGTTTTACCCTAGGATATATCTGTAACTCTTGTCCTATTCGCAATTGAAAAAAGGGAGGTAGGCTGAGACTTGAGGAAATAGACAAATTAAGTCAAAAGCTTATGAGTTTGCCATGTATATTCCACAGTCTTTCTGATGGCTGTTCATGTCCATCTGGAATGACCAAGTAATAGTGATTTGACAATCAATAGTTATTGTTTTATAAAGTATTCATTTTGTTCACTACTTCAGACTTCTTTCAAGTAAGGAAGAAGCTAGATTTTAAAATAAATGATACAGAATAACTAAAACTCCTCCTAGACTACATTTCAAAAACTACCATTGCTGGGTTACAATGTCACAGTGACAGCCCAAACTGCAAATGGCTCAAATTTAGTGTACAATATAGAGAAAATATGTCTCTCCTTCATCTGGTCACTTCCCTCCTGTGCATTACACATTACACTTTGCGATTCTTGCCTCTATCACCACCACCTCCTCTTCAGGATTGACTTTTATAATACTGCCTATGTTTTACTTCAACCACTATGATTCTGACCAGTCTCCTCCATACAGCTATGGTTCTTTCATTTCACAGCAAACAGACTTCAAATTATGCAAGGCTGGCTTCAGTTTTATTGGGAGTTTCACTTCTTTTCTGAGCTGAAAGAAGAGCACTTGCCACAATCTTTGCTGTTACCCTTTTCTCTTCTTATCACTGGCAACCGCCATGATAGCTCCAGCTTTTACCTCATCACATGTAATGGTGATCAAATGGCAGTAACCACAAGAAGTGCGGTGGCAATTCAGTATTGGCTATCAGGAATTAAATAGAAGGTAAATTAATAACTAATGGTAATGAAGGGAAAGTAGCTTGCCCTTTCCACCTCAGAATTTCAGATGTTTGCATGGTTAAGTATGAGAAACTTAAAACTTCAGCCTGCACACGACCGTTACATAAGGAGAATGTTCTGGTTGCTGCTGTAGTAACCTACAGGTTTCTGGGGAGACAGCAAAGGGAACTATGTAATTTGCTAGTCCCATTATCATAGACATTGCCTCCCATTGGGAAATGCAAGAGTGCCTTCCATTAAAAATACTGTTCTCTTGGCCTTAACAAGCATCTGCTTTTTTGGAGTACCATCTATTTTAAATATTACAAAAACTCTTAGACCCTCATGCTGACTTAGTTACTTATTTGGTTTTACTCATTTTCTTGAATCCAGTTCTTTTGAGACACTGGTTACATATTCTATCAACAGCAAACTTCCTATCTTGTAACCAAGGCTGTGGAGTCGGAGCCGGAGTTGGAGTCGGAGTCGAGGAGCCGGAGGAAATTTTGGGTACCTGGAGTCGGAGTCGGCAAACAATGCACCGACTCCGACTCCTACTAAATTTAGATTGGAATTTTTAAAAAAGCAAGTTTAAATGTCCCAATTCTCCCGACTCCACAGCCCTGCTTGTAACTGTCAAGTGTTCTGAACAATCAACCCTGCTGAAATCAGAGAACTTGTGCCTCAAGTCACAGTAGCTTCATTTTTCATGCATTCACAATTAAGAACAATACTAAATAAAATGCAACATCAAGAACATCATTAATACAATCCAATTTAAGATCACAAGTAAAATAATAAGACTGTCAGTAACCTGAATGATTACTGGACAGCATAATACCGTAACAAAAATGAGTTGATCTTTAGTTTAGTTAGTTTCTTTAGTTCATGTAAATTTAGTTTAGAATGTAAATATAGCAAGTCACTGGTTAAGAATCAGTTCTGTTGCTAAGTCTGTCCTTAGGTTGAATCTGTTTGTAAGATTATTTAATCAAATGCCTGTCTCACTATGAAATCAGAGAAAACTGGGACCATGACGCTACTCAAAATGGTGGATCCTTGTCTCCTTCCTTAAGCAAGAGGAGCTGCTGAAACCGCACAATATTTTCAGGAACTACTGAAAACAGGCTATGCAATATATTTTAAAAACACACACTACTTTGGGACACTCATGGAGGCATTGCGTAACTTCAGTGATTCTTTGGTTTTGGGGAGGGGGGGGAATGGCGTGCATCATTTTGAGACAGATCGCATTGCCAGTTGGACATCACCATTTTCAGTTGAACCTTGTTATCAGTCAGTCATGTGCCATTTTGAGTACTGCAGGCAGCCTATTTGTAACTAGGAGTTTTTCCCAAGTGAAAGATTTGTAACCTGCAGACTTCCTGTATATATTGCATGTACTGTTAGATATTATATAAATGTTATATTTCATCAGCTTTTTTCTGCATTATACATTATAAACAGAGCAATAAATAGCAACATACATACAACCTTCTATCAAAAATGCAATCCTTCCAATTTAAAAGAAATTAGGAATTTAGCACTGTCAAGTTTACTGCGTTTCTTTAGTATAGAGAGCACCATTCAAATTAACTTACGTCTACAACTACAAAAGCTTATTGTTATAGAATTTATGTACAATTGATATCTTTATTCCATTACATTCTTCATTAGCCTTACTTTCTCTGTATTTCATAGCCTCCCAATTTTTTTTAATATAACACTGGTGCCCACATGCCTTCGGTTTGGGCACTCTGTGCTTAGAAGGTTCACCATCACTTCCCTATGCTATAGGTCCCTTCCCTGAAATTGTCATCTAGCGGGATCTTGGAGGCATGCCTTTTCTATAGCTTCCCTAGCTCTTTGGAACAATCTCCTACCTGTGATAATAAGTGACTCTGGGTGGTTTACAATTGTTAAAACATTAAATACAAGAAAGAGAATAGCACAAGACAAAGGAACAATGATGACAAAGAAAATAAACCCAGAGGGGAACAGAAAGAAAGGGGCATCAATTGCAAAGAGCCAGGCTTTTAAGATGCTTCAAGATATTACTAGGGTAAAAGATGTTTGAATTTCGTGGGGAACCTCATTCCAGAGGGTAAGTGCTACTAAAGTATGCTTCCAGAATCCTGATAAGTGGCATTGTGTAACTGATGGAACCCAGACAGCACTAACCCTGAACTGCTTGGTAGATACGATGGGAGACAAACCCTCAAATAACAAGGTCCTATGCCATATAGGGTTTATAGGTACCGTGTTTCCCCCAAAATAAGACCCGGTCTTATTTTCTTTTGGGCTTGAAAATAATCACTTGGGCTTATTTTTGGGGAGATCTCTTTTTTTTTTTAAGTGCAGGAGGCGGTGAGCGTGGGGGGAGGCAACGGGAGTAGGAATGTAGCTACCACTGGCCCCGCCCTCTCCATCTCACTGTCTGCTTGCAATGGGACAAGCTCTTGGCATGACCCGACCTCCACTTGCCCTGCCTGCTAGCCCAACTTCTGCTGGGACACTTATCAGCCACGGCTCCTCATGAGAGCTTTTTGCCCTCTTAGCAGGGCAGGTGGAGGCCGGGGCGTGCCAAGAGCTTGGCCCCGCTTAAGGCTGCAAGTAAGCAGACAGTAGGACGGAGAGGGCAGAGTCGGTGGTAGCTTTCCAAATAATTTTTGCCCAGATGGAGATGAAGCTTTATCTGCTTGCAAAGGAGACAGTTTGAAACGAAGCTTTGAGTCTTTGTCATTTCTCCATCCAGGCAAAAAGTTCTACCGTGAGCAGCTCCACCAGCGCTACGAGCCTTGCAGCGTTCTGCTGCGAGAGCCTCCACTGGCATGACATAGGCCTCCTCAGGGTGCCGTCAGCCAGACAATGTTGGTTGGCGACCCCCAGGGGGAGAGCCTTCTCTGTGGTAGCTCCCACCCTCTGGAACGACCTTCCTCCAGAGTTGCGAATGATCTCTGACCTCCAGACTTTTCGTCGGGCCTTAAAAACACATTTTTTTCAACTTGCCGGCTTGGCCTGATCCCTGTAAAATTTTTTAGAATTTTTAGAGTTTTGATATTAATTTTAAATTGCATTGTTTTAACTATCGGCCAAATTTATATTAGCTGTTTTTAAAATTTTAACTTTTGTGTATCTTGTTTTTTATTCTGGCTGTTCACCGCCCTGAGTCCGCAAGGAGAAGGGCGGTATATAAATCTAATCTAATCAAATAGTAAGTGGGTACGGGGCGCATGGGGCATTTCCATCCATGCAGCCCCGCCCTTGTTTGATTTTTACACCTGCACCTTTCCCCAGCTCATACAGCCAGATATGGGCAGGGCTTAACTAGGGCTTATTTTTGAGGTAGGGCTTATATTAGGTGCAGGTGTGAAAATCGGGCTAAGGCTGGTTTTCAGGGTAGGTCATATTTGCAGGGGTAAACGGTAGCAACCAGCACCTTGAATTACATCCAACGTGCCTCTACTTTGAGCCTTTCAGAAGACAGCGAAGACCTGGTTCTTCCCCCCAACATATGACTAGGATGGAGTTGAACGGCGGTGGGGGGGGGGAGAGGGAGAAAGGTTTAGTTCTACTGCTTGCTATGTTGCCTTTGTGGGAAGGGTATGTCATTTTATTAGTTTTGCTCTGAATTGTGAATTGCCTAGGATTACTATATGAGATTTGATAGCCACATAGATTCTTCAAATAAATAAATTTGGAATTTCATATTCTGTGAAGAACTCTCTGGATCGTTCAAGTTGGGGGTTTCACAAAGAGAATTATTTTATATAAATGGAAAAATATTATACTTCTGATATTGAACTATAGATTGAAAATAAATGTTCTATATCAATTTTTGGAGTATTTTTTATATTCTAAAATGAGAAGATGGAGTAATATGTTGTTATATGATCTATGCTTAATAAGTTCAAGAATTGAATTACTTTTATATGAACATTATATGAATCCTCTTTCTCCTTCTTTTGTCTTTATTGTTCCCCCTTTGGTTTTAGTCCATTTTCCCATCAGCTGAAGACTTATGGAAAATCACAATAAAATTTACCCCATGCTATAATCTAAGATAAAATAGATACAAAGTATTTTACTAATGGTTTATAATTCCATTAATTGCAAAAATAAACAAATAAAATGAAAATGTTTGAAGTGTCATTATGCAAAATGAATATTTTATAATAAGTAGTGGTCAAATTAAAAAAACTTAAATGTCATGAAAAAAGTACAAGCATTTATTCAAAACATTTGAAAAACAAAGATTGAATTGAAGCCTTAGTTTTTTTCTACTAGAAATTGATTCAGAGCAAATAAATACAAATATAACAATTTATTAAGAAACCATTGGATCAATATTTGAAAAGTTTTTACTGACTTTTCTATCCACTTTATTTCTGATTTCATTTTTATTTTTCCTTTATGTAACTATCTGCATGTACTTTTATAAGTAACTTATTTCTATACATTTAATTAATTTTAAAATTTATAATTAAAATGTTTTACTTTATCTTAGTCCTTGAAATATATATATACTGTAGTTTTGTTGCACTATCACCGATTACTCTTTTATTCTTTTATTCAATAAAGAATGTATAAATTCATATACCTATATATAATTTTGTATTTTGAAATCCAAATCAGTGTCCATTTTTTTAGCAATACTGATTCTACAATTTTCTGATGATAGAACTCCTTGTTACTCCAAAGATACTCCCAGGTCTCCTCTATAATTTCAGTAGGTGGCAGCACCTGGCTAGGCTCAAAAGCTAAGCTGGATTTGGCCTAGTCAATACTTCAGTCAAATGTCCATGAATCAACCTGAAGATTTTTCTTATTCCATTTTTCTTTTTTCTTACCACCTTAGAATTCCATATACCCTGATTTGTTCTCACAATATTTTTTACTTCACCATACTATATTAGTTTGTAATCAATTAAACATATCAAAAACTTCAACCTGTCACTAAGAGTATGTAAACTATGGTAATCCTCTGAACAGGAAATGTTGTTATTATCGCAGTTAAGGAGGAGCCCATGTCAATACATCATTATTGCCTTACTTTTCTGTATCGACTTTGAGGTGCCTTGAAAATTCTAAAATGTAAACATTCAAATCCAAATCTAGATACAAAATACAAAATTTAGTTATAGATCTCTGCATTCTTCCCCTCAGCTACCTTTCATTTCCAATTAGCCTAACCATAAATGTCTTAGAAGCTCAATTTCTCAGATACCTCCTTTCCCCCGTCCCTCCATAATTCTCATTATAGCATCTACCTACCAGTCCATAGATAGACTAATCTCTCCTATTCTCTTCTCTTCTTAAATGGCCTTTTCCCATTCCATTTAATCCTCCCCCTTTCTCTCTATTTCTGTCATTTCTCATCCTATATCAATTTTCCATTGAGTTCAGTGGCAACTGCACACATTTTAGCTTTCACTCTTCAGGCTAGTTATAACAGCCTGACAAAAAGACATGAATGATACAATTCTTTCAAAAAGAAAAAAAGAAAAAAAGAATTAATGCTCTTCAATCCCAACTGGATAGCCTCTCCTGACACTTAACTGAATAGGTAATTGAACTACAATCAACATACCCCAACCAATGTATCTTGGTGGAATTTTCTTTTTTTAATTTTAGATGTACGTTAAAAAAAAAACCACCTTGTGATGAATGATAAAAACTGACTGAGAAACTGATTATTACGCTTTTAGTATTTTAGTATCTACTACGATAGTATTCCCTATGATAAAAAGAATAGTTTGATATATTACAGATTACTGTAACTATTTCCCAAGTATGTATTTTACCTTTCGGTACAGAAACATTCTTATTCGATTGTTCATATATACAAATCTTATTTTCAGATCATTTTCCTCAAGCATTCTGGGGGAAATTCTATTTCATATATCATAGGAATAGGAATTCACAAGTATTATTTTAAATGCAATATTTAAATAAAGAGAGCAATTAAAAATTAAATATATTTTGTACTTAGGAACTTCATTAATGATCCTACAAAAAAGATCTAAGACTGCCTTTGAGTCACAAGAATCTAAG